>CM040629.1:89654287-90269125 GCA_022817965.1 Solanum lycopersicoides | reverse complement strand
GTATACCGCAGTGGGGAATATGGCCATGTTGCCAAAGGGAAATACAATGGGCAATTAGAAATTGTAAAGGAGAGAGTATTGGCGTCTGCAGCAGTGTACAAAATTTCCATGGAAGCAACTGTTTACTATTGTATTGCGAAGAGCGAAATCGGAGAATATTTCAATCGAAGGCAAGATCAGTTAAATGCTATACTTCGCGGTGATCATACAAGAGAACTTATTTTCGAGCAAGCCAAATTTCCAAGATAGCAACATAGATGAGGAAGTTGGACTACTACCCATCATAGTGTAGGATTAATGAAAAGAGAAGTTTGAGGAAGACTACTGATGGGCACTATGTCCAGTTAGTCATTTTGTTATATATGATATTGTAAATTGTCATTTGGTAGAAAAAATAAATTTATTGACCACAAAAAAAAATTAACTAGATGCAATCTAATTTATAAGTTTAAAAATTATATGTTGAAATTCACAATGTTAAATCATATATTATCCAATAGAATCAAACCAGAATTGATCAAACACTGATACGCCATATTATTTCGCAGTCGAATAAATATGAGTCAGTCGGCCGAACAGTAACTCCTACTTGCTGCAAAATCAGCACGAAAACCTGCTTTGTGAAGACTCTTGGCGTATGAATATCAACTAGTTGATCCTTAGACTTTCATAAAGTTGATAAAAAGTTGTCTCATTGGCCACTTTCTGCATGCAACAAAACGTAGTCCGTATTCAACATGGTGGTTCTAGCATGGAAAACTAAAGTTAATTGGTTCATGTGACAAGCACTCCATCGTTATCACAAACACAGTAGGAACACATGCGAAGAAACACTCTAAGGTCATGAGAAGATAAAAAATTCCAAGTGTCATTTCTATCGGCAGTGGAGGTAGTGACTATATCTTAAACTTTTAGCACTCGCATCGGTGCTACTATGGCGTCTGTTTTTTTGGAGGTCCAAAATATACAATTTACACCTAGGTAGATGCTATTAGCTTGTTAGTTGCATTCTCCTAGTTAGTGCGTACAACCTCCCCAATCAAGAAACATCTAAGTAGCCATACAACCCTACATGTATTATGAAATAATTCTGAGACCAAAGGTATAGTATCTTTGATGGTACTTGAGAATCCCTTTTTATCCCTTTGATATGTCAAAGTTTCGGGCTTCCTGCAGAAATGCTTGCTAATATTACACATGTGAGTGATATCAGGTCTTGTGAGGGTCAAATAAAATGAAGTTTTGGCATCGTAGTACCTTCTGCCAAATGCTTCCAGAGACCTCACATTCAGAAAGGAGATGCTCCACTGTTTCATTACAAATATTACACAGTGTACACAGTGGCGTGGTGTTAATCCCTATCGAGCAATCCTATCTCGTGTTGCCAATCTATCACAAATTGCTAGTCTGAATATGAACTTCCATTTCAGTTAATCTGTGCGCTTAAGGTAATCCATGTTTCCAATGTGTACTAAGTCTATTCATTAAAGCTTCTTTAGGTCATTCTCCTTGGAAATTTTGATGATTGTTGACAAGTGCATCTTGCTATTTACATCTTTGAGTTCTATAAAAGTGCTTCTCTGCAAAGTATAGATTTATCGAACCTGATTCTTTTTATGAGATTTATCGAACCTGATTCCTCTCTTTCATAAACAACCTCTTTATCTCCACGAAATAGTGGTAAGATTTGCATATTCTCCACATTCTTGATACTCTACTAAGTGGGATTTCACTAGGTATGTTGTTGATGATGATTATATCTTCACAAGGGAAAAGATGGAAAAGCTCCTTCTAGTGTTGATAGTTTTATATGAATAAATTTTAAGGTGGAAAACTCTAATCTTAAAAATTGAATTACCATCTTGCCCCTCTACTAAATTAAGAATTTTATTAAATAATAGTATTTTAATTATCTAAAGATTGAATTATATAAAATTATAAATACATCCATAAATACATCTTCCTCATATTAAAAAAATGTAATTGACCTAAATTTAGAATGAATAATTGACATCCAAAAATAGAAAGGAGAAACACCCTAGATAGGAGCGCTTTCTCTCGTAAGGAAGTTTTCAAACAAACTAAAAATTCAAAGTTCCTCTTTCACTATAAAGATCGTGATTTTTTGAACGAACAAGAATGAATTGGTTGGAAAATAAATAATGAATATCATATAGTAATAAGATATAAACTAATATGTTCATGTGTAATTTTACCATTCTCTTGTATTGCTAGCATATAACCTTCTCTTCCGTGAACTTCATCAAAATGATACAGTAGTGTCAACATGAGGAAATAATTTGCTACACAATCGACATGCAATTAAATTAGTATAAATCATCGTTATGTTTCTCTTAACTAAACTAAATTTATATATGATTCAACTTACATAAGAGAAAAATAATATATACTAATACTAATTTAATTTCATGTCAAGTGTGTGGCAAAATATCTCATTATGTAGTACCACACACTACTTTATCATTTTGATCAAGTTTATGGAAGACAATGTTATATGTTAACAATACAACGAAATGTTTTAAAATCATGAATGAATATGTTAGTTTATATAGTATTATTATTTGATATCATTATTTATTCACTGACAAATTTAAATTTGCCTTAAGTCAATTTTTTTTTGTTACCTCTTTAGGACCGTCTATAATTCATTTTAGTTCAATCAGAAAATCACCATCTTAATAAGAGGACCTTTGAATTTTTAGTTTGTTTAAAAACTTTCTTTCAAGGGAAAGCGCTCCTATCCTGGGTGCTTCTCCCTTCTAATTTTGGATGGCTATTCATTCTAAATTGAGACAAATCAACTTTTTTAATATGAGGAAGATGAACTTTGAATTATTAGTTTAAGTAAAACTTTCAAAACTATTTCCTACAAAATTTAGCAATTACTTCTTTAGCCTTATGTTATTTTGTCCAAGATAAAGCAATAAACTCTTTTTGCTTATAACACTTACCAGTTTTTTAACGCGTGCATTATATGAGTTCATTTTTATTACACGTGTTGAACGGGCCTCTAATGTTCCGAGTAATTCAGTTCGTAATGATAGTTGAGGTTGGTCAGTACCTCCTCTATGACGAGACCATAATGATGGGAAATGTCGTTTCTTTCACTTTCATCTTCCATCTCGGCTATGTTTAATTGAGTGTTTCCTTCTTATTTTTAGTTGGATTGATGACTTGAGCCGAAGGTCTTTTATAAACAACCTCTTTACCTCCACGAAGTAGTGGTAAGATTTGCTTACTCTCAACCTTCTTTGCACCCTACTAATTGGGATTTCACTAGGTATGTTGTTGTTGATGATGATTATTATTTTCATGAGGAAAAAGATGTAAAGCTCCTTCTAGTGTTACATTTTTATATAAATAATTTTTAAGGTGGAAAGCTCCTATCTTAAAAATTGAATTACCATTTTCCCCCTCTAATAAATTAATAATTTAATTAAATATATAATTAATAATAATTTTTAATTATCTAAAGATTGAATTATATAAATACATCTTCCTCATATAAAAAAATGTTGTTGACCTAGATTTAGAATGCATTGTCACCGAGAATCGAAGGGAAAAAGATAGAAACACTTTCTCTTGTAAGGAAGTTTTTCAAACAAACTAAAAAATCAAACTTAATTCTCCTATCAAGATGGTGATTTTCTAATCGAACAAGAATGAATCATAGTCGATTCTAAAAGAGGTAACTAAAAAAAATCCGACTTAACACAAATATAAATTGGTTGAAAAATAAATAATTAAAATAAAATTATTATATCAAATGGTAAGAATATCTAAACTAATATGTTCATATGTGATTTTATCATTCCCTTGTATTTCTAGCATATACTTTTTCTTTTATGAACTTGATCGAAATGGTAGAGTATTGGCACAACATGAGGAAATATTTTATCACACACTCTACATGCAATTAAATTAGTATAAATTACCGTTATGTTTCTCTTAACTAAGTTGAATTAATATATGATTTAACTTACTTAAGAGAAAAAGAATGTATACTTATACTACTTTAATTGCATGTCAAGTGTGTGACAAAATATTTCTTTATGATTTACCACTATTCTATCATTTTGATCAAGTTTATGGAAGAAAATGTTATATGCGAACAATACTACGAAATTCTATAATGCATGAATATGTTGGTTTACATAGTATTATTATTGAAATATTCATTATTATTCGTCGACAAATTTATATTTGGGTTAAGTCAATTTTTTTTGTTACCTCTTTAGGACGAACAATAATTTATTTTTGTTCGATCAGAAAATGACCATCTTAATAAGAGGAACTTTGAATTGTTAGTTTGTTTAAAAACTTTCTTTCTAGGGAAATGCTCCGATCTAGGGTGTTTCTCCCTTCTACTTTTGGATGGTGATTCATTCTAAATTGAGGCAAATCAACTTTTTTTATATGTGGAAGATGAACTTTGAATCATTAGTTTAAGTAAAACTTCCTTACCAGGGCAACGATTTAACCAAAGTGAAATAAAAAGTTATGTTGGAATTGTTCACTGCTAGCATAGTTATGATGTTGAGCTACCCCCGAGACGCGGACCCGGCCTAGTATTACAAATGAACCCAAGCTAAATTTGTTGGCATACATAAGCATACGATGATAATTGAAATGAAATAATACTGAGCGTAAGCTTTATGAAAACTAAAAGTGATGGGGAATACCCATTCTAAAACTAAATATATTAGAAAACTGAGAGTTTTAACACAACTTAAAGTCAAACTCAAATGAACCAAAGCTAAATCTGGCTATGTCTAAAATAAGCCTAACTGACTAGAAATGCTAGGACATGCCCCAGCTAGATCTAACAAATACTGAAACTAAAGATTAAAAACGAAGGGAAATAATCATGTCACTTCTCTTCGAAGAATGAGGACTCACCACTGTAACTGTTGAACTAAAGATCGGGAACCGATCTAAGCGTGATTTGGAAGTTGGGAACCTGAACCTACATCACGAGAAAATGTAGCGCAGAGTATGTGTTAGTACTTGAAACGTCAAGCACATCGATACGTGGTACTCAATTGTCCGCAAGTCATGCCATTCATTGAGTGAGTATTTAAGGCAAACCAGATTCCATCATTCTATTTGATCTTACATTGTTTTTGGTCTGTAGTTAAGATATATGTATATTTTTAGTTTGGACTCATTGTAGTTTTTAAGTTGTTATAAACTTGCTCATAGAATTCTATACATTTGGAAACTAATTTGCAGACATAGAAAATATGGTTCAGCAGTGCCAACAAAGGTATCCTCATAATTTTGTATTTATTTAATGTATTTAATATATCAGTGTTTCTTGGTTCCTTTATGTTTTTGTTTGTCACTTCTAAAACTAGTAATGTCAGTTAGGAAGCTAGAAAAGTGATGAGTGTTTGTGGATGAGTTTATGAGTGATGAGTCATTGTGGACGGAATTCTCTCATTAAGAGTATTACTACGGTAGTGCCTATAGTTGCTTGGCTTACGCACTCTGATCAATCAATGACTGGTTTCTTCGTAACAGACATGTCAAAAGTAGGCTTGATTGTGAGGGAGTGCGAGAAACACGAGGAGATGGTGAATGCATCCACAATGCGGAATGTATTGTCTATGCTAAATTTGGTGAAGTAGGAAGAGAGTTGCAGGTCTCTAGTCTCTATGAGCAATACTCGTTCTTGCGTTGATAGTATGTTTAACTAATAAGTAATTGTTTATATATGTGCAAATTTACAAGTTATTTGATATGTGTGCATAGATGCCGAAGCAAAACCAGTTTACAAATGATGTGCTTTGATAGGTATATTCTCAAATGGCAAAGGGAAAAGCTGTTGATCGCAGAATGTGGACTGAGACTCATAGGACAAAAGATGGAAGTTATGTAACTGAGGCAGCTAAGGAGATGGGGTAAGTATTCTTTCTGTAGACAATTACTCGAGTAGATGATTATAGTAGTGCATAATTTGGGATTAGGGTAGTGGAATAGTAGGTAGCTTAGTATTGTCGTACATTTATGTGGGAGAGGCAGATACTAGTCTCTTCTGCTTATCGCCTTTGTATCCGGTAGTAATATTTAGTATTTATATAATATCTTATTAATAGACATAGAATCCATTGATACATCAGAATATGGAACAGTAGTATAAATTACGATTCATATTTGTTCGATTAAAAAATTACATCTTGCAAGGAGGGAGAGGAACTTTGAATTTTTCATTTGTTTGAAAACTTCCTTACAAGAGAAAATACTCTTATCTAGGGTGTTTCTTGCTTCTAATTTTTTGTGGCAACTCATTCTAAATTGAAGCAAATTATCTTTTCTTTTAATACGAGGAAGGTGTAGTTTCCAAAAGCTTATAAATACATTTTCCTCATATAGAAAACGTAATTTACCTCGATTTATAATGAATTGTCACCCAAAAATAGAAGCGAGAAACACCCTAGATAGGATCGTTTTCTCTTGTAAGGTAGTTTTTCAGACAAACTAAAAAATTCAAAGTTCCTTTCCCTCATATTAGGGGGTGATTTTTTGATTGAACGAGAATGGATCATAGCCGGTTCTAAAAGAGGTAACAAAAAAATCGACTTAGCACAAAAATAAATTAGCTTACAAACAAATAATGAATATCAAATCATTATATCAAATAGAAATAATATATAATTTAATATGTTAATGTGTGATTTTACCATTTCATTGTATTGGTGGTATATAACTTTTTCTTCCATGAACTTGATCAAAATGATAGAGTAGTAGCGCAGCATGAGGAAATATATTGCCACACACTCGACATGCAATTAAATTAGTATAAGCCACCGTTATATTTCTCTTACCTAAGCTGAATCATATATTATTTAAATGAGAAGCTCCTATCTTCAAATTTGGATTGTCATTTTCCCTCCACTAAATAAAAAACATAAAATATTACTATTTAGTTTGATATTTAATCAAATTTTGATTCAGTGAAGTGATGAAATGTTAATCCAATTATAAAGATAGGAGTTACTGTCACAACCCAAAAATGGACGTGATGGCACTCGTCTTATCCCACCAAGACAAGTCAGCCTAAAACTCAACCATTATAATAAAGTGCGAAAATAAAATATAATTAACTTAATAAAAAACCCAAAACCTGGTAATCACGTGTACAAGCCTCTATAATATTACAATTGATTCAAAAGAAATTATAAGTCTCATATGATATTGTTTCTAGAGTAGAACAAGATCATAAATAGGAGTAAGTAGGTCTGCTGAGATGACAACCAGCTACCTCACAAATCTCCAAGAAGCCTCGGTAAAGAAGACAATATATCACAAAGGTCCGGGTTAGTAACCTACAAAAAAAATTGTAGAAGCAAGGGGTGAGTACCAAACCACACGGTACTCAGCAAGTAAACCTCTAAACACAAGCTAAGGGGATGAAATACGGGTACTCCTACCACCCCCAACCGAACCTCCACAACTACAACCTTTAAACAAATTAGATATCCTCAATAACAAGACTTCAACAATTTACATATCCTCAATAACAACACTTCAACAAATTACATATCCTCAACAACAACACTTCAACAAATTATATATCCTCAATAACAAGCTCAGTATTCAACAATCACAAGTTCCACAAAAAGACAATCGCAAGATCAGCAAAACACAATATCAAGTTCGCTAATGATAAGTATGTGCAATGCAATGAAATGCAATATCAAGTATAATGATGCATGTGTGACCTAGTGATACACACCCGCTGTCTCTCAGTACGGGACCCATGTGTAACAACCCTAAAAAAATGAATAAGCTAAATGCTTAAGGTGTCAAGAATGCTTGCGATTAGACCAAGGTTCACACGGATTGATACGCGTAGAACCAGACCTCAGAACCCTTACTACGACCAAGACAACTAACTTGGGGAGTTAGTTGATCTTGGAAAGGTTGGAACCAACCAAGTAAGGCTCTCGAAAATGAAGATTTAATCGAAGGCGTCTTTACCGGACTTAAAAAGAAGAAATTTTAAGTTTTGAGGGTCTAGGGGTAAAATGGTCTTTTACCAGGCTAAGGGTAATATTGTAATTAACCTAAATATATATTTAATTAATTATTTAATAAGGTTGAGGGGCAAATTGGAGAGAGAGAGACGAAATGGAGGTCTTGAAGTTAAGTCTTGCTCCACCCGGGTTCGAACCTAGGTGGAAGCAATGAATTTATGTGATTTTTATTTAAGCTATTAAATTAATGAAATTAATTAATAATTATTGTTCATTATCTGATTTAAATAAAATAAAAATCAGATTTTTATTAATTAACTAAACCTTATTTGACTAAGTCTTAAACTAGACTTCTAAGCCTAATATGACTCCCACTCTCTCACGTCTATCTCTCAACTCTCACGCTCAAACTCTCCCATTCTCTCAATCACGTTTTTCTCTGACAAAATAACTTAAAAAATAGTAGGTAAACTAATGTTCTTCACACTTGAAGAACTCACAATGAAAATTACAAACAAACAACTAATCAAAAACGTTACGCAAGAGGGAGGATTATTCCGTCGAATTGGTGTTGAAGTTGAGGGGATTTGGACGTGATTTTTGGAGAAAGTTTTGGGTAGCAAGTAAAGGTTTGAACTACATAAAAGGTATGGGTTTTCTTCTCTCTTGGTCCCTTTCCCAAGAGACCCCTTAAGATTCAGTAAATTCTAATCCGAAAACTAGGATTGTTCCCGTTGCATGTCCCTGTCACTAGCTCCCAATGAATCGTAGGTTGGGTATGTTCGCTGGTAGTTTAAGTATGAAGTGTGATTTTCGTGATAATTTGTTCATGTTTATGTGTTTAGAATTGTAAGCATGTTAAGTTATGTCAACCGAAAGTATGTGAAAAATAATATGTTTTTATGGTTGAATTTTATGTGCGAATGTTTGTGTAAATCATGAGGTGTAAAAGTGGTGTAATGTTGCTGGATGTAATGATAATTCTTGTCTGAATATAATCATAAAAAGATTACACTTAAAGATGCACCAAATAATTCACGAAATGCCTTAAGAATTAACGTATGAATGATGGTAAAAGAAGCTGAAAATAGTGAACAAATTTCCAGCATTTGGTAGGTTGGGTTCGGCCAAACAAAGTGGTACAAAATGCAATGAAAAATGAATGTAAAATAAGTTAAATCACTAAGGATTGAATCCAAGACATCATTACATGAAAGCTACAAAACAATCAACAAAAGATTAAGACAAAAATGGATTTGAAGAGACTAAATTTCCAGCCTGCTGGAAATTGTAGTCTCGGCAAATTTTTAAGAAAATGAGCTTTGTTTAAATTTTTTTTTTTTAAAATGTGTGGTCATTGGGGATTGAATCCATGACCTCACTAAATGAAAATTTCATAAAAATTTCATGAGAAAAATGCAAGGAAAAATAGATGTGGTGAGTGGGGATTGAACCCACAACCTCTTGAATGGATGAGAAAGTTAGGAGAAAAATAAGGAGAAAATAAATGTGGAGAGTGGGGATTGAACTCACAACCTCTTGGATAGGTGAGAAAGTTAAGAGATAAATTAAAATAAAAATAATGAGCTTGTGGGGGATTGAACCCACAACCTCCTTGACTTAAACGAAAAAGGAGAGGAGAAAAAGAAAAGAAATGTTATGGGGTTGATGGAAATCGAAGTAGGGTCTCCCAAATCTGAAAAATGCAATTATCAAGTTTAAAATAAGATTAAGTGTTGTCCAAGGGATTCTAAATAGGGTTCCCTTGCCCCAAATTCCGTATTGATACATAAGTCATACGTGAATTAAATGTTCAAAAATAATGCCACCTACTTAGATCGAAATCGAGATCTTGGCATACATATAAGATGCATAAGTCTTGTATCACATAATCTTAGGAAGATATGAATCACTTAGACGATATATGAATGAAGCCTCATGGCTTGTATGTATGGACACATAAGTCTAACATACGTTTAAAAGTAAGTGATCCTAAGATGTATGTAATGAAATGATGAAATGAACAATGAAATGATGAAATGAACAATGAAATGATGAAATGAACAATGAAATGATGAAATGAACAATGATATGATGAAATTAACAATGAAATGACGAAATGAACAATGAAATGATGAAATGAAAAATAAAATGATGAAACCCTAGAAGGGTTAAGTAAAAGTGTGAAACACACTAAATAGCCAAGTGCATTGGCACATGATGAAGTGAACATTCACGTAAAAAAAGGGTGAGTAATTATGAAGAGCAAATGTGCTAATGTTAATGAATGTGATGGCAACATGATATGAGGCTAATGTAAAAGATGAGAGCAATCTCAAATGAGCCTAAGTAAATGTTACCAAAACGTACTCACCTATGAGAGTGTAAAATAATGAAGAGACCAGTATCTATAAACACTCTAATGAAAGTATTGAGCTTAACACACTTAATACTAAGGATGAGATGAGAAATCACCTAATGAGCTATGATGTCCTCATACTAGAAGCCAGCTTCCATAACGTATCAGATGAATGTAATGGAACTTTATACTGAGCACCAATAGACTAGCTATGGGCGGTAATGCCTTCTTTCGGGAAGGGCGGAGGTTCACGTAACTCTCATGAGATGAGACTGTCTGGCATGCCGGGTATGGGTCTCCTTGTATCTCCTAGTCTTCGAACCTATACTGCCAATATAGGGATCTAGCGGGGTTCGATTCCCATGTACGCTAGCATGTTTTGGGTCACTTTGGCCGGTGATTCCACCTCTTTTCGGTGTGGGGGAGACACTGGATTTCATGATGCTTACATGATCTATGTCGGTTAAAGTTAAAGTTCCCAATGAATGAATGGGGCCAGCCTCAAATGATGCACATAATGAAATGAATGATACAAAAGGTGTTAGGATAGGATAATCAAAAGGTGAGTTAGATTCAAGTAATGACATTAGGTCATTCTTGGTCATTGCACAACGAACCTAATGAAAGTCTTAAACTACATCTTAGGTATAGCTGGTGTTTACACTGGCCTATGAATGAAATGAAATGGAGTACGTATGAATGAATGAAGCAGACTCTGTGTTTGCTAATGAAGACTCCCTAGTTGAGGTCCCATTTGTTGAGCCCTCATTTCTGGGATGTCTTAATGTAAAGTCCATGATTCCAAGGTCTCATGGCATATGAATGAATGATATGAAAGAAGTTATGTGCAACATGCAAAATGTACTGTATGCTATATGGTATGTGCTATGTGTAAATGTTATGTGTTGTGTGCAAATGTGAAAAGTATGATGATGTATGTTATTCTCATGGCATAACTTTTCTATTCCAAATCTGGAAAGCTCACTGACTTTCCTAATCCAAATTTGGAAAGCTCATTTACTTTCCTAATCCAAATTTGGAAACTTTCCTAATCTCAATTTGGCAAGTCCACTGACTTGACTTCCAAAAATCATGTTGTTAGGAAAGAGCTATTATTTCTCATGCATGTCCTTGGTATGTGCTTGCATATACCCATACTTAGTACAAGTGTGTACTAACCCCATACAAACTCTACTATTTTAGGTGCAGGCACAGGTGGGTGATAGAGTTACAGGATCATCGTTGCAGTCATCCGGACGTCCAGCAGTCATCCGGAGTTGGTAGGTCCTCATGCTTTCGAGGATGCTGCTGTTTTATATTCTAGCTTAGTTTTAGAGTTGAGCTAGTGAAGCATGTTCCACTAGCGTTTCTTTCCTATTTTTATTCAGACTATGTATTGGTGCCATTTTGGCAATTATACACTTAGTAAGAATTGAACTATTTCTTTCAGTTGCTTATCTCTTAATGTTAGATGGTTGATGGTGAACAATTACGTATTAATGAGAATGTTGTTATAAGTATGTTAGGAAACAAAAATTTTCAAATTTTCCGCTAAAATTAACCTATGTAAAGTAAGAATGACGTAAGTAGGCTTGTCTGCGACCTCTGAGAGGTCAACGACGCCGGTCTCGTCTGGGGTCTAGATTCCAGTCGTGACAAAGTTGGTATCAGAGCACTAGGTTTAATTTCGAGAATAATGAGTTCACATCAACCACATTGAGTAGTTTCTAAGTCATGGTAGTGAAGTGCATCACTATCCTGGGTTAGAGACTGCATGATGCGTAGGAAAATTTCCCTTCTTCTGATCTTATCGTGCTTCTACTAATGTCTGAGTTCTTGGTGTTATGAGCGTGTCTAACATCAATCCTTGTTGTTTTTTAGAGAATGAACACTAGGAGAGCTAATGGTCAGAGGAGAGGAGGAGCAGCTGCTGGGGTTAATCAGGATCCACCCCAGGCTCCAGCTGAAGGAGTGGCCATGCCAGTTAACCCAGCTGGGTTGACTGATGCTGAGGTGAGGGCATCTCTGGCCCAGATGGTACAGGCCATTACTATGCAGGCCCAGGCTATGACTGCCCAGGCCAACCGACAGGATGTTCAGAGGGAGAACCCACCGGTTCATAGCATGGCTGACAGGCTGAGAGACTTCACGAGGATGAATCCTCCTATTTTCACAAGGTCTAAGACTTCAGAGGACCCCCAGGAGTTTGTGGATGAGCTGCATAAGATTTTGGTGGCTATGGGGGCCACAATATTGAGAAGGCTGAGCTTGCTTCCTATCAGCTCAAGGATGTTGCACAGACTTGGTGCAAATGTGGCAAGATAGCCGAGTTTTGGGTGGAGTGCCAGTCACATGGGAGCTGTTCAAGACAACATTTCTGGAGAGATTCTTCCCCAGAGAGATGAAGGAAGCCAAGGTTGAGGAGTTCATCAACCTTAAGCAAGGCTCTATGACAGTTAGGGAGTATTCCCTGAAGTTTGTTAAGCTATCAAGGTATGTTACTTTCTCTAGTATTTAATAGCAAGAATGAGGAGAATACTGAGTTTTGTTGAAATCATCCAGGTATGGTACTTCCCTGGTTTCTAACAGCAGGGATGAGATGAGCAGGTTCTTTACAGGAATCAATGGAGACCTGGAGGAGGAGTGTCGATCTGCGATGCTCCATGATAACATGGATCTTTCCAGGTTGATAATGCATGTCCAGCAGGTAGAGGACAGCCGCAGAAAGAGAGGTATTCGTGATGCTAGGAGGCCTAAGCCTCAAGATCAGGCAGGTCCCAGCCATGGAGGCCACAGAAACAACTTTGGCGTCCGTGAGCAGCCAAGGTTTAAGAAGGGACTCTCCCACCAAAGGGAGTCAAGTTCACCCAATTGTCGCTATGATAGGGATTCCGAGTCCAGAGATAAGAGAAACAAGGGAATAGATACACCAAAGGAAAGGCAATATAGGTTATTCGCCTTAATTTGTTTTTTATTATTGTTGTATTAAATTTAATTTTTAATTTTTAATTTTATAACTTTAAAGTTTGAATTTAAAAATTTCAAACTTTAAAGTTTGAATTTAAAATTTCCAAACTTTAAAAGTTTGAATTTAAAATTTCCAAACTTTAAACGTTTGAATTTAAAAATTTCCAAACTTTAAAAGTTTGAATTTAAATTTTACAAACTTTAAGTTTCAAACTTTTAAAGTTTCAAACTTTAAAATTTTGAAATTTAAATTTTAATATTTTATAACTTTAAAGTTGAAATTTAAAATTTTCAAATTTTTAAAGTTTGAAATTTAAATTTTATAAACTTTAAAGTTTAAATTTAAAATTTTCAAACTTTTAAAGTTTGAAATTTAAATTTTATAAATTTTAAAGTTGAAATTTTAAGTTTCAAACTTTTAAAGTTTGAAATTTAAATTTTATAACTTTAAAGTTGAAAATTTTAAATTTTTTAATTTTTAAAGGTTGAAATTTTTTTTTTTTATTTTTTAAGTATTATAATAACAATTATATTCAATTAAATAAAATTAAATCAAGTTTTAAATAATTTAAATTAGTATTATTTTTAAATTATATACCGGTCCGTCCCAGTTTACCGGTACACTACCGGTTCCCTTCCGGACCGAGACGGAGCCAATAATTTTTACCGGTTTATCGATCCGGTCCGGTCCCGGTTTCGGAACGATATCGGTTCGCGCAGTACCGATTTCGTACCGGTTTCAGAACTTACCGGTCCGATATTTTAGATTTTGGTACCGCCGCCTCCCATAACAAGTCCCCACCATTCACTAAGTATTTTTAATAAAGGTTCTTTCTAAATTTTATTCCTCTTGTCAAATGAAAGCATTTAACATTCCCCTAAACAACTAGAACAAAAAATAGACATTTACTACTAACTATTTTTTAAGAACAAACAATAGATATTTTATTCAAACTAGGATGTCCTAATCTAGTATGTCAAATGTTGTTTGATGTCTTCCAGTCTTTTGTAGCAGTTAGAGCATAAAGATTGTTATCTTTCAAGCGTAGAGTCCACTTCTCCTAGATTTCTTGATGAGTATTACCCTTGTATTCTTATCCTTTACAACGTTAGTTTCATCAAATTCAAGAGTGCCATAATTGTCTATTGCAAGTTTACTATCTGAGAGTAGATTCTTAGTAATCTTAGTCCAAGAACTTCTTGTAATTTCAAAGTTGATTTAGTTGTGTTTTCAACATGTGTTATGGCTAACTGTGATACATTCTTAACAAAGATTTTATCATTTTTTGTTGTGTTTAAGGTCAAATAAAATACTTGAGTTAATTTTTATATGACTACTGGCTCTTGAGTCCACATACAAATTGTCATCCATAGTAGATGTAACGTGAAAATTGATAACAACTAATGCTTGTGGTAGTTCATTTGTAGATTGATAAGAGTAGTTTTTTCTATAAAAACACTTAAGAGCAGTATGATTATATCTACCATAGATTTGACATGACCCCGTAGTGTTCCTTCCTTATTTCCACTTGGTAAACTTTGATTATTTTGAAAATTTGTTCCTTTTTAGCTGAAGCATTTTTCTCTAGAGTTGAAGTTGTTTTTTTCTCTTGTCTGAGAGTAATGTCCCCTTTCCGTACCCCTTTAAGAAGAAAATGTCATGTTATTTTTCTTTTGTGACACATCTTTCTCATCCCCCCTCATATAAAAATTTTCGAGTGTATTAACAAATTGATTAAGGATAGAATATGGTGTCTAAACATGCATGACATAGAATATGGTGTCTTAACATGTATGACAATTCTGAAGGTCTTGTACTTGAGACCTAAACCTCTAGAAAAATTGATTATTTTGCTATCTTTATCCATGTGTTTGTGAATGGATGTAAAGCCATCACATATGCCTTTGAATTCCTTAATGCGTTCTTTAGTATTCTTGGTTCTTATCCTAACACTTCGCAATAGTTTTCTAAGACGAAACTCCTCATCTTTTATTGATTGAAAATAGACTTCTTCCAAGCATTTTCAGATCTCCGTGGTAGTTGAACAATCCACAGTTAGGTACATATTATCTTCTTTTAAGGTGTCTATGATCCAACTCCTTAGAATAACATTTTTCTCCTTCCAATCATCAATGTTGTCATTATCATCTTTCTCAGTAGTAGTAGCTGCAACTTTCTTAGCATCTTTTTCGATGAAACAACTACCTTTAGTTGATTTATTCTCCTTGATGAGATAAGTTAATCTCATGATCACCTGTTACAATTGCATTATTTGTGTCCTTTATATAAGATAATTTTTTGGCTTAAGTTTAATGAAACAAGAGATAATGAGGTGGTGAAAAAAAGTAGTGGTCAACTGGACATAGTATTGGTAAGAGGAGTCATTGCAGTAGGACATGTGGTTATTTTTTATTCAGTTCTTAAAGAGCGGAAGAGCTTATGTTCTATGATACCATGTAGAATTCTCAAGTAAAAAGAATGAGAGAAATTACGGATTATATTGATGAGGTAAAGTGTCAACTATATGCTTCTTATATAGGAGTATAGGTGGCAGCGGAACCGGTAATTCTCGATTCTCGGTCCGGTCAGGTATCGATTAGTCCCGGTACAAACCGGTTCGATTCGGTTCCGGACAGGTACCAAACCGGAAACCGGGAATTACCGGTCCTTCCCGGTTTCAGAACTTACCGGTTCGTTATCGGTCCGGTCCGGTCCATTTTTTTTATTTTTTTTATAATGTGTCCGTTTATAGCCGTTGGGTAACGGCTAGTGGGCCCCACCAACGGCTATTTCACCCACAAATCAGCTCTTACACCCCCTACCCCCCTAACTTTTTTAATACCCTAAAGTTTTAAAAATTACACTTTAATCCATTTTTTTTTACTTATAAATACTCCTAAAATTCATTATTTTAAATCACAAAATCATCTATTCATCTTCTATTCTCTCAACTTTCTACTCTCTAATCTCTAATTCTCTAATATATAATATTATAAATTTTGGTGTTGCCTTATTTGGTCTTTGGAAATTGGATTTGGAGATTCAAAATTCAACTTTCAACTTTCCACGTTCGGCTTTCGGCGGTCATAAACGTCTACTTTTTTATGTAGACGTTCGGTACATTCGTTCCAAATTTTAGTTTACATCTTTAATACTTTACAAGTTTGCATTTCATTTATATTTAAATAATTATTTATTTATTTTGTGATTTATTATTTGCATTACATTTTTCGTATTATTTTGTGATTTATTATTTGCATCTCACGTTTAATATTTTAATATGAATTCGATAAAAATATTGTTCAAAAAGGAAAGGGTAAAAAAAGTGCATTTGAGAGTGTAAAAAATATGTGTAACTTTACATCATCCGACAATGCAAAAACCGATAGTTCTTCTAAATCAAAAACTAAAAAATCTACTATATTAAGAATAAATATGGATGATTATACACATGTTGATGATACGGTTTTTAATATTGATAGTAATTCAGGATAGATCCTTATCATGAACATTTACAACGTCGCTTTGGTAATTTTGATGAGGATTTGCCTAGTGATAATGATAATGAAAATGATATTGATAATTATACTGATACGCCTACTTTTGATGATGATGATGATGAAACTGAGCCACCTACGGCTACTAATACTCCCAGTCCCGCTCCTAGTCCCTCTCTCTTTCGTTGTCCTGCCCCTGTTTCCCCCCGTACATCCTAGGCCTAAGGTAGAACGTGCTAAAAAATCAGTTGTTTGGCAATTTATGACACAAAACGAAGATAAAACACAAGCTATTTGTAACAAATGTAAACATAGATTAAATTATAAAACTGTTGGTAAATCTGGCGGGATGGGACATTTGAGTAGTCATTTAATGTCTTGTTGTAAAAATGAATTTTTTCATGCTAAAGCGGTAGCGGAAGCTAAAAAAAAGGGTACCCCTCTTCCTGAAAATGTAGGAGTAGGCGGCTCTAATATGGTACAAACACAATTAAATCCGTCTAATGTTTCTGGCTCTAGTTTACCACTTTCATATAGTAGAGAAAAAGATCTTGAAGAACTAACTAAAATGATATGTGTTATGGGTTTGCCGTTTAGTTTTACTGAAAATCCCGGTTTTATACATTATATTCAAATTGTATATAATCCAAATTTTAAAGGTTTTGCTAGAAATACAATAAAAAAGGTTGTATTTGATTATCATGCACAACATTTTCAATATCTTCGTTGTTTATTTTATTATAATACTTGTAAAATAGCTATTACTTCTGATATGGGTCGTAGTGTAAACGGTAACGATTATTTGACTGTTACTGCACATTGGATTGATGAAAATTTGTATATGCAAAAAAGAATTTTAGGTTATAAATGTTGTCAAATGCAAAAAACCGATAGTTATATTGCTCAAACTATTTTAAATATTTTACAAAGTTATGGAATATGTGATAAAATAAGTAGTATAACATTAGATAATGCTTCAAGTAATAATGTTGCTGATGAATATTTAAAACCTACTCTTTGTCCTTTCTGTGGTGATAATTATCATATTAGGTGTACTGCACATATATATAATTTGATTGTAACGACCCATTTTGTTGTTTTGAGTACTAGAGGTTTCTATGACATAAATACTTTCTGATAGGTTCTAAATGGATATTTTGTACTATTTGTAATTATAATTATGAAATTGGTCGGGTAGTTTTAATATTTTATTTAGTTGGTGGTTAAAGAAAATAACATTAAAATTTATTGTGGGTCACTTTTACTATTTGTTTTATAATTAGTCATATAGTAATTAGGGTAAAAAAAATGGTAAAAGAAAAGAAAAGAGGACAAGAGGGGAATAAATCAAACGGCGCTGAACGAATGAAAACCGTGATAGCTTCAGGTGAGCAAATCAATATTGAGATTACTACTTATACAAATATGTATTATTATAACATTTTCAATCGCTACTCAAATTAGATAATGTTTAAAACTACATAGTGAAAGTTTGACTAGTCATAAGATACTTAATTTGCGTGAGTTGATTGACAAAATTAATCAAATATTAATGATCAGTGATGGAGGCATATTATTATTATATAATTATTATAATGTTAGGGGGTAAGAAAATTAAGGTATTGCATTTATATGAATGTGTCTATATTCATATAATTAATGGAGAATATATTTAGCCACTAAAGCTCCTAATTGGGGTAAAGAATTGGAGTGCTGGCGGGGGGATTATGTTATAGGAGTATAACTATCATGACATATGGATATTGGCATCGTGTAACACTCAGTAAGTGTATGGTGGAGGGTTGGATGTCGCTGGTTTCTTAGCCAGTGGCTTCAATCGTTTAATATTAATATTATGGTCTCGTATTATGAATTATTTTTTGACATATTAAGATAGGTAATTAAATATAAAGCGTATAATATTGATTGAATACCATTAAGGTCATAAAAATTGGAAGAATTAATAATTACCCTTAGGTTTGAACTTTAGGAAATTGTTTATATAATTAGATGAGTTTTTGGGTCTAGGCTAGACATAGAATAATATGAGTGTTTGTAGGCTTGTTAACTCACAAATTATGCATATATACTGTCACGCCCCTTTTTTTCTTCTCAAAATTTTGATTTTGATTATTTTGAAAGAAAAGAGTTTTTCCAATTAAAGTGACATTTTGAAAAGGGATTACTTTATTATTCAGAGTCGCCACTTGGAATTGAGTTTTGGTGTTCCAAGTCACCTTATTTAAATCAAAAGGAATTTTGACTCTATATTTTTTATTGGTCTGCGAATTAGAAATTTGGATAAGGAATTCTGTTGACCAAGGGGAAGGTGTTAGTCACCCCTCGAGTCCCGTGGTTCTAGCACGATTGCTTTATTGACTTTGATATGACTTGACTTAATTTTGGATATTATATTATTTAACTTAATAATAAAAATATTTTTTACTTTATTCTCTCATTTATTTTAAACCTATCTACTGAAAATTGCTTTATTATTTTTTATGTGTGTCCTAATTCAAAATTTGAAATACTCATATTTATTTATATATTTATTATTTATTTATTATTTATTTATTTATTTATTTATTTATTTTGCTTTTACATTTTTGTATTTTTTTAATGTTATTATGGGGTAGAATTTATATATATATTTAATAGTTAAGAATTAGATTTTGCGTAGAAAAAAAAAGATTTTTAGAGTTCAAGTTAATTTAGGATTGTAGTTTTTTATTTAAAAATAGAAAGATGAAATTTTATGAGATTTGAGATTAGTTTTAATCACAAAAATTTTAAATAGATTAGGACTATATTTTTTTAAAAGAAAGGTTTTGACTTTTAATTTTAATTTTTTTTGAATGCACATATTTTCTTACTTTTGTTTTCATTTTATTTTTAAAGTTTGTTTTAGCACATTTTAGTTATTGTTCTTTTTTATACATATACATATATATTTTTTCTTCTTTTCTTTTTTCTTTTTATTTTGTTGTTACACATTATTTCCAAATTAATTTTGTTTAACATTCTGTATCTTTTTTTCTTTTTTTTTAAAATAAATTAATTATTACTTTTTTATCAATTGTTTTTTTACGTTTTGTTATCTTTTTTTTATTATTTTTTAATAATTTTTTTTACGTTCTGTTACTTTTTATTATTTTATTGTTCTATTATTATTTACAAATTTTCCTTTTTCTTCTTATTTATTATTTTATTTATTTATATTTGTAACAATTTTGTCATTTTTTCCTTTTTGTACGTTTTTTATTCTTTTCTTTAATTTTTTTTTCATTCTACTTCTCCCTTTTTATTTATTTATTTATTTGTTAATTATTTTTTTCTTTTTCGTTTTATTTTTATTTTTATTTTTACTGTTTCTTTCACTTTTTTTCGTTATGTTTTTTTTTTAAAATTTTCAATGCTTTCTTCTTTTTTTATTTTTTAATTCTCTTGTTCTATTTATATAATTTCTCAAATTTACTTTTTTTTATTATTATAATAATAAAAAAATAATAATAATAATTATCACTATTTTATCATGAATCTTTAGATGAAATTTATTTCTCCTTTTAATTAACAATTCTACTTATATATATATATATATATATATATATATATATATATATATATATATATATATATATATATTATTATTATTATTAATTATTTTTATATCCTAATCTAACAAGTCAACAATGAATTCAACAAAATCTTCTAAAGTGAAAAACTAGACGGAAAGATATACGAATCTATTCAAATTTAACAATTCAATATCATGAAAAGATATAAGTTACAAAGTGTATCTAAAAAAGCATAACAATAATAATAATGTAACAATAATAAATATAATGAATGCGATTTGAAGAATTTCATACTATTGCAGTCAAATTTTCATACAAGTAATACTATTTACGCGAGAATTTATAGTTACCTCGCTGTAAAAATTGATACCACAAAAATAAGCTGTTATCCACGAATTTGGAATCACGATCAAAGCCTCTAACCCTAACCTAATTCTCAAAAGAAATTCACTTTATTCTTCTCTTTGCTTTTGCTTTTTTTCTCTGTGTATGTGTTCCCTAACGTGTCTTTTTATATATAGCTTTGGGTGAGAGTCTGGTGCTAATTAAAAGGAATTAGTGGAGTGGAATTGTTATTTAAATTGAAATTTGGTTGAGAAGATTGAGGTTGAGATAAAAATAAATAAAATAATAAGAAATCAACAAAATAAATAAATATGAAAGAAACGTGTAGTGTTAAAAAAAACTTGAAAAAAATTCGTGCAAAGGGGAAAAAAATAGAATAAAAAATTAGATGGGAGGAGGATTTTTAGGAAAATAAGTTAGGAAGTTAGAAGTAATTAGGATAAGCTAAAACAAATTTGAATTTATTTTGGACTCCTCTTTTCTTTTAATTTTTCTATATTTTTTCTATTTTTGGACTAGATAGAATTTAACAAATAACTTAAATTCCCAACTTTTATTTATCTTTTTTTTTAATTAAATTATTATTAAACTATAACTGATCTTATAATTTGTATTAATTTATAATTTATTATTATAAAAAAATTATTTATGTAAAATATTTATATTTTGGTAAAAAATTAGGTGTTCACAGTATGCCCCTCTTTGCTTGGAAACATGAAGAGTTTTCATGCAAAGACGTGAACAATGTGACTAATTTTTGACTGAAACATTTGCCAGAAATGTGAAAAATAAATAAAAGAGAAGAGGTTTGACTGTGTCCTAACTTTTGAAAAACTAACTATTCTAAGTTGATCATAAGGAGTCAGGCGTAGTTCCAATGAGTTAGGTAGTCGAGTGAGGTTTTATCGAGATTCTCGTTCATAGCTCCAGCTATTACATATATAAAAAAAAATCCAGAAGGAAATATATGAAATCCTATCTACTCCGATTGTGCTAAGTCTTCATTTTGAATTCTCGGATATCGCTTCACCCTCTTTGGTAGGTTCATCGATTCCGAACTTTGCTTTGGACATCTGAGTTTAACACTTGAAATTTCATGACTTGACGTCATTTACTGACGTTCTCTCGCATGATATTCTTGAAAACTTGTTTTCTTGAAATGATGAATTCTTTTATTCTTGAACTTCAAATTTGTGTACAATGTAAAAACCTGCACACCATAAAAAATGAAACAAAATTTTCTGCCCAGTTTGCACTAGGAAATTTTGTGAGTTATTGATGAAAGCTATAAAAGTCTATACTAACAATAAAAATAATGTTTTTGTAGCCATTACAAAATGTAAAAATAAGACAAAAGGGAGTTTTGTACCCAAATTGCAACCATGGGTTATTGTGCCCTATGAAGACATGAAAAATAAAATAGGGGTTATTGTGCCCTATATGTAACCAGGGGTTATTGTGCCCTGTGAAGACATATAAAAAAAATAGGGGTTATTGTGCCCTATATGCAACCAGGGGTTATTGTGCCCTGTGAAGACATATAAAAATAAAAATAAAAATAGGGGTTATTGTGCCCTATATGCAACCAGGGGTTATTGTGTCCTGTGAAGACATGAAAAATAAAATAGGGGTTATTGTGCCCTATATGCAATCCAGGGGTTATTGTGCCCTCTGAAGACATGAAAAATAAAATAGGGGTTATTGTGCCCTATATACAACCAGGGGTTATTGTACCCTGTGAAGACATAAAAAAAAATATGATAGGGGTTATTGTGCCCTATATGCAATCCAGGGCTTATTGTGCCCTCTGAAGACATGAAAAATAAAATAGGGGTTATTGTGCCCTATATGCAACCAGGGGTTACTGTGCCCTGTGAAGACAGGAAAACATAGAATAGGGGTTATTGTGCCCTATATGCAACCAGGGGTTATTGTGCCCTGTGAAGACATGAAAAATAGGATAGGGGTTATTGTGACCTATATGCAACCAGGGGTTACTGTGCCCTGTGAAGACATGAAAACATAGAATAGGGGTTATTGTGCCCTATATGCAACCAGAGGTTATTGTGCCCTGTGAAGACATGAAAAATAGGATAGGGGTTATTGTGCCTTATATACAACCAGGGGTTATTATGCCCTGTGAGGACATAAAAAATAAAATAGGGGTTATTTTGCCTATGAAGACATGATTTTATATATATATATATATATATATATATATATATATATATATATATATATATATATATATATATATATATATATATATATATATATATATATATATCTTATTTTCACTTATATTATTATTAACATTATTATTCAATATTATTTTATTTTATTTTATTTGTACATTGAACAAACTAAAAATAAAATAAAATGCCCATATTCTATTAAGAGAAAGAAAGAAAAGAAAAATAATCATTTTTATTGTTATTATTATTTTATCATGCATATTGTATGAGAAGTAAGGATTCAAGAACTTACCATCGTGACATTTGTCTATTGCAAACTATTTACATGATTCTGCTTTATACCTGTTTCAAGTCAAAGAAATGTATTGATAATCTTTCTAAATGGTGGTTGGTTCGTGACTTCAAGTATCTTGTGAAGCTTGACTTCTGGATCCGCCCCGCTTGGGAGATTCATCCCATTGATGATTGTGCGAATCTCTTGAAGATGTTTTAAAGACAATCTTTATCTTTTCTTGAAACACTTCTCATGGACATTCTAACTCATTACCATTTTGTGCATGTTGTGTGGTTCATTCTTTCCCAAGCAACTCTCTTGCTTCATTTATTTTCACACGGTATCGATTTATGATATTTATTTTTTTGATAGGTTCACAGCCCTAGCCAGTATGGTGCATGTCCCCAACATTCAATTGGAAATACCGTAGTCAATTTTGCGGATTTTATTTTATTTTCTCACTTGACACGAGTTGATGCTGAGAAAGAAAAAAAAACTCAAAGAATAACGAACAAAAGCATAAATGACACTAATGAAAGGGTTATGAAGGAAAAAATATGTCTTTAGAAGTAGTAGATAAATAAGAGAATGTTTAAAATGAGTGAAACAAATCTTATCTGAAAGTACGTGATGACTTTAAAACATGACATGCATTTGTACTGAACATTTGATCTTTTCGAATTGTCTGAATCTCAGAAAACAATGTTGCACCTTTCAGTCTAACCTTGACTTTTATCATGATTGTGCTCATGTCAAGACAAAATGTCATCATTTGATAAGTAGCGCCTTTCATGATTTTTCACCAATAAGACATTCTAATCTTTGTCACTCAACTAACTATCGTCTTATAGTGCCCGTAAGGGTTTTCACTCATAAGACTCTCATTCTTCTTTATTTTCCATAGTTTGCCATATAATGTCTCAACCTTTAGAGAATTGAACAACATGATTATCTTTTTATTGAGCGATTAGACCGAACCCCAATGAAGGGCTGCCTACGTATCCTTTTAGGAATCAGGTCAAACGTAGTTCAATGAACTTTTCGTGTTTTTTTTTTGTTTTTTTTTTATTTTCATTTTTTTTAAAAAAAGCACCAGACCAGTGGTGTTTGAGATCAAAGAGGATACATTTTTATCTTCTCATCATAAAAATGACAAGGAGTGCTAAATATAGTATCTCTTGATCGAATCTGCATTGACAATCGTGTCAATCACCTTTCCCTCCTTATCCACCAATTGCAAAGCTCCTTTGGATAACACTTGCTTAATAACATAAGAGCCTTGCCAATTTGGATCAAACTTTCCCTTGGCCTCGTCTTGGTGGGAAGGATACGTTTCACAACAAGTTGACCCACTTCAAAATTTCTTGGGCGTACTTTCTTATTATAAGCCCGAGCCATCCTCTGCTGATATAATTGACCAAAACAAATTGATGTCAATTGTTTTTCTTCTATCAGTGCTAATTGTTCTAACCTCAATTTAACCCATTCTGTATCCTCAATTTATGCTTCAACAATGGTTCGAAGAGAAGGGATTTCAACTTCTGCGGGTATGACAACCTCAGTTCCGTAAACCAATAAGTAGGGAGTTGCACCGACTGACGTACGAACAGTCGTGGGATATCCCATGAGAGCGAAGTGTAATTTCTCATGCCACTGTCTAGATCCTTGCACCATTTTCCTAAGAATCTTCTTGATGTTTTTATTTGCAGCTTCAACAGCCCCATTTGCTTTGGGCCGATAAAGGGTTGAATGATGATGAACAATTTTAAATTGCTCACAAACTTCCTTCATTAGGTGGCTGTTGTGATTCATTGTATTGTCTGTAATAATTATTTTTGGTATGCCGAAACGACATATGATGTTAGAATGAACGAAGTCCACCACCGCTTTCTTGGTAACTGATTTGAACGTGACAGCTTCTACCCATTTGGTAAAGTAATCGATGGCAACTAAAATAAATCGATGACCGTTAAATGCTTTCGGCTCTATTGGCCCAATGACGTCTATTCCCCATGCAATAAAAGGCCACGGAGCAGACATGGGATGCAAATCTAAAGGGGGTGAGTGAATCAAGTCGCTATGAATCTGGCACTGATGGCACTTGCGAACAAATTGGAAGCAATCTCGCTCCATGGTCAACCAATAGTATCCTGCCTGAATAATCTTTTTTGCTAGGACGTAACCATTCATGTGTGGGACACATACCTCCGAGTGAACCTCATTCATAATTGTTTCCGCCTCTTGAGTATTCACACATCGCAATAAATTCAAATCCGGAGTTCTTTTATATAATATCTCGCCACTTATGAAGAACCCATTGGCGAGTCGCCTAATAGTTCTTTTTGATCTCTATCAGCATGCAGTGGATATTCTCTAGCTTTTATAAACTGTTTGATGTCGTGATACCAAGGCTCACCATCTGCCTCTACCGTAATTATATTGCAATAACCATGTTGATCCCTAACTTGGATTTCCAACGGGTCAATGTAGGTATTACCTGGGTATGGAAGCATCGATGCTAGGGTGGCCAAAGCATCAGCCAACTCATTGTGAAACCTGGGAATATATCTAAATTTAATGGACTTGAACTTTTTGATGATATTTTCTAAACATTGTTTGTACGGTATGAGCTTAATGTATCAAGTTTCCCATTCGCCTCGAGCTTGTCGAATGAGCAAGTCGGAATCCCCTAAGACTAAGAGCTCATGTACATCCAGATTTATTGTCATATTCAAACCCATGATGCAAGCTTCGTATTCTGTTGTGTTGTTGGTAGAAAAGAATCGAAGTCGTGCTGTGGCAGGATAATGACAACCGTTTGGTGAGATAAGAACTACCCCAATTCCCGCTCTATTTTTGTTGACAGCCCCATCAAAATATAATTTCCATACGGGGTCATTATCATGAATTTCTTTCTCAATAGAGTTGATCTCTTCATCAGGGAAGTATGTCTTTAAGGGTTCGTATTCATCATCAATCGGATTCTCTGCCAAATGATCGGCCAAAGCTTATGTTTTCATGGCGGTGCGAGTAACATACACAAAATCAAATTCGGTAAGCAAAATCTGCCATTTTGCCAACCTACCTGTCGGCATGGCTTTTTGAAAAATATATTTCAAAGGATCCATTCGAGATATGAGGTAAGTGGTGTAGGACAAAAAATAGTGCTTCAATTTTTGGGCGACCCAAGTTAAAGCACAACATGTTTTTTCTAATAGAGTGTACTTTGCCTCATAGGATGTGAACTTTTTGCTCAAGTAATAGATAGCTTGTTCCTTTTTCCCCGTGATGTCATGTTATCCTAGAACGCACCCAAAGGAATTATCCTTCACCGAGAGGTATAAAATCAAAGGCCTACCAGGCTCTGGGGGGACCAGTACCGGAGGATTTGCTAAATATTCCTTAATTTTGTCAAAAGCCTTTTGACACTCACTTGTCCATTTAATAACAACATCCTTTTTCAATAACTTGAATATCGGCTCGCATGTAGTAGTGAGTTGAGCGATGAATCGGCTGATATAGTTTAACCTTCCCAGAAAACTCATGACTTCGGTTTTTGGTTTTGGAGGTGGTAATTCTCGAATGGACTTTATCTTGGAGGGGTCTAATTCAATGCCTCTTCGGCTAACTATAAAACCCAAAAGCTTGCCAGATGGAACTCCAAATGCACAGTTAGCCAGATTAAGCTTGAGATTGTACTTTCTCAACCTTTCAAAAAAAATTCTTAGATCACGCACATGGTCAATTTGCGTTCTAGACTTAATGATGACATCATCGACATATACCTCAACTTCTTTATGCATCATCTCATGGAATATGTGTAACAACCCATTTAGTCGGTTTGAGCACTATAACTTTTCTTTGATAAAATACTTTCCGATTGATTTTAAATGGGTGTTTTGAACTATTCATAATTATAATTATGAAATTAGTGGGGTAGTTTTAACAATTTATAGAGTTAGTAGTTAAAGGAAATAACATTAAAATTAATATTGGGTCACTTTTACACCTTTATAATTAGTTATATTATAGTTAGGTTAGTAAATAATCTGTAGAAGAAAAGAAAAGAGGGGAAGCGGAGAAAAGCAGGTCGAGCGAAGGAAAATCACAGCAGATTTCAGGTTATAATTCTCTTCAATATTTTTTTTCTATTTACGTATATTATATGTAGGTTTCGTAGGTTAGTGGGTTTTTTATTTGTTTGTGGAGATAATATTTGGCCAATGAATGGATACTTTATGATTGGCAGGTTGAGACGGGCATTAATAATCAGTAATTAACGTAAGAATTGATAATGGCATATCAGTGTGTAGTTTTCGTGAAAGCGATACCACAGGGTTGCCTTGGAAATTGGGAAAAATATTTTAGTTTAATGCTTTGGTGATAAGTTTAATTATGGAAAAGTCCTTTTGGCCAGAAAAATTTGGCCAGAATGGTAAAATGATATGTTCACACTATAATCTAGTTTACTTTTAGACATTTTTGTCCTTTAACTTAAATATTAAATGTATTATTTAATTATGTTTTCAATACATTGAAAATGATTAGTGAGATTAATTATTGATCATTTCTTAATTAAACATGGGAAAAGAACCAAAAAAATCACCAAAAAAAAAAACATAATTCAATTTTCCTCCTTTTTACTTATTCTTTTTAGTTTATTTTTTTTCATTTCTTATTCCTTAATGATAAAAAAAAAATTTAAAAGTATAAAACAGAATTAAGGTTAAATTATCTATTTTAATTTATAATTTTTAATCGCGAAAAGATAATTTATATCTAAATTAAAATATTAAGATATAAAAATATGAAATTAGCCGAGTTGGCTAAAGAGTTACTCTTATTTATTCAAAGGAGTTATTGTTATACACCGATTTCTAGAAAAAAAATTAATGATAAAAATATATTTTATCCAATTATACTCAAAATTATGTGAGCGAAATAAGAAGAAAACTAAAATTATCATCATGTTTCCTCTATTATGTGATTATCTTCATATTTTCGATAACATATGAATCATGTCATAAACAAAAAAGACTCATTAAAATTAATTTTTATTTATTATTTCACTACTAGAGACATATACAAAAAAAAATTATAAAATTATTGATGGTGCTTCATTAAAAAATTTTAATAACATAAAAAGGATATAGAGAGTTTTTTATGATTTCAAAATAAACTTTATAAAAAAAATTGAAAGAAAAACATCTTTATAGTTCTCCGATGACAATGATAATACAAATTTAACATGAACTAGATTTAAGTTTCATCACATATATATTTTTCTTTAGTAGTATTATTTGTTATTTTATTAAAAATGTTTGCTATTAAATGATCTGCAAAAATATTAAGTATACATAGTTGTAGTCACAATATTATTTTTTTCTTTCAAATTAATATTTGTTTTGAACGGATTAATATTTTTTAAAATTAAGTAATTTTATTGCATTTATTATATAAATAAATTTAAATTACCTATTTAAATAATTATTTAAATTACCTATTTAAATAATTATTTAAATTAAATTTTAAATACTTTTTTTTATATATATAATGTAAAATAATTCAATAATAACAATCAAAAATCAAAATACTTTAGAATTGATAAACATCAACACATTAAAGAAATACTAAAAATCATACGGTTTATAAGTGTCGATCCTATTTAACAACAACCCAAGATAACTACTCATTAATGTTGAAAAATTACATATTTAAAGTTTATGTTTGGTTATTATGTTTTAAAAAATTAAACTACATATTTACAACAACATGTTTAAAAATTAAACTACATATTTAAAAAATTTAAATTACATATTTGATTACTATGTTTTAAGAAAATTAAATTATGGATTTTATAATGTGTCGATGTCTATCAACTCGAAAGTATTTTGAGATTTGATTGTCGTTATTGAAATATAAAAATTCTAGATAAATGAAAATAATTTTTAAAACATATATATCCTAGTTATGTTATAATTTACTTATACATGTTAAACATATTGTGAATTAATATATACATAAAATACATCTATTTTAAAGTATTATAATTGATAAGTAGGTATTGAGTGATCTTTTATTCATTTGTTTTAAAATATCCACTTAATTAATACTATCTGAATAACTGAATTATTTATTCATTGTTAAAATTAGTGAAATAATTTCACCATTTTCTATATATGTTAATTCTTGTACGGAATGATTATAATATAAAAAAAATAATGTGTTATTTATGACATAGTTTTGAATGTCTTATCATCAATTATTTTTAAAAGTATCGAAATTTCAATATAATTTTTCTCTCAAAATATGTCCATTATATAGACTTATCTATTTAGTTGATTATATTTAAAGAAGAATTTAATTAATTTTTTTAATCTATGCTTAATTACTATATTTTACAATTTTTTTATTACAAAATAATTAAGTATAATCTTTAGTAGATAAGATAGTCATTTGTAGTTATTATTAATGAGAAATTTAATTGTCTTTTTTCAATAAAGAGATTTATTTTAAGTGAAAAAATAATTTTTCAAAGTTGAAACCTTAGGATCATAATTGAGTTTGGAGGAGGGGTATATGTAGAACATAATTTGCTATATAATGAAAAAAATATAAATGTATAAAAATAAAATTACAAAAATATTTTTTTAATTAAAGTGTATATTTTTTTAATTAATTAAACAATACTTATTTTTAAAGATAAACTACACACAAAAAAAAAACATTTTTCATTTTCATTGGCAGCCAAATAGTTAATATTTAGTAGTCCAAAGAGTTTGGAAAATAGACAAAAATTAATTTTGTTTGGAGGGAAAAGTATTGAGGAAATAAATGTAAAACTTAAAATAAGGTTATTTTAGTCTTTTTACATTTCTGGCCAAATTCTGGCCAAATTTTTCTGGCCATTTAGCATTACCCTTTAATTATTATACTCAATATGTTAGATAAAAATTGAAGGTGGAATATACAGTTTGATTTTTGAAATTGGGGGACAACTATTGATGGTCAATTGGCAGAGCATGACGATGTAATGATTAAAGGAATAAATATTAATCATATAATATTAATACTATATTGTTGAAATTGAGAAAGAAATTATGTTAGTGCACTACTGTAACATTAGGATCACTTAGTGTTGGTGTCAGAAGTATATCGCCACTGGTTCCGTAACCAATGGCTTCAGTTTTAAAGATTTATTATTATATTTTTTTTGGTATCACACGATGAATTATGTGTTGATATATTGAGATAGGTAATTAAATTAGGTGCATCGAGTTATTTAAATTTCATTAAAATTATGTTAATTATGGGAATTAAGACCTACCCTTAGGTTTAAACTTTAAGAAATTAATTATAGAATTAGGTGAATTAATGGGTATAGGCTAGACACAGAATAATCGAAGTGTTTATGGTCTTGTGGACTTACACCTTATGTATATATATATATATATATATATATATATATATATATTTGATAGATTGGAAGGGTTCAGAGACAATAAGGAAAGGAAAGACATTGGAGAAGTAGTTGCTTGACTTCGATTCTTCGGTGGAGGTAGGTTATGGTTTATGCTATTTGATAGTAAACTCTTAATAGTGATTGATATGCATTGAATGATATTGTGAAGTTTTCTATGTACTTGATTGTGTGGTTGTGTGGCTTGGTTGTGTGTTTTGTGATTGGTCTGAAATCCCGAAACCGTGGAATTTATAATCTTAAACCATCTCTATCGAAGTAATGCCTTGAATAAAGAAGGCTCGATGAAATTTTATTAACGAATGGAAAAGTGGTGATATTAAATGACAAATTAATGATATTATTGGATCGGAGTGTCACGTTCCGACACGGTATTCTTGGATCGGAGTGTCACGTTCCGACACAGTATTCTTGGATCGGAGTGTCACGTTCAGACACGGTGATATTAAAGGAAAAACATGTTGAATTAATGGAAGGTACTCAATCTCAAAGAACTCAACTCCCAAAATGGTTTGGTTTGGAGGCATGAGTCCTCATGTGTGATCTTGATATCGTTGACTTATTACGTGCTTACTTTAATGTTGTTGACACTTGTTCATGTTGCTTGTTACTTATCACCTGTTAAGTGCTATAGTTGAGTTCATACTATTATTCTTTGTATATTAGTTACTATTTTGGGTTGACCGATGATACGTACTCAGTACATGTTGCCTCGTACTGAGCCCTACTTGTTTTCTTCTTTGTTTTCCTTTTATGAAATGCAGCGAGTGTACCTATGACTTCAGATTTCCCTCAGCTCTAGCCAGCCTCCCGCATATCAAGTTCCAGGGTGAGCTATCCATTCAAACTCGTGTTGGGTTCTCTCGGTCATTACATGATGTCCTATACCTTCGGACACATACCATTTTATTCTTTTATTTTGGTGTATTTGATATTCTTAGACTTAGTAATGGAGATTAGATGTCCTTGTTGTGATGACTTTCAGGTTCGGGAAAGGATATTTAACTAGATTTTGAGCTTCCGCATTATTCTTGTATAATATAATTTAAGGTTGAATTCATTGGTTCTCCCACCTAGGTAGTTAAGTGTGGGTGCCACTCACGACTCGATTTGGATCGTGACAAACTTAGTATCAGAGCGTTAGGTTCGGGATCTCATCACACAAGGACAGGTCTAGTAGAGTCTTGCGGAACGGTAGGGGGACGCCTTTACTTTTCTTCGAGAGGCTATAAGACTTTAAGAAAACTTCATTCCTTCTTTCTTTCGTGCTACTGCTTGAGTCCAATTGGTATCTAGGTGATACAAATTGGTATCTAACCTTCTTCACTCTATTTCGCATTTGATTAGTATTAGAGTAAACACCAACACCAGCAGGAGAGTATGCATCCTTAAAAATACATATGTTTTCACGATTCACTATGGACATGTAATTACTAGTGACTAGTATAATCTTTTATTAAGTTCTTAAAGTTGAAACCCCTATTCATCATGGGTACTGAATATGAAGATGCTTATGATTTCCTTATTGTTTGTTATGAGAGGTGTTTCATAAGATGGATATGGTAGAGTGATGGGACATTGAGTTTCTGACTTACTCATTCTGGAAAGATGCAAAAATATGGTGGCAGTCTCATGTTGAGTCTTGTCGGTAATGACACTACCTATGACTTGGGTAGCATTTTCTGGCTTCTTCATGGAGAAGTATATTCTACGGATCTTAATGGATATGAGGTAGATAGGGTGAAGCAAAATGAATTTTTCATGGTGACAACATCCAAAAAGAAAAAAAATCGTAAGGGACGGCTAGATAATGAATATTATTACTTTAGAAAATACAGTTAGTAAAGTACTTCTCATAAGATATATGGGTTGCTTAGTGAATGATGAAATTTTGTTGAGTCAATTGAGGGAAGAATTTCTACTACGATTTTTTTTTAAAATTAACTGTACATAAAAAGGGTCATGATAAGACTACTACAATAGTACCAATTCTCACTTGATTAGATATGTGAAGTGTATTACTTTTATTATCGACCTGATCTTAGAAAGAATGCAAATTATTTGGGCTAAAAACAGAACAAATTTGATAATGTTTTGCAGTTATTCAATGGATAGAAATGTGTGGGCTATTTGAGTACGATCTTCTCGATAAGTATGATGTGTTCTAATGATGGATTTAATGACCTTTCACGGTACGGTACTAGTGTTACGCAGAAACGAATACACTAATTGTCAAGTGTGAATACTAACTACTTAAGAAGTAATTAGTGGTATGACATATTTAAATAATGAGATTCGGTGTTGCTTTCACATTTGAGAAACCAACTAGTTTATTACTACATGCACTTGGATTGTATTATTTTTGAAAAATATTTTAGCGATGGATCTTTGGTACAATATTAAAATATATTTAGGTTGTGATATGTATCTTGAGGGTTCTGAATGAGGACTGACAATTTTATCTTAAGCTTCAAAAGGTAGATTGATACTAGGATGACAAACTTATAGGGAAAGAAAGTCCTATTGAGTATACTTGGGTGAACTAAATTGAAGATTTTGATCAGAAAATACTTATAAAATTGAGTTAGTCCCTTAAATTTGATTGGTATACCTGAGTTTAAGGTGTCATGTCGAGGAAAATGTCACTTCTTGAAGATGAAAAAGTCTAGCTAAGCATGATGGTAAAGAGAGAAAGTGATATGTGACCTATATGATTTATGTTTGTTGTACTAGTATCAAAAATTCTCATTTAGAATCAATTTTAGTGGCAACAAAGTCTTGAAAGTGTTTCACCGGTTCTGATATCGAATTTAGTATTTGCTTAAGAGTTCGACACTAGGCCTAATCCTACTTGAAAAAGGATTGAAATTATTCTCTTTTTTTTAAGTATAACTTACATAAATCCCATAGTGTAAGATCTAAATTGCATTTTATCCCTACTTTTTTCTATTTTACAAAAATCCCTTAAAATATCAGTCATTCGGATACATAAGTTTCATCCGGATACATTAATTGTGATACATTATAAAACTATCTATTGCGCTTAATATGGAATATTAATCTAAAATTGATTTTTCCCCACAAATCACGCAGAATTGATTTTCTTTCCCACAAATTATGCATAATTTATTGATATTAATTCATTCCATTTGTAACAACTTCACAAAATTCAAAAATCAAATTATCATCTTCTCTATTAATTTGAAATCTTGAATCTCAAATCCACCATTGTTGATGATTGGACATTCGATTCACGTTTTCAAATCATCAATTCAAAATCGTCGAGTATAAAAAAAATCGTTCAAAACATAAAAAAGAGACATGAACTTCTTTTGATGGTTTTAGCAAATGGGTCAAATCAATTTCCAAGAAATAATTTTGTAAATTCAATTGTTGGAGAAAGAGAGAGAGTTACTGCTGCAAGTGGATTTCGACACTAAAATAGGGTCAACTTTATGTGCAGATGAAGAATATATCAGGTGTTCCAGTTATCAAATTTCATGAAGTGAAGTGGAAGAAAGAATTATTGATACAATAAATATGGAGAAACGAATTGAGTCCTACAGAATCAACAAATTAATAATTCGAATTTCTTCTCTTTGTTCATCGAAGAATCTTTTAAACTTATCGACAATTGTATTGATACAACATAAACCTATCGATCTTGTTGAGACATTCCACAATATGAGAAAGTGAGGTGAGGTATGAACGATACAAAAGTGATGAAATTATTGTTAGTTAAAATATAGATTTTGTGAATCTCAAATCAGTCATTGCAGCAGAGTTAGAGGTTGATGAATTGAGAAATTTTTTTGAAGATCTGATACATTGTTGATGTGAAGAAACAATAGATTGATTTTCAATGTATCAACTATGTATTGATACAACAGACAAAAAGGCTGAAGAGATACATAGTTTTGATGGATCATCCATATCGTTTATAATGTTTGTTGTGTAGTCGTTTTTTGATTTGTGCTTTCGAGATGGCTAGATTTATCAATACATTACTATATATGTATCTTGCTTAAATTGATTGTATTTCTACTAGATACATTAAATAAGTAATTGTTGCCTATAAGATGTTAGGTTTGAGATACATTACTGTGTGAATTGTGATAGTTGTCATGTATTAGATATATTTAATATAAATTTGAATTTACTTATCATGCCTAAAAATTAGCGTATGGTACATTACTATTTGAGTATCTTATTTTGTTTCAGAAGTATTATATCTTATAAAAAGATACATTATACATGAAATTGTTGCCATCAACATTTTTTAGTGCGTTGATATGTATATGATACATGTAATAAAGTTTGAGAATAGTTGAATATGATATATATTGTGTATCATGTACATATCAATTCATTTGATACACGATGCTTTATCTATAGAATAATAGGGTTTATGTATCAAGTGTATTTTTTGGTTAGTATGTACAATCACATAATCTTCAAATTTAAATAAGTCTAAAATTTAACACTATAAATACATAACAACAATTGATACACGATAGATTATACAATTTGAACACAATATATTGAGCATGGTGATTTGTAATGTATCACAATGTTAAAAGGAAGGCATTATACATTAGTTTAAGAAAATAAAAATAACTAGATACATTAAAAATATGAATCTATATATCAAAAAAGATGAATAAAAAAAATGGAAAAACAACAACAACAATCTGATCTGATTTTGCTTCTCCTTCTCCTTCTTCTTCTCAACATATCGATAATGTATCAGATTGTTTTTGCATTTGTGGTAGCTATTGAACACAATAAAAACCTTGTCAATACATTGTCATAGCACTGACATTTGGAGGAGGACGAGATGGACCACAAGATCTCATATTAGTATTAGAAGAATTTAACCAAGTAAAACTCAATATTGAATGAAGGGGTCTGACTCAAATGTATCGAAAAAAAATCTGGAAAAAAACGGAAGAAGAAAATGGCGAAGAAAAAATCCTACATATTCAGATGTTTGGAATTGATTTGACTAGAGGGAGAGAATTCTTTTGAAAATCAAATTAATTTAAAACTTGTAACTGCTAAGAATGTGGAGTGAATTTAGGGAGAGAAAAGAGGAGTGAAAAACGTGAATTTTGTTAAAGGGTCTTATGTATCTGAAATTTTTAAAAATTGGGAGAAATAAGGGATTTATGTAATATTTCAAAAAGGTAGGGGAAAATGGAGAATAAGGTAAGTAAAGTTGTGTATACAAGTAATTTTTCCTTTTTTTTTTGTTTCCAATTGTATTAGGAAAAGAATTGAAAATTGTAATCCTATTTGTAGTTGATTTTGACTTTGTAAGGAAAAACACAATTGTATAAATAGAGGATGGTATTAAGAGAAAAATTGAACTACTCATTAGTATTCTCCTTGAAAGACATTAGGACATAAGAGAGGTTTTGAGAGAGATTTCAACAAGAGAGAAGAGAGAAGAGAGATGAAACAGATTTATTTTGCTGCATACTTTTTTTTTCGACCAACAACCTTCAAATCGTATTTATCAATTACTAACCGTTGGATCGGGCTAAAATTTTAACTACGTGTTCCTGACATCATGATGGTTAAGTTGAACGGTGGGGATTGGATTCTAATATCCGAAAGTTCATTTTTTTTGGTTTTGAACAACAACTGCGTTTGGGTGGTGCTTGCATTAAAATTGTAGAGGCATTGTATTTATAGTGTGTATTATGAGGTGTTTTAATATAATATTTAATAAGAGGAATCTTAATTTAAGACAAATGGAGGTGATTAGAGTTCGTAATGATGATAAGGGGTTGGTGATGGATTGTGATTGAGATGAAATTATGTAACAAAAATTTGGTTTAGAGACATGTGGTTTCATATATTTTAATATGGTCATGGTTTTAGTGTCACAGGTCTATCAAATTGGTTAATAACTACGGTCGAATTTTTCTCGAAAGATATGATAAGATTGATGAAGAGGCGATCAACGATAAGTTAAGATATGTTAGTTCATAAAAATCTTCAAGGTATCAGTCATGTTGATAGATAAGGAGATTGAGTTACATGGTTTGATTTACAATTAAAGCTTTTCATTGTGAATCTACTTTTGTGGTGGCAAGGTATGAATTTGTGAGGTAAAAATAAAATAAAATAATAATATATTATTTACATCAAATATTAAATATATGGAAGGACTTATGCATAGTTTGGATTGGTAAATATGTTACATTTGATTATTAAAGGATCGAAGGAAGGATTTCACTTAAAAGTGTTGGGTTAGAATATAAGGTAAAACGTCATGAGTTATTGGTAAAAGGATGAGATTGGTAAACGAGCTAGAGAAACAATAGTGTGATATATTGAAGGATCGAGGTATTTAAAATTTTGCACGATAGAAAGAATTTGAGAAAAGTGAAGGAATAAGACCTCTCATATAAACCCTTTGGATGTAGTTGAAGGTTGTATTGATTTTTGCCCATAGATTTAAAAATGATTGGGAGATGTAAAGTGGTTCGGTACAGATAACTTACTACGTGTTTATTATCAACTTTTATAAAAAATTGAGTTTTGCTTTGGATGGAAAACAGTGAGGTAAGAAATTTAGAGTTTTACGTGGGATTAGATTGCCAAATGATGATAGATGACTTAAGAATGATGCACAAGATGAGATATTATTCTACATGATTATTAATAATTTAGAGTTGGATTAATACTACTCTATTGATGGGACTACATAGAATGTTAAGATGCGCTACATAAATATTTGATGGTGAATATAGGTTATGAGCTTATAATATATAAAATAATTTGAGTGACCAAGAATTTTCCAAAGTGTTGGCATGAGGTATGTAATGGTTTGGAAAGGTATCTAAAGCATGATGTGTGGAAATGGTGTGGAGTTGACTTTGGGTGTTATTTAATAGTTTTATCTCGATGGAAAGGTACTTTTAAATTTGAAATTAGTGTTATTAGCCTTGTTTGAGACTCATATTTGTCATGAAATGCTTTAATAGAAAGAGAAATAGTCATAGTTTGAACATCTATTTGATAAGAATGCTTGACATGAATGATGGTATGAGAGTAAGGTAGATGATCGATGTGATTATTATGTTTTGTTAGTATTAAGAGTGTTTACTTCAGTGGATGCGGGGTTCGATAAATCAAGTGTGTGTGCAATTATAAAAGGGACTAAATTGGTGATTGTGGGTAGCTAGAAAATCAAAGAGACAGGGTTAGTTGAATGAAAATGTTTGATATGGACACTATGGAAGGAGTATATAGAGTTATTCCACCTTGGTTATTTTCGATATGACATATTTAGTGTTGTCTTGGTGTAGTTGAAGTATTTGAGTGATTCTACATGTACCACTATGCTTATGAGAATTTATAGAGGAGCTACCATGAATAATTTATAGTTTTTCGATAGACTTAAAATTTATCTCATCATCGGTATTATGTTTTGGCTATATGCGATGGAATGTGAGGACCATTGTAGTTTTGTCATTCTTAAGGTTTGGATATAATAGCTACTAATCAAGCATTTTGACAATGTTGTTAGAGGTCATGTATGCTTGGGTGTATCACTCGATGGACGGTTACTTGATTATTTTCTTCTTGAGGTTAGATAAGTTTAATTTTTTCCTTGATGAGTACTTTATGTCTAAAGATCATATTTTTTTTTATAGCTTAAGAGGAAATATTATGTTGTGAGGATGAAATATTGATAAGATTTATGATGTTGTGTGCACTATGAGTGTGTGGTGGTTGTTTCAAGTTCACTACTGATTATAGCCCGTATTGATTTTGAAATTTTATCATGGTTATGTGAGAAAAGATTCTACCAAATGGTTGTGCCAAGGTTCTTGAGAACATGTTGAAGATGTGAATAAGATTAACTTTGGTTGGTTTGATACTTTTGATATGAGACCTTGTGTGCTAATATTTTGAAGGAATTGTTGAGGCAACTACCCTTTCTTACTCTCGCCTTCTTTGATCGTTCGAGGACGAACGATGGGTAAATTGGTATCTATTGTAACAACCCATTTAGTCGGTTTGAGCACTATAACTTTTCTTTGATAAAATACTTTCCGATTGATTTTAAATGGGTGTTTTGAACTATTCATAATTATAATTATGAAATTAGTGGGGTAGTTTTAACAATTTATAGAGTTAGTAGTTAAAGGAAATAACATTAAAATTAATATTGGGTCACTTTTACACCTTTATAATTAGTTATATTATAGTTAGGTTAATAAATAATCTGTAGAAGAAAAGAAAAGAGGGGAAGCGGAGAAAAGCAGGTCGAGCGAAGGAAAATCACAGCAGATTTCAGGTTATAATTCTCTTCAATATTTTTTTTCTATTTACGTATATTATATGTAGGTTTCGTAGGTTAGTGAGTTTTTTATTTGTTTGTGGAGATAATATTTGGCCAATGAATGGATACTTTATGATTGGCAGGTTGAGACGGGCATTAATAATCAGTAATTAACGTAAGAATTGATAATGGCATATCAGTGTGTAGTTTTCGTGAAAGTGATACCACAGGGTTGCCTTGGAAATTGGGAAAAATATTTTAGTTTAATGCTTTGGTGATAAGTTTAATTATTATACTCAATATGTTAGATAAAAATTGAAGGTGGAATATACAGTTTGATTTTTGAAATTGGGGGACAACTATTGATGGTCAATTGGCAGAGCATGATGATGTAATGATTAAAGGAATAAATATTAATCATATAATATTAATACTATATTGTTGAAATTGAGAAAGAAATTATGTTAGTGCACTACTGTAACATTAGGATCACTTAGTGTTGGTGTCAGAAGTATATCGCCACTGGTTCCGTAACCAATGGCTTCAGTTTTAAAGATTTATTATTATATTTTTTTTGGTATCACACGATGAATTATGTGTTGATATATTGAGATAGGTAATTAAATTAGGTGCATCGAGTTATTTAAATTTCATTAAAATTATGTTAATTATGGGAATTAAGACCTACCCTTAGGTTTAAACTTTAAGAAATTAATTATAGAATTAGGTGAATTAATGGGTATAGGCTAGACACAGAATAATCGAAGTGTTTATGGTCTTGTGGACTTACACCTTATGTATATATATATATATATATATATATATATATATATATATATATAGATTGGAAGGGTTCAGAGACAATAAGGAAAGGAAAGACATTGGAGAAGTAGTTGCTTGACTTCGATTCTTCGGTGGAGGTAGGTTATGGTTTATGCTATTTGATAGTAAACTCTTAATAGTGATTGATATGCATTGAATGATATTGTGAAGTTTTCTATGTACTTGATTGTGTGGTTGTGTGGCTTGGTTGTGTGTTTTGTGATTGGTCTGAAATCCCGAGACCGTGGAATTTATAATCTTAAACCATCTCTATCAAAGTAATGCCTTGAATAAAGAAGGCTCGATGAAATTTTATTAACGAATGGAAAAGTGGTGATATTAAATGACAAATTAATGATATTATTGGATCGGAGTGTCACGTTCCGACACGGTATTCTTGGATCGGAGTGTCACGTTCCGACACAGTATTCTTGGATCGGAGTGTCACATTCCGACATGGTGATATTAAAGGAAAAACATGTTGAATTAATGGAAGGTACTCAATCTCAAAGAACTCAACTCCCAAAATGGTTTGGTTTGGAGGCATGAGTCCTCATGTGTGATCTTGATATCGTTGACATATTACGTGCTTACTTTAATGTTGTTGACACTTGTTCATGTTGCTTGTTGCTTATCACCTGTTAAGTGCTATAGTTGAGCTCATACTATTATTCTTTGTATATTAGTTACTATTTTGGGTTGACCGATGATACTTACTCAGTACATGTTGCCTCGTACTGAGCCCTACTTGTTTTCTTCTTTGTTTTCCTTTTATGAAATGCAGCGAGTGTACCTATGACTTCAGATTTCCCTCAGCTCTAGCCAGCCTCCCGCATATCAAGTTCCAGGGTGAGCTATCCATTCAAACTCGTGTTGGGTTCTCTCGGTCATTACATGATGTCCTATACCTTCGGACACATACCATTTTATTCTTTTATTTTGGTGTATTTGATATTCTTAGACTTAGTATTGGAGATTAGATGTCCTTGTTGTGATGACTTTCAGGTTTGGGAAGGATATTTAACTAGATTTTGAGCTTCCGCATTATTCTTGTATAATATAATTTAAGGTTGAATTCATTGGTTCTCCCACCTAGGTAGTTAAGTGTGGGTGCCACTCACGACTCGATTTGGGTCGTGACAATATGGTAGTCATAGCTCTCATGTAGGTTGCCCCTGCATTTTTTAGACCAAATGGCATGACTCTATAATAATATGTACCCCACGGGACAGTGAAATCAGTTTTTTCTGCATTTTTTTCATCCATGAGAATTTGGTGATATTCGGCGTAGCAGTCCACGAAAGATTGAATATCGTGTTTAGCACAATTGTCAACCAACATATGAATGTTGGGTAGTGGAAAATTGTCTTTTGGACTTGCTTTGTTTAAATCTCTATAATCAACACAAACTCTAATCTTTCCATCCTTTTTTGGTACTGGCACAACATTAGCCAACCAAGTAGTGTATTGGACGACCCTGATCACTTTTGCACTCGGTTGCTTCATGATTTCCTCTTTGATTTTATCGCTCATATTTGTCTTAAATTTTCTCTGCTTTTGCTGGACAGGTGGAAAATCAAGATGTATGGGAAGTTTGTGAACTACCAGATCAGCACTTAACCCCGGCATGTCATCGTATGACCAAGCGAAGACATCTTTGTATTAAAATAAAACTTGAATTATGTCGTCTCGAATATCTTGATCGACATGAATACTTATATTTATTTATTTCACTTCTTCGGGAGTTCCCAAATTAACCACCTCCGTTTCACTTAAATTAGGTTTAGGCTTATTTTCAAATTGATCCAAACCCCTTTTTATTTCTTCGTCAACTTCATCTTCATCTTCATCATAATCCTTAGACTTAGGATTCATTGTTTTGAGATCAGACAACTTTTTAGGATCTAATTGTAAACTCCGCATGCATGTCATATTATTAAAGTTAACGTAACTGAAAATGAAAATAAGATGACAAATATTAGAAAGAGTAAGAACAAAGAAGATGACTAGAACTTCATTGCATTGAATGGGAAAGGATAGAAGGGTTAACAACAAAGCGAAACAACTAGAATGTTTGAATTACAACCCTGAGAATAATCCAAGAAAATAAAATAAAAAATAGCAAAACAAAAACTACCAGGACTCCATTCTTGTAGGGAGAGGAGTGGCTTTCCAGTTATTGAGTTGGACATTCGGGCCGATAAACTGCACATCCATATGACTAGTGCCCTCACCCATCTGAGTCATGTTTACCTCATAAAACATTTCCTTGATACCTTGATACATTTCACCCACATCATTTTGGATAGGTAAGTCTGGACACGGTTCACCTCGAGATTTAATGAAAGATTGAGCAATATGGGGGATTGGCTTCGACAGATTCCAAGCATTTCTTTTACGATCTTTTGCCCATTTTCTATCAAATCTAGTTGGATTGAAACCCAAACCGAATGTGTCTTGATTACCCATTGGATTGATAGGACTCACAATTCCTTGCACCGACAAACCTAACCCCTTTCCGGGTTCATAGCCATTTTGTACCATTTGAGCCACCACCATGACTGAAGTAAAGGACAGATGAGGTTGGAGGATAGGCTTTCCTTCTAAGAACTGATTAACCTTTATTATCTCCAAAGCCTGATAGTTGAGGGATTCACAACCTCTTTTAGCCTCAATGCATGGTATTGAAGGATCTCGGGTGATTAGGAGATTATCTGTACCATGAACAATGATTTCTTGTTTGTCATGTTCAAACTTGACCACTTGGTGTAGAGTAGATGGCACAGCTCTAGCCATGTGGATCCATGGCCTACCCAAAAGCAGATTGTAAGACGTGTCCATGTCTATAACTTGGAAAGTGATTCCAAGCTCCGCTGGTCCAATTGTAACAATTAAGTATATTTCACCAAGAGTATCCCGTTTTGCACCATCAAATGCCCGTACACAAACATTGTTAGTACGAATCCTATCAGTGCTGATTTTCAAGCTTTGTAAAGTGGAAAGAGGGCATATGTCTACACCCGATCCTCCATCAACCATGACTCTCTTCACATAGTGTTCTTCACATTTCACGGTTAAATGTAGAGCCCTATTTTGTCCAGATCCTTCCATCATCAGTGAAAGTGATTCTATTTACCTCAAAAATTCGATTGACCATCTTTTCCAAGTGACCTACTGTAATATTTTCTGAGATATGTGCCTCATTCAAAATTCTGGTCAACACTTCACGATGTTCTTTAGAATGTATGAGTAATGACAACAAAGAGATTTGAGCAGGCGTTTTCCTCAACTAATCTATAACAGAATAATCTTGAGCTTTCATCTTTTTCAGGAACTCTTCAGCATCTTCCTCAGTGACCGGATTTTTTATCGGCAACTGATTTTCTTTGATTTGTTTGTCCCTCTTTAATTCTTTCGGAGCATAACACCTTACGTAACGAGTTAAGCCTCTTGTTTTATTTGTTTATTCGATAATCTCCTTTCCCTTGTGAGTAACGACGACTTTGTTGTAGTTCCACGGAACGACCTTGGTGTTTGTGATCGGAAGTTGTGTTGCAATTTGTATCACAACTGGCTCTTTCATACTTTCTTGATTTTGATCAAACGTTGAAAATTTATCAGGAATGTAGCATTTTAGTCCATTCAACGGTACGTCTCCTCTTTTTATAGATTCAGGGACATACAACACTAGCTTCCTCGAGTCCCCAAAATTCGAACGTGCACCTTTAACAATTATCGGTGCCCTTTGTATGGGTTCTAAAACCATACTAGACTCTTCTTTTGAAACCTTGATTTCCACTTTTGTTCTACTTGTTTGCTCATAATCTTAAAAAATGTCAACCATCCCGACAACACGCTCATTATTATGAGCAGGGAGTGGGTTATTTGTGACATTTGGTGCTTCCTCATTGCGTACCTCGATTACCTTATCCTCGATTAACTTCTCAATGACTCTTTTTAGGGTCCAACAATTCTCTGTGCTATGACCTGGAGCATTGGCGTGATACTCGCATATAATAGTTGGATCAAAGCCTTTTGCATTTGGATTGACAACGTACGGATTGACAGGTTCAACCAGTCTCAATTGTATTAATTTTTGTAACAAACTCGTATACGATTCCCCAATTGGGGTAAAATTTTCTTTTCGACCTTGTTCTCTCGTATAGTTTGTCCGGGGACGTGGATTGTATGGCGCCTGGAAATTTTGTTGTTGGGGGGCGAAAAACTTGTGGGGCAGGCCCCCGCCATTGTTGGCGCGTAAGAGGCCGAACATATGCATGAGTGTTGAGAACTGCATATTGGGACGGGTAATAATGTTGAGGAGAAATATATTGTTCTTGTTGAACTGACCATAAAGATGGTTCATGCCCATTTGAACACCTCTCGATCCAAATGCCATCATGGACCCTTCCTCCTTCTTTTTCCGATTGGTAAAATTACCGGATCCACTTTGTATTGCTTGTGTGGTAGCTCTAATAGATGCTTGACTCACAATCTTACCCGACTTTATGCCATTCTCAATCATTTCTCCGATCTTAATCGCTTTGGCGAAAGGCTTGCCCATTGCGGCGAGAAGATAATGAAAGTAGTCAGGTTCTTGAGCCCGGAGAAAAAACATCAATTAATTCATAGTCTTTCATCGGCGGTTTGACTCTAGCCGCCTGCTCCCTCCATCTTATGGCATATTCCCTAAAACTTTCCGATGGATTTTTTTCATATTAGCTAGGGAATTGCGATCGGGAACAATATCGATATTGTATTGAAATTGTTGAACAAAATCTTGCGCCATATCATCCCAAATGTGCCAATGAGAAATGTCCTGATCGATAAACCATTATGATGCTACACCCGTTAAACTCTCTCCAAAGTAAGCCATAAGAAGTTCTTCTTTTCCTCCGGCTCCCCTCAACTGATTACAAAATCTTCTCAAATGAGCCACTGGATCGCCATGACCATTATATTTATCAAACTTTGGAGTTTTGAACCCTAGAGGCAAGTGAACATCTGGAAACATGCATAAGTCCTTAAATGAGACACTTTTGTGTCCTCCCAGACCTTGCATATTCCTTATGTTTTGTTCCAAACTCCTCATTTTCCTTGCAATTTCTTTATGTTCCTCATTCTTAATGTTTTTCTCAACCTCAACGGGAGAACTGTATTGGTGTTGGTAAGAGTTAGGAACATTGAAAGTTAATTTAGGGGCATGACCTTGGCCGTATTGATCTTTGAGTATAGGGTCATCATTGGATTTTTCTACCAGTGTCGGTTGAGGAATTGTATTAGTTTGGACAGTAGGCATGAAAAGTGGATTATTCATCATTGATGGTTTCAACGGGTTTACTGAGGAAGTTCCGGCAGTATTAGATGTGTTAATGTAGGGTCCAAACCCAGGTGGATAAACCGGGTCACTTGTTGACACTTGGATGGGGAATGGCATATTCACATTCAAATATTCTCGAATTGAAGGCGGAGGAGCTTGCCCATTCATCCAAGCTTCGTACATTTCGGTCATCTGTTGTCTTAACATTTTCACCTCTTCTATAGGTACCGATTCTTGCGCAACCATTTGAGTTTGTGCGTCTTTATTTTTCGACTCTGTTCCGTCTTTATGTGTCATTTTTTCTTTCCCTTTTGATCTTGTGTTATATTGATGAGATGCCAGCTCTCCTCACAAACCAACCACCTTTTAAAATCTTTAAATTCTCATATATCAAAAAAGAAATGTGTTAGGATTCAACATATTGAGGATATTAAATATACGTCTTATGTTATGCACCTAGATTATTCATATGTCTATAATGTGTTTTGGAAGACTTTTATGTTTCATCCCAGCTTTAGACGACTTGCTTATGTCATTTGGTCTTCTACTTTATTTACTTGAATAATTTGAATGCATTTTGATCGAACCTATTAAAGGTTGCCTACGTATCATGTTTGAACATAAATCAGATCATTACGTAGTTCATGTGGATAAATTTCTTTGAAAAGAAAAATACGATATTTATTTAACTTTAAAATGAAAATACCATTCAAATCAAAATGACCAAAATAAAAACATCAAAGTACTTAAGATTAAAACAAAATTTGACGAACTAAAAAGAAAAATAAAAAAAAAAACCATCTCCGACATTTCTTGATCATCAATTGCCCCCTAGGCTAGAGTAGACCTTGACCAAAGCTTTCGGCAGATGTGGGCTAGTGCACGCGCCTCTCGACCCAGGCTCTCATCACCTCGATGGAGATGACCACCATAAACATTAATCAACCTCTCTGTCAACTGAAGCACTTGTCCTTTGGCCTCCTCCATATTCTCATGACAATTCTGCAATCATTCTTCAGTAGTGACAACTGCATCACTCAGATGCTCTTCATGTGCTGGAAGCTCTTCAATTTGGTTATGAAATTCTTCACGCTCTTCCATCCATTGATTTCTTTCGGTCGCCACTTCTGCTTGATACAATGTGAAACGGTTTGCTATGTCCCTTTCTCGTCCCATATAAGCTTTTAATTGATTTTGTAACCTAGCTTGTGGATGCTTAAGAGGGTCTTTTCTTTCTTATATTCTTCCTCCTGTTGCTCCATAGCACCTGTGACAATGCCCAAATCTTAATGTAGGGTTCGAATAGTAGATAGATGCTTCTTTTCAACCCTTTTTTCAATCAATGTAACTCTCTCCTCGAATATTGCATCACGTCGAGCCAACTCTTCTCTAACATTTTTTAGGTCATTGCTTAGGATATCTCAATCTATGATTTGTCACGCTGATCCTTCGGGCATTACTTTGAGAGGGGCTTGATCAAAGAACCAATGGAGGTATAATGGGTCAACTTCCCCTTCAACGCGATCATCCACCATAGCTTTCGAACTTAAAGTTCAACTATCACCCCAAATCTTTTGGGCTTCTGATTCTCGATCTCGATCTTCAAATGCCACCTTCCACACAAAATTCTGTGTATCCTCGGCTTTAGGTAAACTTTGTTTTTGTCCTAGTTGGCGTAGAAAACTCGGAGGGGTATGTATGGTTGGAACCCGCGAAGGCCTGTCAGAATAAAGAATGGACGATAGGAAGACATAACAATTACCTCACTAGCAGGGAACCAATGATAGTTCCATGTAATGTTAGATGTCGTCAATTTCAGAAGATAATGTCTCCATGCTTTGACACCTTTTGGCAATTTATCTCTTAATTCTTTCATCGTGTCTAGGTGGCTCAAAATATAATTCGTCCAATCGGATTTGAAATCTGTCGCAAAACGATGGCGATATAGGTGCTCCAAAAACCACATTTGCAATAGAATGCTACAACCTTCAAAAAAATCTCCCCCTCTCTACATTTAGTGAAAGCACAATAAATATCAGCCAACATCATCGGCAATATAGTGGATTTTCTTTTCTTCATCATAACAGTGACTATTCCTGACAGACGAATATCGATTTTTTTATCCTTCTTTGGAAAAATCATAGCTCCCAAGAATGCCACCATGAATGCTTCTTGTCTATGTTTTTCCCAAGTAGGGAGGTGTTATCGATTTTTAAGTTGATTTTCATAGCTTGAAAATCCTTCCTTCTTTCCATATCTTGAGTACAAGAATTCCAAAGAAACCAACCCATTATCAAAACACTCCTTATGAGGATGGATGATGTGCATCTGTTCCAGAAATTTACTTCCGCTAACGCTCCTAGGGGCTATCAGTGTTTTAGTTCAGAGATCCTGGCCTAACCCTGTGAAATCACCCAATTCTTCTAATGTAGGTGTCAACTCAAAATCACTAAATCGAAACACATTGTTTGTGGAATTCCAAAACGGGATCAAAGCCTCGATCAAACCTCTGTCAGGACTAAACCTCATGATATCTGTAAGGAAACCAAGATGTTTGAATATCTCATTCCGCCTAAATTCATGCATATCGTTCCACCTATGCATGAGTAATTGTGGGTTTTATCTGTGATCATGAACTTTGAGGGATCATTGACCATTTCGACTACTTCATCCCTTGGTCTTTTATCACACCTCATAGATCTCATGATTACCTGGTTGAAAAAAAAAAAAGAAATTTGAGATTTTTAAAATCAAATTTAATTGTGAAATTTTGATAATTCGAAATTATTTATTGTAGTAGTTAAAAAAAATGATTCGAAATGTCTAAAGTGGTCATTGATTTAGGTTTTTTTTTTTTAAAGAATGACCAGATAAAGAGACAATTTTGATCGAAAAAGAGAAAGAAAAATAAAACAATGTGTACATGTATAATTTAAAGATATATATATACATATATTATTAATATTATTATTTTTATTATTTATGCATTATTTTAATAAAAGCGAAAATAAAATTGAGGATTAGGTGTGTATGTATATATATGTGTATTAATTTGTTTATTTTGAATTATTGGTCGAAAATGGATAGAAAATAGATATTTATTTCTTTAGTTGATTATCCTAAAGCCGGTCAATATTTTGTTATAGTTTTCCATATGATGCAACAAGTAGCACAAAAATGCACATGATGATCTCACGAAAAGGTACCTATCCTAGTCAGATTGGGCCCCCATGCCGAATCTCGCTAAGTTACATGCACATGATGCAAATAAATTGGAACCTAGTAAGGATATCATGTCTGAAAATTTCAGTTCTACTAAAGTTTAACTTGTTGAGAAAAATATCTAGACTGACTGTTAAAACGAGCGGACAACTCGAGTCAGGGAGTAGCAACGTACCGGTAGCAGCGCTTTTCGGCTTTGTGCATGGATGGTCCCCATCCTATACATATTTAACTAAAAGTTCTTCACCATGGATCAAAGATCCACTGGCTATCTTGATAGAAGCGGGGTGCGCAGTCGTAATTCCCATATTTTTATTATAGAAGATTCAGAATTGTTCGTGAGAGAAGACAGTTATAATCCAATTCAAATATTATCAAAACATTAAATAAATAAACAATTAGCATATTAAGATAAATAAATACAATATCCAATTGCGTAAATAAATAAATCATATTCATACATAAATTAATAATTAAAGCTCGAATTCTAGTTAGTATCTCAAGCGGAGTCGCCATTTGTTACGCCCCTTTTTTTCCCTCCAAATTTTGATTTCGATTGTTTTGAAAGAAAAAGGTTTTTCCAATTAAAATGTCATTTTGAAAAGGGATTACTTTATTATTCAGAGTCGCCACTTGGAATTGAGTTTTGGTGTTCCAAGTCACCTTATTTAAATCCCTAATCAAAAGGAATTTTGACTCTATATTTTTTATTGGTTTGCGAATAAAAAATTTGGGTAAGGAATTTTGTTGACCAAGGGGAAGGTGTTACGCACCCCTCGAGTCCCGTGGTTCCAGCACGATTGCTTTATTGACTTTGATATGACTTGACTTAATTTTGGATATTATATTATTTAAATTAATAATAAACATATTTTTTACTTTATTGTCTCATTTATTTTAAACCTATCTATTGAAAATTGCTTTATTATTTTTGGTGTGTGTCCATTAATTCAAAATTTGAAATACTCATATTTATTTATATATTTATTATTTATTATTTATTTATATATATTTATTATTTATTATTTATTTATTTATTTATTTTGCTTTTACATTTTTGTATTTTTTAATGTTATTATGGGGTAGAATTTATATATGTATTTAATAGTTAGGAATTAGATTGCGTAGAAAAAAAAAGATTTTTAGAGTTCAAGTTAATTTAGGATTGTATTTTTTTATTTAAAAATAGAAAGATGAAATTTTATGAGATTTGAGATTAGTTTTAATCACAAAAATTTTAAATAGATTACGACTATATTTTTTTAAAGAAAGGTTTTGTCTTTTAATCTTAATTTTTTTTTAATGCACATATTTTCTTACTTTTGTTTTAATTTTATTTTTAAAGTTTGTTTTAGCACATTTTAGTTATTGTTTTTTTAATACATATACATATATATATATTCTTCTTTTCTTTTTCCTTTTTATTTTGTTGTTACACATTATTTCCAAAATAATTTTTTTTTAACATTCTGTCTCTTTTTTTTCTTTTTTTTTAAAAAATAAATTAATTATTACTTTTTTATCAATTGTTTTTTTTACGTTTTGTTATCTTTTTATTTCTTTTTTGTTAATAATTTTTTTTACGTTCTGTTAGTTTTTATTATTCATTGTTCTATTATTATTTACAAATTTTCCTTTTTCTTCTTATTTATTATTTTATTTATTTATTTTTGTAACAATTTTGTCATTTTTCCTTTTTGTACGTTTTTTGTTCTTTTCTTTATTTTATTTTTCATTCTACTTCTTCCTTTTTATTTATTTATTTGTTAATTATTTTTTTCTTTTTCATTTTTATTTTTATTGTTTCTTTCACTTTTTTTTGTTATGTTTTTTTTTAAAAAAAAATTCAATGCTTTCTTCTTTTTTTATTTTTTAATTCTCTTGTTCTATTTATATAATTTCTCAAATTTACTTTTTATTATTATTATTATTATTATTATTATTATTATTATAATAATAATAATAATTATCACTATTTTATCATGAATCTCTAGATGAAATTTATTTCTCCTTTTAATTAACAATTCTACTTATATGTATATATATATATATATATATATATATATATATATATATATATATATATATATATATATATATATATATATATATATATATTTCAAAATCATTTATTAATTATTTTTATATACTAATCTAACAAGTCAACAATGAATTCAACAAAATCTTCTAAAGTGAAAAATTAGACGGAAAGATATACGAATCTATTCAAATTTAACAATTCAATATCATGAAAAGATATAAGTTACAAATTGTATCTAAAAAAGCATAACAATAATAATAATGTAACAATAATAAATATAATGAATGCGATTTGAAGAATTTCATACTATTGCAGTCAAATTTTCATACAAGTAATACTATTTAAATTACGCGAGAATTTATAGTTACCTCGCTGCAAAAATTGATACCACAAAAATAAGCTGTTATCCACGAATTTGGAATCACGATCAAAGCCTCTAACCCTAACCTAATTCTCAAAAGAAATTCACTTTTTTCTTCTCTTTGCTTTTGCTTTTTCTCTCTGTGTATTTCAATCTTAGTTTTCTGTATATCTTTTTGTGTTCCATTTTTTCTGTTCCACTGAACGTGTCTTTTTATATATATCTTTGGGTGAGAGGCTGGTGCTAATTAAAAGGAACTAGTGGAGTGGGATTGTGATTTAAATTGAAATTTGATTGAGAAGATTAAGGTTGAGATAAAGAAAGAAAAAATAAAATAAATAAATAAAATAATAAGAAATCAACAAAATAAATAAATATGAAAGAAACGTGTAGTGTTAAAAAAAACTTGAAAAAAAATCGTGCAAAGGGGAAAAAAATAGAATAAAAAAATTAGATGGAAGGAGGATTTTTAGGAAAATAAATTAGGAAGTTGGGAGAAATTAGGATAAGGTAAAACAAATTTGAATTTATTTAGGACTCCTCTTTTCTTTTATTTTTCTATATTTTCTATTTTTGGACTAGATAGAATTTAACAAATAACTTAAATTCCCAACTTTGATTTATCTTTTTTTTTATTAAATTATTATTAAACTATAACTGATGTTATAATTTGTATTAATTTACAATTTATTATTATAAAAAAATTATTTATGTAAAATATTTATGTTTTGGTAAAAAATTAGGTGTTCACATATACTTGATAGATTGGAAAGGTTTGGAAGCATTGAGGAAGGGAAAATTATTGGAGAAGTAGCTTGATTGACTTCGATTCTTCGGTGGAGGTAGGTTATGGTTTATGTTATTTGATAGTAAACTCTCAATAGTGATTGATATGCATTGAATGATATTGTGAAGTTTTCTATGTACTTGATTGTGTGGTTGTGTGGCTTGGTTGTGTGTTTTGTCATTGGTCTGAAGTCCCAAAACCGTGGAATGTATAATCTTAAACCATCTCTATCGAAGTAATGCCTTGAATAAAGAAAGCTCGATGAAATATTATTAACGAATCGAAAAGTGGTGATATTAAATGGTAAATTAATGATATTATTGGATCGGAGTGTCACGTTCCGACACGGTATTCTTGGATCGGAGTGTCACGTTCCGACACAGTATTCTTGGATCGCAGTGTCACGTTCCAACACGGTATTATTAAAGGAAAAACATGTTGAATTAATAGAAGATACTCAATGTCAAAGAACTCAACTCCCAAAATGGTTTGGTTTGAAGGCATGAGTCCTCATGTGTGATCTTGATACCGTTGAATTAATACGTGCTTACTTCAATGTTGTTGACTACTTGTTCATGTTGTTTATTGCTTATCACATGTTAAGTGCTATAGTTGATTTCATACTATTATTCTTTGTATATTAGTTACTATTTTGGGTTGACCGATGATACTTACTCAGTACATGTTGCCTCGTACTGAGCCCTACTTGTTTTCTTCTTTGTTTTCCTTTAATGAAATGCAGCGAGTGTACTTATGACTTCAGATTTCCCTCAGCTCTAGCCAGCCTCCCGCATAACAAGTTCCAGGGTGAGCTATCCATTCAAGCTCGTGTTGGGTTCTCTCTGTCATGACATGATGTCCTATACTTTTGGATACATACCATTTTATTCTTTTATTTTGGTGTATTTGATATTCTTAGACTTAGTATTGGAGATTAGATGTCCTTGTTGTGATGACTTTCAGGTTTGGGAAAGGATATTTAACTAGATTTTGAGCTTTCGCATTATTCTTGTATAATATAATTTAAGGTTGAATTCATTGGTTCTCCCACCTAGGTAGTTATGTGTGGGTGCCACTCACGACTCGTTTTGGGTCGTGACAAACTTGGTATCAGAGCGTTAGGTTCAGTGATCTCATCACACAAGGACAAGTCTAGTAGAGTCTTGAAGAATGGTATGGGAACGCCTTTACTTTTCTTGAAGAGGCTATAAGACTTTAGGAAAAACTCATTTCATTCTTTCTTTCGTGCTACAACTTGAATCCAATTGGTATCTAGGTGATACAAATTGGTATCTGAACTTCTTCACTCTATTTCGCATATGGCTAATACTAGAGTAGTAGAATTAGAAACACCAACGCTAACAAAAGAGGAGATGTCCTTAGAAATAGATATGTTTTCCCGATTCACTATAGGTATGTAATGACTAGTGACTAGTATGATCTTTTTATTAAGTTCTTAAAGTTGAAACCCTCATTCTTCATAGGTATTGATCATGAAGATGTTTATGCGTTCATTGCTGATTGTTTTGAGTTGTTTCATAAGATTGATATGGTAGTGCGATTTTTGTATTGAGTTTATGGCATACCAATTTCAAGGAGATTGTAGTAGTCTCAGGTTAAGTGTTGATTATCAAAGGCACTAATTAATACTTGGGCAACATTTTTCGATTTTATCATGGGTAAGTACATCCCATAGATTTTGAGGAATATGGGGAGAGATGAGTTCCTGAATATTGATTAAGGGAAGATATACGTTCTTTCTTAGGAGGCCAAATTATTGTTTCATCCATATATGTGACTTAACTTTGCTTCAGTCTAAAAGCGTGGATTCACTGCTTTGTGAAGGGATTGAGGTCAGATTTGTATGTTCATGTTCTATAAATGGTTGTTTCAACAAAATCATTTTATGAAGTAATTGATTTTGGTGATGGAGGTAGATGGAGTGAAGAAAGATGACTTTGCCAAGGTTATAACATTCAAGAAGTTTTGTGAAGGATGGATATATAATGAACACCATTTCTTCAAAAAATACAGTTAGTAAAGTTATCATAACATATATGAATTGAGCATAATTTTTTTTAAAAAAAAACAAGAAATAAAAAAAATAAAAATTAGTGGATCTTTGGTACAATATTAATATATTTAGGTCGTGAAATGTATCTTGAGGGTTCTGAACGAGGACTAACGATTTTATCTTAAGCTTCACAAAGTAGATTGATACTAGGATGACAAATTTATATGGAAAGAAAGTCCTATTGAGTATACTTGGGTGAACTAAATTGAAGATTTTAGTAAGAAAATGCTTATAAAATTGAATTAGTTCCTTAAATTTGATTGGTATACTGGAGTTTAAGGTGTCATGTCGAGGAAAATGTTCACAACTTGATGATGAAAAGGTCTAGATAAGCAAAGAGAAAGTGATATATGACCTATATGATTTATGTTTGTTGTACTAGTATCAAAAATTCTCATTTAGAATCAGTTTTAGTGGCAACAAAGTCTTGAAAATGTTTCACCGGTTCTGATATCAAATTTAGTATTTGCTTAAGAGTCGGAAACTAGGCCTAATCCTATTTGAAAAAGGATTGAAATTATTCTCTTTATTTGGTTTCCAATTCTATTAGGAAAAGAATTGGAATTGTAATCTTATTTGTCATCGCTTTTGACTTTGTAAGAAAAAACACAATTGTATAAATAGAGGATGGTCTTAATAGAAAAATTGAACTACTGATTAGTATTCTCCTTGAAATACATTAGGAATAAGATAGGTTTTGAGAGAGCTTTCAACAAGAGAGAAGAAAAATATTTATTTTGCTGCATACCTTTTCTCCGACCAGAAACCTTCAGATCGTGTTTTTCACTTAACTAACCGTTGGATCGGTCTAAAATTTAAAATACATGTTTGTGACATCTTGGAGGTTGATTTGAACGGTGGAGATTAGATTAGAATGTCTGAAAGATCATTTTATTGTGTTCTAAACAACAGCTGCGTTTAGGTGATACTTGCATTAAAATTATAGAGACATTGTATTTATAGTGTGTATTGTGATGTGTTTTAATATAATATTTAATAAGAGGAATCTTAATTTAAGACAATGGAGGTGATTAGAGTTAATAATGATGATAAGGGATTGGTGAGGAATTGTGATTGGGATGAAACTATATAAATAAAATTTATTTATTTTTTTGTTTTGTTTTTGTTGGATAAATTTTGTATGGTAATAAATACTTGTGAGTATGTAAGGTTGTGATTTCTACTATTTAGTGAGTAATGTGGTTGTATGGAAAGTTTTGAGGAATGTTGGTTCACCGCTCACATAGAATTAAAGGAGCTAGATTCGTAATGAAAAAAATGTGGAATGTAGTGTAGCCTTCAGAAAAGGTGAGAACAAGAATATTTTATTTTATCACAAGGGCTAAAGAGGTATCTTTAGGAAATTGAGAATTGGATTCAGAGACGTGTAATTTCATATAGTTTATTATGGTTGTTGTAATAGTGTCACATGTTTATGAGATTGGTTAAAAACTATGGAATAAGACTTAAGAGAGGAGTGTACCTACGTTCAGCTTGAGTGTGATGATAAGTCTCTTGTGATTTTGAGTTTGTTAATGACTACGGTTGAAATTTTTTGTAAAGGATATGATAAGATCGATGAAGAGACGATCCACGATAAGTTAAGATATGTAAATTCATAAAAATCTTCAAGGTATCATTCAGTTGATAGATAAGAAGATTAAGTTACATTGTTCGATTTATAATTCTAACGTTTCACTTTGAATCTACTTTTGTGGTGGTATGTTTTATAAAGGTATGAACAGAGGTTATGATCTTACAACATACAAAATAATTTGAGTGACCAAGAATTTCTGTAAGTGTTGGCATGAGGTGTGTGATGGTTTAGAATGGTAGTTAAAGGATAGTATGTGAAATTTGTGTGAAGTTGACTTTGGGTGTGAATTAATAGTTTTATCTCAATGAAATGTACTATAAAATTAGAAATTAGTGTTATTAGTCCTGTTTGTGACTCGTATTTGTCATGACATACTTATATAGAAAGAGAGATATCCATAGTTTGACTATGTATTTGATAAGAATACTTAGTACAAATGATGGTTTGGAGTAAGGTAGATGATCGATTTGGTTATGATGTTTTGTTAGTATTAAGAGTGTTGACTTCAGTGGATGTGAGGTACGATAGACCAAGAATGTGTACAATTATAATAGGGACTAAATTGGTGATTGTGGGTAGCTAGAAAATCAAAGAGATTGAGTCAATGAATGAACATGTTGATATGGGCACTATTGAAGTAGCTTAGAGTGAGCAACTACTTCATTCTGGGCGTAGTTTAGAGTATGATTCACTTTCTACATCCGTGTATTTTTTCACTTCTATGGGTGAGTCCTAGATAGTGGATCGGGTGTACCGATTTTGTGATTTTCCTCTTGGTAGGGTGGCATTCTTGGTTAGACTTGTTCATTCCAGTGATAGAATATTTGGTGTTGTTTGGAATAGTTGAAGTATACCATTGATTCAACATACACAACTTTGCTTATGAGAATATATAGGAGAGCTACCATGAAAATTTACAATTGCTCAATAGACTTAAGATTTATCTCATCATCGGTATCATGTTTTGGCTATGTGTGATTGAATGTGAGGACCATTGGGTCTAGTTTTGTCATTCTTAATGTTTGTCTATAATAGCTACTAATCTAATATTTTGGAAGTGTTATTAGAGGTTCTGTATGTTTGGGTGTATCGCTTAATGGGTGGTTACTTAATCATTTCCTTCTTTGGGTTAAACAAGTTTGGTTTTATATTGATGAGTACTTGATGTCTAAAGAACAAATTGTTATAACTTAAGCTCGTGAAAAGCTTATGTAGTGAGAATGAAATACTGATAGCATCCATGATGGTTTGTGCATTATGAGTGTGTGGTGGTTGGTTGAGGTTCACTACCGATTAAAATCATTATTGATTCAACATTTTATCATGAATATGCGAAACAAATTCCACCTAATGATTGTGTGAAGGTACTTGTGAACATGTTGCATATGTACGTACAATTAGTTTGGATGGCTATTGAGACTACATTTTGTTGTTAGTTGAGTTTACATACAACAATAGTTACCACTTGAGTAGTGATTGACCCTGTTTGAGGCATTGTATGAGAGAAGGTGTAGGTATTCAATTGGTTGGTTTGATACATTTCATATAATACATTGGGTGATTGAGCATTATATGCACAAAATATATCCACATTTTTTTTGGTCCATTAAAATACCATTTCTTACCCTTAGTTTCTTTGATCGTTCGAGGACGAACGATGGGTAAATTGGTATCTATTGTAACGACCCATTTGGTTGTTTTGAGTACTAGAGGTTTCTATGACATAAATACTTTCTGATAGGTTCTAAATGGATATTTTGTACTATTGTAATTATAATTATGAAATTGGTCGGGTAATTTTAATATTTTATTTAGTTGGTGGTTAAAGAAAATAACATTAAAATTTATTTTGGGTCACTTGTACTATTTCTTTTATAATTAGTCATATAGTAATTAGGGTAAAAAAAATGGTAGAAGAAAAGAAAAGAGGAGAAGAGGGGAATAAAGCAAACGGCGCTGAACGAAAGAAAATCTTGGTAGCTTCAGGTGATCAAATCAATATTGAGATTACTACTTATACAAATATGTATTATTATAACATTTTCAATCGCTACTCAAATTAGATAATGTTTAAAACTACATAGTGGAAGTTTGACTAGTCATAAGATACTTAATTTGCCACGTGAGTTGATTGACAAAATTAATCAAACATTAATGATCAGTAATGGAGGCATATTATTATTATATAATTATTATAATGTTAGGGGGTAAGAAAATTAAGGTGTTGCATTTATATGAATGTGTCTATATTGATATAATTAATGGAGAATATATTTAGCAACTAAAGCTCCTAATTGGGGTAAAGAATTGGAGTGCTGGCGGGGGAATATGTTATAGGAGTATAACTATCATGACATATGGGTATTGGCATCGTGTAACACTCAGGTAAGTGTATGGTGGAGGGTTGGATGTCGCTGGTTTCTTAACCAGTGGCTTCAATCGTTTAATATTAATATTATGGTCTCGTAATATGAATTATTTTTCGACATATTAAGATAAGTAATTAAAAATAAGGCGTATAATATTGATTGAATACCATTAAGGTCATAAAAATTGGAGGAATTAATAATTACCCTTAGGTTTGAACTTTAGGAAATTATTTTTATAATTAGATGAGTTTTTGGGTCTAGGCTAGACATAGAATAATATGAGTGTTTGTAGGCTTGTTAACTCACAAATTATGCATATATACTTGATAGATTGGAAAGGTTTGGAAGCATTGAGGAAGGAAAAAGTATTCGAGAAGTAGCTCGATTGACTTTGGTTCTTCGGTGGAGGTAGGTTATGGTTTATGCTATTTGATAGTAAACTCTCAATAGTGATAGATATGCATTGAATGATATTGTGAAGTTTTTTATGTACTTGATTGTATGGTTGTGTGGCTTGGTTGTGTGTTTTGTGATTGGTCTGAAATCCCAAGATCATGGAATGTATAATCTTAAACCATCTCTATCGAAGTAATGCCTTGAATAAAGAAAGCTCGATGAAATATTATTAACGAATCGAAAAGTGGTGATATTAAATGATAAATTAATGATATTATTGGATCGGAGTGTCACGTCCCGACACGGTATTCTTGGATCGAAGTGTCACGTTCCGACACAGTATTCTTGGATCGGAGTGTCACGTTCCGACACAGTATTCTTGGATTGGAGTGTCACGTTCCGACACGGTAATATTAAAGGAAAAACATGTTGAATTAATGGAAGATACTCAATCTCAAAGAACTCAACTCCCAAAATGGTTTGGTTTGGAGGCATGAGTCCTCATGTGTGATCTTGATACCGTTGAATTAATACGTGCTTACTTCAATGTTGTTGACACTTGTTCATGTTGTTTATTGCTTATCACATGTTAAGTGCTATAGTTGAGTTCATACTATTTTTCTTTGTATATTAGTTACTATTTTGGGTTGACCGATGATACTTACTCAGTACATGTTGCCTCGTACTGAGCCCTACTTGTTTTCTTCTTTGTTTTCCTTTAATGAAATGCAGCGAGTGTACCTATGACTTCAGATTTCCCTCAGCTCTAGCCAGCCTCCCGCATAACAAGTTCCAGGGTGAGCTATCCATTCAAGCTCGTGTTGGATTCTCTCGGTCATGACATGATGTCCTATACTTTCGGACACATATCATTTTATTCTTTTATTTTGGTGTATTTGATATTCTTAGACTTAGTATTGGAGATTAGATATCCTTGTTGTGATGACTTTCAGGTTTGGGAAAGGATATTTAACTAGATTTTGAGCTTCCGCATTATTCTTGTATAATATAATTTAAGGTTGAATTTATTGGTTCTCCCATCTAGGTAGTTATGTGTGGGTTCCACTCACGACTCGTTTGGGTCATGACAAACTTGGTATCAGAGCGTTAGGTTCAGTGATCTCATCACACACGGACAAGTCTAGTAGAGTCTTGAAGAATGGTATGAGAACGCCTTTACTTTTCTTGAAAAGGCTATAAGACTTTAGAAAAAACTCATTTCATTATTTCTTTCGTGATACTACTTGAATCCAATTGGTATCTAGGTGATACAAATTGGTATCTGAACTTCTTCACTCTATTTCGCATATGGATAATACTAGAGTAGTAGAATTGGAAACACCAACGCTAACAAAAGAGGAGATGTCCTTACAAATAGATATGTTTTCCCGATTCACTATAAGTATGTAATGACTAGTGCTAGTATGATCTTTTTATTAAGTTCTTAAAGTTGAAACCCTAATTCTTTATAGGTATTGATCATGGAGATGTTTATGCGTTCATTGCTGATTGTTTTGAGTTATTTCATAAGATTGATATGGTAGTGCGATTTTTGTATTGAGTTTACGGCATACCAATTTCAAGGAGATGGTAGTAGTCTCAGGTTAAGTGTTGATTATCAAAGACACTAATTAATACTTGGGCAACATTTTTCTATTTTATCATGGGTAAGTATATCCCATAGATTTTGAGGAATATGGGGAGAGATGAGTTCCTGAATATTGATTAAGGGAAGATATATGTTCTTTCTTAGGAGGCCAAATTCTTGTATCATCCATATATGCGACTTAACTTTGCTTCAGTCTAAAAGCGTGGATTCACTGCTTTGTGAAGGGATTGAGGTCAAATTTGTATGTTCATGTTCTATAAATGGTTGTTTCAACGAAATCATTTTATGAAGTAATTGATTTTGGTGATGGAGGTAGATGGAGTGAAGCAAGATGACTTTGCCAAGGTTATAACATTCAAGAAGTTTTGTGAGGGATGGATAGATAATGAACACCATTTCTTCAAAAAATACAGTTAGTAAAGTTATCATAACATATATGAATTGAGCATAATTTTTTTAAAAAAAAAAAGAAATAAAAAAAAATGGTGGATCTTTGGTATAATATTAATATATTTAGGTCGTGAAATGTATCTTGAGGGTACTGAATGAGGACTAACGATTTTATCTTTAGCTTCAAAAGGTAGATTTATACTAGGATGACAAATTTATATGAAAAGAAAGTCCTATTGAGTATATTTGGGTGAACTAAATTGAAGATTTTAGTAAGAAAATGCTTATAAAATTGAATTAGTCCCTTAAATTTGATTGGTATACTGGAGTTTAAGGTGTCATGTCGAGAAAAGTGTTCACAACTTGATGATGAAAAGGTCTAGCTAAGCAAAGAGAAAGTGATATATGACCTATATGATTTATGTTTGTTGTACTAGTATCGAAAATTCTCATTTAGAATCAGTTTTAGTGGCAACAAAGTCTTGAAAATGTTTCACCGGTTCTGATATCAAATTTAGTATTTGCTTAAGAGTTGGAAACTAGGCCTAATCCTACTTGAAAAAGGATTGAAATTATTCTCTTTATTTGGTTTCCAATTCTATTAGGAATAGAATTGAAATTCTAATCTTATTTGTCATCGATTTTGACTTTGTAAGAAAAAACACAATTGTATAAATAGAGGATGGTCTTAATAGAAAAATTGAACTACTCATTAGTGTTCTCCTTGAAATACATTAGGAATAAGAGAGGTTTTGAGAGATTTTTCAACAAGAGAGAAGAGAGAAGAGAGAAGAAAAATATTTATTTTGTTGCATACCTTTTCTCCGACCAGAAACCTTCAGATCGTGTTATTATTTAACTAACCGTTGGATCGGTCTAAAATTTAAACTACGTGTTTGTGACATCTTGGTGGTTGATTTGAACGGTGGAGATTAGATTAAGATGTCCGCAAGATCATTTTATTTTATTCTGAACAACAACTGGGTTTAGGTGATACTTGCATTAAGCTTATAGAGACATTGTATTTATAGTGTGTATTGTGAGGTGTTTTAATATAATATTTAATAAGAGAAATCTTAATTTAAGACAATGGAGGTGATTAGAGTTAATAATGATGATAAGGGATTGGTGAGGAATTGTGATTGGGATGAAACTATATAAATAAAATTTATTTATTTTTTTGTTTTGTTTTTGTTGGATAAATTTTGTATGATAATAAATACTTGTGAGTATGTAAGGTTGTGATTTCTACTATTTAGTGAGTAATGTGATTGTATGGAAAGTTTTGAGAAATGTTGGTTCACCGCTCACATAGAATTAAAGGAGCTAGATTCGTAATGAAAAAAAAAATGTGAAATGTAGTGTAGCCTTCAGATAAGGTGAGAACAAGAATATTTTATTTTATTACAAGGGCTAAAGAGGTATCTTTAGGAAGTTGAGAATTGGATTCAGAGACGTGTAGTTTCATATAGTTTATTATGGTTGTTGTAATAGTGTCATATGTTTATGAGATTGGTACACTACCGGTTCCCTTTCGGACCGGGACGGAACCAGTAATTTTTACCGGTTTACCGGTCCGGTCCGATCCCAATTCTGGAATGGTACCGGTTCGCATAGTACCGGTTCCAGAACTTACTGATCCGATATTCTCGATTTCGGTACCGCCGCCTCCCATAGCAAGTTCCCACCATTCACTAAGTATTTTTAATAAAGGTTCTTTCTAAATTTTATTCCTCTAGTCAAATGAAAGCATTTAACATTCCCCTAAACAACAACTAGAACAAAAAATAGACATTTACTACTAACTCTTTTTTAAAAACAAACAATAGATATTTTATTCAAACTAGGATGTCCTAATCTAGTATGTCAAATGTTGTTTGATGTCTTCCAGTCTTGTGTAGCAGTTAGAGCATAAAGATTGTTATCTTTCAAGCGTAAAGTCCACTTCTCCTAGATTTCTTGATGAGTATTACCCTTGTATTCTTATCCTTTACAACGTTAGTTTCATCAAATTCAAGAGCGCAATAATTGTCTATTGCAAGTTTACTATCTGAGAGTAGATTCTTAGTAATCTTAGTCCAAGAACTTCTTGTAATTTAAGTTGATTTAGTTGTGTTTTCAACATGTGCTATGGCTAACTGTGATACATTCTTAACAAAGATTTTATCATTTGTTGTTGTGTTTAAGGTCAAATAAAATACTTGAGTTATTTTTCATATGGCTACTGGATCTTAAGTCCACATACAAATTGTCATCCATAGTAGATGTAATGTGAAAATTGATAACAACTAATGCTTGTGGTAGTTCATTTGTAGATTGATAAGAGTAGTTTTTTCTATAAAAAACACTTAAGAGCAGTATGATTATATCAACCATATTTTTGACATGACCCCGTAGTGTTCCTTCCTTATTTCCACTTGGTAAACTTTGATTATTTTGAGAATTTGTTCCTTTCTAGCTGAAGCATTTTTCTCTAGAGTTGAAGTTGTTTTTTTCTCTTGTCTGAGAGTAGTGTCCCCTTCACGTACCCCTTTAAGAAGAAAATGTCATGTTATTTTTATGTTGTGACACATCTTTCTCACCCCCCCCCCATATAAAAAATTTCGTGTGTATTAACAAATTGATTAAGGATAGAATATGGTGTCTTAACATTGCATGACATAGAATATGGTGTCTTAACATGTATAACAATTCTGAAGGTCTTGTACTTGAGACCTAAACCTCTAGAAAAATTGATTATTTTGCTATCTTTATCCATGTGTTTGTGAATGGATGTAAAGACATCACATATGCCTATGAATTCCTTAATGCGTTCTTTAGTATTCTTGGTTCTTATGCTAACACTTCGCAATAGTTTTCTAAGACGAAACTCCTCATCTTTTATTGATTAAAAATAGACTTCTTCCAATCATTTTCAGATCTTCGTGGTAGTTGAACAATCCACAGTCAAGTACATATTGTCTTCTTTCAAGGTGTCTATGATTCAGCTCCTTAGAATTACATTTTTATCCTTCCAATCATCAATGTTGTCATTATCATCTTTCCTACAACTTTCTTAGCAGCCTTTTCGATGAAACAACTACCTTTAGTTGATTTATTCTCCTTGATGAGATAAGTTAATCTCATGATCACTTGTTACAATTGCATTATTTGTGTCCTTTATATAATATACTTTTTTGGCTTAAGTTTAATGAAACAAGAGATAATGAGGTGGTGAAAAAAAGTAGTGGACAACTGGACATAGTATTGGTAAGGGGAGTCATTGCAGTTGGACATGTTATTATTTTTTATTCAGTTCTTAGAGAGCGGAAGAGCTTATGTTCTATGATACCATGTAGAATTCTCAAGTAAAAAGGAGAGAAATTACGGATTATATTGATGAGGTAAAGTGTCAACTATATGCTTCTTATATAGGAGTATAGGTGGCAGTGGAACCGGTCCGTACCGGTTCGGTCCGGTTCTGATACAGGTACCGAATCAGAAATCGGGAATTACCGATCCTTCCCGGTTCCGAAACTTACCGGTACGGTCCATTTTTTTTATTTTATTTTTTTAAAATGTGTCCGTTTATAGTCGTTGGGTAACGGCTAGTGGGCCCCACCAACGGCTATTTCACCCAAAAATCAGCCTCTTACACCCCCTACCCTACTAACTTTTTTAATATCCTAAAGTTTTAAAAATTACACTTTAACCCATTTTTTTACTTATAAATACTCCTAAAATTCATTATTTTAAATCACAAAATCATCTATTCATCTTCTATTCTCTCAACTCTCTACTCTCTACTCTCTAATTCTCTAATATATAATATCTTATATTCCGGTGTTGCCTTATTTGGTCTTTGGAAATTGGATTTGGAGCTTCAAAATTCAACTTTCAACTTTCCACGTTTGGCTTTCGGCGGTCATAAACGTCTACTTTTTTAAGTAGACGTTCGGTACATTCGTTCCAACTTTTAGTTTACATCTTTAATACTTTACAAGTTTACATTTCATTTATATTTAAATAATTATTTGTTTATTTTGTGATTTATTATTTGTATTATATTTTTCGTATTATTTTGTGATTTATTATTTGCATCTCATGTTTAATATTTTAATATGGATTCCAGTAAAAATATTGTTAAAAAAGAAAAGGGTAAAAAAAGTGCATTTGAGCGTGTAAAAAATATGTGTAACTTTACATCATCGGATAATGCAAAAACCGGTAGTTCTTCTAAATCAAAAACTAAAAAATCTACTATATTAAGAATAAATACGGATGATTATACACATGTTGATGATACGGTTTTTAATATTGATAGTAATTCAGGATTAGATCCTTATCATGAACATTTACAACGTCGCTTTGGTAATTTTGATGAGAATTTGCCTAGTGATAATGATAATGAAAATGATATTGATAATTATACTGATACGCCTACTTTTGATGATGATGATGATGAAACTGAGCCACCTACGACTACTAATACTCTCAGTCCCGCTCTCTTTCGTTGTCCTGCCCCTGTTCTCCCCGTACATCCTAGGCCTAAGGTAGAACGTGCTAAAAATCGGTTGTTTGGCAATTTATGACAAAAACGAATATAAAACACAAGCTATTTGTAATAAATGTAAACATAGATTAAATCATAAAACTGTTGGTAAATCTGGCGGGATGGGACATTTGAGTAGTCATTTAATGTCTTGTTGTAAAAATAAATTTTTGCATGCTAAAGCGGTATCGGAAGCTAAAAAAAACGGTACCCCTCTTCCTGAAAATGTAAGAGTAGGCGGCTCTAACATGGTACAAACACAATTAAATCCGTCTAATGTTTCTGGCTCTAGTTTACCACTTTCATATAGTAGAGAAAAAGATCTTGAAGAACTAGCTAAAATGATATGTGTTATGGATTTGCCATTTAGTTTTGCTGAAAATCCCGGTTTTATACATTATATTCAAATTGTATATAATCCAAATTTTAAAGGTTTTGCTAGAAATACAATAAAAAAGGCTGTATTTGATTATCATGCACAACATTTTCAATATCTTCGTTGTTTATTTTATTATAATACTTGTAAAATAGCTATTACTTCTGATATGGGTCGTAGTGTAAACGGTAACGATTATTTGACTGTTACTGCACATTGGATTGATGAAAATTGGTATATGCAAAAAAGAATTTTAGGTTATAAATATTGTCAAATGCAAAAAAATGGTAGTTATATTGCTCAAACTATTTTAAATATTTTACAAAGTTATGGAATATGTGATAAAATAAGTAGTATAACATTAGATAATGCTTCAAGTAATAATGTTGCTGTTGAATATTTCAAACCTACTCTTTGTCCTTTCTATGGTGATAATTATCATATTAGGTGTACTGCACATATATATAATTTGATGGTTAGAGATGGTGTACAAATATATGATAACGGATGTACAAAAGTTGAAAATGCATGTTATTTTATATTTAAATGTCAAGTTAAGTCTAGACGTAAAGATTTTCAAAATCGTTGTTTTGAAAATAACCTTCCACCTAGAAAAATTCCAAAAACAGTGGCTACTAGATGGAATACTTTATATGAAATGTTTGTAGTCGCTTATGAATATAGAATACCCTTACAAATGGTTTGGAATGCTCATAATTCTGATATGGCATATAGACTAGATGAAAGTGATTGACGTGATATAAATGAACTTATAGAATTCCTAAAAGTTTTTTACTTAACTACAAAAAGAATATCCGTACTTTATAGTCCTTCAATTTGTACTGTTTTGCCTGATATTTGTAGGATTTCTTCTAAATTATATCAATATAAAAATAAACCAAGATTTCAACAAACCATTGAAAAAATGATTCTAACATTTAAAAAATATTATATTCCTATTCCTGAAATTTATTTAACTGCATGTCTTTTAAACCCTCATTATAAAGATATAAGTGCATCAAAAATGATTGAAAAAAATTATTTTAACTTAGATATTAATGATGTATTACAAGAAATTCCTAGTTGTCAACAAGTTAAAGATAGCATAAAAATTGAAGCTAGAAAATTGTATGATTTATATAATGCTAATATAAATATATCAAGTGATGATTTATATAATGCTAATATAAATATATCAAGTGATGAACCTCAAAGCTCTAGTAGTAGATTTGATGAAGATAATATTGATGCTTATTTATATGATTATCTTGAACTTTCACACGATAATAGAAATGATTTTGATGCCTATGTTAATCAAAATACAGAACCTACTGAAGATATTCTAGCATGGTGGAGAAATCGCGGCAAAGAATTTCCGAAACTACAACCGATGGCTCGAGATATATTAGCTATGCAAGCATCGTCAATAGCTTCAGAAGGCGTCTTTAGTGCAGCAAGGTTTCAACTTGGAGATCATAGGCATTCACTAGCAGCCGACAACTTGGAGATATCGGTATTATTTCGTGATTGGATTAATGCCGAGAGAAGAAATTGGGTCGTGAACCACTACCGACCAAATTTCAAGATGACGTTGATGAAGTAATGCAGGATTATAGTGACGACGGGATTGAAGCAATGGAAGATCTTTCTATTCAACCAATTCTCGAACATGTTATTAAAGAAATGTTGAATGATTTACGAAAGGATTTATATGGTGGCACCAACTATTAGTAAGAGTATGATAATTCGAGATTTAATTCAAACAGAACCCTTCCTAGAAGGTGGCTGTGTAGATTAAATCTTTTGATACTCTACTAGTATTTTTGTAAATGTAATTGTAACATCAAATAAATATTAATAAAAATATAGGCTATTCGCCTTAATTTGTTTTTTATTATTGTTGTTTTAAATTTAATTTTTAATTTTTAATTTTCAAACTTTAAGTTTGAATTTAAAATTTTCAAACTTTAAAGTTTGAATTTAAAATTTCCAAACTTTAAAAGTTTGAATTTAAAATTCCTAACTTTAAAAGTTTGAATTTAAAAATTTTCAACCTTTAAAAGTTTGAATTTAAATTTTACAAACTTTAAAGTTTGAAATTTAAATTTTGCACTTTAAAGTTTGAAATTTAAATTTTACAAACTTTAAAGTTTGAAATTTAAAGTTTCAAACTTTTAAAGTTTGAAATTTAAAGTTTCAAACTTTAAAAATTTGAAATTTAAATTTTAATATTTTATAACTTTAAACTTGAAATTTAAAATTTTTAAATTTTTAAATTTTGAAATTTAAAATTTTCAAAATTTTAAAGTTTGAAATTTAAATTTTATAAACTTTAAAGTTGAAATTTTAAGTTTCAAACTTTTAAAGTTTGAAATTTTAAACTTTATAACTTTAAAGTTTGAAAATTTTAAATTTTTTAATTTTTAAAGGTTGAAATTTATTTTTTATTTTTTTAAGTATTATAATAATAATTATATTCAATTAAATAAAATTAAATCAAGTTTTAAATAATTTAAATTATTATTATTTTTTAAAATTATGTACCGGTCCGGTCCGGTACACTACTGGTTCCCTTCCGGACCGGGATGAAACCAGTAATTTTTATCGATTTATCGGTCCGGTCCGGTCCCAGTTTCGGAACAGTACCGGATCGTGCAGTACCGTTCCCGTACCGGTTCCAGAACTTACCGGTCCGGTATTCCCGGTTCCGGTACCGCCGCCTCCCATATATAGGAGTGAAGTTTTATACTAAAATACAAATATACAATCTACAAGCTAAGAGTAGAGGTTGAGTACTACTATTACAATTATAACTTATCCTAGTCGACTTCAGCTAACACAAGACATAGTAGCCTAAGTGAATTTTAGCTAATACAGTAGCCTACTCATTGATAATCCTTTGAATATCCTGAAATGACCTTTATGTGTGTTGGAAAGTTACATCCACTTCTTCTCTTATAAATTCTCCTTTTGATTCACTTTGAGACTCTATGAATAAAACAATCTTAATTCTTATTATATCATAGAGTGTAGGATTTTCTTTCTCAATATATAAACCTTTGTTAATTTATGTGATCATAATTTTATATTAGAAAAACTTGTTGAACCCTTGGTGATATACCTAAGGGTGTCAATGGATTTTAAAAAGTTTGATTGAACCGATCAAACCAAAAAGAATTGAATTAATTTTTTGATTTATCAATTTTTTTCGAATTGAAATAAGTGTGTGTTATGTAGAAAAAGGGCCTTGAAAGTCATACCAAAGGTAGGGAAGATAGAGGCTTGAAAATTGAGTAGTCCATTAAGTTGATAATGCCCCCAAGGTCGCACAAAGCTTTTGCAAAATTAAAATTTTCAATAGTAAAAGAAATAGTGAAAGCTTTCAGGTCATCGAATTTTAGGGCCAAGGAATGAATAATAGCACTAACTTGATGAGTGACCATGATGGTTTCAAAATTTTCCAACATCTTTTTGGTCACAAGATTGCGTAATCGATTATTTGTTATAAGATATCCACTAATGGAAAGGTTCACCATGTTAGTAAAACAAATTATATTTATCCTCTCCTTCTTGAGGCTCTATGGACATTACCAATTAAAGTCCCTATTTTTCCAAAAAAAAAAAAAAAAAGATGTCATAATAAGATATTAAATTTGAACCTATAAGCTTAATACTGAATTCACATTTGAACAATACACAAATGCTAGCCTTCTTTTTTTTGCTTTAATGAGAATCCAGTGTAGAATGTATGAATAAGTAGAGAAAATGGTGATATAGGGAATAGGGGTGTATTAAATCGAACAGAAAATTGAATCAAATTGTGAGATCTTTTCTAAAAAAAGTTAAGACATTTTGAATTGTTTGTTGAGACGGACAAAGTCAGGAAAATCTCTGAAATTATTTCAATGCGGAAAAAAAATCAGACTAGTTGTTAATTTGGTATTGAAGAAAAATTCGATTATATTTGGGTTGATTTGTTTTAACTAAAAAAATAATAATTCGAGATCAAATCAACTCGACATTATATAATTTAAAATTTATTTTATATATAAAAATATTTACTTTGATATAATTTCTAATTTTTTTTTTACTTTTTCATAGTTTTTTATCTTATAATATATTATTTTAAGTTTGAAACTGTAAAATTTTGAATGGTCCAATAAATATTATAATCCATAGATGTTTGTAATTATAAAGTTCAAGTCAAAACTAAATTAATACTAATGCTAAAAGAAAATCTAATTAGTAATGTTGAATATTTGTTCTTTAGTTTAACATTGGTTTAGGCAATCAAAATACATAATGTAATTTTAATTTTTCCTTAATATTTATTCATGTAACTAATATACTTATTAAACTTATTTTAGCATGATTTAGTAGTTTTAAATTATGATAATTTTCATTATGACTTATTAATTTATAATATTTTTTATGCAATTTCATTATTTTTTTTGTTGGATATCTTGATGTCATTAATCATCTCATAGTTTGTGTTATTTTCTTAAGAAACACCTTAAATAGTTATATTTTGATACGACTAAAGAAATATTTGAAGTACAAGTTAATTATATATTTGTAAGAATACTTTATCGAAAAAATCTAAAAATTTGAAAACACCTAAAGTTGAAAAATGTAGATTTTATTAATTAATTTGATTTATAAATCTAAAAATCTGATACAAATAATTTAATTTAATATTTAAAAAACTCGAACAAAGTTGCAAGTTGGAACGTGGTAAAGAAATTCATGAGAAATTCAACTAATACGTCATAATGCAAAAATAATATGTGTCTGCTCAAAAATATAACAAGAGAATTAATCATATTACTTAGACATTGACACATAAACTTCAACTTGACTTCAACGGGTATTTATTATATATGTATGCTTTATAATTTAAGGTATGTACTTTAATTTGTAAAAAATTAAACAAATAGATATACATATTCTATATGTCATAATACACACATAATGTTACGTAAGACGAGTATGTCTATTTTTTTAATTTTATATTCCCTCCATTTTAAAAATGAATGACTTGCTCTATTTATATTTTGTCTATTTATAAAAAATAATAACCCCTTTTTTTTTTAGCAATACTTTAATTTTAGTTTTATACGTGATATATTTTTAGGTCAGTAAATCAAAGGTATTTTGGTACATTATTTGATATAATTTTAATTCATGACCCACTAGATTGAGAAGCCTTTTTATTTTCTTAAACTTTAGGTCAAGTCAAATTAGGTCATTCTTTATCAAATTAAAAAAATTTAAATTTAAGTGTCTATCTATGCACATTTAAAAATTAGAAAATACAGATGTTAGTTAAGACCAAATTAAAATATATGTTTATGTATTATATTTGATACTTACATTTGTCAATCAATCAAATAATGTATGGCTGTAATTTTTGCAAGAAAGAAATCAAAATGTCAATTCAATAAAATCAAATAATAATGTAGTCGTTTGGTGGATGGTTTGTGTTGTGTTATGGCTTCATCTTTTTGTTTTTGCTTCTTTTTGTTCTTTAAGACTATATTAGATTAAGACAATAAGCTACATGTTATTTACTTTGTTTATTTGCTTGATTGTGTTTTTATCTGCAATGCATGGGCTTCCATTAAAATACAATTATATTTTTCATATAATACCTCTCCACTACTTAACAAATGATGAAAGAGCATTTCAATATAATTATTGGAATTATTATGAGTAAATTTATCAGGTTGAGGATAGTGTTAGAATTGAAATCATAAAGCATTCCAAACTTTCTTTTCTGAGAAAATTATATATATATATATATATATATATATATATATATATTTCTCCCAATTATTTTAACATATTCAATTTGAGAAATACTTTATTCCTTATTCCCTTACCAAGTATATGTTAGGATTATAAGGAATTTTCGCTGGAGGTATATCAAAATAATCCCTTCTTAAAAAATATAATGAGACTGGTATAAAGAGAAACCATTAACATTTCTTTTGATTTTAATTCCTAAGATGACATGTATAGGGACTCCAGTGTAGCGATAAGAAAAAGTCACTCCATAAATTATTGGTAGATTGTGAATTCACCCCTATTTCAGTGTCGAGGGAGTTATTGATCACCATCGTACCTTAAATGAAATTGACTCACCTTATTGTGCATACTCAAAATTAGAGGACACCAATATAAGCTAAAGTCGAGTTATAAGACATATTTATGAATCCATGTTAATTTTTGACTTTGCTTTCTCATTCATCAATAAAAAAAATGCCAACAAACAAAAATAATAATAATAATAATAATAATAATAATAATAATAATAATATTTTTATTAATAATAATAATATAATTTTCTCAATTTATTTAGTGTTACAAAAGCAAATTAACTATATACCATTTGCATTAAAGGCTAGATTAATACCAAGATTTATTGTTTCATAAAGGCAATCCCATTAATCCAATGGAAGAAAATATATCAATCTCAAACAAATCAGAACTTGCACAACTTGCACCTTCATCATAATCATCATCTTCATCTTCAATAATAATATTCTTGTGGAATTTTAGATGATCTTCATGAACATAATTTTTATTAATTCCTTTTATAGCCTCCACATTTTGTTGGTCCATATCCAACTTCTTGTGTCCACATGAAGAACAAGTTGATTTCAATTTTTTGTCCTCATCATTTGAGGAAATCTTTGTTTTTTTCCCATTTGTAAAAAGTGAACTCAAGAAACTTGATAGTCTACCTCCAGGAGAAATGGGCTGCTTAATTTTCTTCAAAGCTCTTGACTTTGTCTTCTTAAAACCATCTTCATCATGTTTAGATTTTTCCTTTGATAGAGATGAATCTATTGAAAATTCAAATAGTGTATCAAAAAAGTTTAAGTAAGAGTTAGAGAAAAAATAATACTTCATATCGTCATAAAGAAATAATAAATAAGATAGCAAAAGAAAATTCATAGACGAGACCAACTGGGACCTATGTTTCTAAAGTGAACATATTATGTCCTTATTTTTTACTAACAAATTGTGATTTAAAAAAATAGTAGTCTAGCAGCAAATTAATAAATAGGTCAAAAATTTTGAATTATTGGCTCGTCGTAATAATATCGTTAAAAAAAATCACTTAAGGACGAATCAATATCTGATGGGACACCTCTCTTGGAAATTCAAATTTTATACTAGTGAAATTATAAAGTGAATTACTTGCTACAATATGTAATAAATTAAAGGTGATCTTATAGTATAAAGAAATGAATGTTATATGTATACATATGGACATATATACTCACCATAAAAGTTGAGGTCTTTGGGATATTGGTGCTTGTTATCAAACTTTTCTTGATTAGTTGAAATGTAAGTTCTAATTGGTTTAGGCCTATAATTAAGACCATAGCAAAAAGAGTCATCATTTGAATTAAAGTTTATTCCTATTTTCTTCTCTTGGCCAGAATGGTCAATGGAGTGGAAAATAGGCCTATTACAATAGGGTTTAACAAAAAGAGGCAATGAGCATAACATAATGAGAAATTGATTTGGATACACAATTGTGACACCTTATTAGAAGAGGAAGAGAAGAAAACAATTGTGAGTGACATTATTCTTATTGCACTTTGGGCTTTATATATTACCTCTCAAGTTCCTATTCTAGGGGTAAATGAGGAACAATGGAAAATGAGTTCAAAAGCTTTTTTGTTCTTTTTTTTTTTACCTTAAAAGTTTCTAATATTTCGAAATTCATTAATTTATTTAATATATATATATATATATATATATATATATATATTTGTATCTATAGTACTTTAAAAGTATAAAGGTCATTGAAATGTTGATTAATTTTTTGTCCTCATTCAATACTAGTGTTAAAATATTTTAAAATATTTTAAATGAATATATATTATCAATGTCATCAAGAGTCTGTTCCCCTATTCAATTAAATATCCATACAACATATACCCTTAAAATATTTCAAAATAAATGATATTGAATTTGATTGCGAGTCTTTTGCACTACTCTTGTAAAAGTTTGGGGTTAAAACACAATTAAATTATCTCATTTTTTTGAAGTTTTTTTATTTAAACTATTGGGAGTGTGAAATTTTTATCTGAACTTTCATCCAGATTTAGGAAAACACTTCTACACGTTAATTAGACCAAATATTTGTCTGAAATTACTTTTTAATTGTCCATAAAATTTTTATCCAATTGACATATATAACAAGTGTATTAGCTGACACATTAATTTTTCTAATATATTTTAAATTAAATTCTTCAAAAAACCCACTCTCTCTCCCCTTTTAAGCTAGAGATATTGACATGACGACAGAGATGAGACAATGACTCATGAAAAGTTGGAGAAGAGGATGGCGACGGTTGCATTAAATTAATTTATATGATGATAATTTTAACTTTTATTCTTAAATTTATCTGACATTAATTTATTTTCCAGGGGAAATTGTTTTTCCATACGGGGATCCATGTGACAAAATTTTTAAATAAAAAAGAAAGTGTAGTACACACATCTTAAAAAAGTTGAGGTGTGTTTCACTAACTATTGGGTGATAGTCCGGTAGGAAAGTCACTCTTAATATTTTATGTATGAAACTAAAATAATAAATAAATTAGTTTAAATGTATTTTTAATCCTTAACTTCTCCAATAAAGAATCTATTAAAGTTGAAAAAAACACCACATTCCTTGATGATTATCAACAACTTGTGATATATTGTAAAACAATTAATTTAATTTTTTCATTTGCTATAATTAGTTTTGTATTAGCTATCTTAACATTTATTTACGTGATCTTTCCAATTACTTCTACCCTTTCTTAGTGCCCGTTTGGATTGATTTATCTTAGGTGCTTTAAAACCAAAATAGCTTTTAAGTAGTTTAGAAGTGTTTGGGTAAAATTAAAAAGTGCTTATAAACACTTATTTTAAAGCCAAAATAATAAAAATAAGCCAAAAGTCATAAGTTATAGAATTTCTAACTTATGACTTTTGACTTATAAGTTATAAGTCAAAAGCCAATTCAAACAGGCTCTTAATTCCTTTGCTAAGCTTCTATTAATTTTATATATCATAACCCTCAAATATTATGTATGTGTAATTTATGGCACCCTTTTATGTGTCCCATATATTCTTAGATAAGTTTATTATTTTATAAGAAAATCTCAATAGGAATTTCTTGAAAAATAATACTATCTATTTCACGAACTTGATTAAATTGTCTTGCACACATTTTATTTGTGCATTTTTCTAGTGATGTGATGAGAAATTGAGAGGCGAAATGGTCTGATGGACCTTTATACTTATATGAATTTGTATTCCAGACTTTCTAACTTAGCATATTTGCAACTGAACCCTTTAACTCAATAAAACTCAATACTTTAAACCCCTTTGGCTTTGTGTGAACTTCAAATGCCCAATGAAAATGACATGTCATTATCCACATCAGATTTTATATGACACGTCATTTATTATATTTTTTTTAAAATAGTCGTTTCTTATTTTTCACTCCATTATTTCCTTCATTGTTAGTTGAGCAACTTCTAAAACCCTTTCCTCCATTGATACCAATCAGTGGCGGATCTAATATAGCCCGTGGGGTTGCCACGCCACCCACGAGTTTCGACGGAAACTCTATTTATATAGAAGTATTTCTGTACAAATATGGATAAATAAAACTCGTGCCACCCAGATAACAAATGCATTCTTTGGCGTACTGGTAAACCGTCAAGTTTGCAATCCCTAGATCAAGGGATCTATTCTAGGCAGCAGCTTTTTTTTGTTTTAATTTTTCCTTTTAATCACAGACATCGTTTCTTTTTTAAACTACTAACTAGCACATTCTCTTTTGATTGTTGATTTTTTGTTTACTTATTAACTTCTTATTAAGTATTAATTAATAATTATTTTATAACTAATTTAATTTAACTCTTTGAATTTTTTTTTACAGACTAAATATATTTAAAAATTCTCTTCACCGTTGAAACCTCCTTTAAACTTTTAAACAACAAAAAGTTGTCATTAATTAAATCATCAAGCTTCCGTCCGTCGCCCAATCCTGCTCTCCCGTCCAGCCACAAGATGAATAATTCTATCTGAATCTAAAATTGATTTAATCCATTAGTCTATTGAGAATTAGAGACAATCTAAAATTTGAAGATTTTGACACACCAATACTATCTTAATTTAGGTAGTTAACAAAATTTTTACTATAATTAACGAATAATGTAGTATTTGATTGGTACTAATGGCTCGAATATGATTTATAAGCTAAAATTAAAATTAAAATAATGAAATAAGACTGAACTGTATTCTCGCGAGTGGTTCCTCTGACTTGTACCAACTAAACAAGGGCATCCCTACGCTTTTTATTGGTACACAGTTGATTATACCCTACTTTATGTCAGTTTCTCACGATAAATATACATATATACACGTAATTATTTTGAAGTTAACGAATGCACGTGCATCCCTATCAAATCATGTGGGTCCGTCTCTTCTTGGCACCCAGTGACCCTAATTTCTAGATCCACCTCTGATACCAATGAATCACCATTAAATAGCTTAACATATCTTAATACTTGCATACAATTTTACCCAATACACTTCATCTAATTTTATAAAAATATTCAAGAATTACTTTTCACTTTTCAAAACTATCCGATCTTGTCACTTTACCCTAGAAAAAAAATAATACAACAAGAACAACTTTGACAACAAAAGAGGTCAAGATACTCATTAGAAATATTTCTTTTGACAACTAGATTTATTACACCAATTTTCTGATTTTTCCTTTACTATTGTTGAAGAATTAATAAAATTGCATCACAATACATTGAAGAATTCACTATATCAGTTAGTTATGTAACACATTAGTTAGTTAGTCTTTTTATCAGTTAGGCTTAAGAATGTACAATTAGTTAGGTTGATTAACTACACTTAGTGATTAGTATAAATAGATCAATCCACATGTGTAGAGGCGTTATGGTGTGAAAATATCTTGAATAAAATTCACGTTTTCTCTCTGAGTATTTCTTCTTCTTCTTAATACAGTTTCAATTGTTCTCTGTGCATTTTCATGGTGAATTCGGAATTCTAACATGATATCAGAGCTTTAGTTGAGTGAATCTAGGGATTTTCTTCGTGGATTGGCTGGAGATCGAGAAATTTCTCTTTTTTTGAATTTTTTCTGCAACTTTGTTCATTTTCCCTCAATTTCGATGGAGATCGACGAAGCTACCATTAATGCTCACACCAGCGCTACTGTTGTTGATTCTCTTTGATCTAAGGATCAGCTTGGTATTGATTACCATCATTCCTTGTTTCTCCATGCTTCTGATGCTCCCAGGTCGATGTCAATTGGCATGCCGCTTGTTGGGATGGAAAACTACTCTCTCTATGCAACTCTCATTATTGAATCACAACAAGCTTTGTTTCGTGAATTGTTCTATTCACAGAGATACTTTTGGAGCTGCTTATGATTTTTTATGGGATCGTTGCAATGCGATTGTCAAATCATGGATTATACACAATGTAAGTCGATATTTAATTAATGGAGACTTATTTCGCTCTAGTGCTTATATGATCCGAGAGGATTTATGTGAAGGTTTTGATAAAGTTACTGCATCACAAATGTTTTCACTGCACAAATTGATTTTCACTCTAGCACAAGGTATTTTGTCTGTTTACACTGATTACTTTAAATTGAAAGATCTTTGGGATGAATATGATTCGTTAATGCCTCAACCCTATTGTGACTGCACTAAATCCAATGATTATGCAATACATCTCCAATACCAGAAATTATTGCAGTTGTTCATGGGGCTTAATGATGGATATGCTAATGCTAGAAGTCAGATACTAATGAAAAATCATGTTCCGAATGTTAACCAAGCTTATGCAATGGTTCTTCAAGATGAAACTTATAAAATCACAACAGGTGGTAGAGGTATGGATCCCTCTATTCACAGCCAGAGGCTCAGGTCTAAGCCTAAGAAATATGGAGTGTAATGTGAATTTTGCCATGTACGAGGGCACACTAGGGATCAATGTTTCAAACTAATGAAGTGCAGTCACTGTAAACGCACTGTTCATCTAAAGGAAAAATGTTACAAGCTAATAGGATATTTGATTGATTTTAAACCAAACCAAATAGAAAAGACCTCAATGTTGGTAGCAATTTTGTATAGACTGAAGGAAATCCATCAACTACCATACCAACGACACCACTCATAACTCTTATGTTCACCCTTGACCAGTATGCACAACTTTTGGGATTGCTAAACAATGTAGGAGGACAACATGCTAGTGCACACATGACAGGTATCTCCTCTCATGCATCTAAAATTGATCCTAATTGGATTATTGACACAGGTGCAACCAATCACATGGTTGATAACTCACATTTATTGGTTGCTGGTATTGAAGTAGGAAACACAGAAAAAGTGCAATTACCTAATGGGGATTCTACCGATATCACACATGTTGGTAACAGTCATCTAGCAGGAGGTGGTGTTCTTAAAGATGTATTATATGTGCCCACATTTGAATTCAACCTATTGTCTGTCTTTAAAGCTACCAAACAGTTGAACTATTGCATTTCCTTCTATCATGATTTTTGTGCATTTAAGGATCTCTCTAATGGGAGGGTGATGATGATTGGTAGAGAAACATGGGCTTTACTTGTTGAGGGAACATAAATGCAATAAAAAATCAATTACTAGTCAATCTCTAGTTGCACAAGAGCTGCCAAACTCAAATCTCTGGCATAAAAGAATGGGCCATGTACCCTTACCAGTCCTGAAGAAACTTCATAATATTTCCAATATATGCAGTAGTGTATTAGGCCAATGTGATATATGCCCCATGGCCAGGCAGGCTAGACTTCCTTTCAAACATAGTCTTACTATATCTATTGCTTGTTTTGAATTGATTCACATAGACGTTTGGAGACCTTACAAGGTCATTACCTATAATGGCATGAACTATTTTCTTACTCTAGTGAATGATTACTCTAGATGAACTTGGATTTTTTTGCTCAAAGTCATTTTCTGATGTATCTAGTGTACTCAAAACTTCTATTGCTATGATTTTGAATCAATTTGAGAAACATGTCAACTTTTAGAATTGACAATGGTTCCAAAGTTTTTAATATTACTTGTGGTGAACTATTCAAAACTCGTGGCATCGTGCACCAAAGCTCTTATTTATATACTCCACAATAAAAATGTAGTGGTGGAAACGAGGCATAGACATCTCTTGGAGATAGCCAGGGCCGCCATCAAGTTCCAAGGAAATTTGTCATCTAAATTCTGGGGTTGTTGTGTTGAGGCAGGTGCATACATACTTAATAGAGTACCTTCTACTGTTTTGGAAGATAAATCACCCTTTGAAATGCTTTATGGTCGAGTACCCTCTTTGTTTCACTTTAAAGTCATTGGTTGCCTATGTTATATAACTATTCTGCTTAGACAAGACAAATGCAGTGCCATGGTTGTGAAATGTGTATTATTGGGGTATGGTTTACATCAAAAGGATTACAAGGTGTATGATCTGGATAAGAAACAAGTCTTTATTAGTAGGGTTGTCGTATTTCATGAATCTAGTTTTTCATTTCTATCTAAGAAACCTAAAGAGTTTCATTCTAAGTTACCAGATCATGATAATTTTCTGTACTCTTCCTCTTCCTCTTCTGATCTCATTCCTACACCTACATCATTAACTCATGTTCTTCCTGATCAGCTTCATCTTTATACTTCCTCATCTTATCATTGTTCTTCTGTTGAACTACCCTCCACTAATGTTGAAGTTCAAACTAATGTTAAGTTCGAACCTACTTTGATACCCTTTTCACATGATGTTCCCTCTCTTACTACATCTAGAAAGTGCACTAGGTCCATCAAACCTCAATCTGGCTGAAAGATTTTACTGTACCCAACAAAACCCCTACTTCCACTTGTTTATATTCTCTTAGTGATGTGATGAGCTATGATTCACTATCCCCTACTTATCAGAGCTTTATTGCCGAATTCTCTACTGATATAGAACCTAAGTCTTATGCTCAAAATGCCAAAGATCCTAGGTAGGTTGAGGCAATGGAATCATAAATCAAGCCATTGGAAGACAATCATACATGGGAGGTTGTGACTTTACCTAGTGACAAAAGAGAAATTGGTTGCAAATTGGTATACAAGATCAAATATCTGACGCCACAATTGAAAGGTTCAAAGCCAGACTAGTGGTCAAATGTTATAGCCAACAAAAAGGTCTTGATTATCAAGAAACCTTTTCCCTGCGGTTAAAATGGTCACTGTGAGGGTTGTGATCTCCTTGGCTGCCACAAGGAAATAACACATTCATCAAATAGATGTATACATGCCTTCTTGCAAGGGGATTTGGAGAAGGATGTGTATATGACTATGCCACCAGGATTTTCTGATTACTACAAAGCTACTCATGCTTGCAAACTAGTCAAATCTCTCTATGGTCTTAAGCAGGCATCGAGGCAATGGAATGTGAAGTTAATCACAACCTTACTCTCTTTTGGTTTTCTCCCGAGTCCTTTGAATTATTCTTTATTCATTAAACAATATGCAACGAAAATTGTCATTATCCTTGTCTATGTTGATGATTTGTTAATTACTGGTGATGACTTAGATATGATTTAGGATACCAATACATGCTTACACTATAGTTTTAAAATCACAGATCTTTGAGCGCTCAGATTTTTCTTAGGGATTGAATTTGATATAAGTGCAGTAGTCATAGTCATGCACCAAAGGAAGTATGCACTCAATCTTATTTCTGACTTGGGGTTGTCCTGAGCCAAGCGAGTTAATTCTCCACTTGAGCTACATGGGAAACTTACATCTATGGATATATATTGTCTTATTGGTACTAAGGATGATCCTTCACTTATTGATATCAGTTCCTATAAAAAACTTGTTGGTCAACTGTTGTATCTAACTCACACCAGACCTGATATTTCGTTTGCTATCCAAACATTGAGCCAATTCATGCACTCTCCAAAGTTATTTCATATGGTTGCTGCCACTAGAGTTGTTTGATATCTTAAACATTCTCCAGGGCTAGGGATTCTTCTTTCCTTAGATTGTGACTCCACATTGACTCCCTTTTGTGATGCTGATTGGGTTTCATGTCCGAACACTCGTCGCTCAGTCACTAGTTATTTCATCAAGTTTGGCTTTTCTCCTATTTCGTGGAAATCAAAAAAATAATCCACTATTTTGTGTAGCTCAGCTGAGGCAGAATATCGAAGCTTTGCATCCACTGTGACTGAAATTGTTTGGCTTGTAGGCCTGTTTACTGCACTTGGTATCACGGTTCCTCTTCCTGTGCCGTTGCATTGTGAAACAAATCGACCATTCAGATTTCCTCCAATCCTGTATTTCATGAGCGTACAAAGCATATTGATATGACTATCACTTCATTCGCGAAAGGGTTCACACTGGATTGATCTCTCTTCATCACCTCTGTACTTCGGAACAACAAGCTGACATCCTCACTAAAGGCCTCACTTTTTGTCAACATTCTTATCTTCTTTCCAAGCTATCAATGAAAAAACTTTTCATTGCTCCTAGCTTGGGGGGTGGGGGTGTTGAGAAATTAACAAATTGCATCACAGTACATTAAAGAAGTCTCTGTATCAGTTAGTTATATAATAAATTAGTTAGTTAGTCTTTTTATCAGTAGGCTGAAGAATGTTCAATTAGTTAGGTTGATTAATTACACTCAGTGATTAGTATAAATATATCAATCCACATGTGTAAAGGCATTATGGTGTGAAAATATGTTGAATGAAATTCACGTTTTCTCTTTGAGTATTTTTTCTTCTTAATACAGTTTCAGTTGTTCTCTGTGCATTTCCATGGTGAATTCTGAATTTTAATAACTATATTCAATTTTTTCACACTATTTTGTTTTTAATTTAGGGGAACACAAAACAAATCAAAAAAGAAATTGAAAAGGAGCAGGGGAGGGGACAAAGAGAGAAATGGAGGTCTTTGTGGAGAAGAATGGGAAAAGTGATGGTTGAAGAGGAAAAAAAATGGGGATGGGTGGGGGAAAGAAGAGAGAAGTGAAATATTTATTTTTAATTTTTTTTCTTGTTTTTATTCTAATTTTATTCTTTTAATTATTTTATTCAAAATTCTTAGGGCTACGCTCTTTTTTGCGCATGGAATCACGTGTTTATTCCAATTCATTATTTAAGTTGCCACATAGGCCAGGTCAAAGGTTAGAGGGATATAAAATGTTAAGTTCCATTAAATTAGAGGGTTCAATTGACAACGGTCGAAATAGAAAGATCTAAAATACAAACGGATACAAGTTGAGGGTTCATCAGACCATTTTGCCAAATTTAGAATATAAGGACTACACTGTTATTTTATCTTTGTAGGGTTATATAGTTGAAAATGTACACATTGACATATTTTCATATATTTATTCCATTTTTTAGTTTGAAAGATTGAATATTGTAGACATTCAAATTCTTTATGATTATGAAGTATCCTGAATGGTTGTATTTTATATAATTTTGAAGTAGGTATTTAATATTATTTTGTCACCTTTTTCATATAGTGGAAGACAATGTAGCACTCCTTCCTATCCCTTCACCTACCCCTCTAGATAATGTCTTAACATGAAATACATCCAATGAGAAATGATAAAATTATGTCACTTTATATAAAAATTTGCTCTAAATATAAATTTTGTTTTAATAATAAGATGACATAACAATTAGGATTCATTCCACATTTTTGCTAGTTGAATTTTCACTTTTCCCATGTTTAAAATACATTTTTAAGGAATATTTGTGTGGTTTAGAAACTTTTTCATTCATAACATATTATATATATATATATATATATATATATATATATATATATATATATATATGATAGAATTTTCGTTGTATCGACTATCGATGTCAATAGTAACATGTGTTTCATATGATAAACGTATGGGGGACAATCTTCTCAATAATTAGTATATATACTAGTACCTAAAATTTAAACATGTGATTCATATGATAAACTTTAATTTTGAGAGACCATGCATCTTCTCAATGATTATTGATTTAGTATTGATACCTAAATTTTAATGGTGTGTCGACTATACTTTCTTTAGTTATTCCTCTTTGTCTCTTTTTTTCATGTCATCTTCTATAAAATAATGCAATAATGAAATGTGTTTGTACATATCAGAAAATAAGGTTTAAAATGTAGTGATAAATATATCAATTAATATGAATCACACTAAGTATTTTCCTAAATACTATTCTAATAATGTAAAACATTTTTTCACAATTAAATAAACTTACCTCCACCTAAGAAGATGAAAAAACGACAATTTTGTTATAACAAAACTAGCAAGTGTATAGCTATAAAAAATCTTTGGACAATTTACGGAAGTGTATATATTATTTAATAACAATACACAAACCATGCAAAAACATTATTTCCACCATAATAAATACTTAACAAGAGTGAAGATACATTACGGAATATTGTAAAACAATGTCAAATAACAGATCATATAAATTTACTCAATAACGTATGCAATATTTTTTTTGGTTAGTGTTCTCATCTTTTAAAATGAGAAATAATACATCAAATAATATAATATTATATTATTTCATTGTTGAGGAATTGATCTTAAAATAACTTTCTTCCCAAATTGAATGAATGCATGTTGATTATAAACTAACATTTCTATCCCATTTATAAGTTATGAGAGAATATATATATTACTTAGGCATGATAGATAATAGAATAACTATTATTTGAATGACTAAACTTTGCATAATTTATAAATATATAAAATAATACATTAACTCTCTCATACATAGGTCAAATTTATATAATTTATTCTAGATACATTGCATTCAAGTGGATTCACATGTATTTAGGATACATAACAAATTAAATCTCACTCACTTCTCTCCCACCTCGCTCGATACTCTCTCCCATGTATCTAGCATACCAATACATGCGAATAACTCTGATACCTACATATATATATATATCACTCACCTCTCCCCCTATTTTTGTATATCTTGTAGCAGAAATACAGATTTTTAAGTGTAAGATATGTAGGAAACTCTTAATTTATGGTATGATACGTAGTATTTTGAAAGTATAGGTAATAATAGTACATATGATAGTGAAATATGTCTAACTATGCAATTTTTTCATGATTAAAGTATGCTCCTTTCTAATAACTTAAATTTTTGTATAAGATGCTCACACACTTTAATGTGATATTAGAGAGGTTCTGAAAGCGAATTTGCTAGCCACAAAAAATCAGGGTTTCACATTAAAAAAACATATTAATATTATAATAATAAAATAATATAAGTGTGGTTAATTCTTTCTAATAGCTTAAGCCTTGACAAAGCAAAAAGACATTTTTTGTCTGGTCAAAAATATAACAACAGAACTATAGTGGAAGTCTTTCAAACAACATGCCACTTTTTCAAATAATGAAAGAAAAAAAAGGTAATAATATTATTACTAATATACCAATCAATCAAACAATATAATGTATGAGTCTATTTTTTGCAAGAAACCAATCACATAAAAAAACAAAGTGTTAAGTCCAATAAAATCAATTAATTGTTTAGTCAGTTGGTGGATGGCTTTACTCAGTTACCTTCATCTCTTTCAATTTATATTTTTTATGAGAAATGTATGTAGTTAAAACACATGTTATATACTTACTATGATTTTTCTGATTAATTATTTTTCTCGACAACATGTGGGCTATCATACTAGAACAAAAGCTAAGCATCAAGAGCTCGTGAAGATTGGGGGGGGGGGGGTCCAAGACTTGTTGGCCTATATACCAAGTACATCAAATTTTATGGGGTTTAGGGTGAATTGGAGGATCCTAGGTATATGTACCCACGATATATTTAGGGTAATTTCATAAATGAGATTCATATAGGATATAATATACGCAATGTGATTTTATAAATAAGATTTGGAGAGTATAGAGTAGGGGTGTTTAAAATCGAACCGTAACTGATAAGTCAACACAAAATTAACTTATTGGTATTGAATTATCGAAGAAATAGTTGGTGATCGAATTAGAATTGTATAATTAACGGCTTATTTTGTGTTGAGGTGAATTATTCAATTTTCTTATCGGATAAACTGTTAATCCAATAAAAGTTACCATAGTTACACTTTTAACTTTAGGTGTATTAACATCATTTCATATTTTTCCATATTATATAATTATATATTATTAGTCCTAAGGTCATAAAGTCAAAAAACTTGAAAAACATATTTATTTTTCTGTTATTAACTATTACATTAATATATATATATATATATATAAAAGCATTTTATAATTGTAACTGTATTTAAAATAATGAAAAAAGTCATTTTTAATGTGCGTTTATGGAGAAAGAAAGGTGAAGGTTAACCGATACATCGTCTGATAACCGCTTGATAAGTTCCAATCCGTTATTGAACTAATTGATATTTTATACGCTGGCTATCAGATTAACAAACTTAAAAATCGATATCTGTTAGGCCAAACAGTTAAGCGAAATATTCGCCCAATTAGCCCTAGTATAGAGTATATTCAAATCATATTTCCTATTTTGAAATGTAAAGAAGCTATTATTAATATATAGATCCTTAGCTAAAAAACAAGAGGGTAAAGACATGGAACAACATTATAGGGAGCATCTCAAAGTATTTTGAATAAAGAAATGTAACCACAACAAAGTAATATGATCAATAATTGATGTGCAATAATGCAACGTAAACATACATCAAATTAAAGTATGGAAATATAAGTGAGGGGCATGCTCAAATATCAACTAACCTCCTATCTTAGTACATATCTTCCACAACCTTCTATCTAATATCACGTTCTTGGTAAGTTAAAAATTGTGATAGATTATGTATAAACAACATGCTCCCCAATACTTCTCGGTTTAACTTTACCTCTCCTAAAATGATCCATGGCCAACCCTTCATACCTCCGAACTGGAGCTTACGTGCATTTTATCTTCACATGTCCGAACCATCTCAGTTTTATCCGCATCTTGTCTTCTACTGAGGTCACTTCCACCTTGTCCTAAATATCTTCATTTCTAATCAAATCACTCCTAGTATGACCATACATCCAACACAACATCCTCATCTTTGCAACTTTAATCTTGTGAACGTGAAATTTCTTGACTGGCCCACACTCTATTCCATACAACATAGTAAGTCTAACCAACTCTATAGTCAGGGGCGGATCTATTAAGGCCCGTGGGGTGCCACGCCACCCACGAGCTTCGACGGAAACTCTATTTATATATAAGTATTCATATACAACACATGTATAAATAATAAACGTGCCATCCACAAACCAAAAGTAATCTTTGGCGCAGTGGTAGACCATCTACTTGATTGGTCTTACTTCGCGGGATCGATTCCGGCAAGCAGCGCTTTTTGTTTCAATGTTTTTTCAACTGCAGGCAGTGTTTCCTTTTTAATCCAGAAGGCACATTTTCTTCTTTTTTTTTTTTTTTTTTTACCTATTAACTTATTATTAAGTATTAATCAATAAGTATTTTTAACTAATTAATTTAATTCTTTGACTTTTTTTTATATGATTAACTATATGATTAAAAAAAAATCTCTTCACCCTTGAAATCCTGACTCTTCCTTTAAACTTTTGAACAACAAAAAATTGTCATTAATTAAAGCTTCAGTCTTCCATTCATCGCCCAATCATGCTCTCTCATTCAGCCACAAGACGAATAATTCTATCTAAATCTAAAATTAATTTAATTAATGAGTCTACTGAGCATTAGAGACGAATCCAAAAATTTGAAGATTTTGATGCGCCAATACTATCTTAATTTAGATAGTTAACGAATCTTTTACTATAACTAACGAATAATATAGTATTTGATTAGTAACTAATGGCTAAATATGATTTACAAGCTAAACTTAAAATAAATAAGACTAAATCGTATTTTCACGAGTGGTTCCTCTAGCTCGTACCAACTAAACAAGGGTACCCCTTCACTTCTTATGGGTGCACTGTTGATTATATCCTATTTTATGTGAGTTTTTCACGATAGATATACCTATATATTCGTGATTTATTTTTGAGGTTAACGGATGCACGTGCACCCCTATCAAATCATGTGGGTCCGCCTCTGCTTGGTACCATGTAGGTCCGCCTCTGCTTGGCACCCAGTGACTCTAAATCCTAGATCCGCCTCTATCTATAGTTATTGCTTTATGTTTACGTGTTACCTTCTTTTCACACAAAACTATGGATGGAAGCCTCCATCTCATCCACCCAACACCAAATTGATGTGTGACATCACCGTTTATCTCTTTATTTCTCTTTGAATAATTGACCCAAAATATTTGAAACTCAATTTCTTTGTGACTGCATGTGTATCGAGTCTTACCTCCACACTAGTCTCATGTGCTACGTGTCACACTTAGACTATATCCTGAGCGTGGTCGGCACTAGACGGCATTGTTGTCGTAAGCGTACCCATAACATGGTATACACGAGCATACATTTAAACATGAGCGGGAAGTATACATTTGAAAGAATTTGAAGAAACAAGTTTCATAAGAAAACAAATTTCATAACGCAAGTCATCGAAATTCAAAAGCATTGTCAAGATATACAAAGGTCCAAACGTAGTATAATTATTCGTCTACCTATGAAACCTCTAAAAATAACTAAAGAAAATATCTACCGGGACAAGGCCCCCAGTATACCTTAAGCACATAAACAAACATAAAATACTGAAAAGATATAGACTATGCCCACGAAAATAGAAAAGGGGCTCACCAATAGACGAAGATATGAAACCTAGCGAGTTGCTTGATCACGTGTTTGTGTACCTAAGCTTGCATCAATATAAGATGCAACGTCCCGGGTAGAAGGGATATAAGTACATATGAAATTATACTGTATATAAAATAACGGAATGAAACATAAACTTACATATTAAGATCAATAGAAGAAGTTAACATAGTCATAATCGTAACATATGAAGATTAAGAGATGAAGTTGTTCAGACTATCTTAAGGATACTTCTTTCATTATGTTTAATTTTATTATGGGAGTCTAATAGTGTAATTGACATAAATCACCATGTGAGCGCAAGGAGACTAATCTCGGTCCAATCAACTAAATTATATCATACCCGATTAAATTTAAATTAGTGTATTATAGAGGCCATTTCAAAAATGACGCTCTCAATAGAATATTTTTTCATTTCCCAAACATAAAATTTCTAATTAAGAGTACCGGATGATGTTGCAAGTTGCAACTTGTAATTATAGATATTATACCATTACATGACAATGTAAAAATAATTTTTTTGTCTAGCCAAAAATATAACAAGATAATTAGTGGAGTCATTCAAGCGCATGTCAATTTTTCAAATAATGAAGGAAAAAGTGATAACAATATTACTTAGTATCAATCAATCAAACAAAACAATAGGAGAGTAGTCTGTTGGTGGGTTGGCTTCATCTTTTTGTTGTTGTTTTCTTTTTGTTTTCTTTCATAAGTATTCTTCCTTAAAACTATAAGACAAGATTAAGTAGGATTAGTGGCGGAATCAGAATATATTTATTAAGAGGTTCAGAATATGAAGCATGAAGAAGTCAAATGTGGTTCAACATTTATTATTATTACATAACAAATAATTTTAATCACATATAAATAGTGTAATTTTCAGTTAAAGGGGTTTCGGATGAATCATCTCAGCTCTACCTGACTCCGCCCTTGCTTGAATATGGAGTATTTGTTCACTCCCTCCGTTTTAATTTGTGTGTCTTACTTTTGACATAGTTAGTTCGTTACAAAAACAATATTTCTTTTCTTTTTAAAAACTTTAATTATAATTTTGCACATGACATGTTTAAGATCACATGATTAAGAGCCCGTTTGGATTGACTTAAAAGTCGATCAAACCTACTTTTAAGTCAGTTTTTGACTTCTCGAAGTGTTTGACAAATATTAAAAATAACTTTAAAAAAGTCAAAAATGACTTAAAATAAGTTAGGAAGTGTATGACAAGGTAAAAAATGACTTAAAATAAGTCGGAAATCAAAAGTAGGTTTCCCATAATTTTTATTTTTTGACTTAAAAGTCATTTCAATTTGAATTTTAGTTTTGACTTTAAGCTACTTTTTTAAGTCAATCCAAACGTGTTCTAAATAATATTTTGACTCATTTTATATAGGGATATATCTTCAGTTTAAGAACACAAGATTATGTTGTTCTTTTACTCTTTTTAACTTTGTATTAAATCAAAATCATTTTGCAAATCTGTTGTATTCTTGAGCCAAGTTTGATCTGTAATAGGGTGAGTCAGGGGCGGACCCATAGAGGGTCAAGTGAATTCATATGAACCTACTTCGTTGAAAAATAATACTATATATATATATATATATATATATATATATATATATATATATATATATATATATATATATATATATATATATATAGATCAGTTTTTAAAATTTTTTTATATGTATATATTAAATTTTGATCGCACTAATACAAGTGTAACCCTACACCCAGTGATGAAGAGGGCTTAAATTTCCGCCTGAGTCTGAATCCCTAAAATAAAAATTCCTAATAAGTTTAAATATTGTATACTAATACAAAATAAAAACGGTCGAAAACAATTGGGGAACAACAAACAAATAATATTTAGATTTCTCTCATTTGATTTTCAAACTCACTCTTCAATAATGATAATGGGATAATGTTCTCGATCAACCAAACTGCTACCGTGTCTTAACTATATAAAATGATAGGGGAACATCAAAGTAGTTGGGACACTAATAAAGCTCGTTGTTGCTAAGATAGGTTGCGTCTCATCAATCGTTTCTACTTTTAAGTTGCCGACATAAAACACGTAATCTTGATTAATTTGAAATTCGTAAATTTATAACACTTAGGCATAAATTAACTTCAAAAGCTAGCTCATGCATGAGGGGAGGATTTTCCAAGTCCATAAGCAGAACACCAGTCTATTTCCTAACCAATGTCACTAAATAAAAAATAGTCATTAACGGCAATCCATTCGTAATTGTTGCTATTAGCGGTAATTAGGACTCTTCGTATATGTCCTAAAGTCTTCAACGAAATTGGTTCTAATGACACTTAACATATGCCGATAAAGACTTTATCACTCTTTATTAATGTCAATATTTAATGTCGCTAAAAATTGTTTTTGCGTTATAGTGTGCGGGACTTTTGTCCATTCTAATTAATACCCCTTCACGCCCAAGCCAACTGAAGTGTGGACCGCAAGCTCAAATAGGAATGAACTTGGCTTTAATACCGGTCATATAAAGATATGACATCCAGGTCTAACTTAACTGTCGGACGCTAGAAGTGTTGATTATTTTGAAGATTGCCAAAGTACGTAGAATAGGTTGTGCTGCTAACGTGATAGGTTGTGCTAACGCGATACAAAAAGAGTTTAAACCAAGTCGACGACGGAATAAGTTGCAATAGAGTTTTTCTTATTTAAGGAAAATAATATTTTCTTTTCTAATTAAGGAAAGCGTGTTTTCTTAATTAATAAGGAAATTTGTTGGAGGATTTTTGTATCCAAATCAAGTGCAACTAGGAGTTCTACGTGAAGAGGGACTTCAAATTTTGAGGCGGCAGTAATGAAGAAGGACACTCCTTCCCTCGCAAGTAGCTAGCTTTTGGGGTTATTGCAGGGGAACTTTAGACCACCAGTTCATTCCAAATTAATGTGAAACTCTAACATTAACTAAGCAAATTTCAACAAAAAAATAAAAAATTAATCAATATGTGAAGCATTAATTTAGGGACTCATTATTCCATGTATTTTGTTTCATGCTGCTGCGAAGCCTATATCGGAAGTTAACGTAGTTTATGTATATTAGTTAATCTTTTGTTATATTCTCCTGTTTTCTTCCTTTCGACACTTCATATTTATTTTTTAATGATCATGATGTTCGAGGTAGTTTATCCTTAATAGTACTATACTTGATTATTACAAATACCTTAGTAAAATAAATATTAAATAAATAGAGACTATTTAATTATTAAGACATAAACTAGGATACATAATTATAATTAATAAAAACTCCCAACTAATATATCTTAAGAGACATAAAAAAAAATACAACGGATTATTAATCATCAGTATATATTTATACAATTCTCTACAATATTGAAGTGTTTCATAAGAATCATAACATACATAAAAATAATTATATCTTGCAACTTAGAAAACAAAGCACATCGATCAAGTGAACAAACCTCACCAAAATAGTTATTTTGATTTGGTAAAATAAATAAAAACAAACAAATAAAATTTCAATTTATTATCAAATTTTATAATGGAATAATGTTCTCAACAAAGTTACTAACCCTTGTTAACTCATAATGCTTAGAGAACCTCAACGAAGTGGGGGCACCAATAACCTTTACCAAATTAAAGTTATGAGATAACAAGTGGTGCATTACATAATTATTATCGCGATAGGGTGAAGGAATTTCAACCTTCTCCTCTCGTGAAAATCCAAACTTCTCCTCTCTAAAGTCGAAGTAACTAAGAGTTCCCCTCCAATAAAGTATCCCATTGAGGAAACTACAATGTTGGTCAATAAAACGCGAAAAAGAAAATCCACGAATTAATTTTATTTCTCTAGGGAAGTTGGTTCCTAGAGTTAGAATCTCCGCCTTTAGGGGTTGATCATTTATGTAGTTAAAAATACGAAGCAATTTATATTTTTTCATAATCGTATCGAATCCTAGAAATAATTTACTAGTAAGACCATAACAATTTATTAGAGAGGATGGTAGAGGTTTGGTCTCACCCGTGCTTACATTATGCAAGTAAATAATTCGCGATATTTTATCATAATAACAAATAAGGCCATTGCAATGATTCGAGCATATGTTGTGTATTGGATGTGACTGTTCTAATAAGATGCGGGTGGTTGATGGACGGATATGTGAACAAGCAACGTGGAAATTGATGAAGTTGGAATCACGTCGTATTAAAGTGTTCCAAGATGTTGAAATACACGTGAATCGCATTAGAGACTTGGCAGGCAACCATGAGAGTATTTCGAATACTATATCTTCACATTGAACTATGGAATTGATTTTTTTGGGGAATCGTTCCATATTTGTTTGTTTGCTGCGAAGCCTATAGAGAAAAGAAGAAGAAATAAACATAAAATAAATTGTATTGCCATTAATTATATTTATAAATATAATAAAAGTTGTATGCTACAAGGTTTCTCCATATTTTTGGTTATAAATAGGTTTTTTTTTTAAGTGAATGGTTATAAATAGGTAACTAATGAGTAATGTTGGGAAAAAAAATATTTTAAAAAGTTGTAGAAAGTCAAATTTCTAGTCACATAGATGGGGCAGCACAAAGGGGTTAAAAATCTTAAATTAAAATGACTTTCAATAATTTTATTAATTATTGAGCGGTATTAAATAGCCAACATGAGATATGTAGTTTGTATAATTTAAAATTTAAAATAACGTAAAATATATCAATAACCTAACTTAAAATTATTAAAGAGGACAGAAAAGTGTTGATCTTCCCCGTGATGACATTGTATAAGTAAACTTGAGACCTATATAAATACCACTAACGCCATTATGAAAATAATTCACGTCTAATTTAAGGGAGATCGAGCAATGTAGGATCGTACTTGAGAAAATCAGAATCTTATGATGTCAAATATTTAAAAACAAAAGTGAATTATATTCTTGAAAACCTACTAGCTTAAAAGAAGTTCTATTATTCTACCTCAAGGCGTAGTACAAAAAAAAAACTCAAAGAAAACTGTCTTGAATGTAAAAACAAATGAAGCTATTATTGAATTTTTACATCAATTATTAGAAAATCAAGGACAAAAATAATTATTAAAAAAACTTTAAAAAATCGTGAAGAACGGTCAAAAGTTCAATTCATCAATTAGTGTGTCTGACTACAAAATGAAGAACAGAAAAACAAATACAAAGGATCTCGATCGGATGGGTGAGAATTGATACTCTATATTCTATACCACTTTTATAATAGTACAAATACAATAGGACATTTCAGATTCCACTCTCAATGATCTAGATGAATTATTATGGAATGAAGATATTTTCTTTAATTTAATTACGAATATTTCAGATTTGTATAAATTATAAATATTAAAGTTTTGATTATGGTTAGTAAAATTATTATTATTATGAGATAAAGATATTATCTTTGATTCTTTTTATTAAGTTTGTCTTAAACTTCTAAAATAATAAATAATTTGAAATACCTATATTTTTAAAAATCATAACAAATAATTTAAAATGGTGGGAGTATTACCCTAAAATGAGAAAACATTTTCCTTTATATATACCAAACTCACCTAAAAGAAGAAAAAATAATTTTAAAAAAAATCTTATAATGATAATATGTATTTCTACAGGTAATAAAAATCAATGAATAATATGGGTGGATTACCCATTTTTATCCATATATTTTTTTTGGTGAAAAGAGAATATTATTCATAATATACATCTAGAAGAGGTCTATTGCTATCTGTAACATCTCACAATTTTATTTTTAGAATCTGAATCGGTTATTGTAAGTGTATCAATTTGAATTGGATGATATACTACTTGTTCATATATATATATATATATATATATATATATATATATATATATATATATATATATATATATATATATATATAAAGGTTCATTTCTAAAAATTAGAAGTGTTATGGATGTGAGTTAAGGTCATAATGAGCCTTTAGCATTATGAGCCTTTAGCACAAAGTCGAGTTGTGAGGTTTCCTAATGATTAAATTTTTCGCGTTAGTTCATTCAAGGAGCAACTTCAATCAATTATACCTCCTAATATATGAAGAGTTTTGTGAATTAATAGCAACCAAATGAAAGGCCTCGAAGTCTTCATTCAATCGTTCTTTTTATCGTTTGTCAATCTAGGTTATGTGCTAAAAATTATGCCTATTTTTCTGAGCACTACGTAGTATGCGTAAAGTGGACATCCGTCGTGGGGCAAGGTCAGTGTTAGTGTTAAGGTTGCACAAAGAGTCACGCGAAGTAAGCTTCAGCTTCGCTATTGCGTACGTGACTTCAGAATTCTTTTAGTTTTCTCTTCTTCTCACATTTATGAGGGGCGTTTATGTCTTTTCCTCATTTCAAAACCCCAACGACTACTAATTTCTCCCAAAATCCATAGTCAATTAGTTATGATTGTTTAAACCCTTTCATTCAAAAAGAAATCTACGCTCAAAAACTTCAAAAAAACACCAAAGTTAGGATTTCAAGGTTTTCAAGCAAGTCATTCTTCAAGCTTCTTTAAGAACCTTGTTCTAGGTATGTAACGTTTCAGTCCTACTTTCATGCCTAAAGTATTTTGATTCTCAACAATTTCACAAAATTATTAGAAGTAAAATTAGGACTTTTATGAAATTATGATATTTCTTCAATAAGCTATTTTTTTTCATTGTTTCACTTTGATTTTGAAATCTTGCGGTACTGATTTAGCATGATTTTTATGGTCATTCAAACCATTATGGATTTTAAGCATGAAAACAAACATGATATCAATTACAACTTAATACATATTATTTTAAGATATACAACTTTATACCTTAGCCTCTTATATGATTCAAGATGATAAGTGATTTTCATACCTATGACCATTATATGAATATATGTTGTTTTGGGAGAACTTTTTAGTACCGGGAGGATGCGAGTTTAAAAAACTCAAGTCCTATAACTACGCACCAACGTAGGATTATGATGACATTACTGAAGAAACCTTACCCCTATAACAAGAACCAGGTTCTTGTAAGTTGGTTTACAGAAAGAAACACGAACACTTTTGAAACTAAAACCTTCCTTAATCAAGGAAGGAAAAACCTCATTTTATTTATTCAAACTTGATGATTTTATGATTACAATTCAATAATCAATAACCTCACCACTACAACAACTCTCGATTAACTATAATCGACTTATCTCTATTCTCCAAGAGGCCAAACCTACCTCTTGTTACAAACCTCACCAAACACTCGACTCTTCAAGAAGCAAAACCCACTTCTTGTACAATGAAACCTAACTATCGACTCAAACAATGAATCAGAAAAACAGTTTACACACTCAAGACTTTCTAACTCAAGAATTTCTTGAACGTTGTGACAATCTCGATCTCACAGGCTTTTACTCGATGAATAGCTTTCGCTTTCTTGATTCTGTTCGATATAAAAGTCTTGATCCTCTTCTACGTTTGATCTCTGTTTTTATAGCCTTCTCATGACATGATTTGTATCCTAATCATATAAGGTAAGGAAGTTGTAATTATAGTGAAAAAGGAGCACTAACTTTGCCTTTTATTATACAATCCTTTTTCTACACAACTTCCTTATTTCCCTTATTTGTTTTAACTTGTACTTTCAGCAGCATTTAATTCTGGCAGCGCGGCGGCATATAATTATGGCGGCTGCGATATTTAATTCTGGCGCGGCTACTGATATATGTATATAATTGCATTTATGATCTATCATCAAAACACACATGTTGTAGACTTATAGAACTATCATATTCCCCCTTTTTTATGAAGACAAACCTGTGTAATGCAATTATATATTCCTTCCCCCTTTTGACAAATCAAAAAGAGTTTAATAACCACAAAAGAACCAGACAGATTTTATAGCAGACTACCAAAAATACATCAACATTTTAAGCTCAATCAGTTGAGCCACCACAAAAAAATGTTTAACCCACCACCATTTAAAAAGGCACTTTTGACGTCCATCTGATAGAGTTTGAATTCCATATGAGCGGCATATGCTATCAATATTATAATTGCTTCAATTCTTGCCACGAGTGCAAAGGTTTCATCATAGTCTATCCCCTCTTCTTGGTTATACCCTTGTACCACTAACCTGGCTTTGTTGCGTATGATTTGTCCTTGTTCATCAAGCTTATTCCTAAATACCCATCTTGTTCCTATCACTGTTCTGTTTTGAGGTTTTGGGACCAGATTCCATACTCTGCTTCGTTCAAACTGATTCAGTTCCTCTTGCATAGCATTAATCCATTCGGAGTTTGATAGTGCTTCTTTTATATTTTTGGCTCAATCAAGGATACATAGACAGAAAAAGCACACATACTGCGTAATTTGGATCTTGTTGAAATACCTGAATTTAGAAGAGTAAGAATGTTTTGTAAAGGATGTGAGCTTTGATGCTTCCAACTATGAGTTTGGATGTTGGTAGGTTGCTCAGATGCAGTAGGACCTGTTTCAGTAGTATACTCATCTTCTGTTTCAGGTGTTTTATGAGAGGATACGGTTTCTTCCTCCCATATTTTTGGTTCTGATGACCTTGAACAGATGACTTCATTCTGTTCATCTTCTGAATTACCTTCAATTTCAATATTACTTTCATTAAAGACGACATGAACACTTTCTTCTACACGGTTTGTTCTTTTATTAAGTACCTTGTAGGCTTTGCTTTGTGAAGAATAACTAAGAAAGATTCCTTCATCACTCTTGGGATCAAATTTTCCTAGGTTATCCTTGTCATTGTTGTGTATAAAGCATACACATCCAAAGGCCCTAAGATGTCCCAAATTTGGTTTTCTCCCTTTTAGTAACTCATATGGTGTTTTATTTAAAACTGATCTGATCATGCATCTATTTATGAGATAGCACCCTGTGTTTACTGCTTCAGCCCAATAGGATTTTGGAAGTTTGCTTGAGATCAACATTGTTCTTGCGATATCATCCAATGTTCTATTTTTTCGTTCAACTACACTGTTCTGTTGTGGTGTTCTAGGTGCTGAAAAATTATGTTCGATCCGTTTGAAATACAGAATTGTAGGAATTGTGAATTTTCAAATTCTAGTCCATGATCAGATCGAATGCTAATTATTTCTTTGTTGAATTTCTTCTGGACCAGCTTTGCGAAGATTTCAAACATAGTGAATGTTTCATCCTTTGTTGCAAGAAACAGTGTCCATGTGAATCTTGAATAATCATCGACTATTACAAACACATATCTTTTCCCACCTCTGCTTTGTACACGCATTGGTCCACACAGATCCATGTGAAGCAGATCTAATGGCTTGGTAGTACTGACTGCCAGTTTTCCTTGAATGCAGGTTCCACATACTTTGTTATTACTGAAACTTTTGGTTGGTAATCCCCTAACCAGGTCCTTAGATATGAGTTTATTTATTGTTGTCATGCTTATGTGTCCCATTCTTTTGTGCCAGAGCATAAAGCAATCAGAGACTGCACTTAGGCATTTGAGAGTGTTTTCTTTAGACTCCACAATATTTGTTTTATACACATTCTTGTGTCTCTTACCTAGTAGAACCAGGTTCCCAGTCACTGAATTTGTCACTCTGCACTCTTTTTCTGTAAATAGTACATTGTTTCCTTTATCGCATATTTGAGACACGCTTAGTAAATTATGTTGCAGACCATTCACATAGTATACGTTTTCAATTGCATGAGTATCCATAGACCCAGCCTTTCCAATTCCCTCAATTTCACCACTTTTTCCATTACCAAAAGCCACATTTCCTCCTTTGAAGTTTCTGAGTGAGAGAAAGCTACTTTTATCTCTAGTCATGTGTCTGGAACATGCACTATCCAAGTACCATTGCTTTTACTTCCTTCTCACTGATCCCTACAGTCAATTTCAGGGGTTAGTTTTTGGTACCCAGATCCACTTTGATTTTTGCTTTAAAAACGGATGAATAAGATTTTTTCTGGCCCATCTGGGAAGAGGTTTGGCTGTAGGGATTTGTTTTTGTTCATTGACTTTCTCATGATGAGGTTTTCTTAGAGATTTTAGATTTTTGTTATGAGCAGTTAATTTTCTTTGACAATCGTAACTTTTATGCCCTACCAGCCCACAGTGCATACATAGACAATCTATGTTGGGATTGTTTACTTGAGGGTTAGTTTTATCAAAACATATTCCATGTCTCTCAAAAGTACGATTCCTGTGAATGTTATCGAGCAGTATGGAGGACCTGGTCCATCTCATTCCATTCTCTGCTTCAGTTTTAGTCACGTGAAGCTCTTTGGTTAGCTCTTCATTCTTTTTACTTACTAAGTCTAGGTTTTTACTTAGCTCAGTATGTTTAGATAATAGGTGATGATTTTGTTTTTCAAACTTCTTGTTTTCTTCTCTTAATGATGCATAGTCTTCCATTATCAATTCTCTTTTTGAGTCTGTTGTTTTATACACATCGATAAGGGTGTAGAGTAAAGATTCTATCTTCCTTTTTTAGTAAGAGTTTAAATTGTCTTGTATGTGATGAAGACTAACATTTTCATACATGTCTTCTTCTTCTTTATTCTCTTCAGAATCTGATTCGGCCATAAGAGCTAATATAGTTTCTTGGGATCTGCAGATTTCTTTTTCTTCTTTTGTTTCCAAGGCTACTAGGTCTAGAAAGTCATATTCATCAGATTGTTCTAGTGCAAGAAGAGATTTGTTTTCTGTCTCACCATCATCAGATTCTTCATCGGATGAATTTCCCATTGCTGCGAAGGCTCTCTTCATTGAGAGATCTGTTTCTTGAGTTGGCATTCTTCTGTTTGAAGGAATGAACTTATCTTTCTTAATATTTTTTCCCTTCTCTGAGGTTGTCTTTTTCTGCTCTAAAGCCTAGAGTGAACAGAATTTGATGAAGTGATCTGGGCTTCCACACTTATGACAGACTTGATCTTTAGTGTTTTCATTGGATTTCTGAGGATTTTTCTTTTGGAATGTTTGTCCTATTTTCAGCATTCTGGTGAACCTTTTGGTCATAAGAGCAATATTTTCATCCTCGAAGTCCTCTGGTGCAGTAGCCTTTAGAACCAAGTTCCTTTACTTTCTCTTGCCTCCAATTTCTTTTTCTTGATTTTTCTTGAGTTCGTATGTAATGAGGTTTCCAATTAACTCATTCATGGCCAGTCCATCTAGGTCGCGGGCTTCAGTAATAGCCTCGACCTTGCTTTCCCAAGCCTCAGGAAGGACACTAAAGAGTTTTCTTACTGCCTTTCCATTGGGGACTCTCTCTACCAAGAAATACATCTCATTGATGATTGAAGTGAACCTGGTATGCATATCTTGCATAGTCTCGCCATCTGCCATTCTAAACAGTTCATATTGTCTATTTAAGTTATCAATTTTTGACTTCTTGACTTGCGTTGTTCCTTCATGAGCTATTTGTAGTGTTTCCCATATGGCTTTAGCATCTTGACATGACGGATTCGATTGTATTCGTCTGGTCCTATACCACAGATTAGGATTTTTTTGGCTTTGGCATTGTTCTGGATTGCGAGTTTGTCTGCATCCCATTCTTTTCTCTCCTTTGGGATTTTGGTGATTCCATCAGTGGCAGTTTCATAGGTATGGTTGGTTCGTCTAGAATGACTCCCCATAGGTCAGGGTTTTCGCCGATAAGATAATCCATCATACGATTCTTCCACCATCCATAGTATTTTCCATTGAATAGTGGTGGTCATGTCTGTGAAGCTCCTTCTTGTGGGGTAGGTGGTGCTGCCATTGAGTCTTTTCAAGGTGTAAAGCTTTTAACGAAAAGACCTGCTCTGATACCAATTGAAGAAACCTTACCCCTATAACAAGAACCAGGTTCTTGTAAGTTGGTTTACAGAAAAAAAACATGAACACTTTTGAAACTAAAACCTTCCTTAATCAAGGAAGGAAAAACCTTGTTTTATTTATTCAAACTTGATGATTTTATGATTACAACTCAATAATCAATAACCTCACCACTACAACAACTCTCGATTAACTATAATCGACTTATCTCTAATCTCCAAGAGGCCAAACCTACATCTTGTTACAAACCTCACCAAACACTCGACTCTACAAGAAGCAAAACCCACTTCTTGTACAATGAAACCTAACTATCGACTCAAACAATGAATCAGAAAAACAGTTTACACACTCAAGACTTTCTAACTCAAGAATTTCTTGAACGTTGTGACAATCTCGATCTCACAGACTTTTACTCGATGAATAGCTTTCGCTTTCTTGATTCTGTTCGATGTAAAAGTCTTGATCCTCTTCTACGTTTGATATCTGTTTTTATAGCCTTCTCATGACACGATTTGTATCCTATTCATATAAGGTAAGGAAGTTGTAATTATAGTGAAAGAAGGAGTACTAACTTTGCTTTTTATTATACAATCATTTTTCTACACAACTTTCTTATTTCCCTTATTTGTTTTAACTTGTACTTTCAGCAGCATTTAATTCTGGCAGCGCGGCGGTGGCGGCATTTAATTTTGGCGGCTGCGATATTTAATTCTGGCGCGGATACTGATATATGTATATAATTGCATTTATGGTCTATCATCAAAACACACATGTTGTAGACTTGTAGGACTATCAATTGCCCATAGCCTGCCCATGTTTAAGGAAACTGGCTCGGCAAGGTCCTATGAGTAGGGGTGTACAAAACTGAACCAAAAATCGAACCAAACCGTAAATCGAGTCAAACCGGGAAAAAAAAACGACTAGTGGTTTGGTTTGACATGGTTTGGTGTTGGAAAAAAAAACCTGACTATATTTGGGTTGGGTTGGTTTCAACTAAAAAAAAACTCCGATTATATTTGGGTTGGTTTGGTTTCAACTAAAAAAAAAATAACCCGAGACCAAACCAACCCGACATTATATATATAATTTTAAAATTTTATTTTATATGTAAAAATACTTACTTTGATATAATTTTTAATTATACTTTTTCATAGTTTTTATCTTTTAATATAATTATTTCATTTTTGAAAGTTAGAATTCTTGATGATCTAATAAGATTATAGTCTATACATGTTGGTAATTACAATAAAGTTCAAATGAAAATCAAATTAATACTAATGCAAAAAAAAATCAATTCAACACTAAGAATGACAATAATATTGAATATTTGGTTTTTAGTTTTACATAGATTTAGCCAATTAAAATACATGATCTAATTTTACTTTCTTTTAATATTTAGTCATGTAACTAATACTTATTAAACTTATTTTAACATGATTTAGTACTTTAAATTATGATCAATTTCATTATGACTTATTAATTTGCAATATTTATTTTACGCGATTTTATTATTATTATTATTTTGGATATTTAATGATATTATATTTTTAGTTATTTTCTTGAGACATAACTTAGATAGTTGCATTTTGGTAGGACTAAAGAAATATTTGAAGTACAAGTAAATTATATGTTTGTATGAATACTTTATCGAAAAAACTCAAAAATCTGAAAAAACCCGAAAAAGCCGAAGAAACCCGAAAAAACCAGAAGTTGAAAAACCCGAATTTTATTGGTTTGGTTTGATTTATAAATTCAAGAACTCGATACAAATGGTTTGGTTTGATATTTAAAAAACCCGAACCAACCCGGTCATGTACACCCCTACCTATGAGTTTACCAGTTAGCTATGATCTTTGTAATTATTTTGTAAGTAGTATTGCAAAGACTTATGGATCTAAAATTCTTAAGGCTTGATGCATTTTGGGAATACACTAGTGGTATTTATATATACTTGGGGCATTATGTTGCTTAATCCAAGGCTTTTAACAGAACTGTATTACTGTTTATCCAACTGTATATTAAAAATAAGTTAGAGTAGTCAAGCCAAAAAACTCACTCCATCAGACTATTTTAAAAATTACTCCTGTTGTAATTTGTTGGGAGATATGGAAAGCGAGATGTTCAGTAGTTTATGGAGGAAACAATTGTTATATTAAGAGGATCCAATATCATATTTTATCTCATCTAACATGGGTAGTTTCTAGGGCAAAAACTAATACAAAATGGAGCTCTAGGTGGGAAGTTATCTCTCAACAGATTATTGGCCTTATTCCCAAAATTGATTGTACTGTGGTTAAATGGATTATGTCCCCAAAAATTTGGTGAAGATTAATACTGATGGAAGCAGGGATGCCATTGGTAGAGATGGAACTGGAGGGATTTGTAGATATCACATAGGTAAAATTATCATGGCATTTTCTCGAAGTATTGGTAGGGATATGGCCACAGTCAAGGCTGCTCTAAATGGCCTGGAATGGTGTTCTCAAAAGGGGTACAGCAATGTAATCTTGGAATGTTGTTCAAAGATTGTTGTTGAGATGATCAAAGGTAATTACAATATCCCTTGGCAAATGAAAATATCATTACTCGTATTCAAAATATTTCAAGTACTATTACTTGTGAGGTTAGACATTGTTACAGGGAAGCCAACCAAGTTGGAGATGCCTTGGCAAAATGGAGTATTACAAATAAGGAGTTGTTTATTTCTGCACAGGCTCACCTACCATCAATAGCCGTCGGACCTTACAAACTTGATCTCGTACAAATGGAGTCCCTAAGGCATAAGCAGAGCTGATCTTGTACATTTGTGCAAAACTTGTATAGTTTTTGTCAGAATCTTAGTTTTGCTAAGCAATTACTGAAACAATGGATTGAGCTTAAGCTCTCCTTAGCTTTGTAATTTTATTCATAAAAAAAAAGTCAGAATAGAATATTTCACTCATTTTTTATTTGATTCGTTCATTTGCCACCCATCGTATATATTATCACAAATTAAAGAAAGGCATTTGTTGAGGCAGTAAAAGAGAAGACACTCTTATAACAACAAAATTCTAGAGAAAATAAAGGGCATCAAGTGAACAAAACTCACCTGAATAGTTATTTTGATTTGATAAATGTAGTAAAGAGAAACGAACACCAAACACAAATAAAATCTCAATTCACTTTCAAATCTTACCCCTCAATACATAATAACGGAATAATGTTCTCAACAAAGCTACTAACCTTTTTTAACATAACATGCTTTGGGAACACCAACGAATCCGGGGCACCACCAATAAGGCTCAATGTTGCTAAAGCTAATGTACCTCTTTTTTCGTCACTCGTTACTGATTCAAGCTGCAATGTCGCCTCATAATCTGGATCATCCATGTAAAACTTGTTGTCAGTATGAGATATCAACTTGCGATTTCCATTTCTTCTAACCATGAAAGAATTCCAAACTTCTCATCTCTCAAGTCGAAGTATCCAAGACTTAAGACTCCAATAAAGTATCCCATTGAGGAAAATACATTCCCCATATAAAGGCGGAATTGATTCATCTATATATTTCTCTAAAGGAGTTGGTTCCTAGAGTTAGAATCTCAACCTTTATTTCACCAATATTTGTATTCGACTCTACACCTGCCAAGTGCATGCATTCTTCTTCCTCATTTATGAAGAGAACAACATTGTCATTATTTTGCACCATGGCAGCTGTGTTGTCATCATGGGTGGTCGACACAGCAGCATCTTACCATGCCACACCGGTAAGAGATCTTTTTTGCAGATATGTAGCTGGTGATTTTGGCAATGTGAAAATGGGTAACACAAGTTACTCAAAGATTGCGGGGATCGGAGATATTTGCTTAAAAACAAATGTTGGATGCACATTAGTGTTGAAAGATGTGCGCCACGTACCTGATTTGCGGATGAATTTGATCTCGGGAGTTGCTTTGGACCGAGATGGATATGAGAACTACTTTGCAAATCAAAAATGGAGACTCACCAAAGGGGCATTGGTGATTGCAAAAGGAGTTGCTCGTGGAACGTTGTACAGGACAAATGCAGAAATATGCCAAGGGGAATTAAATGCGGCTCACGAAGAAAATTCTGCAGATTTATGGCATAAAAGAATGGGTCATATGAGCGAGAAAGGATTGCAAATTCTTTCCAAAAAATCACTCATCTCTATTGCCAAAGGGGGAGCTATATCATGGCAGTCAAAGTTGCAGAAGTGTGTCGCACTCTCTACAACTGAGGCAGAATATATTGCAGCTACTGAAGCTGGCAAAGAGATGGTATGGCTGAAACGATTTCTTCAAGAACTTGGATTGCATCAGAAGGAGTATGTCGTCTATTGTGACAGTCAGAGTGCAATAGACTTGAGCAAGAACACCATGTATCATGCAAGAACAAAGCATATCGACGTGAGATATCACTGGATTCGTGAAAAGATAGAGGACGGATCTATGCAGGTCATGAAGATCCCTACTAGTGAAAACCCTTCAGATATGCTGACCAAGGCGGTATCAAGAGACAAGTTTGAGCTATGCAAAGAACTTGTCGGCATGCACTCAAGCTAGAAACCTAGAGCTACCTCCTTCAGGTGAATGGGTCTAGAGGGGGAGATTGTGGGGTCCATCCCCATGTACCAAACTTTGAATTGTTTTCTGCCAATTTTAAAGTTTGGCAGAGTTGGTAAAGAAAAAATTATTTTTTTTCTTCAATTTCAAAGTTTGGTAGAGTTGGTAAAGAAAAAATTGTTCTTTCTTTAATGTCAAAGTTTGGCAAGAGTTGGTAAGCTATGAAGAAGAAAAAATTGTTTTTTCTTCTGTAGCACATTTGGAGGGTAGTGTATTTGTTCTCTATAAAAGGGAGGACAATTCTTCATTCTAAGTACACCAAAAGGAAATTACAAAGGAGAGAAAAGAAGAGTGAGGCATCACAGAGGAAAATAATCTGTGAGGAAAAATAGAGAGTGTGAGCGATATTATAGTGAGGTGGAAAAAATCAAAAGAGGGTTATTTCTTTTGAGTGTGTAGTGATCTTTGGAGTTTTGCAAGGATCTACAAGTGTAAAATCCTTACTATAGTGATATTCGTTGCTCCTCTCGGGTCGTGGTTTTTCCCCTTATTTAGGAGGGTTTCCACGTAAAATCTTGGTGTCATTATTTCTCTTTTATTCTCGTTGATTAACCGTATTGTTGTGTTCCGCATTTATTGCCTTTATTATCGCAAATATTATTTCTGTTACGGATTTATTCCCAACAATTTTTGAACAGTACTCTTCAAATTTCTTTGAAGTGTACTCACCTCCATTGTCGGTTCGGAGACGTTTTAGCTTTCGACCTGTCTCTCTTTCTACCAGAGCATGAAATTTTTGAAATACTTAAAACACCTGATCTTTGGTTCTCAAGATATAAACCCACAATTTTCGAGAAGCATCATCAATAAAGGTAACAAAGTATTTATTACCTCCTATCGATTCTATCTCTATTGGACCACAAACATCAGAATATACCAAATCAAGTATATTCGACTTTCTTTCAGATGATGTCTGAAATGAAACTCTATGTTGTTTACCAAATAAGCAGTAGTTACAAGGTTTTATCGTTGTACCTTTGGCAATAGAGATGAGTGATTTTTTGGAAAGAATTTGCAATCCTTTCTCGCTCATATGACCCATTCTTTTATGCCATAAATCTGCAGAATTTTCTTCGTGAGCCGCATTTAATTCCCCTTTGCCCCTTTTTAGATTTGGACAATCTCTTTTGAAGTGTCCTGGTTGATCGCAATTGTAGCAATTTCTGGCCTTCGATTTTGATCGGACTTTGGACTTTCCACGAGCTCCGGATCTACCATAGTTACTTGAGCTCCTTTGGTAACTTCTGCCTCTACTTTCCGTGATGAGAGCCTGTCCGTGATTTTCAGGCCTTTTTCTCATCTTTTCATTAAGCAAAAGGGCTGATGTGACATCCTTCAACTCAATAGAGTCCTTACCATGTAAAATGGTTGTTGCTAAAGTATCGTAGGAAGATGGCAACGAGTTTAGGAGCACTATGGCTTTATCTTCATCCTCGATCTTTACTCCGAGGTTTGCTAGCTGCGTGATTAGTCCATTAAGTACATTTAAATGAGATAAAAAATTTGTACCTTCACTCATATGTAGCGCATATAACTGCTTCTTTAGGTACAATTTATTTGTCAGCGTTTTGGACATGTATAGATTTTCTAACTTTGTCCAAATGCCACATGCCCTCTCTTCATCGATGATGTTATTAACTACATCATCTGTTAAGTGCAATCTGATTGCACTGGCAGCCTTTTCATCCATTTCTTCCCAATCCTCAAGTTTCATGGATTCGGGCTTTTTGGATTTGCCGCCTAGTGCCTTGTGAAAACCCTGTTGGATGAGCAAGTCTCTCATCCTTCTCTGCCACATTGAAAAACCGCTATCACCGTTGAATTTTTCTACCTCGTACTTTACTCCAGACATTTTTTTTTCCACTGAGTATAGTACAATAAGCTGCAAAAATATTTCTGTAAATGGGCAGAACCTGTACTCTGATACCAATTTTATTATTTTGTTGTTGTATGTGGATGACATGTTAATTGTAGGACAAGACAAAGAGCTGATTGCAAAGTTGAAGAAAGATTTGTCCAAGTCATTTAACATGAAAGACTTGGGCCCAGCACAACAAATTCTAGGGATGAAGATTGTTCGAGAACGAACAAAAAGAAAGTTGTGGCTATCTCAAGAGAAGTACATTGAACGTGTACTAGAACGCTTTAACATGAAGAGTGCTAAACCTGTTAGCACGCCTCTTGCGAGTCATCTGAAGTTGAGCAAACAGATGTGTCCTACAACAAAAGAGGAGAAAGAGGGAATGGCTAAAGTTCCTTATTCTTCAGCAGTGGGGAGTTTGATGTATGCGATGGTGTGTACAAGACCTGATATTGCTCATGCAGTTGGTGTTGTTAGTAGATTCCTTGAAGATCCTGGAAAAGAACACTGGGAGGCAGTTAAGTGGATACTCAGGTACCTAAGAGGTACCACAAGAGACTGCTTGTGTTTTGAAGGATCTGATCCAATCTTGAAGGGCTATACTGATGCTGATATGGCAGGTGACCTCGATAATAGAAAATCTACTACTGGATATTTGTTTACATTTTCAGGGGGAGCTATATCATGGCAGTCAAAGTTGCAGAAGTGTGTCGCACTCTCTACAACTGAGGCAGAATATATTGCAGCTACTGAAGCTGGCAAAGAGATGGTATGGCTGAAACGATTTCTTCAAGAACTTGGATTGCATCAGAAGGAGTATGTCGTCTATTGTGACAGTCAGAGTGCAATAGACTTGAGCAAGAACACCATGTATCATGCAAGAACATAGCATATCGACGTGAGATATCACTGGATTCGTGAAAAGATAGAGGACGGATCTATGCAGGTCATAAAGATCCCTACTAGTGAAAACCCTTCAGATATGCTGACCAAGGCGGTATCAAGAGACAAGTTTGAGCTATGCAAAGAACTTGTCGGCATGCACTCAAGCTAGAAACCTAGAGCTACCTCCTTCAGGTGAATGGGTCTAGAGGGGGAGATTGTGGGGTCCATCCCCATGTACCAAACTTTGAATTGTTTTCTGCCAATTTCAAAGTTTGGCAGAGTTGGTAAAGAAAAAATTATTTTTTTTCTTCAATTTCAAAGTTTGGTAGAGTTGGTAAAGAAAAAATTGTTCTTTCTTTAATGTCAAAGTTTGGCAAGAGTTGGTAAGCTATGAAGAAGAAAAAATTGTTTTTTCTTCTGTAGCACATTTGGAGGGTAGTGTATTTGTTCTCTATAAAAGGGAGGACAATTCTTCATTCTAAGTACACCAAAAGGAAATTACAAAGGAGAGAAAAGAAGAGTGAGGCATCACAGAGGAAAATAATCTGTGAGGAAAAATAGAGAGTGTGAGCGATATTATAGTGAGGTGGAAAAATCAAAAGAGGGTTATTTCTTTTGAGTGTGTAGTGATCTTTGGAGTTTTGCTCGGATCTACAAGTGTAAAATCCTTACTATAGTGATATTCGTTGCTCCTCTCGGGTCGTGGTTTTTCCCCTTATTTAGGAGGGTTTCCACGTAAAATCTTGGTGTCATTATTTCTCTTTTATTCTCGTTGATTAACCGTATTGTTGTGTTCCGCATTTATTGCCTTTATTATCGCAAATATTATTTCTGTTACGGATTTATTCCCAACAGATATCAAGTCCTAGATATATTTCACGACAATCAATTAAAGAGGGTAATGCCAGAGGTTTGATCTCTCTTGTACTTACATTGAGTAAGTAAATAATTTGAGAGCTATAAAAACAAATAAGGCCATTGCAATGATTCGAGTATATAATGATATTTGATCTTGTATGCATGAGTTGTAAAGAAAATCTTTCTAGTTCGTGTTTTGTTAGGTGAACACGAATAGGATGAATAAGCAACTGAAACAACATGCGGGTGGCTAATGGACGGATATGAGAACGAGCAATGTGGAAATTGATAAAATTGGAATTGTGTCTTATTAAAGTGTTCCAAGCTTTAGAAACACATTTGAATCACATGAGAGACTTAGCGGGCAACCATGAGAGTATTTCGAATACTATATCATCTCCACATTGAACTATGGAACTAATCTTCTTTGGGATTCGTTCCATGTTTGTTTGTTTGTTTGCATCTGCGAAGTCTATAGAGAAAACAAGAAGAAATAAACCTAAAATTAGTTATACTGGCATTAATAATATGCAAATTTTAAAACAATTTTTTTTATTTTTAATAAGGAAAACTCACATATAGCCACTAAAAAATAGTCTAATTACTCTCCATAGCAATAATTTGATAGCTACAATTCGTAGCTACATGTTATCAGGAGGAGAGAGGAGACGAGACTGGGAGAGAGAGGCGAGAGGCGAGAGAGAGGGGGCAAAAAGTGGGAGAGATCTGAATTGTATATGTATATTCATTAGATAAATATGTATTTGTATAAAAAGCAAGCGAGAATGGGAAAGAGAGAGAGGCGAGTGAGATTGGGAGAGGGAGGAATGAGGCGAGCGAGATTGGGAGAGAGGGCAGAGAGTGGGAGAGAGGTGAATTGTATATGTATATTGGTTAGATAATTGTATATTATACATATTGTATAAATGGCAAACGAGAGTGGGAGAGAGAGGAGAGAAGCGAGCGAGAGAGGGTGGAGGGAGGCGAGCGAGTGGGAGAAATCATATATGTATATTGATTAGATAATTATTTTATATATATGTATTTGTATATTCTGGCAAAATATACATATACAAATTGTTGCGCCTTATAAGACTCATGGGTTTCTGCGCCTCGTTCTTGCAACCCTGATGTAGACGTCGTTAAAAATTGTTGCCCTTTTGATTGCATAATTAATTGAGTTGCCCGTTTGGAATTTTTGAAAATATTTGTTGCCCTTTTAGTTTTGGACTCTATTAGTTAATCTCTTGTTATATCCCAACCATTTTATATTATTTTTTTATGATCTCAGTGCATATCTATCACTAAAGCTAGGACAGATAGAAAGAAATCACCTAGGGTGTGTTTGGTATGAAGAAAAATATTTTCCTAGAAAATGTTTCCTGAAAAACAAGTAGATTTTGGACTTATTTTTTCATGTTTGGTTGGTGAGTAGAAAATATTTTCCGAAAATGATTTTGTGTTTGATTTATGATTGAAAAATATTTTTGAGACACATCTTTTATTTTTACTAGAGTAGAAAATAATTTATGAAATTGAAAATATTTTTTAAAAATAAATTATTTTTTTTGGGGTGGTAGTGGGGGGTCTGGCCGGTGGGGGGGTGGGGGTGGGGGGGTCAGGGACCGAATGAAAAAATAAAATTTTGAAATTGAATATATTTTTTTAAAATTGATGATTTTTTTTAAAAAATGTAATTTGAAATTGGAGGAGAGTTTTGGAAAATGTTTTCCTTAATTTTTGAAGGAAAATCATTTTCCTTAATTTTGAGGAAAATGAGTTGATTTTGAAAACGTTTTCCAAAACTTTTGTCCCAACCAAACATGAAAAAATTGAAAAACATTTTCCAATCATACCAAACACACTCCTAGAGTTTTTTTGCGTCTCATGAGACCACTTAACCAATATTTTCTTTAAATTCATTTGAAGTCAAAACTTCAAATGAATAAGTGCACTTTTGAATAGTAAAGGTGTGTAATAGGACACCATAATAGTTTAAGCGTGTAACTGACTTTTCGAAACAAATTCAAAGAAAATCTATGAGTATTTTGCATCCACGAGTCGTCTGAGTTTGCGTACAAATTAATATACCACTGTATTTATACAATTAAAGTTATTGCCCAAAAAATTATATATATATATTGTGACTTAAAAACAACAAAATTCCCAAATTAGTGATGAAGTCTCAAATAGCATTACAATGTGATATGGTGAATACTGAACCAGCGAGGGTGAAATAATTTCAAAGTTTTCTTCTCTGAAGTCGAAGTATCCGAGATATAGTATCCCGTCAAGGAAAAATTGTATATGTTCTCCCTAGCTTATATATAATTATCATATTGATACATTTGATTTGTATAAGTTCTGAAAAATTCTTAAATGTATAAATACACAATTTGTATGTACTTATCATGTATGTATATTGACAAGTGAATTATACAAATGGACTTACCCTATTTGTATATTGTCAAGTGAATTATACAAACAGAAATACTCATAGCAAACGAAACTATAGCTATGAAGAATAATTAGGAAAACTCTAGCTAATGATGCTTATTAAGTTTAATCTATTTACTATTTATGAACCTTATTAAAGTAAACCTTACCAACTAGTGACACGTTTTAAAGTCGTGTAAGCATAACGCATTGCATATGAAATTTTCACTCTGCATCTTGGAGATATACCTTTTCTTGAGCAGTCTTTCATTAATTCGTGGGTCAAAGTGTACATGATCGGGTTGATTCGAATTTTTCAAATATCAAATTAAACCATGTGTCGGATTTTTTATGGGTTTTGGGGTTTTTTGGGTTTTATCGATAAAGTATTCATTTTTGGTCGAACTAACACATTTTATTCCCCAAAGCCTTATAGAACTCAATTACATCATCCTACAAGAAAATAAAGAAACGAGAAAAAAATATCGACACCAGTCTATTTCAACCTATTCAATTCCATCATCTATTTCTACATGTTCCCTATTTATATAATTGCTCTATCCATTATCTATCTTTACATCTATGCTTCCTGTTAAGAACCTCCATGATTCTTACTTTACTGTCCATTTGAATTTTCTGCATTATCATGTGTGTTCTTTGCACTCTTTGGTTCCACACTGCATCATTCCTCGCCTGCCATATGTTAATAATGCCAGTATTGCCCATATCAGCCCTCTACGAATTTTCCCCTGTTACATTCCTTGTGATTCCTTTCCATAGCTCTTGTAGTCCCCTGTTTGTTTGTTTAGTCTTCATCCATTTCAAAACATCATCCAAGCAGGTGTTGGAATATACACATTCAAAGAATAAATGAGCGTTAGTTTTCGGATGAGAGCCACACAGTGGACATAAAATATCTTGTCCAATGCCCATTTTCGACAGCCTTTCTCTAGTAATTAATTTGCAATAGAGTATAAAATTGTGCTTTGGTATATTAGTGTAATTCCAGACTGCTCTCCACCATTCCTTTTGTTGACCTTCCTTCTGCTTCCATCGATATCCATTATAAATAGTGTACATTCCATTGGGCCTCAACCAATCATTCCCCCTAAATCCAGTAGCAAATTGGTTCTTGATAGTACATATTTTCTTCCAATACCAACAACTATCATTTGAAGGTCTGTAATTCCACTAATCTACCCCGTTCAGATAGATATGGTTAACTCATTTAACCCACAAATTATCTGCTTTGATTGCAATATCCAAACGTACTTTGCAATTGTTGCTTCATTTCATACTATAATGTCTGTGACCCCCAGTCCACCCTCATTTTTAGACCTACACACTATATCCCAAGCTACTAGTAGTGGTTTTGTGGTATATACATGTCCACTTCAAATGTAATTCCTGCAACTTCCAGTGATGTCTTTTAATACCCTTTTTGGCAGTACAAAAGATACTAAGCCAATATGTATGCATATGTATTAGGACTGAATTGACTAATTGTACTCTTCCCGCATAGGATATGTTTCTGGTTCCCTATACTTAAACTTTATCACCATCTTTTTCACCAATATTTCACAATCTATGGCTGACAATCTCTTTGTTGTTATTGGAACCCTCAAATACTTGAATGGAAGTTTGCCTCTAGTATATCCAGCTCACACAAATCCTCTACAACTGTGTCCTCCATATTTGTTGTGAATATATTTGATTTCTGCGCATTTGTGTGTAATCCCGAGCTATCAGAGAATGTTCTCATCCCTCGTAACATAAGGACTACTGCTTGAAACTCTCCCTTGTAGAAAATAATCATATCATCCGCAAAACACATGTGATTCAATTTTATCCCTTTACATTTTGTGTGGTATGCAAAACCTTTTTGTGAAGCCACCCATTTCATCACCCTTGTGAAGTACTCCATGCATATCACAAGCAATAATGGTGAAATTGGATCACCTTGCCTAATCTCCTTTTTCCTTTGATATTCCCAAACAATCCTCCATTTAATGCTAGTTGGTACGGTGTATTGATGCATTCCATTATCCACTTTATAAATTTGCTAGGGAAATTGAGCTCATACAACACCTCTTTCACAAATCCTCATTCCATATTATCATAGGCTTCCCTTAGATCAATTTTAATCAAACAACTTCTTGTGGTATTCTTTCTGTTATATAGTCTAACCAGATCTTGGCAGCTTAGTATATTTTGTACTATAATTTGTCCTACCACAAAAGCACTCTGATTGCTAGCTATAATCCCCAGCAAAACCTGCTTCAATCTTCCACACAACATCTTGGAAATTACTTTATAAATGGTATTGCAATATGCTATTGGCTTGTAATCTCCCACATTTTCAACATGCATCCCTTTTGGGATAAGAGTTATCAATGTATCATTTACTCCTTCCAACATGTTTCCATTCCCAAAAAATTATAAAACACCTGTTGTCACATCCTCCCCCACTATGTATCAACTATTCTTGTAAAACTGACTGTCATACCCATCTGGAGTTGGAGCTTTATCTCCTCCTATCTCCCATAGTGTTTTTTTAACATCTCTAGTAGTACACGTGGTTGTTAGTTGAGTCATTTGGTCTTCTGTTATCATGGGTGTTGTTCATCTTGTATTCCAAACATACTTAGAGCAAAACTTTGAACATCTTTGTGAGACAACAAAGTTTAAGAACATTTTCACAACTAGAAAATTAAAACTAGTAGCAAAACTAGAATCAGAAACAGATTAGAAAAAATATACGAAATATTTTTCTTAAAAGAATTGTTGTTAATATGTGTCAAAAGAATCTTACTGATTCCAACAAACTTTGCAGAAACACGAAGTTATCAAGTTTGATGAACTAGTGAAAAACAAAAGAATAGAAGAACTGAAATTAATTCACAAATCTAAAATTTGTAAAACACGTACCAGAATCTGGAAAAAAATTAATAGGAAAAAGATCAAGTCCACTGAACTCACAGTGTCCCCTTAAGGAAATTATTCTCCTCTAGTATCCGAGGTTTTATTTGGAATATGACCTCCCAGGGTAAAATGATCTCAATCACCAGAGTATAGATACCAAAAACTCTGGTGTCAGCGAGCCACTCAACGACAGTAAAGTACACTTAGAATACTAGATTTAGTAGTAGAAGAAGAAATCCATAAATTCTATGTTTAAAATAAAAGGAAATCCCTCAATTTATAGAAAACAAAGGATAGTGCGAAAAGGTTCTTATTGTGCCTTACCGGAAAGGTCACAAACCTTTGAAAAGTCACAATCTTTCGGAAAGGTCGTCACCTTTCATAAAAGTCACAACTTTCCATAAAAGTCACAACTTTTCATAAAAGTCGCAAATTTTCATAAAAGTCGCAACTTTTCATAAAAGTCGCAACTTTTCATAAAAAATTACAATTTTTCATAAAAGTCGCAACCTTTCTTAAAAGTCACAACTCTTTATAAAAGTCGCAACTCTTCATTTTCCATTCACACCTTTTAAAATCCAACAATCCCCCGCATGAATGGGGAATGACTCTAAGACAAAGAAGCGGACAATTATGTGTACTTTACAAGCAAGAATTAATTGCATCTGGATAAGTAGGTTTCCCCTTGGACTTTCCGTAGTGAACATATGTCGAATATACTCGGTCAATCGGTAGATGTGATATCTTTGAACCGTCGAGCTTTGGTGTATACCTAGACAACCATATGTCACACAATTAACTATTTACCGTTTATGGTTCTTACGATTGTGTTCGTTTCAGCCATGAACACCTCCTGGTTTCATGAGTGTATAGAGAGATGGGGTTTTGACAATCATCCTCTTTGAAGCGGCTTACACTTCACACTCACATAGGTGATTTCTAACCGTGTTATCGCGTAGATACACTATTTGGTCAACTCTGCCAAACTTATCAAATCATTAAAACCATTAAGCTTTATTAACTCATTAACAAGCCTTAATGTTGTATCCTTGTCCCTGAGCATTGTCTTCATCATGAGAATGGATTGAGTTTGTTGACAATGCCGAACCGTGAGTCACAACTTTGTTTTTCTCCTTGAATCTAGCTCTTGGGATCTCCAGTCTGCTAGATAGAGTTACCGCCATGATGACTTGTCCTAAGCCATAAATCCATTCCCTTAGATGATCTTTAAGCTTTCTCGCTAGTTAGGCCTTTTTATAAGTGGATCCGACACATTATTCTTTGACTTTACATAGTCAATTCTGATAATTCCATTAGAGAGTAGTTTTCTAACGGTATCATTTTTATGTCCTATATGACAAGACTTTCCGTTATACATCATGCTCCATGCTTTACCTATTGCATCTTGACTATCAAAGTGTACGCATACTAATGCCAATGGTTTGGGCCAAAAAAGAATATCTATCAAGAAATTCCAGAGTCTTTCAACTTATTCACCGACCTTATCTTGAGCACCTAGCTCAAAGATCATTATAGAGCTAGCGATACATGTCTCTTTTGAAATATTTTCAAGAGACTGCTTCTCTACCAAGAGTAAGTATATATCCACTCGTGAATTTTACTTCATTTGTCCGGTGATCAAATTTGCATCACTATATCCTTTCAATATTGTTGGATATTGTTATAATGCAAGGCATAGTTTTAAGTATTAATTTTAAATACTCCAAAACTCTATTTATTGCCCATCTAATGAGTTTATTTGGGATCACTTGTGAACCGACTCAGTTTATAATAGCAAATACTATATCTGATCGCGCACACTTCATGATATACATCATACTTCCCAATACTCTAGCACAATCCAATTGTGAGTCACTTTTGCTTTCACTCTTTTGAAATGCAAAGCTCAAATTTATTGGAGACTTGACAATATTTACATCCAAATATTTGAACAAGTCAAGTACCTTTTTAATGCAATGAGACAGTGAAAATGCTAAAGATTATAGAGTTCTAAGGATTCTTATATCTAAGATCGCATCAGCAACTCCAATATTTTTTATTCCAAACTTGCTTTCTAGCATACGTTTAGTAGCATTTATGTCATTAGTGTCTCTATTGATGATCAACATATCACCAATATAGAAACAAACAATGACCTTATGATTTTAATGTGAAAATATTTATCACTTCCATCATTCTTAATCCATTTGCCAATATTGTTTTTGGCCAAATTTCTTATGTCATTGTTTGGTTGCTTGCTTTAGTCCATAATGTGACTTAACAAGTTTGCACACTTTTTTTCATTTACCAGGAACCACAAAACCCTCGGGTTGTTCCATGTAAATTTCTTTCTTCAATTCTACATTTAAGAAAGTTCTTTTCACATTCATTTGATGAATTTGGAGGTCATATACCACAACTAATAATTTTAGCATCCGAGTGGATGTAACTCTAGTTACTAACGAGTATATATATCGACAAGATCAAAACCTTGTTTTTGTCTAAAGCCTTTGACACAAAGTCTTGCTCTATATTTGTCAACAATTCTATCCACTTTCATTTTCCTTTTGAGGATTCACTTTGAACCCAAAAGTTTATTTCCTGGAGGAAGATCAACCAACTTTCAATAGGATTGCTCAAGATTGAACCAATCTCACTATTGACACCATTTGTCCAAAAGGATGAGTCTACATAAGACACAAGAAATGTTACAAAATCATATTTGAATGAAGTATATGTCCCTTGACATTTACTACGCCTCTTGATCTCTTTATTAAGTACATTCTCCTTTTGTTCTTTCCAAGGTCGTTTAGACCTTTCACTAGACTACTCAAGTCTAATTTTACAGTCCACAGTCTTAGGTCCTATTTCAATCCTTTTAGGAATAGGAACTTAGACTTTGGCTAGACACCCCCACACTTTAAAATATTTCAAGTTGGATTTCCTTCCTTTCCATTTCTCATATGGAATAGATTGTGTCCTGAACAAACAAAATTGCTTTCTTTATCAAAAGACAATTTTTTTTCCCTTTTGCAGTAAGGATAGTTCCTCCACAAAAGTTTTGTGGTAAACCCGAACTTATAAATAATGCATCCATCATTTCTTTCAACGTTCGGTTTTTCATTAGATTGAGGTGAATAGCGCAGTAGTTTGATGGATAATTCCATTTTCCAAACATATTTCTGCACAAGGAGATTTATACTCTCCATTCTTATCACTTCTTATCTTTTTCCAAACTGATATTCAACTTCGATATTACATTGTCTAGACATTTCTATTGCTTCATCCTTACCATTAAGCAAATAGACAGTTTTTTTTTAATGCAATTGTCAATTAAAATAAAGAGATACTTTTTCCACTACGAGATGATATTGACTTTATATCACAAATGTCAGTGTAAATCAATTTTAAGGGATTAAAATTCATTTCAACAGATTTATAAGAATGCTCAGCATACTTAGATTTCACATAAACTTGACATTTTTATTTGTTGCACTCAAAGTTAGACAAAACTTCTAAGTTGATCAGTTTTCCTTACAAGGTTTTGTAATTGACATGCCCCAAGTTTTCATGTCACAAACATTGACTCAAGCAAGTAAGAACAAATAAAAACATTCAGTTCGAAAAGCTCTTCGCGAGGTAGCTTTTTTCTCACTAGTATTTTGTTCCTATTTCTTACAATTTTGTGTGATACAAACATTGTTTAGAGTCATCACCTTGTCAAATGTCCTTTTCAGAAGGACCTTTCCATAACTTTCAATTTGATTGTTATAGAACTACCCATGAACAAAGTTTATCATGTTAAATAAAGACAATATAGTCCAAATGTTACTTTTACAAAAATATAACAAATAACTATTTACTAATATTCATGTCTATGCAAATACTTTCATTATAATAGACATATCTTTTCATTAAAAAATCACAATATTTTTAAGTGATATTTTTTTTTCATAAAAGAACGCAATTATTTTGAACAAGTATATATATAATTTAGTTGTTTCATACTAGTCACACTATATACTAGTAATAGAGAAACTCAACAACCACAATACCAAATATACTCCAAGAATTTGTGGGTATAACATAATACAAAAGTATCATTGAATTTCATATTTTTTGCTCCAAAGTTAAATTAGACACCAAGTCTAATCATAAGCAAAGAACCCCCACATTTCAAATGTGATCTCAAAAATATGTTTCAAGTATTTGAAAATAGTTTTTCCACATATTTTAATGTTGGAAACATTATTCTACGAAAGAACTATAGTGTTGCAATTCTCTTTGACAATGTTTACACAATGTCAAAGTTCATTCCATAGAGAAACAAAATCACAAATTCTAAGTCACTGATATTTTTCCTCCATCATAAATAGACATACCACTTAGTATTTTAAATACTAACAATAAGGACCAAAAAAAATTGTACAATTTATTTCTATATTACATAGAAGTTTATAGAAAATCAAAAGTACAACACTGACTTATTATGTGAAGTTTTCATATTCTTCAAACCAATTGCATAGTCCAATTTATCCAGAGTTAACATTTCTCATGGAGTACAAAAGTACGAAAGTTTTTTTTTTCTCCAAACAGAATAACACATATTCTTTATCACATAGAAATATTTTTCTTATCAAATAGTCTTCCAACTATAACATTTTGACATATTATTTTATCAAACAAAAATATGCATCTCTCATTTTTGCAAACTAAAGAATTTTAAAAGCAACAATATTTGCCAAGTAAAATTCATTCCACAACATATGATTTGCAGTTTTTTTTTTGTTCAAAGATACACATGATAAAAAAAAATCAAAGATGATTACTCTTAGAAACTATTTTCCTCCTTAGACAATTTAATAAGAAGGTTACCTGGTAATCTTTAAATGGAATACCACAAAAATTGTCTGTTACGTTCTCACTTCGATCTTGCTAAACAAAGCAACGAATTATGGATAAGTAATGCATTTATCTTCTACTTCCATGATCAGATTCTCTCAATCAGTAGAATACAGAAAATATTAACAGTATACTAATTTCCTTAAGATTGTTGTTCATCTTGTATTCCAAACATACTTAGAGCAAAACTTTGAACATCTTTGTGAGACAACAAAGTTTAAGAACATTTTCACAACTAGAAAATTAAAACTAGTAGCAAAACTAGAATCAGAAACAAATTAGAAAAAATATACGAAATATTTTTCTTAAAAGAATTGTTGTTAATATGTGTCAAAAGAATCTTACTGATTCCAACAAACTTTGCAGAAACCCGAAGTTACCAAGTTTGATGAACTAGTGAAAAACAAAAGAATAGAAGAACTGAAATTAATTCACAAATCTAAAATTTGTAAAACACGTACCAGAATCTGGAAAAAAATTAATAGGAAAAAGATCAAGTCCACTGAACTCACAGTGTCCCCTTAAGGAAATTATTCTCCTCTAGTATCCGAGGTTTTATTTGGAATATGACCTCCCAGGGTAAAATGATCTCAATCACCAGAGTATAGATACCAAAAACTCTGGTGTCAGCGAGCCACTCAACGGCAGTAAAGTACACTTAGAATACTAGATTTAGTAGTAGAAGAAGAAATCCATAAATTCTATGTTTAAAATAAAAGGAAATCCCTCAATTTATAGAAAACAAAGGGTAGTGCGAAAAGGTTCTTATTGTGCCTTACCGGAAAGGTCACAAACCTTTGAAAAGTCACAATCTTTTGGAAAGGTCGTCACCTTTCATAAAAGTCACAACTTTCCATAAAAGTCACAACTTTTCATAAAAGTCGCAACTTTTCATAAAAAATCACAAATTTTCATAAAAGTCGCAACCTTTCTTAAAAGTCACAACTCTTTATAAAAGTCGCAACTCTTCATTTTCCATTCACACCTTTTAAAATCCAACAATGGGACCCTTCTTAATTATTCCACTGTTACTGTGCTGCCTTTCCTAGTTTGCCATTCCAAGTAGTTCATTATAGTAGCCTATGAACTCCTTATTAATTTCCTATGTATTTGTTAGATAATTTCCTTTCTTGCCCTTTATGGTAAAAGTTCTATTCGCATTCCTCCTTTCTTTGAGAAAATTGTGATAGAATTTGGTATTTCGGTGCACTTCCGGTATCCAATTAATCTTACTCTTCTGTTGGAGATAGTTGTCTCTAATCCTTTTCTTCCATATACATTCCTTTGCTAACTCCCTCTCTTCAGCAATCAACTCTTCATTAAAAGGATTTTGTTGTATCATTTTTTGACAAAGCGTAAGTTTTTCCATTATCTACTCAGCTTGTGCTTCTACATTTGTGAACCTCTTTTTATTTATCATTTGCAAAACAGGTTTCAATCTATTCAGTTTGCCATACAATTGAAACATTCTTCTTCCTCCACTATCTTTTTTCCAGCTTTCATACACTTTTTCTTTGAACACTGGTGCCTTACTCCACATATTAAAATATTTGAACTACCTTCTCCTCAGTTGATTTCTCCCTCCCATCTAACAATAGTCGGACAATGATCATATAAACCATCATTCATGTAATGGACCTCAGACGACGGCAACATTGTGTTCCAATCTGAGTTTACTAGCACTCTTTCCATTCTACTATACACCCTATTTTCTCCACTTTGCTTATTACACCATGTAAAGAAAGCTCCCGTGGATTTCAAGTCTTGTAAGCCATAACTTCCCACACAATTTTGAAATTCCTTTATTTCTGCCATGGATACAGGACTTCCTATTCTCTTATTGTTGTTAAAGACGCAATTGAAGTCCCCCATTAGTGCCCATGCTCCGTGTATTTTCCCCCATAACTTTTGTGTTTCCTTCCACATGTCCCTTCTTAATGCTTGATCATTGAACTCATATACTATTGTCAAATTGTATTGGTGTGTTGTACCATTATGTTTTACTTCCACATGAATCAATTGTTCAGTAACCTTCCTGATATCAATTTCAAAAATTTATGGCCGCATAGTAACCAAATTCTGCCCTTGGATGTGCAAACAGATTAGTTGTGAAGGTCCACCCCTTGAAGTGATTAAGAGAGGCGTGTTGAGCCTTAACCCTCTTAATCTTTGTTTCCAGGAGTCCAAACAAACCAACTTTGGAGTTATGCATGAAAAAGTTCATCTCTTTTTGTTTGTTGGATCTATTTAAACCCCTGGCATTCCAGAATCCCATTATATCCATGGGGAAATGGATCCCCCTCCCTTGTTTATCACAGGGCTTGTACTCCACCTTCTGTTGTTTGTACTCATTGTCCCTTGCTCCTGCTCCTGCTGAATTTCATTTCTTTTTTGCACTAATTCAATTGTATTTGTAGTGATAGTTTGTTCCTTCCAAGACCTATCTCTACTTGGAGACCCTCCATCCTCCCAACTTGTGTCTACTCCCTTATATTCTTCTTATTTCAACTTTTTGCTATCACTACCTTATCCTTCTCAACCATGGCATCTCTTTACTCAGTAATGTCATGTCCAAATTTTTTGCACCTTGTACACATTGCTGGTTTTCATTCATACTCTATTTTATGTTCTATGATCTTCCCCACTTCATTCTTAAACCATACTTTTGTAGGATACTTTTGATGTATAGGCATTTCTAAGAGTATTCTGGCAAATGTTAACCTCTCCTTGTGCGTAGTTACTTTATCTGCTCTCAATGGCTTGCCCACCATCCCAGCTATCTTTGTTAGTGTTGTTTTCCCCCCAATATTTGATATCTAGCCCTACCATTCGGATCCAGATTGGTACCTTGTAAACTTTCTCCTTCGTAACTTCAATATCAGGTCTCCATGGCTTCACCACAATCAGTTTCCTATCAAACATTTGCACACCCTCCTCCACCGCTTTCCCTTTGCCCATTTCATTACAGAAACGTACCAGAAAAACTCCTCTATTGACTTGTGTTATTTTGTCTATTGCTAGGATTTTCCATATCCGCTTAAAATACCCCTCAATTACCGACTACGGTGGATTTGACTCCCAACACATAGCAAATCATTGATGTTCCCCAATAATCTACATATTCTTGTAGTTTTTACAGTGATTTTTAGATTACCCTTAGTTTGTGCCTCAGTATTCAAATCAAACATCCCTATTGGTTGTACCTTCCCCACTATATTACTCCATGTACGTACCTGTTTAGTTATACTTCCCTAATTCAGCTGCTCGTCTTCTTCCTCTACTATGTCTGCCCATGATGTCTTAGAATTGTTGGGGATGTCAATTGTTTTAGATAGGCATGTGATTGACATGCGACAAAGTTTGAGTGGCCTATACGTAGGCACTAGTAGAAGAACTAAGGGCATCTCCAACCCAAACATCAAATTTGGTGTAATCAACTCTAACTCACTACATCAAATTTTACACCAAAAAGAAATTTTTTTTTCTCTTCATTATTATATTATTATTTTCTATTTCATTTATATTTTCTTATTTCATAAAATAAATTCTTCCTAAAACAGTCATCTTATATAATTCATATTATTTCCTTTTATAATCGTTTAATATAAAATTATTTTGTACCATAATTTTTTAAAATAATATAAATTACTGATAAATATTATACATTATACATGGAGGTGGCAAATGGGCGGGTTGGATCAAATGGGCGGGTTGAAAATGGGTAAACATAAAATGAGTAATCATTCAACCCGCCCATATTTGATATGGATAAAAATGGGCTGGGTAATAAATGGGTTGGATAAATTAAGGGTATAATCCCAAATATCACCCATATTTAAAATCACTCTTTCAACTCATATTTGAAGGGTTATTTGGGCGGATAATTGAAAAATGGGCTTAAATTGCCATCACTAATTATACATAATAATGGATAATACAAAAACGTGAAATCATTAATGAAATAAAATTAAATAAACATTACATAATTGAAAAAATTATTTTAAATTCTACATAAATTTTCAACTTTCAAGATCACTACGGTGCTCTCATAAATGCTCTATTAATACATTACTTAGTTCAAAAAGAGCTTATGTGTCCTTTATTTTTTTATATAGAGCAAGAAATTATTGAAATTGATAATTTGCATTTATTGTCATTTCTACAGTCGGAGTTGGACCTTTCAATACATCTTGAATTGGTGCATTAAGATCACGCTCATCCTCAGTTATCATGTTGTGCATTATAATACATGAAGTTAATATATCATGTAAACTTCTTTTCTTTAAAAATGTGACGGTCCTGCGATAATTGCAAAATGAGATTGCAAAAACTCCAAATGCACGTTCAACATCTTTTCGGCATGATTCTTGTTTCATGGCAAAATATTATATAATTTATAGTAGAATTAACATAAATTATTTTTTTTAAAAAGTCATAGATAGAAAAATTAATTTATAAAAAGCTAAATTTTATATCTAAAATTAATATTATAAAAAATATTACATAAAAATAATGAAATATACAAGAGATTTAATTAAAACATACAATTTTTATAATGTTTAATTAAAAGTTGGAATAACGAAATAATATTATAATATTCACACACCAAATTTGGTGTGGGTTGGAGCTCTAAACACCAAATTTTACACCAAATATATGATTTGGTGTAAAAAATGGTATTGCGTTGGAGTGGTCTAAGGTGTCAAAAATGAATCCAAATATAGGTAACCGTCCAATTTGTTAATTTTAAAGGTTGGGCTTAAGATAATTTGAATTAGGTTCAATATCAACTCATTCAAGTCTTAACTCATCAATTGAGCCCAAGTCAATTTCTAATTTCAACCCCACTCTTTATTTGGAGATGTAATGTATGTTCCTATAATGAAGGTATGAATTATTATCTATTTAATATCTTTTAGTATTTATCTATCCATTTGTGACCTTTTTTAATAATAATAATAATAATAATAATAATAATAATAATAATAATAATAATCTAGAGGTTGAAATTCAAATTGTGGTTATAAAAGTTAGATATCAATATATTAAAATTATTAAGATTAAGTGGGTCAAATTGGGCGGGTCAAGATCTAAGCCGTTTTTAGCTCATTTGGGTTTAACTCATTTGAGCCCAAAATAAACATGGGCGAGTCATTTTAATATCTCCAATTTTCACCTGACCACTCATTTGACACTCCTAGACTGAATTATCTTCAGCGAGATTTGGCTATTCTGCTAACTTTTTGTAAGACTGAGTTGTATGCTTTTTTGTGGCACGAATTTGATACAAAGTTAGAAATTGATTCTATGTATGCTCGTGTTGTTAATTTTGTATGTTTGTATTCAAAAATATTCTTAAGTGTTGAGTGAGATAAGAGGGTTGAGTCATAGGTGTGTGAATATCGTGTGGAGTCCAATCAGAAAAAGTTGATGCCATAATATAAACATACACACCCGAGAGAGACATATTCTGCACCAACATCGAGAGTGTAATTTTTTCATACTTTTTCAATATACTTCTTCCGTTCACATTTCTTTGTCATATTTTATTTTTCAAGAGCCGTATGACCTACATTTTAAGATGTTGTGAAATTAGGTCTTAGACCTAACTCACATCACAAAAGCTAACTGAAATGGAGGGCAGTGGCGGCTCAAGCTAATTAGTGACCTAAAGCCAAAAATAAATTGGAGACCTAAATTTTAATTTTTATATATATGAGACTAATAGTTATTTCTTTCTTTTTAATAAAATGACTTTTTTATGATCTTAAACTAAAGATAAGTAAGTGTATATATACACACACGCATATATATATATATATATATATATATATATATATATATATATATATATATATATATAGATATATATATATATATATATCGATCTTATGGTCTTAAACATATCATGTGGAAGTTAAATTTAAGAATTGATCCATAAAAAGGAAACATTCTTTAATGTTTGGAAACAAATTTAGAAAAAAGATAAACAAATTTAAAAATATAGTTTGTTTGTTTTGTTAGAAAAGGCCTACAATAATTTTATTGTGAGGAAATTTCACATATAGCCACTAAAAATAGCCAAATTACTCTTCATACCTATAGTTTGATAATTACAATTCCTAGCTACATGTTATAGGGAGGAGAGAGGAGAGCGAGACTAGGAGAGAGAGGGGGCAAAAAGTGGGAAAGAGGTAAATTGTATATGTATATTGGTTAGATAATTGTATATTATACATATGTATTGTATATATGGCAAGAGAGATTGGAGAGAGAGGAGAGAGGTGAGCGAGATTGGGAGAGGGAGGAGAGAGGCGAGCGAGATTTGGATAGAGGCGGGTGAGAGAGGGCATTGAGTTGGAGAGAGATGAATTGTATATGTATATTGGTTAGTAATTGTATATTATACATATGCATTTGTATAAAATGCAAGCGAGATTGGGAGAGAGAGGAGAGAGGCGAGTGAGATTGAGATAAGGAGGAGAGAAGGCTAGCGAGAGAGGTCAGAGAGTGGGAGAGAGGCGAATTGTATATGTATATTGATTAAATAATTGTATATTATACATATGTATTTGTATATTCTAATGAATTATACATATACAAATGTAGCTAACTGTACAAACTCGAAGTCAGCCCACATAATTAATGTATAATGTTAGTCGTGAGTGGTAATTATAGTAAACTATAGTTATGATGAGTAATTAAGTAGTATAAGTTTGCTTAACTGCGTAATTTTCCCTTTTATTATTACTAAAACAAATAGGCCCTCCGATTTTGGGGGTCCAAGGCGTATGCCTCATTTTTATAGGTATTGTGTCACCCCTGATGGAGGAAGATTGTCCAAGCCTTATAACGAGTCAATTCATCTCATTAACCACCAATATGAGACTTTTGTTATTCATTAACAGATATATTTCTTTCATCATTTTATTATGACAAGGATTGCAATTTATCGTATTTTTAATATAGTTGATCTTTAGAATATATTGAATAGTTAACCAAATTCAATTGAGGTTCAAAGATTAGTCAGATTAACTCTCATAAGATAAGGTGACAAGTAAAAATGAACGAAAGAAATTAAATAGTATAATCAATTTATTGAGTTACTTAAGATGTGTATTAAGTTAGCAATTACCATGTTCGAAGTGCACCAATATCTTATTTTGGATCACCTTTTAAGTCATATTAACATTTAACTAAGCTATAATCATAATTAGAAATAAATTAGGAAAAGAATAAAACAAGAAGACCTTACGAATTGTACAAAAGAAAGATATATATACTAGGTCAATGAAAACATAAATGAAATTTCGAAATTCATTCAGAGTTACAAAAGCAAATTACCATATGCATTTATGGCTAGATTACATATTAATTAATACCAAGATTTGTTGTTTCATAGACAGACAATTCCATTGATCCGATGGGAGAAAAAATATCAAGTTCAAACAAATCAGAACTTGCACAGCTTGCACCCTCATCTTCATCTTCTTCAATCATTTCAATAATATTCTTGAAGAATTTTAGCTCATGATTATGAATTCTATTAATGTTTTTGATAGCCTCAACGTTTTGTAATTGGTCCATGTCCAAATTCTTGTGCCCACATGGAGTACTAATAATATTCTTTCTTAAGCAAGTTGATTTTAATATTCTATCTTCATCATCATTTGAGGAAATCTTTGCTTTTTTGCCATTTGTAAAAAGTGAGTGCAAGAAACTTGATTTTCTATAAATCTTCAAACCTCTTGACTTTGTCTTCTTAAAACCATCTTTTTCATGCTTAGGTTTTTCCTTTGCTAGAGAAGAATCTGTGGAAAATTTAGTTAATAGGGTATATATGGACAAATTAGTTTAAGAGAGAGTTATAAGGTGAACATTGAATTATGAATTTTCCTTATATATATTAACAATAATATAATAAATTTAAAATTTTACACTATCAGGTCACTCAAAAATATTTACACAATTTACCAGGAAAAAAAAGTGAAGTTTGTAATTCTGAAGGTACTACTAAATAAATGAATATTCAATGAATTATTGGTGCTTTGGAAGACCTTTAATCGAATCAATTTATGATTTGACAAACGTTCCTTCGAAATTTGTCTTTTTAATAAGATTACCTTAATATCGAATAAAGGTGACTTGATAATATAAAATGAATGTGATTATATATGGATAAATATACTCACCATAAAAGTTGAGGTCTTTGGGATGTTGGTGCTTGTGAAACTTTTCTTGCTTAATTGAAATGCTAGTTTTAATTGGTTTAGACCTATTATTAAGACCATAGCAAGAAAAGCTAATACTTGAATTAAAGTTTTTTTATTTCTTCTCTTGGCCAGCTTGGTCAATGGAGTGGCAAATGGGCCTATTATAATGGGGTTTTACAAAGAGAGCAAAAAAGCATAACATAATGAGAAATGGATTTAGAAGAATTAAGAGAATGTGTAGAAAACAAGTGATCAATGAGTTTATTCTTCTTCTTCTTTCTTAATAAAAATAATATTATATTCCTCATTGGACTTTATATTGTCCCCCAAGCTCATACTTGAAGGGCAAATGAGGAACAATGGAAAATGGATTCAAAATTTATTTCTTTTTCTCTCTTTTTACATTTATAAGTATCTAATATTCGAAATCAGAATGCTTAAATAGATTCGCGAGTATACTGAAAAGATAATATAATAAAAATATATATATGAGGTAAGGTGGAGAAGATTCTACAAGCAAAACTATGAGATAGTTCGAATATATGAAAAGGAGTAGCATAAGTATCTTTATGAGATAATTCAAAATGTTAGCGATAAAATGAAAGATAAAAATAGATTGAGAAGAAAAATTTTAAAAACGATTCGTTATGATATGATTTGAAATTTTGATAGATGAAATTGTTTGGCGATTCTAGTCCCACCACTTTGTCAAATGTCAAGTCCCTCACTCAACTTATCAATTCACACATGATGCAACTTTGTTTTGCTACTTTTTCCATCCTATCATAGTACTCGTTACACTTTTTATGGATGTGATATGCTTAGCAACTAGGAACCATGTTGGCTTATAATTAACACAGTCTAACTGATCTTGGATATTTACTTCTTGGGGAATTTTATTTAAAAAGATAATTTGAACATAGAATGGTTGTTATAATGAATTTTTTTGGAAATTTTTCAAAAGTTATTTTCACAATCATTCACTAGGGCTTATGGTAAAAATTATGGTAGATGATTCAATTTTTTTGTAAGTTTAAAATTTATCGTTTGTTATTCACCTTTTTAAGTATTATTAATCAAAACATGCCTTAAAATTTCTTGTCCTAATTTTCTTTTGAAAGACTTTTTCAAGTTTTTTTTTTTATAATATATGATACACGTTTCAATTTTTTTTCTAAGTTTAAATTTTAGCATTCGTTATTTGTTTTTTAAAGTATTTAATCCATGCCCTATATTTACTCTTATTTTTCAAATGTTCATATATTTAACGGAGCAAACTTCATCAAATATTGCTATTAAAATTTAAATTTGTATGTTAGGACATTAATTTTATGGGTATTCGATAAAAAATTCAAATAAGGTGATGTTGCACCGCATCACTTCTACTAATATACATCTTTCATTAATGATGTCTTTTTTAAAAAAAAATAATTTAAATCCGCCTCTAATTCAATGTGATGATAAAATAACTAAAATCGCCATCAAGCATTATGAGGATCTAACCTTGGACAGAACAACATTGAGACTAGAGTACTCATGGATCACATTCTAAAAGTTTTATTAAACATGTCCTAAAATATTGGAAAACAATTTAGAGTAAAACAATCATGAAATTTTGTTTGAACATATCGAATATAAGGTTAAATATAATAGAAATATTGAATATGAACAAATATACAAATTAACTTGATTTATGTTGAACACTATTTTAAGATTTTTTTTTTCTAAATGTAAAATGTTTTGTCAAGATAAAGCAAGCCTACTAGAAGGAACAATGGGACATTTTTATAGAGAAAACACATTTAACGCCGTCGCCCCCCCCCCCCAACCCCAACCCCAACCCCAATCTAACTTGTTCGCTAAACTTACATTAGTACTTTAACTTTTTATCCCCTAATTTCATTTCAAATGAATTAAAATTCACTCAAAAAGTTGATGTGGCGAATAAAAAAAAAGAAAAGGCGAGCGAAAACATAATAAATTAAAATAAAAAAATAATGCCTCTTTTTTTTCTTTTCAATCAATGAGGTTTCATCTTCCTCGCATCCACCACTTTTATCCACCAACAATCCCACCCTTTCGTTCTTCGAAACCCCCCACCCCCACACATGCACCCTCTTTCCCCTATTTTGAACCCCGCCACCACCCGCACTTGTTTCACCCCTTTCTTCTTCTTCTTCGAGCTCCCGTCCCCGCCACTTTCTTTCTTCTTTTTTAAACACCCCCACCCATTCGTTCATTTCAAATTGTTTATGCTTATTCTTAGAATTGTTGAATAAGATAAAAATAAAAAAGCCAACAACTTATTGTTGTTTTAAGATCTTATTTATGGACGAATTTGTTGGTTGTGATGAACTTGAAGCTTTTTCTAATAAAAAATTATAATTTCTTCTTCTCAAATTAGTTTTTTAATTTGTCTTGTATTATTTAATTATTTTGATAATGTGATTTAAAAATTGAATGTTTTCTAGTCTTGGATCCATAGAGTTTGATTTTATATTTGAGATTCTGTTTTTATAATCTTGCATTAATTCTCAAATTTTTCTCTGTGTTACCTTTATAAAATTGTATAAATAAAAAGAAACAAAAAAGAATTAAAAGAAAATCAAATTTTAAATACTTTTCAATGTGGTGTTGATGTGGCAATGATGTGGCAATGATGTGGCAATGAAATGTCGTGTGTGTAATACACTTGACATTGTGAGAATAGTATCGTAATATTAGGGTTGAAAAAAATCATTTGTCATGTAAATTAAGTGCTAAAGTATATTGTCAAGTTCAAGGGGATTTTTATGTGTTTTTCAAAGTTCTTAATTTTGACCGTTTGTTTGAACATAGAATTTTAAAAATTTTGAAAATAAATTTACATAATTAATAGCTATGTTAAAAGTATAAATAATCATAATAATTAATAACTTCAAATATTTAAAAGATTTATATAAAAAAAACTATAATTAAAGATCATTTATTTGATTCTCAAAATCTGAAAATCGTCAAATACGTTGAAACAGAAGGAGCAATTATCTAATTGTTGATTTTGTTATGAAAATCTCGAAAATAATTCAGAAATAGCTATAGTTTGAGGCCGAATTCCCACATAGCGATTAGTTTGAATAATTATTGAACATAGCAAAAAAAAAAATTGAATTTATTTTGCATTAACGATACAATAATGGATAATAATCCAGAATGAATTACTGAATTTTAGAGAAATTCAAAAACTATTAGAATATTTGATAATGTAACGTATAAATTTATATTTATTAAGCAATAATTATTCCACAAATCTGATATTGTATTTAATTTGGAATATAATTGTTGAATTATTTATTAATTAAGAAATGAAAGAGAGAATCCTTCGAAATGTTGCATTTGGTACAACATGGCATGATGTCTGGTTTCTAAAATATCACTTATGTACAAATCAATCAAACAATATAATGTATGAGTCTAATTTTTGCAAGAAAGAAATTAAATAAAATCAAACTGTCGGTTCAATAAATACAAATGAGACATTTGGAAATAATAATAATAGTGTCTAAAGCCTAGGAATATGATAGCTAAAGCCTTAGTTAAAGCTAATGAGATAAATGAAGATATTTGTGTTGTTGGTTGGTGGCAATGAACTTATTTTGTTTTTTTCTTTTTTCTTTCACAAGTAGTGTTCCTTAAAATTAAATTAGATTGAATAAATCATTTGATTTGATTTGATTTGATTAAGATTAAGATATCTAGATTTAAATACGAAATGATTATATCAGTTATTTTATAATATCTAAATATGCATAATTTATTTATTTGTAAACATAAAAAAATACAAATCAAACAGAAAACTATTTAAATATTTTAAAAGAATTAATTTAATAAAATAAAAGTATTATTTGATTAAAAAACGCTAGTGATAGCGTAGATGATTCGTAGCAGTGGTGATGATGATAATAGTTTGGTTTCAATGGCTAATAATGATGGAGGTGATAGTTGTGATGGTGACAATTGATAGCATGGCCGACTCAATAACATTAGGGGCCTAAAGCGAACTTTCATAGAGGGGCCCTAATATTATTGTTTTTTCATCATATATACTTTTATTCAAAATCAACTTTTCTAGCTATTTTAGATGTGAAATCATTAGGTACTATTTTATAATCTTTTTGTTTTAATAATTTCTTTTCAAATGAACATATATCTAATTCATTCGTTCACTCTTACGACACTGATGATCTTAAAGAAGATTTTAATCAATTTTCATTTTAAAAAAACGTCTTTCAGCTGAGACAACGATTACAGGAACTATTAACATTATTCAATAAACAATCTCGTTCCAACTGGCTTGTATTGTGTTCAAGGATGCTAGCCATTGTATACCCAACACCATGTCTGCGCCACTAAAGGAAAAAGGGAAGAAATCGTGCTTTATGACCAAGTTAGAAACCTCTATTGACAGGTCGTGACAAACTTGGTTGCATTTGATAATTTCACTATTGCCTATCTGAACACCAAAAGTAGGGATATATACGACTACCAACCCAAGTTTCGTGACAATTTCTTCTGCTAAAAAATTATTTGTCGAACCACTATCTACCAACATCAATATTTTATGCCCGCAAAGAGTGCCTCAAGTTTCGAAGTTGAAGCAGATTCTTTGCCCAAAATTGCATGAAAAGAGATTTCCCCCAAATCGGTAGGGTTATGTCTTCATTCTTATTAACGTCAACACTTTGCACATGGTTTTCCTCTTGCATTAACTCCACATGTGCAAAAGTCCCAGGTCTGCAGCGATGACCAGGGGTGAACTTGTCTCCACAGGTAGCATAGGCCCTTTTCTCGTCGAATTTGTTGTTCAGAATTCAGTGGGCGAGTGTTTGGAAAAGATGACGGTTGAAAAGGGCGTGTAACTGGTTGGCGGGATGATTGAAAATTAAAGGATTCTCGAGTTGTTGGAGAGGAAGTCCCAATTGATGAAGGTCTGGACTGATTTAGTCCTTGTTTTCCTTCATATTCTAAGGCCAAACTTATTGCCTTATACACTGATCGAGGCTTGTGAATCCTAACATCCACACGAAGGTCTTCTTTGAGTCCGCTAAGGAAAACTCCAAGCAAACAATGTTCAGGCCAAGTTTGCACACGTGCTGCCGTTGTGCAAATTCCTGTCTATACTCAAACACTGATCCAGTCTGTTGGATACTACACAGATGTTCATCCGGATTTTGAAACTCAGCGGGTCCGTAATTTTCCTTCATAATTTTCACCAACTCATCCCAGTAATAAATGGTTCTTTCACTGTTGATCCAAGCAAAAAGATCAAATGCATCTCCTTCCAAATACATTGAAGCCATATCAACCTTGCAATCATTAGGTGTTTGATAATTTTGAAAATACTTCTCTACTTTCAAAATCCAACTTCGAGGATTTCCTCCCTCATACTTGGGAAATTTCATCTTTGTGTGCGAACGTCGATAAGTTTCTTGATGCCTCCAAGTGATATCAACCTCACTTTCTTCCTGTAAATTTTAGATTTTTCATGCTGATTTTGCAGGTTTTGTGCTTTTAATGCAGCCACATCAGCAGCCAAAGCGTCAATGGCTCCCAATTTCGCTACTATAGTAGTTAATTACTGGCCAATCTGATCAGGAGTCGACATGATAGGTTCGCTGTAAGAAGCGTTGGTTCGTGTGTTAACCATGACAGATATTACTGCTCTGATACCAATGATAGAAATCGAGGTTTTTACTGATTAAAAGCAACAAAAAATACAAAGAGAGACACAAGTATCCCGTATCTCGTAGAACAGTAAAAAAATACAAAGAGAAACAAGTATCTCGTATCTCTTAGAACAACCTTTTCTGCATTTAAAATATATTATCATTTGTCTACTTATCTTCTAGATCTCCTATTATATAATAGATAAATAATAATTACTTTATAACTATTTAGGATAAGGATAGATAACTCCTAATAACAGTAAGAAACTGCCATAACTCCTAATAACAATAAGAAACTGCTCATTTCCTCCTTGAATAAGTATGGAAGATGCGTCTCTTATCACAATATTTTTAAATTCTCATCATCTAGTGATCTCAATAATTTATCACTAATAAGAAATCAAAAATATTTCCATATGCTTCAATTGGTTCAAATCTATTTTGAAGTAAAAAAAATAGTTTGATCTAGTCTATATATATAAAGCAATCAACTCTAAAAGATTCTTCAAGATACTTTGTGATTTTGTTATACATATTTTTTATCAAATTGTTTCTTACGAAATTCAGATTTATTTTCATCTCATATGTAATTTTCTTAGTAGAAATCATAACATTCATAGTACATATAAATTTTTTAAGAAAATATCATATATAAGTAATCGTTTTTTTTTAAATGGGGGCTCCAAAATATATGAAGGCCCAAGCGATAGCTTTAGTGGTCTTCGGATTAAGACGACACTGATTGATAGTGATGATAGTTGTGATCATAAGGTTCGATAATATTAGTGGCTGACAATGTTGATTGTGGTGGGTGGCTGAAGAATGTCAACTGGTTGTCGATTGTGTTGGTGGTAGTTGACGGTGGTGCCAGTTGATATGGTGAAGGTGGTTAGCCATAGGGATTAATCATAGCAATAGTAATGGTTAAATAGTGATCATTGAGGTGGTGACGATACTAGCATCGACAGTTATGGTGATAAATGAAGAATGTTTGATGGTTGACGATATGTTGGTGGTAGTTAGTATAGTTGGTTGTGTAGCTAGTTTTGATGGTAGAGGTAGTTGGCAGTAGGAATTGACCTCAATGGTGATACCGGCAGATAGTGTTTGTCAGGGGCGAAACTACCTTGAAAATTTAGAAAAAGAAAAAAAGGTTGGTAGTGATTTTGGATCTTTTGGGACCTGTTTTCTTTAGAGTATTTTAGATTATGTTTTTTAATGTATTACTTTTACTTATTAACAAAAACAATATAACGATACGATCAATAACTAAATAATTAAAAATCATCTTTTGAAGTACAATAAAATATATGTATCTAAAATAATCTAAAGAAAGTGTACTAAAGCAAAAAAATTCAAGCTGTAGAAACACATTTAAATCTCATGAGTGATTGACTTAGTAATTAGTATCTTGAATACCAGGTCCAACTCAAATTTCCTTCCATGCTTCAAAAAGTTGTTAAAGAAGCATCTATGAGATTAAGAACTCAAATTACGATAATTATTATTTTAGGAATTTAATTTGAGATTAAGTAGATAATTAATTTTTAGATAATTCCTAATTAAAAAGTGCACAATATATTTATTTTTTATTTTTTGTTAAATAGAAGCTAACTTAATAAATAAACCTTGTATTTTTTATTTAATGAGTGTAAGAAAATTTAAGCAGAGTTAGTGAAATGGTAAAGGACTCTTTGATCACCTTTAGTCACATGTCTCAAAACCTTCAAAATAAGTCATATACACCATATTTGAGAGTAAAAGTTCCTTAGATGATCACCCATGAGATTTGTCTCATAATATCATTTTTGTATTATTTTTTTTTATTAGTTTTCCTCAAAACTCCATTTGGGATGTCATGTCACCTTTTTTTTAACGATATAATAAAAGCATTTAACTTTTGAATTTTATAAAAGGCAATCACGTTTAAAATTAAATTTGACTAATAATAATTATTTATTTGTCAATATTTTAAAAAAAGTAATTATAAAGATATTCTAAGTAAAAAATATAAATAAATAAAATCCGCATACCAATTTAGTATTAAAATTATTTAAAAAATGATAATTCAAATTGAAATAAAACTATATATTTCATTGTGTTAGAGTTCCAATATGTAGTATTTACTTAAAAGAGTCCTATATCTATATATTCTTTAAATAACTAAAACAGGTTTAAAGTGCTCAAAAATCTTCTACGTTGCTACTTCTACTTCATGTATAGCTTCGTGTTTTTGAATAATAAGTTTTTAAGACATGTACATATATTCTAAAAGAGAGGTTCTTAATTTTAATTCAATACCAAAGCATGCAAAGAATGCAAGTTTTTGTTTTTTAAATCCAAAAAAAAGGCTTGCAAATGTATGTGTTTTAAATTAAAATTTGTCATATTATGCATGAGTTCTTTAGATAAAATTTATATTGTGTTTGATTGACCGTATAAATTTATCCTATGACAGTTATACCGTCAACGTAACACAATATATGCTTAAACTGGCAAGGAAAATGGATAGCGTAGGGCTACATGATCATGAGAAGACAGTAAACAGGGGAAAATATTGACATTGAAGCATTGATTTGGAAATACTATGTGCTTCTCATTCCACAAGAAAATGAAAATTCTCTAAGCTAAAGTAATCCCACATAAAATAGGGCCAAAATTAACAGACATTTATTCATTCTTCAGAAGTTCCCTGTCCAATTCAGATGACCCAATTGAGGTTGCTGATAGGCACCCACTTGAGCTCCGGGAGCAGCTGCAGCCATACCAACCCCGACATTTCCAGCCATGGCACTGCCCATATGATGAGGGTTAGCCATTGCAGCGGGCTGAGGTGGATGATACAAGCCCGGAAACTGCATATGGGATGATTGTGCAGCAGCATTGAAAGAAGCATGTCCACTGTGAGACGGGAGATAGGTGGCATGAGGAGTTTGCCCAGACATGCTGTAGTATGATCCTGACTGCATAGTAGAAATATCCCTTGGATTCATCCACATTTCAGATGTCTCTGCCTGTCAACCAATATTCAATGACCATATCAGTATCAAATTAGCAGCCTCCATAACAGAATGTTCGTGAAAGATGGTAAATAACTCTCTAGTTATAACAGCATAAGACATCGGTCAGCAGTCTACACATTAACACACTTTCAGAAAAGGAAAATGTCCCTGTTCTACATTGTCCTGCCTTGGCATTAGAAAAAATGACAGGCAGACACATTTTAAACAAAATGAATAGGCAGGCATTTGTTTAAAACCTTCGTTAGACTGCCTAAGCTTTAAAAGCTTAACCACTTCACTCGAGTCAAACCATAATTTATACCCTAAGGAACTTTGACTAAACCATAAGTTGAACCCTGAGGAACTTTGATTGGTTAGACCAAATCTTAAGATTTAGGCCAACCCAGGCACAATTTGATATATTATTGTCTATCTCGATTTCTCTCCCCTTTTTCACCAAGTACCACAAAATTGTTCTCTATATTTTCCTCTGTTCAGCACGATCCCTTTGGTCCAACCTCCCTCAAGACCTAGGGCTATTTCTGTATAAAAGGTGAGCTCATCTTCTCTAAGCACTAAGAAGACCAGAATTACAAAGAACAAGATAGTAGTGCGATTAAGATATTGCAGGCTAACAAAGGTTGGTCTTAGGATGGGAAACGAAGGCGGTGGAACCATAATAAAATAACTTGCTGTAAGGAAATTAAAGAAAAATCTGACTAATTATATAGCACGGATACTTCTATGAGACCATTGATTTTCTCCTTTTATTCTTTGGTGCAAGTAATTGATGGTATGGCAATGGGTATTGTTGTATTCCATAAATATCAGACTGTGAAAAACTGTAGTTGAATCATAAAAGTGAAAGGAAAAATGAATATTTACCTGTGGATTAGGAACATAGAGATTACCATCCTTGTACTTCATCCGAGATGAATCTTCAAGACCTGTTGCACTGCCAATTACACCAGGAGTGTTTATAGCATAGCCAGTTGGACTAGTAAAATTTCCAAACCCTGAAGCACTGCCTGTGGGAACAGGCTTGAACTGCTGGATTCCATACTTGAGTCCATTTGCGCTAAGATGGGAGCCACCACCAGGCATCAGCAAGTAGTTGCTAGCGTTTGGCGGATGAGGGTAAGCAGCATTACTAGAATAGCCAGGCATCGCCATTGGAGGAACATAGACAGGAGAGAAAACATGGCGGTATGGCATAAGATTAGCATAATGGGAAACATGAACTTGGGGATACATCTGTGCAATTGGTTGGTGCTGTTGTACTTGCTGCACCATTGGAATTGACGATGCAGGCATGCTATTTCCAACGTGTGAACTTAGGGCCTGAATTTCAGTAAACATAAAAAATTGTAATATCACAGAATAAAGTCAACCTAAAGTACAAATGAATTCATACATGCACACAGATAAAAGTCGAAAGGTGTGGTATATCAACAAAAAAAAGAAGGGTCCAGCAGTGTAGATAATATATGGATATATCTCTTAGTCAGGACCACAATTTGGCACCTGAAGAGAAGAGAGGCATAATGATTGTTAAGCAGTTAAAACGAGTGAAAATTCAATTTTACCTCTTGGGGACCCTGGTCGCGAAGAGCTTCATCTACTGCAGGTCTAAAATATGGTATATCATACCCGGTTTGGGGATCATAGGCCTGCTTGCATCCCATGCAAAAGCGCAAAATAGAAGAGGAGAAGGATCAGAGAATTAAAAAAAGAACATCTGAAAAAATAGCACAAACCGAATTACATGAACAAGCCAAAGAAAACAAAACTCACAGAGAAACTTGATAAATTAGAAGCATTTTGCTGCTGTTGAGACTCAGGGGGAGTATATGATGCACTGTTATCTTGAACCAACCCAACATCTGCATAATTACCCAAATCCTCAGGACTTGAAGACTCTATATTATCTGACAGCTTCTGATCTGAAATTACATCAGATCCAGGAGTAGTAGACTCTGGATTCTGAACGCGATCATCAGCCAAATCTAATTGCTTGCTCCCAACAGGATCATCAGTGGCAGATTCAGAAACCAAAACCGACAGTCTACCACAAAATTTTAATCATTTCCACAATCAGTAAACATCCAACAATAAAACTTAACAAGGGAGGAAACAAAAACATGTCCCGCAATTTCCTATTGAAAGACAAAAGTAGTTGATTTGAAAACACAAGGCACCAAAGATCATTGAGGCGGCGAAAATATGCATGTATGACTCCTTATCACTGACTGTACTGTCTGGCGGATTACATGCGTATTTATAGGCTGTTACATAGCTTGCTAATTAAAATGACAGCCTTCTCCGTTCCCTTCTATAAGGATACTAGTAATGATAGACCCATACTGCACACGGACCCAAGTTCTACCTTTAATATTAACCTTATTTGTTCAATCTTCTTTTTGTACTTCTAAAAAAAATCTCTCTTTATTTTTCTTTTTGTACTTATGTTTTGTTATATTTATTAGGTTATCGTGGGGGAAGTAGATAGTTTAGAGGAGTTTATAGGCCAACTGTAAATTTTTTGAAGTTTTTTGGATTCGAGAATGATGGCACCCCCTGGGGGTTTGTAAATCCCTCCTCATCAATTCCTTGATGAGCTTTTTTGTGTGAATACAAAGTTATCTATTTCAAAAAAAAAAATTATTAGGTTATCGGAAACGCTCAACATTTTCTGAAAGGATAAACTGTAAATCATGCTTATCAAACTTGAGAGTCTAATAGCACCTTTTAACAAAAAATTGCAAGAGTACTCATCAAATTGACTTCAAGAATATTAAAATATTGATGATAGAAAAGCTTGGTTAAGCATCAAATTGTCTTCAAGAATATTATAAATAGAGATGATAGAAAAGCTTGGTTAAGCAATGCAACATTGAGTTGCTTGTTATTTTGGAGTTTGTTTGAAATGCAACATAAAATATATACTTGTAAAATAAAAGGAAGCAATAGTTACTCTTCTTATACCTTTCGATTAGGAAAAACACTTTTTACTAAGAATGTCGGAACACGTAATTAAATGGTTTTCATAGGCTAGAAAATTTTAACAAGTCTCTAACGTTATATGAATAAATTATGTGTATTTTTACATTAAACATAAGTTTTCATTGTAACTTGTAACAATTCTCGTAAAACAATGTACTTTAATCATTTTTTGCGACTTTTTCTTTAATCGAGACTGAGAATATGGTACAATTGAACAAAAAGGGATATCCAAATGACTATGCTCCATCTATTGTACACACTTTCTGCACCTAATAATTTTCAAGACTGCGTTACACATTTCGTTTTATTTTAATTTATGTTTTTTACGTTCTTTTTTCATTTGTTCAAATAAAAATGTCACTTCCTATATTAAGTAACTCTTTAATCTTCAATTCCAAGATCCACATATCATAAGCTTCATATGGCTTTTTGCTAAGCCTACACTACACACATCTTCAATTTTATCACCACAAAATTTGAAAGTCTCTTTCTTATACTTCATGTACATTCAAACTAAGACGCATTAGATGAAAAGGCTGAAATAATAAAACACAATTCATCTGACATGTTAAAAGACTGATTAGAAATAGTACTTCAAAATTGATATCTTGAATCATAAACAAGGCACGTGATTTGATGAAGTTATTTGAATCATAATCAAAGCACGTGATTTGATGAAGTTATCGAAATTTTAATTGGTTCCATCTGTGTATATTATAGACTTAATACATACCCAGCCCCTTCAACTTGCCAGGATATTCCATTCAGACACTACAAATCCAATTAAGTTTTGTTTCAATTTGAACACCTCAACCCCTAATAAAGTGTTCCAATTAGACACTTTTGGTTCAAATGTTGGGCAAAATTTGAGTGCTCTTGTACGTTATTTGGCAGTTAAGTTAACCACATACAATGTCATTTCATTTTATTATACACATTCACCTCGATAAGCCGTAAATCACATAATTTATGTGGTTAAATTAACTATCTAGGTCGAAAGTGTTTACCTGAAACACTTTATTAGGAGTTGAGGTGTTCAACTGGAACACAGCTTAAGAGTTGGCTATGTATCAAGTCTTATTATACTCCTAATTCACAGCTGAAGGTATTTTGGACATTTGGGGAACCAAATATGTTGCTTTCTCGTCCTCTCCATTTTTAGAGATAAATGTCTAACAATGGAAAAATTGGTCTTTCAATTTATAATTAAGGGCTTCCCACTTTCATAATATTGTGGTAGCATAACAAGTTTTAATTAGAATCACATGATCTGATCTTATGTGACTAAGAATACTAGAAAAAAATCTTCCTACTAATTAATGTGTATTACAAGGTGATCGATACAAATATCAAGTTGATGATATCGTGGTCATATACATTTTAGAGTCGTGTATCACACTGCGTAATGAGTTTGGCTTGACAATACATGTTGTCCATATATATTCTATTTGGATTTTTTTTTGCTTTGTATCAAAGTTAACAGGAATAAACAAATTTACCAGGACAGAACAGTATGACTTATACATCACTAACCTTGATGACTCGGTCTGTGATTCTTCTTCCAAATCTTTCGCAGATCTAAATTCAGCTCCAAAGCTGCCAAAGGTCAGGCGACACCGGTCAGTCTCAGAAACACGAATATGTTCAGCTATGATCACATTCTCTGAGATGTTTAGCCTTGACATCTTATCTTGCAACTGAGATCCTTCTTTTTCCAAGTCTTCTGACTTACTAGTTAAAGAGACACCTTCAGAAGGTTTTCCAATAACCCCGGGATCTGTAACGCTTGACTTCTTGGTTAACTTGGGCTTCCACTGAACACCTATATAAGGACCAAAAAATGAAAATGGAGTAAGGTTGATCTAGAAAATGAGCACATTCAGAAAGAGGCAGGCAGTGCACCATTCAGAAACCATTTATGCACTAACTCAGATGGAGATGGTAACTTTCAGCGCAACCCCCACCCCCCAACTCTTTTCTTCTTATTCTCCTGCTTACTTTAACCCTATTCTTCACACATGAGTAGGAACTGAACAACCTTTTCTTTATTAGGATGCCCCAAAACCAATTGAAATAATAGCAGCAAGAAGAAAAAGAAAACATTCATATTAAGATGAAGCGCCTACCTTTCTGATGACCCACAGATTGATGCAGTCTGTTAATATGCTGATTTGCCAAGAGAGACTTGCTCATTGGCAAGTTGGATTTAGGGGAATCAGATACTCCACTCTGGTCACTTCTAGAATTTGAGCTCATAGGTCGCAGTGATCCTTTAGAATTACCAACATCCTGTCGGGCCTGCTCCATGTGAGAGTTTGAAGAAGACCTGCTTTGTGAAGATGAGGATTTGGCAAAAGTTTCAGCGGAATGGCGACGAGCACCCACCACCCCTACCTCACGCTTAATAGCACCAACTTTTGCAGCCGGTCTGGAGTCAAGAGATGGTACATGAACTGGATCTGAGAAGGATGAATAAAGTCCAATGACAGAATTGCTAGATGATGTAATAGAATGTGGCCGAGAACCATTTGGCTTCACCCCTCCTATCTGTGGAGCAGCATTTAAAACAGATGCATGCATTTCTCCAGACAAACCTTGACCATTACTGCTACTTAAATTAGCATCATTAGAGTAAGTATGTTGAGAATTCCTATTTGGAGCTTGAGATGAACGACTCCCAGTGGATAGAGTATTGCCGGAGGTCCCTTTTGAACTGCTGCAATTTCCAACAAGGAAAACATATACATTACTAGCTCAGACTCAACACCCTATACCATATGTACAGCAAATGCAGTAAAAATGATCACAAGTCGAAAGAAGATACGTTGGCAATGCCGAACCAAGGAACTTTTAGGAGTTTTAGGCTTTAAAGTTAATACGTAAAAAAGCAAAATTCTAAGGTACGTGAATAGACGTATGATTCTCATAATAGTGTGGCACAGTAATATTTAAGGTACAATATATCCGTGAATAGTGAATGGCCAAAGTAGGCTGAAAATCAACCAAAAAATTATGGTTATATGATAAAAGGTGTCTACATTCATTCAATTTGAGTAGGATAAAAGGATAATAGTCAAGATGCAATGATCGCCTCTGGATATCTTAGAAAAAGAGTACCAAAAAATGTACTAGACATGACGTAGATAGGGAATCGTTACACATGCAATAACAACTGTAAATAAGCACATGTCAACTAGAATACGTTACCTGTTTAACTGTTATGTTTAAATTTGATTAATTGCCTGTTCAACTATAATTTTAAATATATTAATCCCACCGTTCAATATTTCTTAGTGTTCATGTAGTTATAGCAATTAATCTGTTTTAAGATGGAAATGGTAAATTATCAAGATAGACCCACGAAAAATTAATTGGGAGAGGTGTTCAATTTTCCTTAAATCTAAATGCAAAGAAGATTGAAATATGCAGAACTGACACACAGGTTACACATACATGAACATAATTGGCAGGTCTATATTGCCAGTAGCCCCAAAGTTGTGCCCAAAAAAAGAAAAGGGTTACAAAGGGGGGTAAATAGCTGTTTAGTGTTTACCATAAGAAATATCACCTTTTAACTCAAACACCAAGATATAAGCCATGAACATTGTAGGAATACACCTCAACTTCCAAAGTAAACTTCTCACAGCATTCAATCAATTCCAGGTCCACCTTTTAATTTAAAGGCTCACTGGATATTGTCTAACTTAGAAAACGAATATTTGATAAAAATATACTATGTGGAGGTCAACATACTATACTTACGTTACTTCGATCAGCCAGTGCTCTCTAAGTATGGAAAGTATTACTATATTATAAACAAGAGAGCACAATATACCTTTGTGCAGAAGTACTTGAAATCGCTGGTTCAGCAGATGTAGAAGTCTGGACAGCCTTTACCACTCTATTGACATTTTGGTTAACTCTATTATCTCGCACAACACGGAACTCTTGAGTAAATCCTGCATCTAGAGATAACTGGCCATCAAATTGCTTAACTTAACTTACCTCAGGGAACAAAGTCAAACAAACAATAAGTATGCTATAGGATCAGCAGAAATTAACTGAAGAAAAGGAGATACAGTTGTCACTATTGCTATTGTCAAATGATGCACTCAAGTAATGCTTAAGCTTCACAAGAAAATCTAACTGAAAAAGTAAAGCATTATTGTTAAGAAACATCTAGGAAAATAACGTTATATAAAACGAAAAAGAAATATGTTTTCAATTAAGAAAAATTAAGAGTCTCAAGCAGGCGGAACATCATAATTAAGAACTTAAAAACTACATTCCAGCATTAGCACATCTTTGACGTGGTTTTTACTACTTATATGTTTTTTTTTACACAAGTGCTAATTAATTTACCAGGAAAAAAAGATAAGAGAATGGTTTTACTTATTTCAACTAACTTACAGATTTTTTCTTCTTATTTTAATGGACATTACACATTTGTAACTTTGTCCATATAAATCTTGTTTGTATGTGTAGTTTCTTTCTTTTGCATTATACCCTACATATACACAAACATAAACACAAAATGCTTCTCAGTTTCTTTACTAGGGTGTGCACTTCAATTAAGCTCTGCCCCAAAGACTCTTCGATATAACTTTTCTGCACTTTAAAGCTTTTGACATCAATGACTGATAGTTTTGTTATTTGTGGTAAATATCAAACTATCAATGAGTGGTAGTCCAAAAATACATGACATTCAGTTAAAACTAAGAGAACTACAAAATTCACAGGAGATACAGGATACGCAGGAGAGTTGAATATCATAGTTTAAGTTCGCTGATTTATAACAGCTAGGGGCTGGGTTTCCTAATGATCTGATGTATCCTAATTGTTGTTTTAGTCAGCACAATACAAGTCTTATTTACTTATCAAAAAGATTTGAATTTAACAGTGGGGTAGTGTAGAGTACTAACAAGAGAGAGCAGACACATTAGAAACATATTATGTACAGATATATGAAATACAAACATCAGAGAAGTAAAGTATTTGACCGACATCAATACCCATTTGCATAGTCTAGACAACATTGCAACAACATCCAATACAAAAGCTGACTGAAGCAGCTAACCATCTGAACAAGATATTATATAATTTATTCACTTCCAGCTTCTTGACGAGAAGTAATGACGAAATTTTCAGTTAAAGGAATCTTTTTCTAAAGTCTTCCATACGTAGAATGCAAAAAACTAAAAAAAAATAAAAAATCAGCCAGCTATTACATATTGCCACTAAAAGCACTTAAGACTGAGATTGCAAAGACCTTAATCCCTGTCTCCGCACCGATATATACTACATGTACATCTGATGACCCCCTTAAGACATGGTTCTCAGCGTAAAATCGAGCATTCACAAAGAAGCTTTCTTCATACAACTGATGCACTTCTAATGCCCTTTCCTCCACCAATAGGACAACATTTACAAACTTCTAGAAGCTTATGGATGCTTTAAAACACTCTATAAGAGATCATCCTTCAGCAACTAAAGTGTGTATGAATTATATTGCATAGCAAAAGGCTCAATGACCTCCCACAACCAGCACCTAACCAGGAGATCTAGAACCTTACGGTACTACAAAACATTTTTTTGAGAAAATAAGGTATTTCATTCATAAAAGGGCATTAAGATAAAGGTAAACATAAGAAACTTAAATCTGACATAACATCAAATTACCAGGTAAAGCAGTTCGATTGTAGCTCCCTCTCCGGATGTTATGATTGATGTGTGAGTTGACTCTCATTTCCTGTGCACCATGCTCTGTATAATTTCCATTTTCTGGAGCAGTAGAAATTTTATACCCATGGTTCTGAAGCAAGACGAAAGATAGTTTCAGTTAGAATAAAGATAAAAACTGTAGTAAAATAACAAATTAAGTGCAATCAGCAATTGTAAATTGTTTAGAGGACACTATCAATCTTAGAAATCAACTTCAACAAGAGAAAGAAACATGCAATTTCCTTGAAGTTAGAATTGACTGATTTACCCAAAAAAAAAAAAAAAGAAGTATCAAATGTTTGTTTGACAGCAATGGACGTCAACAATAATAATCAGCAAAGCGCATCACATAAGAACTAGAACCATAGAACAGTTTGAAAATATTTACCTCTTTCTTTCTGTCCCTTTTTCGCTTCACCTCATGAAATGGATCTGAAAGAAAAAACTGAAGCATTAGGCACACTTCACATCAGAGAATTGAGGGAAAGATGATGATTTTTACTGGTGAATACAGATTGTTCCATGTTGGAGGATACTGCAAAGGCTAAAACCAGCACCAAGATTCAGCAGTCTCAATGATATCCATCAGAATACCAAAACAGATTAGGGCGCATCAGTTTTCTACTTTTCTAGGAAGAAAGTTGAGCTATAATTAAGCGATTAACTTTTATGTCCTTATGGTGGAAAAAATATTTTACCATCGTATTAGAAAGAGCCAACTACAATACAAGCGTGGATTGATAATTTGAAAATTTAGGAAGGTAAACTATATACTCTCAACCTCCAAGAGGTAGGGGTAAGGTATGTTACACTCTACCCTCCCCAGACCCCACTTTGCGGGATTCAACTGGGTATGGTGTTGGTGTTATAAACTACATTACATACAATGACATGGTATATAACTTAAATCCTTATACACCACATCTCCCCTTTCTGATGCATGTAAATAATTACAGTGGTCCATTATATATAAAATTAACTTGCAGGAACTCTACATCAACGATGAAGTACACCAATGAGCAAATAGTCAAACCTAACTGCTACAGAACATTGATGAATATAAAACCATTCTAAGCTACTGACAAAAGTACCAACAACACACCAAGTGCAATCCCACAACTGGCATCTGGAGAGGGTAAAGTATGCACAGACCTTACCCCTAACCTCATAAAGGTAGAGAAGTTATTTCCGATAGACCCTTGGCTTAATATAAAACAGTTCCCAGCATTTTGAAAAAGAGAACACAGAAATAAGGGCTATAACACAACAAGATAATGTGAAATGGAAAGATCAGTAATGACAACAAAATCACGCGATAATCGAAGCACAAAAACATAGGTGGTAACCAAAATCGAAGAATAAGAAACTACAAGAATAGTACTAAAACCATTGGTAAGAAAGAAGGTCCAAATATGACCACCAAACCTATCCTATAGGAAAGCCAACAGAACCCCAACTACCATAATACTCAACCTCCAAACCCTACTGACAACAATACAAAAGCCTCCATTTCCCGCTCTCCAAGACTTCCTAAAAAGGCAGTGGCCGATGCACCAATTTGACAGTACATGCAAGCTCTAACAAAGAAACATATACTTGAAAATGCCATTACGCATTTGCACTAAATTCCTAGTCCCTACACATTAAACAAAGAATTTTGGTTCATAATCCAACAATGGATTCTAACAAAACTCCTACGACCGGGCGGCACACACTAAATGAAATGCAACACCAAAAAGTTAGTCTTTTTTACATTTTGGCCCAAAAACAGGTTTGAAGCAGATTCTCGGATTTAAAAAACTAGCCTCCCAAAACTAGATAAAACCGATATTTATCCGGAAAATGCCTTCAAAATCAATGGCCAAAAGGGTCCTTACTTCTACTAATTTGATCAAACAAAATGCAGAATAAGCATAAACAAGTAATCAAAAACCCAACTTTTCAGTCACAAACTAGTCACAATAGGCTTGTACAAATCCTCTATACCCATTCAGCTCTAATTAACCATAAACCAACCAAAAGGGGTCGAAGCAAACACCTTGATTGAGCAATTTCTGAGCAGTTTCATTAGGGTCCATGTTGGTTTCTTTAAGAGTCACATAAATATCAGCATCGGAATGATTTCCAACAACTTCCTTGATAGATTCTAGTATTTCCCGTACGCCGGCAGATAGAACATGAGTCCCACTTTCCGGTTTAGAACTTGATACCATCTCCGACCAAACCAAATTCACTACTGTTTTGATAAAAATATATGCGAATGATTACAGCAATATATCAAATTCTTTTTGAATTTTGAGAAGATTGTGTTATGCAATCATTTTTAGGGTTTTTTTGGATTCGGTGTGGCGGAGAAGAGAAGTACAGAAAAACGGCTCTCATGAGGGTTTTAAAGAGTGTCTTAACTTTACCATTTTAATTAGGGGTTTTATTTGGTGTTATAATTATACCCAAATTATTGCCTCTTAATTTTGTTTTCTTAAATATTATTTTCAAAGATGAAAAAAATTATTAGAAGTGAATTGAAATAGTTAATTATTGCTCGTTACAATCTTTGATGGTATTAGAGTGTGATTCAATTTGTTAGGTATATTTGAGTTGAAGTTTTATCGAAATAATTTGTTTGATTTCATAAGATAAGAGGTAAAAGTTGTTTATGCCGTATTTTTTTAAAAAAAAATTACTTGTAAAATTACGTTGGATATTATTATGTTGCTATGCAATGTATTATGTAATTAGTTGAAACGTGTGATTGTTGTAGGTTATTATTTATTTTGGTTTTTGTTATTGCTTCTGCTTGTTGTGTTGTATCTTTTTCATCTTCGTTCAATTGAGAGGGTTTATTAGATACAATCTTTCTACTTTTTCAAACGTAGGAATAAGATATGTGTACACTCTAGCCTTATTAATTTCACATGTGGGATTAAATTAATTTTGTTATTGTTATTGTTATTGTTCAATATATTATGTACTTCATCCGTATGAGTACATAATACAAGATCGAGAAAACTATGTATTTGAATTTGTTGTGTCATTACAAGAAAATGAAACTTATATAATTTTCATAAATAGCTATAGTTTGAATCATAATTATGATTAATAACAACATTGTGTAATTACTATTCATAGCAACATCTTTAAAGAAAAAAAAACGAACGAAATCGAGATCGAGAGATAAAAAAGACGAATGAGATCAAGAGAGATAGATAAGAGGAGGCGAGCAGGTTGTATCTTATATACAACGTGTATCTCAGTTAAAACTAAGATAGGCATTTACATAATATCTTCTTTCTTTTTCCCAAATCTCTTCTCTCCTTATTATTATAATCTAGCACATAAATATACATATTCTTTGGAACTAAGACATAGATACAGTGATACACTTTATATCACCCCTAATATAAGTATACAAATACAGTATGTATCAATTTTTTTGTGATACACAAATGAAATGAGCATTGATATAGTGTTTAAATATTATATAACCCCTAAAATAAATATACATACACAATTTTTTTACTAAGAATAATTGTCTCATTCATATACAACTTATCTGATACATAGACACAATTAATTGTATAATATATATCAATCGAAAAAGATGAAATTTGATAATATGTTATCCATTTTCTTGATATATAGATAAAAAATTCGAATACATAAATAATATTATTGATTATATTAATTTAAGAAGTAGAAAACAATCAAAGGTTAAACAAATTAAGAACCCAGTAAGAGAATTTTGATATAACGGCGTTAATCCATTAAAAAATAAATCAACAATCAACAACCATCTAAAAAATATTGAAGAACAAGAATCACATGTTTAGATAAAATTAACTCAACTAAGACTTAAATGAGATTTTGAATTGATATAAGAAACATAGAGGAAGAAGGAGAAAGATTCACACAGTGAATTAAAAAGAGGGAGGGAGAGAGCGAAAAGGGAACGTGAGAGGATAGAAGTAAGAAAGAGAGAGGCGAGCAAAAAAAAAAGAGAAAGGAGAGATTTGCTATAAAACCTTAAATACTGTTTTATGATATAACTTTTTGAAAGTGTTGCATATATATTAGCTATTTTTAATTAGTCAAGTAGTTTTTCTTAATTTTCTAGATCTCCCATCAAGTTTGATTAGTAACTTCAAATTTCCCTATAAAAGTTATAATATATTTCTTTTTTAATTATACTCTTTTATTTTAAAATAAGTGAATTATTGAGATAATATATACCTATTAGAAAAAAAAGTTTAGGGTATAATTTGAACACCACTTTCTATTTTGTCATGATCCAAAAATAGATGTAATTGCACTCGTCTAATCTCACTAAGACAAGTCAACCTCAAACCCAATAATATGAAAACAATGTAGAAAATAAATCAAAAATAGCATAAGAGCAGAAAACTTAGTCATTCTAAAAAATGTATCCCAAAATCTAGTTATTACATGTGCAAGTCACTAATATATCATTACAAAATTGAAAGATAAGTACGAGCCTCACTTTCTTTGTTTCACGAATAGAAACAAAACATAAAAAAGAAGTAAGGGGGGTCCACTGAAATGACAAACAACTATCTCTCAAGATGAAGAAGAATGATCACATTAGATTCGGGCTAGAACTTATACAGGTATAGAAACAAAGCGTGAGTACCAAACAACATGATACTCGACAGTTAGCCAACTACACCAGGTAAAACTAAGCTAGAAAACAAGTGATCCTTTCATACCAATCGAACCGTCGCAACTAACTTGCATAGAAATCAATTCCACCTAACAATTTACAATACACACCTAACAAGGCTTAACAATCATAGTCTAACAGTCACAGTACAATAATCAACAAGCATCAAGTGTGTCAATTTCAATCATCACGCAGATCAATCACAAGTGTTCAACTAAATCAATCACAAGTATCAAGTAGATCAATCATATAATAGTCACACTTGCATATATCATTTCTCAACGATTTTATATAATGTCACTTGTTGTAATCATTTTTCAACGGCTCAATATTAATAGCCTGAACCATTTCCTATCAGATTTATCTAATATCACTTGTCGAAATTATTTCCATCGGCATAATCGACATGTCTCATCCATTGTACCAAAAATGATGCAAATAGGCAATTTCACATCATCAGAAAGAGACAATAAACTCAAGCAATTCAAGACCACTTTGATGCCATCAAAGCATTTCATCAATCAACTAATTAGGATTAACAATCAAGGCAATTCACAAAATACAAGTATCAAAACGTTTTTTTTTCCATTCAATTTTCTTTTTCCATTCATTAAGATCAACCAGGCAGAGTAATTGAACTATCACCTCGTCTCGATATCTCCGCAACATATACAATGAAGGAAAATACAAAATTCTACAAGTTTACAGGATTTAGAAATTCACTTACTTTAATTTAATCAAAAGTTAATATGAAACTTGAGCCTTTTTGTTTTTGACCAAGGTTCAAATCCACACAATTTAATTTAACAAGAATTACAATAAGATTCTGAAAACAAAAACATCTATATCTTAACAAACAACACAATATTTCTATTAAATTTCTATCACAACTTTCAAATGACACATCTTACCTCCCTGTATCAATCAGTTCCTTATTTGCCATACTCTCATGGAATAAGTACTTGAATGATTCTATAAATGGGATTTAGTTTCACTTCATTCATAATTATATCACTTGTAAATGATATTTTTGAGTTGTAAGAAAAAGATTATGCACCCTATTATCCATTGAAAACTCATGACACACTCTTATTGACATAAAACAACTAATAAATATGTGTTCGCAAGTCTTTAAAACTTAAATCGTTATAGTCCTAATGAATTTCCTATAACCAATTCATAAAGCGTAAGAAAAACTTCAAATTCTATATTAAAAGATTTAAATTTAATATAAACTTAAGAAAGTTATACAAAACTTAATTTCGAACTCTCTACTAGACCACGTGGCTCTACTTACAAGAAAAAGCGGTGTCGTTTCCTTCTCTTTTCCAGAAAACTTTGTTACTCTTCTCAATTTCCAAACCCTAAACCCAAACCCGAACACTAGAGCCAAATCCCGACGGCGATGGCATATCACGCCGGAGACAACGACGGCGACGGCCAAAACCGTCGGCTCTATAATCCATACCAAGACCTTAAAGTTCCAATTCAAAAACTCTACAAACTCCCCACTTCCCCCGAATTCCTCTTCAAAGAGGAATCTCTCGCACAGCGCCGATCATGGGGAGAAAACCTAACTTTCTACACTGGCATCGGTTACCTCTCCGGTTCCGTCGTCGGGGCAGGTAAAGGATTTATTCAAGGCGTTAAAGCTTCTGAGCCTGGGGACACGTTGAAGCTCCGGGTTAACAGAATATTAAACGGATCGGGTCACACTGGTAGGAAGTTCGGGAATCGAGTCGGAGTTATTGGACTGATGTATGCGGGTTTAGAGAGTGGGATGGTGGCGATCAGGGATACAGACGATGTTATCAATAGCGTGGTGGCGGGTTTAGGGACTGGAGCATTTTACAGGGCGGCAGCGGGGTTGAGATCCGCGGCTGTTGCAGGGGTTATTGGTGGAGCTGTAGTTGGGCTTGGAGTTGCAACGAAACAGGCGATGAAACGATACGTACCAATCTGAGCTTGTTTTTGATAGGTTTGTAAGCTTTTAAGTTTCAATTGTTACTGAAATTTTTATGGTAGCTTGAGAAATTGTTTCCACGTTGTGTTGTAATGTAATTATTTCATCAAAGGTGCATGCTTTCTTGATATATTCGATTATCGTATTATTTTGATGTAGTTACTGTTCAGTATGCATACTTGTTGGACTTCTTTTTCGTGTATTGGAAACAACCTCGGTAAGGTGTACGGACACTCTCCCCTCCCCATACCCCATTGACACGCGGTATGCTTTCTAGATATTAGCTAGTGCATGCCATCAAAGTGCACCTTGAGTAGCATAATGTAATTATTTCATTAAAGCTGCATACTTTCTTGATATTTTTACATGGTTCTTTGAATATATGTTCTGAAACTAGGTTTTAAATGGACTTGGTTATGAATAATTGACAAAAAAAGAGACTTGCTGGTGAATGGTATTTTTGAAAACTTAGCACCTTGAGATGGTTGTTCCCTTCTGTTGTTTCTTTCAATTTTTTCAGTTTGTCACAGTTTTGTGCAAAATTTCAAGAATGCATCTTCTGCCCTTGTGCAAATAGTGTTCTTTGAAGTATATTTGTACTGATAGAACATCAACAACCTACCCAGTGAAATTTTAGAAGTGGTATGCAAACCTTTACTCCTAACTAGTGGAGGTAGAGGGATTGTTGTATTGTTTACGAAGGACCCTCGTCTCTAGTGATATTTGTATTTATTTGTTAGTTACTGTGAAAGGAGGTTGTTTCCGAAGGAACCTCGCCTCAAGTGATTTTTGTATGTATTTGTTAGTTATTGTAAAGGGAGGTTGTTTCCGAAGGACCCTCGCCTCGAGTGATAGTTGTACCTATTGTTAGTTATTGACAAGGGAGGTTGTTTCCAAAGGGACCCTCGCCTCGAGTGATATTTGTACCTATTGTTAGTTATTGACAAGGGAGGTTGTTTCCGAAGGATCCTTGCCTCAGAGTGATATTTGTACCTATTATTAGTCACTGAAAAGTCTGTTCAGTAGATAACGTTGAGTTAACTGAATTCATCAAGGTGCACTTTTTAGTGGCATGTGGTAGGTAGTTACTTTTGCTGCATTCGTTTTTGTTTCTTATTTAGAAGTAATGTAATCCATTCATTCTCCGATGGTAACTTTGGCTTTATGTCTAATGTATCAATGAAAGTAGTTGCTTTGACGATTATAACTGTTCAAATTATCTTGTCAATCAGTATTATTTGTATATTCATGCTTTGTGACATACTTCATTGGTTTGCTGTTAGAATAACTGCTTAATCTTCTCAGTAGGGTACTAGGTAGTATCTCTGTTTATATGTTTACGACGCTGCATATATAATGGCTCTTTCTTTGAGCTTTTGTGAGTCACGGTTATTTGCAGACTTGCAAGCTGTCTCTCCGAAATTGGCTTATATATATTGATATGATTTTGAAGGGCCTATATTGAACCTATAGTTGAGTAGAGGACTTGAAAATCATCTTGTGTTGAATGAGTTTTTTGTATAGCTTCAACTGGCAGGCTTTCAATGTTTGAATAGAGTTCATGTTTCATTGTTATTGATCAAGTCACCACCCCTCTTTGTGAGAAGGTGGGTACTTCTTGAATTATCGATGAGTTTGGAGCTCATAAAGATCATGCTGGTCTTCTATATTCGTATTTATGTTTTGTCTGTGCTACTAAGAAAGAATTTATAATTTTAGATACAAGGGAATGGACAAGTGGTCAAATGACGTTGGTATGGACATTGTGGACCAAGAAAAAAATATAGTATGTGTTTTATTTCCAATGTGGGCAGAGTTACTGGTATGACATTGGTGGTAGTTTTTGTAGAAGTCGGTGAAATAATTGAGGTGTATGCAAGCTGGGTAGGCTACGAGAAAGTTGAAATTTTAGTTTACTGTTGATTATATTGGTATAGATAGGTGAAGTGCTGTAATACATTTCTATTCACCTCAATGATTGTTATGCCTGCACGTCAAATAGAGCTATCATAGTTATTATAATGCTAATTATTATGATGAAATTGCGTGATGCCTTGCTATTATTATGTGAAATCTAAAAATTTTGTTCTCTCTATTTTCAAATTATCAAAACAAAAAAGGCAAAAAAGTTTAACGTTGTAGAAATAATTTACAAATTTCTGTTTATCTATTGCATCGAATTCGCCTGCTTCTTAACGTATTAGAAATGATTCAAAAAATGCGTTTAATTTATTTATGAGTAGTTTCTTCTACTCTCTCTATTGACTGTATCATCCCAACCTCTCAATAATTCATGGGAAAAAAAGATTTTTAACTGTTTCTCATGTGTACATCAATTTTCCCCATAATATTTGATTATTTTGAAGTTTGAACCTGAGTTCAATTGCCTTTAAAAAGCATATTCTATCGACTGTTTAGTCGATTTCACAATTCTTACTTTTCATGAAAGAAAAGAGAAATGAAATGAACTATATGTATGATGGATTTGAATTTGACATAATGCACAAACAAACATTTAAATATAGCTTAACCTGATTAGTAAGCATTTCAAATTTTCAAGTTGAGATATCTCAATTGATAACTAAACATTTCAATTTGTTTTCATTGTGTCGTGTCTGTGGGCATTCGATATTGACGCGTCACATTATCTTTTTCATTGTGTCGTGTCTGTAGGCATTCGATATTGGCGCGTCACATTATCTTTTAGAGGTGTCTAGATAATAAGTTTGCAAGTAGAAGTGTTTAATTGACACAATGGAGATGAATTGAGGTGTCTAGATATGCTTACTTAAAGTTGGAGTGTTTAATTATCAGTTGAGATCAAGTGTGTCTATGTATTCCCAAAGACATAAAATATTCAGTGTCTTGCACATGTTACCATCAAATTTTGTCACATAACTCCATTAACAAAAAAGAGTAATTGAAAAAAGCAAAAAAGATAAAAGATAAAAAGGAGGAAAAGCTACTCAAGAATATGATAAAAAGATAAAATAATAAAAGAAGAATAGAATAAAAAGATAAAATAATAAAAGAAGAATAGAATAAAAATAAAAGCCACCTCCACCCCTCCCTTGGATATATAAATCCATATATAGTTTACTCAAAAACATAATCTTGAAGCAAAGCAAAGTACATTTTCCTCTAAAGCCAAACCTCACAACAAACAAAAGCTCTACTATTCCTAATGGAGAATTTTAGATCAATGTCAACAAGGGAAGGTGGAAGGATGCAAAAGTTAGCTCCAACAAGTATGCAAGATTTAAGGAGTTATAGTACTAATTCACATCATATTCCTAATAATAACAATAAGGAAGTGAAGATCAAGAAGAGCAATATTAACAAGAGCAAAGTGATGTCCACTTCTTCAAAAAGTTGGAAATTGGATGATCTTGAATTGCAAAGAAAGAGAAGAGTTGTTGGATATAAAGCTTATGCTATGGAGGGCAAAATGAAGGGTTCACTCAGAAAGAGCTTTAGGTGGATCAAGGATACTTGCAGTAATGTAGTCCATGGATGGTGGTGAATCAGGCTCCGAAACGAATTCAAGATTTAAGTTTTTGTAGGTTCTATGTTTAAGATTTTTATCGTCGAACAAGTTATATATTTGAAATTGCGGGTTTATATCTACTATTTATTACTTATAATTTTTATGAATACCCTTGCATATAAATTTATGCTCTGCATTGCAATAATCTCATTTTACTACTATCAAAAATGAGCTTCAGCGGTTATTAATTAGCAATTACCGCTAAATATGTATTTTTAGTGGCAATTATCACTCTTTGTGTATGTCTCTAAAGACTTTAATGACATTGGATCTAATGACACTTAATTAATGCCGATAAAGACTTTAACACTCTTTATTAATGTGTGTATTTATTGCTGATAAAAAAATAGTTTTTTTTTTGTGTGTTTGTCTTCGGTTATGATCTATTAATCTAATTTGTCATTTATCATAGAGTTAATTATGATCAAAACACATCTAAATTATTACTTTTTCTCAGTTTCATAGTTTAACTATCCATTATTTTCTTTACCCATCTAAACTATAAGATTCCATTATTCACCGATGTGAGACAATCATTTTATTCATCACCTCCTTCACTCTAGGATTCAAATATTCTTTATTAGGAGTTTTATTGTCCGGTCTGGAGTGTAACATTCATGAACCAGGGGTATATCTACCCCTTTAATTGTCCAATTTTTTTGGGGTTTCACATCGGGTTTAAATTTGTTGCCACGTCAAATTAAGTTTTAGTCCTTATTCATATTCCAAAAGCTAGCTCAAAGGGGAAGAATTACTCAAAATTTCATTCATTCACTAATACGAGATACTCCATCTTCATTCATTAACTCCTTTTGTATTAAAATACATCTCGATACTAAGTAATATGTTAAATCAATGGAACAACTGAAATATATAAAAACTTGTTCTACATTGGATCATAAATTGTAATTTAATTCTTATATATGCATTAAAGTTTGACTAAATTTGAATTCATGCTTTGCATGACTCATTTCTAAGGGCAACACTCTCAACATGATTTTTTTATTTTCAAAGTTCGAACCCGAGCTAGATTTTTTATTACAACTGAACACATCTCAACCATAATTTATATTGTTGTTACACTTTCACTAATTACCAGCAACTATGCACCGCCAAATTAAAGGAAAAAGAAACAAAAATAAAAAGGAGCAATCTTAGGTATATGATGATATTGATCCTGGAATAATGCTGCTTTTTAATGACCCATATAATCATTAGTAATGATATATAGTAAAATTTACGCATGATTTAAGGTAATTTATTATATAATTATAAGTTAATATTTATTTAATATAAGCCCTAATTGATCAGATAAACTAATAACTATTTTATTTTCACAGATTAGACTGTATTAATAATGTATTATAGTATTGAGGTGTATGTATATATATATACATATAGACAAATGTATAATTGAAGCACACAGGGATGTGACTGGCAGGGTGAACATAATCTCTCTGACTCTTCCTCCAGTCTTTTTGAAATAATTGCTACTCCCTCCGTTTATTATTAGTTGTCATGTTATGTTTGTCGAAAATAATTTTTAGAGTTAAATTAAATTACATTAATTCAATATATTAAGCAAAAAATCTAGTCTTCAAAAACTATATCAAAATACTATAAATTGCAATAATATGATGAAAAATATATCGTAAAATTTAGTCAAAGTTTTTATCGTTTAATTCTAAAAGAAAACCATGACAACTAAAAGTGGATAAAAATAATAATTGTTAAGTACTTTCTCTTTTCAAATTTGAAACTTCGTAAATTTTAATTAATATTTTAAGATGTATTTTCTTAAAATTGAAGATAAGAATACTTACCATCTGAATAATTCATTTTTTTCTTAAGAATTGTGCAAAATTTATTGTGGACAATAAAAAATTCTTACTCCGCCCTCGATAAAAAGTAAAATAATAATAATAAAAAGTAACAAGGAGATCTTTGAAGATATGCTGTGGTGAGAGTGAACGAGGTTTCTCTTAGATTTTCACTTTTCCCCCTCATTTATTCCAATGTCTTCTTAAAATTATGTGCATTTAATTCTAGGAAGCTTCACTTAGGTCCAATGACTACTTAATTGAATTCTCTTTTTGTGTGAATTTTATAAAGCTATAATGTTGGAATTTAAAAAGCTCGAATTATTCAATTCTAGTATTATGTTCAAAAAATTTTATCGGAAAATTTAAAAATTTATAATTTTTTTTAATTTTAAAATAAATGGATTTTTTTTATTGTTTAGTTAAAAGTATTTAAAGTTGAAAATGTTAAAGAGGTAAAAAACATAGATTTTTTTTTTTTGGGCTAAAAAGATTTTTCCATATTCAAAATTACCATTCAAAACCTTTTTTAATTCTACTCTATTTTTAATACCAAAATCAAGAAGCAGCTTGACTTTTCCTTTCGTTTTATTTTGTATATTTATAAAAAAAAAAATCATTTTGATTAACAACAAAATATATAAAATAATGTCAAAGACTAGTGAATTAATATCGATGAAGTTCATTTTAGTTGAATTGAAAGATCAAAGTAATGGACCAATACTAGAATATAATTGGTTCAAAGAGGAAAAAGTATGATATAGATATTATTAAGGATTACAATCCATTTTTTTTTTTTACTTAGATGTGCATCAAATTAGTAATGGATAATTATTGTTAGAACTTTTAATGATTATTAATTCAACTAACAACTATAATCATTTGAGTCCGAAGTCTAAAGGGTAAAAAAAATTTACAAAAATTTCAAAAGGGTACATTAATATTTTTTTTAACCAAAGGGGCAAATCGCTATTGGCATAGCAATTTTATTTTACTCCCGTTAAAGTTAAAATCGCTGACCCACAAGCGATTTTCTCCAAAACTTGTTTTTCATTTTTCTTAAAGAATATCTCTGCAACGATTTTGGCCAAAAAAATATTTTTAAAAAAGTAAAAAAAATTTGGTGAAAAAAAGTTGTTTTTTTAAATAAAGTCGCTGCCTTGGTAGCGATTTAGGTGACTTTTTTTATCACCATAAAAATAGGAAGAGGCGGGAGGAGTTAATTAGTAGTACTACGTGGATTTTTTTATAAAATCTTTTGGTGAAATAAATTTTTTAAAGACCTACTTTCTCACAACAAGGTGTTCTTCTCATTTTTTTTTGAGATAATTATAGGGAATGACAAACTAATAAAGATAATTAAATGGAGTAACTTATCTTTTATTTATTTTCTTTAATAAGTAAACTCTCGGTCAATTTGCTATATTAGAGTCCACGGAATTGTATAAAATATCTCCCCCAAAATTAAACCGTCCTTTTTCTGTTTCCTTTTCATATTATACAATCTTTTTTCCTTTCCTTCAATTTCTCCATGATATTCTCCACAAATTCAATTTCAAATTTTAAATTTCTTTAGCAAGTCCTTGCGTTTTCAAAAGTATTTCAAAACCTTCAGGTACCATAAAAAACTCATCTAATTTTGTCATTTTTTTTCAATTTTTTCAAACTACCTTTTCACTCCACTTCATAATCCATTCAGATTTTTGTGAATCAACATGGGTATGTTGCTTTCTTCAATTTTATACTCAATGTTGAGTTTAATCACATTCGTATCAATCCCTAGTTGCATTGCAATGACATTATACAATTTATTATACGATGAACTTTCTTTAAAAATCATCCCCTCAATTGTATAATCGACGTAACAATTGTCATTATCCCATCTACCAGAATGCATAACCAAAATAGCCAATGAAGCCATTTTTAGAAGTTCTGTATAAAAACTAAATTATATACATATACATTTGTAAGCTTAAGAATTTCAACAACAAGCATAACATATATTTATACAAATTCTAGCAACTTCAGTTTTTAACTTATACACATTTTCAAATTATATCAAAAGCCTTTATATACACAAAATTAAAGCTTTATACAATTATACAATTCACCCAAAAACACTAAATATGTACATGTATATAACTGACAAATTCGTATAAACATACAACAGTTCTATACAATTACACAATTTACCAAAAAATACTAAATAGGTATATGTATATAATTGACGGCTTCGAATAAACATACAACAGTTTCATACATTTATACATATACCTATTTATTATAAGTGAATAAGTGTATGAAATGTATAAATGACGTCTAAAATTATACAGAAAAAGACATCCGTAGCAAATTCAAATTTTGCTACGGAACGCAAATTTATAAAGTTTGCCATAGCCTAAAATTAAGAATTTTATATTTGCTATATATAAAATTTGCCTTTTTTTTTTTGTATAGTATAATTATAGGAAAAATTGTATATAATGATAAATTAATAAATTAAATTAAATGCTATAATTACACTTTGATTTAATTGTGCCTGTAGCAAACTGTTTGTCAGTCATTTCTCTCCCTCAAACTCTCGCTCGCCACTCTCCCGCTCTCGCTCCATCTCTCGATTGCTCCCTCTCACTTTTATACAAACACAAGTGTATAAAATGTGTTTCTGTTTGTATAAAGCGAGAAAAAATTGTATATATACATATATTTTCGTTCCCCTCTCTCCCCTCTCCCAGATCTCGCTCACCTCTATCGCTTATACAAACAAAAATAAAATGTATAAATTGTGTTTCTGCTTGTATAAAGAGAGAAAAAATTGTATATACACATGCAAATACATGTATCTTCGTCCTATACACTTATAATTATACAATACATATATTCCCTTGCCCAATTTTCTTTTGTCTTTCTCTCTTTCTCGTTTTATACATACACAAATTATAAAATTGATTTGTATATAACTGATTTCTTTTGTATATGTATAGCGAATTATATAATTGATTTCTTTGTATATGTATAGCGAATTATACATATTTATACTTGCTATGGAGCGCAATTATGCAAACTTTGCTATAACATACAAATATGAATTTTGTGTTTGTTATATGTGAAAATTGCTCTTTTAATTAACTTAAGTCTTTTAACTTTATAATTTGATCAAGCCCAACACTTTAGCCCAAGTATAAACAATCTCAAATCCAAGTCCATCAAAATCTATTTTAGTCTTTATCTAATGTACCTTCACATAAAATAGTCACACTTTCTCTTAAATGAATCACTTTGTTCGTGTAATGATAACTCTAATATTGCTTAATTGCTTGATTGAACCGATATTAACTTTTCTGTAAATTGTTCATGTACTTGGTATTTGTGTTTATCGAGATATGTGTAGGTCTTCACAAAATTTATTACTTTCAAACCGAATAAACCAGAAAACTGAACCAAACCAAACCAAATCGACACTAACCAAACCGATGGTTATTTTTTTCATTTGGTTTAGTTTTAGAAATTTAAAAACCGAATAGATTGATTTGATTTTAATTTTAATCAATAACCGATCTAAATCGAACCACGAACACCCCCAGTTACATGTATAAAGGCCTATGTAGCGTGTTCACATACAAAGGGATGGAAGGAAAAACTAGTCCTAACTCAATTCCAGAGCTAACTAATGTGGAGTGTGAAAAATAAAAAAATGGGGAGCCAAACAACCTCAGAAACAATGAATTAGGTGAATGTACGTATTACATAACTCTGATACTATAATTAAGAAATTGATCTTGAGTCTAACCGAACTCCAAAAGATAGCATGAGGAGAAGTTGTGAAATATAAGGAGACCGAAGACGTTTTGAACACACTGATGTTGGACTCCAACACACTTTTTTGGTTAAATTCCAAAAATCAGCTCAAAGGACAATTTAGACATAGACAAAATATTCAAAAATAGCTAGAAATCCAAAAAATGCATGCATTTCATCCATACACACAACATTCATTGAATACATTAAAATCTTAATTGCATAAACTTGATATATCATCAAAGTTCATAATGTTACATTTTCCCACGTTAATAAAAAGAAGAAGAAAAAAGACTTACTTATAAAACTAAAAACTAAAAACTAAAAAGAAACTAAAAGTAAAACTAATAAGCTGCAGTATATGATATTATTGCAACTCTCATGAGCGTTCCACCAAATGCTCCTCCAAGCACCTGCATGTTGGAATTTGTTTATTTACCATTTGATTATTTTTTTTACAAAGCGAAGTTAAACCTTACTATTTATTTTCACTAACATCAAATTATAAGCGGATTTTTATCTTTCACAAAAAAGTTAATAATGATTTTTTTTCTTCACTCAGAAGGACCAATAGTGTTTCCAGTTACCCTCCAACGTTGACTCAAACCCTCAATTTATTCATTTTAATTGCTTTGGTAGTGAGCATTCAATAATTAGTTGTTGATATAACTAACATGAAAATTTAGATATAGATCAAAAATAGAACTTAACTCTATATATACCTGAATTTTTAACTCTTCTAGCTAGACGCGATTATTTCTTCTTTTGTTTTGTCTTTGATTTCTCTGATTCTTTCTCTGTTGTATAGTAATTTTGTGTTCCAACTTTTCAAAGATTGTGTCAAGCCATTTCAAATTTCCGGTTGATATCATGATATATATAATGGATAATCCAATACATAGCCCACTTCCATATCCCATAAGAGCAGCTTTCCAAAAATCATTTAGAAATTCAGAATTGCTTTCTTCATCATCTGACTCATAATCGCTATTACTTGTCTCCGGTGTCCAATTACTTCCACAATCTTTCGAAAGAGGGAATCCTCGTAATCCATCATTACCTTCATATGAATTATTTTCAAATGTAGCAAATTGACGTCCTTGAGGAATGCAACCTTGGAGATGATTGTTAGAGAAACTTAAGACTACAAGAGACGTAAGAGCAGCAAGTTGTTGTGGTATCTCTCCTGAAAGCTGATTAAACGAAAGATCCAATGATTCGAGTAAAGATAAACTTCCAAGTGATGGTGGTATGTTACCTTGCAATCTATTATGAGACAAATTTAGCCCCCGAAGTGCAATGAGATCTCCGAGATTACTTGGAATATACCCTTCAAAGTTGTTACTTGAAAGATCGATAGTGTTCCAAAGTGTCGGAATTCTATCCAGTTCATACTCCATTCCCTTTGTTGAAACTGTTACAGAATCATTGTAATCTCTCTCTCCAGATTTACCAAGATATGTCGGTACCTTCACTGTTTGATTTATTGTCCTCATGGCTTTCAAAATTTGAAATAGACTAGTCGACAAGTTTCCTGTGAAAGCATTGTAAGAGAGATCTATGATTCGAAGCTCAGAAAACATGTTTTCATTACTTAAAGCTCTAATTGGCCCATGTAATTTGTTCGATCTCAAGCTTAAAACTTTCAGATTTGGCAAAGTTTCAAACCATATTGGAAATGTGTCGTTAAATTGATTGTCTCCTAAATCAAGAATTTCCAAGTTTTTGCAATTGGCTAAAGATTGGGGGATTTTTCCTTCTAATTCATTGTCATGCAAGTCTAAGCTCCTAAGTACACTTCCATTGCTAAAAGTTTCTGGAAGAGTCCCATAAAGATTGTTTTGGTGGATATCCAAAACCTCAAGATGACCCCATGTTGCCAAAACATTGTGGAATTTCTCCCTTCAGATTGTTTCTACCCAAATCTAAAATCCTTAGTGATGTTAGATTGCAAATAGACGAAGGGATATCTTTACCGAGATTATTATCTTCTATTCTCAATACCTGGAGTCCACTGATATTAACTAGACATTGCGGAATTTCTCCCCTCAAGTTGTTACTCCCCAAATACACCACTTCCAATTTCATAAAATTGCAAAAAGATGAAGGAATTTTCTCAGTGAGATTGTTGTTTTGGAGATACATCCATTGCAAGTTTCTCAAGTAGCCCAAAGAAGCTGGAATTGAACCAGTGAGTTTATTAACACTTAAATACATAGTAACAAGTCTTCCTATGTTCCCCAACTCACTTGGAATCGAACCAGAAAGGTTGTTAGTATGAAGAGACAAAAGATACAACTCATTCAAATTTCCCAAAGAAGTAGGAATAGAACCACTAAGAAAATTAGTAGAGAAATCTAAATAACTAAGAGTCCTTAGGTAACCTATTTCTTCAGGAATGGAGCTAGAAAGCTGATTCTCACGAAGATGCATAGAGGTTAAGCTGGTCAAATTCCCCAATGAAGCAGGAATAGCACCACTCAAAGAATTTTTAGACAAAAAGAGTTCACTAAGAGACCTTAAGTAACCTATTTCTTCGGGAATGGAGCCAGAAAGGTTATTCTGATTAAGGTGCAGAATAGAAAGGCTGGTCAAATTTCCCAATGAAGCGGGAATAGAGCCAGAAAGATGGTTCTCATGAAGATACAATTTAGACAAGCTTGTCAAATTTCCCAATGAAGCGGGAATAGAGCCATTAAGAGAATTAGTACTCAAACCTAAATAAGCAAGGGACCTTAGGTCACCTATTTCCTTAGGAATCGAGCCAAAAAGACTATTTTGATAAATATACAAACTAGACAAGTTGGTTAAATTACCCAAGGAGGAAGGAATGGAACCATTTAAAAGGTTGTCATAGATGTAAATGGTCTGAAGCTTGGCTAGTGAACCGATTTGCGGTGGGATTGTGCCTGAAATGTGATTGGTATGTAAGTCAAGATAGACAAGATTAGTGAGATTACCAATATGAGGTGGGATGACTCCAGAGAGATTGTTCATGCTAAGATCAACATATTCAAGAAAAGGGAGAGTCGAAAATGGAAAATCATAGAGTGTACCGATGACATTAACACCTCTAATATCCAACTTGCTTACCCTACCATCAGAGCATGTAACTCCATACCAATCCCCGCATGCATTCGAATTCTGTGTCCATGAAGCCAATAAGGAATTATTCTGATTTTTAAAAGTTGCTTTCCATTTTAGGAGGGCAATTGCTTCCTCAGTGGAAGCAAAAGTAACTGTAAAGAGACATAAGAAATTGAGAACCTGAAATATTGAAAATATTTTGGGAACCATAATCAAATATTGATAAGAGATTTTAATGGATTTTTTTTTTCTTTTGATGAGTTTTTGCATACATTTATAATGCAGAAAACATTTCTTTAAGGTCTTGCTAGTCAATGGCATATAATTGTTAATTTGTTCTTGTCATATACTGTTTTGTCTCTATTAGATTGTCCATATATATATTGCCTAAACAAAAGACATGGATTTAGTCATTGGTCTCTCCTAATTTTGTATTTAATTTAATTATCTAAAGATATAAATTGTCTTTTGTGGTATCGGGAGATTTATTTTTGTACCCCTTTCCAAATTTACTTTTAATTTTCGGGATTTTTTTTAATGAAAGATTTTGTTATATATAAGAGATTTGAAAAGTTCATTTTTTTTTTCTATTTAAACTCTAAATGATTATAAAAAATTATTTTTATTGTAAGATCTGAATAGACTGTATATCGGCCGGCCGGGTCAATTGGTCTAAGAAAATAATTTATTTTATTTTTTCTTGTTGAAGACCAAATCCAATCTCTCAAGGAAGTAAGAATAAAGAAAAGAAAATCACTAATGCCAACTTTCAGAGTTCATATTGAAAGGTTTTCTAATAATATTAGAGATAAGTGTCAAAAACACACCTAAACTATATCTTTTCTTGAGTTTCATACCTTAACTATTGAAAGTTTGAGTTTCATACCTAAACTATCACTTTTAGTTTGAGAAACACACCTCTCTCTTTTATACCACTCTCATCATGGTATGTGTGATACAGTCTCTCTTTTATTTTAATGAATTTTCACATCACACTCCACACAAAAAATTTAATCTTGACAAAAAATAAATAAATTATTAGTATTAGTTAAAATTAAAAAACTATTAAAAAAAATAATATTTTCTTTATAAAATAAAATGTAAAATATTTTTCTTACCCCACGCCATCACTTCCTCTCCCCCCCCCCCCCACCATTTTTTAAGTTTTTTATTTTATTTAAATTTCTTTTATAAAAGTATTTCATTTTTTTACTTCATCTCCTCCCCTCCTCAAATACTAATTTACATATTATTTTATTTTCTTAAAAAATAATTCTACCCATCCACTTAACCCTCTGCTTTCAATTTTTTTTCCAGTGTTTAGATATACATATCGAAAATATTTTTACTTGCCGCCGGAAGACTTTTTAAATTTTTTTAGTTATTTATGTTATATTCGGTACACTAGTGAAATTTTTTTTCTAAAAATATAATACGTGCACAAAATGAGAAAAATGTAAAAAAATAAAAATTAGGAGCGGAGGATTAAATAGGATGGAGTAGATTTTTATTTTTTTAAAATAAAATAATTAATTTTTAGGGGGGGGGGATGAATGGGTGTTTTTTTTTTTTTTTGGAGGGGGAGGGGAGGATGAAGTATGAAATTTTTAAAAATATTTTATAAATGACTTTTTTTTTTTAAAAGGAAGGGGGTTGTGGGGGGGTGTTACGTGGAGGAGGTGGTGGAGTGGGGTAAGAAAAATAATTTAATTTTTTATACGGATAGTAAAACTTTAATCTTTAATTTTTAATTAATATTAATATTTTATTATTTAATTTATATCTAGGTAAAATATTTTATCTATGTGGAATGTCATGTATCAATGTTTTTTTAAATAAAAGAGAGTGCATTACACACACCACTGAGGTGTGTTTCTCAAACTAAAAAGTGATAGTTTAGGTATGAAACTCACACTCTCAATAGTTTAGGTATGAAACTAAAAAAAAGTGAAAAATTTAGGTGTGTTTTTGACACTTATCTAATAATAATATATTAGTAGATTTATTTACAAATAACGTAAGAGTCATAATCTCATCTCATTAGAAATTATAGTGCTAAACAATTTTTTTTATATATAAACACCAAAAGAAGGAACAATAAAAGGCAAAACAAGAAAAGAAAAAAACAATGGAAGAAAGAACTAAAATACTATAGGGAAACTAATATCACTAAATAACTTAAAGCTCTAAAATCTGTCCGGACTCAAACTCACGACCCTCATACTGACAATTGATACACTTTACCAACTGAGCTATGCACTCTTTTGTACAAAAAATTATGTCACGTGACATCTCTTGAACCTTACTAGATCGGCCCCTAAACAACTCGATAATTATTTGTATGACAATGAAAGCATAGACACAACACATGCAATTGCATAAAAGTGACATAGCAATGAAATATCTGTCTCTTACTGAGTTGATCAAAACTTGTGAATTGTTTACTAAGTGATAATTAATTATTTAAACTTTGCAATTAAAAGAAACAAACAAACAAACCATTTCTTCTAGAAAAAACATTTATCAACTGTGTAGGGAAAAGAATTATCCCATATACATATTGCTTCTTCAATTTGAGGGACACAAATTCTAACTTTCTTCTATGAAATAAATTACTGATCGTACAATTTATAATTATTCATATCAAATAATCAATCAATTCAAAATTTAGAAAATGTTGTCATCCTCAAGTCAATGCCCAAGTCTTATGGGAAATGTCAAATTTGGCTCTATTTGTCTAACAACATAATTGTTTGTCTTGTCGAAGAAATAGAAGAAAACAAGCAAAACACAAATTTTTTCTGTCGTTTGGTAGAGTTTATTGGAAAAAATAATGCATGTATTAACCTTTTGTATTATTAGTATCTTGTTAGGTAAGCATTACTTCTACATTTTGGGATCATTTGGTAGAATCTATAAAAATAAATCTAGTGTATTAGTAATACTTGATAGAATAATACCCTCCACACTCTATAGCTTTGGAAATAAAAAATGTGTTGAGAAGGCCTTCGAAAGGTTATTATGCCATTAATCAATCTACTACATGTCTTGAAACCTTTTTTTATTACTAGTACATAAAAAATCATGGTATTAGTAATACGAGTTCAAAGCTTAAAGGGTAAAAAAATTACCAAAAATTTCAAAGGGGTACATCAATTTCTTTTTTTAACCAAAAGGGCAAAATCGCTACTGATGCAGCGATTTTGTTTTCACGCCGTTAAATTTCAAATTCTCAAAATCGCTGACATATCAGCGATTTTGTTAGTATTTTTTTCTTTTTTTTATAAAAGAGAATTGCTGCTCATGCAGCGTTTTACGCAAATTTTATTTTAAAAAAATTAAAATCGCTGTGACTGCAAACATAAAATTCATATTTGTATGCTATAGCAAAGTTTGCATAACTGCGCTCCATATAAAACTTATATATGTATAATTCGCTATACATATACAATTGAAGCGAATTGTATAATTTTTTTTGTATAAAACAAGAAAGAGAGAAATTATATACAATTTGAATTGTATAAAATGAGAAAGCGAGAAAGGCAGAATTGAATTGTATAAAACGAGAAAGAGAGAAATTATATACAATTTGAATTTGTATAAAACGAGGAAGAGAGAAAGGCAAAAAGAGGAATATACAATTGAATCGAATTGTATAAAACGAGAAAGAGAGAAATTATATACAGTTTGAATTTTTACAAAACGAGAAAGGCAAACGAGACTTGGCAGAGAAATATTTGTATTGTATAATTATAAGTGTATAGGACGAAAATATATGTATTTGCTTGCGTTTATACAATTTTCTCTCGCTTTATACAATTAGAAACACAATTTATACAATTCTATTGTATAAAGCGAGAGAGGCGAGCGACAGGAATAAGCGAGTGAGAATATGAGGGAGAGAGAGACTGACAAACAGTTTGCTATGGAACACTAATAAATCAAAGGGTAGCTACTATATTTATTTTATATTATTAGTTTGTAATTCTATACAATTATCCCTTAAAAAAACTATGTTAATTTTTTTTAAATATAGCTGCCAATTATTTTTTAAAAAAATTATTAAATGTTGGTATTTTTTTAAAAAATAATTAAAATCAGCATTTTTATAAAAAAAGTTTTTTCTTTTAAATAAAAAAAATCGCTTCTAGTAAATTTCTCTTTTTAAAAATATCGTTGCCAATTATTTTTTTTAAAAAGTCGTATTAAATATTGGTGATTTTTCTTTTTTGATTTTGATCAAAATAAAAATTGCATTACAATTCTAAATGTTTTTTTTTTTAAATCACTGCAATTGCAGCATATGTATATTAATTTTTTTTTTTAAAAAGGCAGTGTTTTAGTGATTTTTTTTTTAAAAAAAAATCATTGCCAATTTTTTTTTTAAATCGTAAAATTATTTTTTAAAAAGAATTCATCAACATTTAATATGATTTGCTTAAAAAAAATTGGCAGCAATAATTTAATAACAATTAGTTAACTAAAATAGCTGCCAAGATTTAAAAATAAAAAAGAAAAAAAAATCCACATAAATCGCTGCCTTGACAACGATTTCCAAAAGAAAAAAAGTTTTCACTTAAATCGCTGCCAAGACAGCGATTTTACTTTTATAAAAAAAAATTCACCAAAACGCTGCATGGGCAGCGATTTTCTTTTTAAAAAAAAAAAAAAAATTGAACAAAATCTCTGGTAGGTCAGCGATTTTGACTTTTAACAAACTTAACGCCGTGAAAACAAAATCGCTACGTCAGCAGCGATTTTGTCCTTTGCAATTTTTGGCATTTTTTCTGCCCTTTAGACTTCGAACTCTTTGTAATACATACCTCAATAAACAATAAATCGTATAACTAATACAAATATTAGATATACATAGGCTAAAACTTATAAGTATACCTAATTAACAAGGTACTAATTAATAATACAAAAAACTTATGTATGCATGTTTTTTTGTAACGACACACTCGCCTTATCCCACTATGACAAATAATTCGAAAATCCAAAACATAACAACAAAAAAGCAGAAATTAAAATATCAATGGTGTTTTATCGGAAAAATATTTTTTATAAGTTTTGACTTTTTTAGAGTCGCCACTTAATTTTTGAGGAAAAATCAAGAAAAAACTTAGTTTTCAAAAAGACTTAAACAGAAAGATCATTTGAAAACTTTAAGGGGTTCGGAGATTCCTATTAACGTCTCAGGAAAGTGTTTAAGGCACCTAAAACGTCCGCTAACTTGCGATTATCCAATAACCAATTTATTTCAAGATAAAATATTGTTTTAGAATTGTTTGAAACAAAGTAATTAATTTTAAAATTGATTTGCAAATTTATTCACTCTTTTAAAATTGGTTTGAAATTATTTTTTAGTCGATAAAATATTTACGACGTTTGCGGGGATTTGGAGTTTTCAATTTTAAAACTAAAGACAAATAAGCAAATAAGGAACAAAATATGAGAGAGAGAGAGAGTCGGGTTGGGTCCAAAGCCGGATTCTGTTCGCCTGGACCGGTATTTGGACCCATTTCTTTCGGGTTTTGACCCTTTTCTTATTTTGGGCCTTTGGCCCACTTCACCTGTACCTGTCCTAAATTCTAAGGATACAATAACTAAAATATTCAAATGGGCTTAGGCCCAACAACAACAAAATACAAACTTAGAAAAAACAAATTTTGGGTTTTTTGGCCCCAAAAAAATCTTCAACTTCTCGGTTTGTTTCAAATTCTTCAACCTCGAGACCTGTACGCCTTTTCCTTTGACTCGGAGTGAGGCTGAATCGGACAAGAAGGGTGAATGTGGGCCTTCACGACCCTAATCGTAATGCAAGGAGGAGAAGGAGTCCATGATGGACTCAAGACCGATTACACATAGAAAACAACAAAATAATACAAGAATTAGTACTGGAGGACACTTTAAGTCTATGCAACACAACCAAAACACATAACATAGAAAGAGGAAAAATATATATATGATTGATTCATTATGTCAACATAAGGCTGAGATGACCAGAAGACGGCTTACAACACTTAAAGAATATTCACTTAAAAGAAACAAAACGCACATGATAAAATGAAATGCTACAAGATGATGACAAATAAACAATCGAGCTAACAGTGATCCTTTGGAGAGGCTCAAGACATAGTTACTTAGATCAAATAGTGACAAGGAAACCAATGCTAATCTAAAAAAAAAAACAGAAACAAACCACTATAGTTGCTGCCAGTAAAATGCAAAATGACGCTTAGGAAAGGAAGTAATAGATTCAATCATTAATCGAGTGAATTTGAGCATTCTGGAAACATGGGTGAAGAAGTAAGCAAAATAAACAACATATGCCACTATTTGCAAAATAATCATACATGAATGAGAGAAAGAACTTTGGCATTTTTAACAACTTCGAATAAAAAGGAAAGCAGATTCGAGCAACAAACACTACAGTCAATCGATTTTAAGCTCAGACAAAATATGTATATGACTATATTCCCTGACCACTCTATTTGAAAACTGAAATAATATGTTCCCGCAATAAAAAAAAAAGTTTTAGCAGAAATAGCAAGCTAAAAAAAATGTCTGTTAACAACCAAGAGCCAAACGAAGTCATGGACAAAACTAAGAGAAATCCAAATATATAGGTAGAATAGTGATTCAAGGATTTTTCTAAGGAAAAGGATTACTGCAACAAGTTTGGAGGAATGCCATGGTAGGAAAAGACAACAGACAGAGATTGGAGGAAGCATTAACAGAAAGACATGAATAGTAGCAATAAACATAAATGTTGATAAACACTTACAAAAACAATAAATCTTACAAACACAATCAGATAGACAACAGGGAAACGAACTAGGAACGCTAAGCAGATTCAACACTTAAGATTATGAAGATAATACTATAGCTGATCAGAAAGGGGAAAAAAACAAAGTACTAAAAACTTTCAGACATTTGAACTGAAAAGGGGCAAGTGAGGGGAAAGTGGTATCAAGAGTAAAACAGAGGCATTTACGATGGCAACAAAACGAAAGCCCTTGAAGCTACAGAGAGAACATCACCATATCGAGTTAAAAAGTAGCGTTTTCAAACTGAAACTACGACTGCAGGAAGTTCAAAATTGGTAGACATGTCATGTTAGTAAGCCAGGTACTGGAGACCCTAAGTTAATAGTTTATCACAAAAAATTAAGCTAACGCCTTTACAATAACGGAATCGAAGTATATATTTGCGATAAAGGATCGAACAAAATAACATCATCATCCAAAAAATAACCGAAGGACAAAGCTACAATAGACACTACCTCCAAAATCGGGAATAAAGAGTAATGAGGATAGGGGGGCAAACAATCGTTTGTGGGAAGCAAATATCATTCACAACAAAACGACAAGTCGGCATTACCCAAAACGAAAGACGAACAAAGGCAACCAAAGTCGACATCAAAAGCTCAAACAGCGAAGCATAAGATGAATAGGAATTTTAAGAAGAGAGAATGATATTACCTTCTCTTGGGCAGTGCCTGAAATATTGGGCCATAATGGGTATGGCTGGAAAGAAAAAGAATTGGGGTTGCTGAAAATTTGCAATTGGGTCTGGGAGGGGTTAAAGATCTGCTGGGCTGGATTAAATAAAGGGTTGGGAATATTAGGCTCTAAATTAGAAATTTGGATCGACTAATCTGGGGCTGTGAAAGTTTAAGGGAATCGATCAATTTGGTATCAAAAGGATGGCCCAAAATTGATTTGTTCAAATGGAATAGAAATAAGTGATAAAACTAGATAAGATGAATTATTACAAATCAATTGAACAAGCTTCTTAATTTTAACGAAACAAAATAATCGGCGTAATTATAAGATAATTAAAAATAGTAAACTATTATGTAACTAATCTAATTAGTGGAATATTTTAAACCAACCAAGATTTATTTCTTTGATGAATTTTCGAAAAATCCTAAAACACATATTATCTAAAAATTATAAAGAGGTAATAAGATCAACTTGGAATAACTTGAAAACTATTTTATTTATATATATATATATATATATATATATATATATATATATAACTTTATAAATCTATTATTTCAAGTCGTTTAGCATTGAGAAGATTGTTTATTAACTTATATCGGGGAGGGTCAAAAATTGGGTGTCAACAAATGGCATAAATGCGGGTAACTTAGTCAACTCAAAAATACCCCAAAATCTGATTGTCACATGTACACGCCACTATTATAACTGAATAGAAGAAAATTACAAGTCTAAAATGTCGTCTTTTTTCTAGAGTAGAAACAAGAACATAATAAAGGAACAATATGACTCATTGAGATGACAAACAACTACCTCTCAAGTATCCAAAAAAAAAAGCCTCGGACGAAGTAGAGAAGAAGGATAATCACATAGATCTGGGCTCGTGACCTACACAAGTGTACAAGTAAGGAGTGAGTACCAAACTACACGATACTTAACAGACAAACTACTAAACGCTAAGTCAAGCAAAGTAGAATACAAACGCTCCTTTCATTTCAACAGAACTTCCACAAACTACAACCTACTCATAAATCAACCCAACCTAACAACCTATAAATCACGAAACACATATCAATAGTTACATCTCAGCAAGTACAGATGATCAGTCACAGTCAAGTATCAAGTACATCAATCGAAAGTCTCATAAAACGATCACAACTTCACAAATAGTAATGATGTGCAATGCAATTATATGATACACTTCAGTTAAATCTCTATTCGAAACCCCATAGGGGACTTCCTAGTCCATGCATCTGCCATAGACGTGTGGCCCGATCCCAATACAGTGGTACATCATAAACACAAGCATAATAGTGCATTGATCAAATATGAGGATGATAATTCAACATCAATATCCAACAACAATTAATCAAAGCATATCATTAAGTGTTCATCTCATTTGGTCAATTGCCACAATATAATCAAGTCACACAAATCAATAACATTCTAATTTTTAATCCAAGTTGTTTAGCAAGTTCACATCATTAAAGTACAATACGCAATTCTTATCTGAATACCTTCACAAATTTCCATTACTTCATCCGTTTCAATTTATGTGATACTTTTCGAATTTCGAGATTCAAACAAATCTATCTTTGACCGTAAATTTTTATATATATTTTAATTATTTTGAATTGCCAATTATTGTGACTTATAGTACTATTTACATAGTTCACAAATATATAAAATGCATTTTTTTTAAAAAAATTGAAGATTCCACGCGCTAATTTCTGAACAAACTTAAGTTGTTTGACTCTCGAAAAATAAAAAGTGTCACATAAATTGAGACAGAGAAAGTATTTCGCAACACATTAAACAAGGAAGCTTTCTGATTTTTCCATATAAAACAATTATTTTTTCTTTTCATACCAATTCAATCTAATTATGTATGGAATAGCCATTGAATATTTTTAGATAGAAAATTTTGTAGGAAAAAATATATGGTGATTTTTTAAGTAGTGTAATATTGAAGTCTCACTTTAATGCATGTTAGTGTTAATATTTATATGTGATGGTGGTAGTGAGGTTTCTTGTTGAATAATTTGAAGCTTCAGAGGGTGTTTTAATTTTTTTTTTTTGGTACTTTGTACTTGCCAAAGGCTACATATACCTTCTTTCTGTCCCGTTTTATTTGTCAAATTTTGATTTGACACATCTATTTAAAAAACAATGATTACAATAGTGAGTTCAATAGAGTCTTAAACATATTTACTGAGTACATTTTTCAAAGAAATTAACTCAATATTAATAAACTGAGCATATAATATAAAAAAATAAATCATCCTTTCTTGATTTATTAAACATGACAAGTCAAAATGACATCAAATTAAAAAAGAAAAGAAAGGACAAACATACAGATAGGGGCAGAAGAAGTACTATTCTCGTACTTGAATCCAAGAAATGCATACATTTCATTCAATACACACAACATTCATTGAATACATTAATATCTTACATAAACTTGATATTTCATCAAAGTACATAACATTACATTTTCCCAAGTTAATAGAAAAAGGAAGAAGAAAAGGCTTTACTTATACAACTTAAAAAGAAACCAAATAGTAAAAACTAGCTAATAAGCTAGCAACATATGATATTATTGCATCTCTGTTCACTATAATTAATTGCCGCTAAATATGTATTTTTAGCGGCAATTGTCACTCTTTGTATATGTCCCTAAAACCTTTAGCGAAATTAGTTCTAATGACACTTAACTAATGCCGGTAAAGGCTTTAGCACTCTTTATATTAGTCAATATTTAATGCCGCTAAAAATCGTTTTTATTGTAGTGATTGAGCATTCATATCAAATAATCAATAAATCCAAAGTTTGGAAAATGTTGTCATCCTCAAGTCAATGCCCCAAGTTTTACGGAAAACGTCAAGTTTGGCTCTATTTGTCCAAAAAATGACCTCTATTTTAAAAATAAAAGAAAACAAGCAAAACACAAATTTCCTTGTCGTTTGATAGAGTGTACTAGAAAAAATAATGCATGTATTAGCTTTGTTTAATTTATTAGTACTATCACTGGTGGCATATCTTCCAAGCACCAGGGGTGGCTCGACAATGTTAAAAAAAAGACATGTGTCTTAGGCCCCCAAATTTAAGAGGCCTCATTTTTAATAATAATAGATTAAGTTATTATTTTTAACAAATATTGAAGACTATTTGTAGAAAAAGTAAACTTTTCATGAAAATGATGAAATTATTAAAAGAAAGTTGACATATTTGGAGTACTATATCTCATAAAAAATAATTTAAAATAAGGAAGGTTATATTATAAATTGAAAACTAGAAGAAATCAATTATATAAAGTTATTAACAATTCAAGTTTAAGGCCCCGTTTGATTTTTGCTTTAGGCCACTAATATGTTTGAGCCGCTCCTGCCAAGCACCGTCGACTTATAAGTGTGTATATATAACACAATTCACATATACTATTATATTTTTTTTCAGAAAGTGACAATTTTTTTTAAAAACTTTTTCCGGATAAGTTTTATTTTTGAAAATAATCTCATTAAATATAATAGTAGGTTGTTAGGATGACGATGGAGCAGCACGAATGCTGGAGCGGAGCGGGTTGAAGTGAGTTTTTTTTCTCTCAAAACTAATGCGGGGCGGACGGTTTGCGGGTATTAGGGGTGTTTGTGCTTTGGTTTGGATCGGTTATTGATTAAAACCAAAATCAAACCAATCTAGTCGATTTTTTATATTTCTAAAACCAAACCAATCTAAACGAAATAATAACCGTCGATTTGGTTCGGTTTGGTTCAGTTTTCCGGGTTTATACGATTTGAAAGTAATAATTTTTTTGAGAATGTACGTATCTCGATAAATACAAACACCTAGTGTATGAAAAATCCTTAGAAGAGTTATTCTCAGTTCAATTAAACAATACTAGAATCATTATTACACGAACAAAGTGATTCAATTAAAAGAAAATATGACTATTTCATGTGAAGTAGGGTAGCTAAAGACTAAAATGAATTTGATGGACTTGGACTTAGGATTGTTATAGTTAGGCTAAAATGTTGAGTTTGAGAATATGGTAAAGTTAAAGACTTAAGTTAAATAAAATTTGACAAAATATTTATATTTTATTTATGAGTAATCAATATATAAATAATTATAAAATTTGTATTTCCAATTAATCGGTTCGGTTGAGTTATTTTTAGGTTTTTATTTTGTAAAACCAAAATCAAGCCCAAACCAAATAGTATCGATTTTCAAAATTTAAAACCAAACCTAACCAAACCAAAATAAATATCGATTTGTTAATCGGTTTGGTTCGGATTGCGGTTCGATTTAATTTTTCAACCATAACCATGAACAATTTTGGAGGGTATATGTAATTATAAGCGGGTTCAAACTTAAATTTTAATTTTAACATGTTATAAACGTCATAGAGCATTATTTATAAAGATAATTTCTTTGAAACTATTAAAATATTGAAGATAGTAAATGAAAATAGTTCAATAAAAAATAATATAACTTCTTACATGCTCTCCAAAATAAATTTTCAAGTTATTATCTATTAAATTAATACCTAATGAAAAAATGAATATATTTTTATGAATTTTATTCGTGGTAACAAACTTATTCACAAAAAGAAAGCATTTTAAAAGTTATGCAATGCTAACTGAAAATGAAAAAAATTATTACAGAAACGGATTAAGAATTTTGCGAGTTAAGCTGAACAGCCCCCCCCCCCCCAAATAGCCATCCCTACAAGTTGTCCAAGTTTGAACTCACGACCCTCACACAACAATTGGCACACTTAACCAATTGAAGTGTGTGCCCCTTTATAACAAAAGGTAACACTATATTGTATATATCTTTCATCTTTTGTCTTTTAGTATATATATATATATATATATATATATATATATATATATATATATATATATAAGTTTTTTTCGATAAAGTAATGTCCCGTGACACCCTTTGGATCTTCCTAGATCCACCTTGATTAGTATCTTGTTTGTTAAGCATTATTTATATACTTTGGGCTCATTTGGTTGAATGTATACGAATAATGTTGAATAGAGTTTATTAATAATGTATGTTTTCATAACGGAAAAGGGTCAACATTAGCCCTCAACTTTGTTTTGTTGGTTGATTTTACTCCTGCTGTTAAAAACAAGTTATTTTTACCTCTACCGTTAATAAACTTAACACATATACCTCTCATCGGATGAAAAACCCCAAATCAATTAAAATTATCCAATTTTTACTTAAATTATCCAATTTTGACTCGACCCGACCCATTTAATAATATACCCAAAATTTCAATCCAAAATTCCAACTATTACCAGATATCATCTTAGCGTGTTCACCTTATTCACATTCCCTTTGATCAACTGATAATGCTCCAGTAACATCCATGAGTGGGATTAAGGGTGTGTTTGGTACGGAGGAAAATGTTTTCTTGGAAAACAAGTAGATTTTGGACTTATTTTCTCATGTTTGGTTGGTGAGTAGAAAATATTTTCCTAAAATGATTTTGTGTTTGATTTATGAATGAAAAATATTTTTGAGAGACATCTTTTATTTTTACTAGAGTAAAAAATAATTTATGAAATTGAAAATACTTTTTAAAATCAAAATTTTTATTTTTTTGGGGTGGGTGCCGGTGGAGTGGGGGTAGGGGGTGGGGGCAGGGGAGAGGGGTTAGGAGTGGATTTTTTTTTTGAAGTTGATAGTAGTTTTAAAAAACAAAATTAATTTTTTGGGGGTTGGGGTTGGTGGGTTGGTTGGTGGGTGGGTGGGGTGGGGGGTTAGGGGGCTGGCCGGGGGGTAGGAGTTAAAAATAAAAATTTAAAGTTGAAAATATATTTAAAAAGCAAAATTAATTTTTCAGGGAGGGGGTGGGGGCTGGCCGGGGGGGTCAGAGATCGGGTGAAAAAATAAAAATTTAAAATTGATTTTTTTAAATTTTTTTTGATGTTATTCCCAAAAGAAATGTAGTTTGAAATTGAAGGAGAGTTTTGAAAAATATTTTTCTTAATTTTTGAAGGGAAGTCATTTTTCTTAAATTTGAGAAAAATGAGTTGATTTGAAAAATATTTTTCAAGATTTTGTCCAACCAAACATGAGAAAATTGGAAAAACATTTCCCAAACACACTCTAAATAACCAAAACAAGTTAAGATTACTGATGGAAAAAAGTGCTTTAGAAAAAGTTTTTTTCGAATTTTCAACTTCACCAACCAAAGTACTCACATAAACCCAAAAATTCAAATTCCAAAACAATGAATTAATGAAGAACATATTCCAATCCTTCTTCACCCCTTTTTGCCCTAAGCTGATCCATCTATGGGGCTGAATCTTCAGAATCACATTCAACGACATTATAATGAAAGATGCAAGTGATACAATCTCAAGAATAACACCAAAATAACCCACAATAGCTAATCCAGTATAATTCAAAAACGATAACAACAACGTCGATACCAAAATAGCCATGTATCTCGATAACCCAGAACCGAAAATTGGGAAAAGCTTCTCCATATAACTAATATACAAAACATGAAAAGAAAAGATGCAATGTTAATAACACCTCTCCGAGATCTCCTTTACCACCACTGTCGAAATCACCACCTCTCCCACTACTTTACCTCATCCAACTCGATCCTAAGCAACTTAATTTCATCAAAATTCTTCAAAAGTTGTGTAGGGGAGTTTGCTCAAAATCATCATCAAGAAGAGACGATGAAGCAGTACATCGCCGGGAAGAAATGGAGATCAATGAAGGAATTGAAAGGGTTTAACAAGATCAAGGAATACAAGTAGAAAATACGAAGAAATGGGGGTGACATGACTTACTAGAAGAGTCATCATCAGAGATAACACAATCGATCAACACGAACAATAACGTTATCAACTCGAGGAACAAGTGAATGAAACCTCGTACAAACTCCACAACACCTTCCTAGAGTTTTAACACTACCGATCTTGTTGAAAATCAAGAGAAAATTGGATAAGATTGCTCGTTGGAGTGGTTCGGGTCGGGTTGGGTTAAAATTAGATAATTTTAATTGATTTGGAATTTTTCATCATATGAGGAGTATATTTGTTAAGTTTATTGACAACAGAGGCAAAAAAAACTTGTTTTTAACGGCAGGGGTAAAATCAACTATTAAAATAAAGTTTAGGGGTAATTTTGACCCTTTTCCCTTTTCCTTTTTCATAATGCTTCTATTGGTAATACTTGTGTTTGATTTGGTGTGTTCATAATTAATAAAAAGCATTGGATACCTTCAATAATAAAAATATTTTTTTTTACAATAATACCTTCCACACTTTTTATATTTGGATAATGGAAAATGTTTTGATAGGGATTTAAAAGGTTATTATGTCATTAATCAATCTAATACATGTAAATGTGTTAATTCTTTGTATTAGTCGTACATAAAAATCTACGATATTTGTTTACATCCCTACTCTATCAAAATAGGACGAAACGTCGCGGTGACTCAAAAAATAATGAATTGATTCAATTTTAAAAGAGTTTTAAAAATAAACGAGTTTTAAAAAAGTCGCCATCTAATTTTAGGAAAAAACTAGGAAAACTATTATGTGATCTACGAAACCAATTTGATTCTAGGTAAGGGGTTAGACATCCTTCGAAATCCACAATGAGGGTCCCAACTGAATTCACTTTTTTTTTTAAAATTGAGGAGGAAAATAAAATAATGTACAAATATAATAAACATGTAATATACACAAATAATAAAATAAAAAAAATGTAAGAAACGGCCTAAAGTTTACCTAACGTAATATATACAAAATATTGAATAAAGAATATAATTCGAACTTAATTCGAATAACTTCAATGAAAAGCAACTCCGAGTTACCTGTAAACACACTTAGTAAAAGTGTTAATAATAAATAAATATGAATAAAATTAAATATAAGAAATAATAATTTAAAAATAACAACCCGTCTTATTAACATGGGAGACCTTGGAAATCGACGATAATTTTTTCATCAGCCATTTTTAATAATAAAAAATATATAGTTAACTAAATTTTCCGTCTTTTAAAATGGGAAGGCCTCCAAAACCGACAGAGAGATTTTCTCATTGGCCAATTTTAACAAATAAAATATATGAACTTAACTAAATTTCCGTCTTTTAATATGGGGAGGCCTCCAAAACCGACGGAGAGATATTCTCATTGGCCATTTTAATAGGTAAACATAAAATTTTCTTGAAAGATAACAAAGATAATTAAATACAACAAGCAAATGATAACAAAATAATTTTGACAATATCTACTTAATAACAAATAGTTACTGTAAAAGTTTATCTCTAAAAAAAAAGAAACTAGTCAAACATTAATAACGATTAGATAATAATAGAAAATTAAAAGCAAGAACATAACTCATATACGATATATATCAAAAGAAATAATAGTAAGCATAATAACAAAGGACCGAACAATTTGAACAACAAAACAAAAATGACAAAAAAAATAATCCTAATAGTATCACCGCTTGTGAAAGAAAACATCTAATCCCAAAATAATGATAAAATAATAACAGTGAATAAAGCAATATGTTAACAAATAAAATGGAAAGCTACCAAAATAAACAAATAAAATAGAGAAAATACCCACATCACCTAAACAATTGAGGAGAACACATAAAATCATTCACCAATAGCAACAAAAATAAAAGAAACAGAGATAGTATAATGAACAAAAATTAATTGCTCAAATATTAAAGCAAAAGAATCCACAAGTGGAATTTATAATAGTGTTTAAATGGAGGACCAATAATATAAATAAAAAATATCCGTATGAATTAGTTTAATACAAAAAAAAAAACTTAATAACATAATAAGCATCTGTAAATTATTAAATTAATAAAATAACAGCAATCAAAATGACATACACATTATCAAACATATAAACAATAAATAAGGTAATCTAAATGAATTTAGGAACAAAATAAATAGATAAATAAATAAATAACAATTAAGTAAACAGTGGCCTATTATCCTGCTATAATCATAAATATTAAAATAATAGTTCTAGATAACTGAAGCAAAACACATAAAATAAAGTAATATTTGGTACTCATACAAACATACAATAAACTATAGTGAAAAATATGCATCTCAAATATACACAAATGAACAAATATAAGCCGACCTAAAAAAAACTATAACAAATGAGGCAACAAAAATACTAATGACAACAACAGTGAGAACAGAAATAGGCCAGACATAAACACTAATCAATATTTTATTAATAATAAAACTAAAGGAGTCAGATTTGAATTCTCACCATTATGGAAGATGGAATCTGGGCTTGAAATGAAGGTCGGAGTTTGGAACTTCGCCGAATCTCGCTGGTGAGGCTCTTGAGCACGCCAATGGGACTGCCGGAGTTGTGTCTACGGCCAGTGGTGCGAGTTTTGTTGATTTCGGTCATTTTGGCTTCCATGGCTTCGTTTTGATGCTATTCCGACTTGGAGCCGACCGAAAATGGTGAGAGGAAGGGAAAGTTGTGGTGAAGGGTGATGTTGGATGTTCCGAGTGGGGCTTTGAAGCTATTTTGCCAGAGCTTTTGAAGCTCGTTGGCTTTGTTGTTGTTTGGTGGAGGAAACTCGTGAATTTGTTGGCTGTTTGTTGAAAAACGGAGGGGCTTTTTGTTGGGATTTTTTATCAGAGACGGAAGGCATGGTTCGGTTGTGATTTCAGGTCGGCTTGGATCGGACAAATGGAATTTGCTGGTGGTCATTTAGAGAAGAAAAAAACAATGGTGTTTGGTGGTGGTTTTCGCCGGAAAAAGAACTGAGAAAGATGAAGCTCGGCCAGTGGGGTTTGTTTGGTGGTGACTGGCCGGAGCTCCGGCGATAGCCGGAAAAGGAGAATGAACAGTAAAAAGAACAAAGTAAAAATTCTAAAAATTGAACCCCAAATTCTAAAATTAATTCACCACCCATTTTAACATAAATAAATAAAATGCAATGGGCCCAAATGTGTGGGCTTGAAATTGTAGGCCCAAAATTATTAATTAATCTTCGTATGCAAAATTCAACTATAATATTTAAATTGTTTTTTTTTCGATTGTGTAAAATATAAAAACAAATATAACGAATTAAATAAATGTAAATATATATAATAAATGTGACTAATGACATGAATTTTGCAAGAAAAAATAAAATAATAAAAAATAATAATTTAATAAGAATAAAAATAAAAACAAATATTTAAATGTATTCAATCGGTTATGGAAAAAATTAATAAAAATTAACTAATAAAAATCCTAAAATTTGACAAATAAGGATAGTTATCGATAAACTTATTTTAAATTATATATAAAAAGTATTTTGAACTATCAAATAATTAAGTTTAAAAGTTACGAATTTTAAAAATGTTAAGCCAAAATTGGGTGTCAACAACTGTCCCTTTCGTTGTGTATGATTGATGAAAGAAATCGTGGACAACGAAAATTGACAAACCCAATTTTGATCGAACACATGACCTTTGTAGAGAAGTGCGGTTGAATGTGATGGAAGTCAATCCCAGACTTGTCTCCAAAAGGTTCTATGATGTGTTGCGTCCTTGTTGAAGTAGTTTGCACATGTGGTTTATTTTTTCTTTGGAAAATTCATCCTTTCGAATGCTCTCGACAAAGACTGAGATAAAACTCGTCAGTTTAAACATGCAATTTAAATGGGAGACAGTGTCTTTTACCATGTCGACACTTAATTGCTCTCCTCGACATTTGACGTCAACTCAATCGGTTTGACGTAAAGCAAAAAGAGCTTATGTCTTATGTATGCAATGTAATCTTCAATGTATTCTTCATTTGATGTCGAAAATAAATAAAAACAGATGCAGTGTGCTGATATTTATCTTGATGTCGTCTTTGATGATTCCCTTGTCATTCACTCTTGCCAAATAAAGATGCAGTTGATGTTGATGGGTAAATATTTCCTTTGAGATGCACGATTCCTTTTTTGGCAGTGCATGATTGCTTGCGGGGCATGAATATCTTCCCGCGATGCGTAAATTTTGCGAGGGATGGAATCTTCTCGCGATGCATGAATTCCGCAAGGTATGAAATCTTCTTGCGATATGTAAACTTTTGCGAGGGATGAAATCTTCTCGCGATGTATAAATTCAGCAAGGTATGAAATCTTCTTGCGATGTATAAATTTTTTGCGAGGGATGGAATCTTCTCGCGATGCATGAATTCCGCAAGGTATGAAATCTTCTCGCGATGCATAAATTCTGCAAGGTATGAAATCTTCTTGCGGTGTATAAAATTTTTCGAGGAATGAAATCTTCTCGCGATGGATAAATTCCGCAAGGTATGAAATCTTCTTGCGATGTATAAATCTCCGCGAGACATGAAATCTTCTCGCGATGCATAAATATTAACTCGCAATGCATGATCTTCCGCGATGCATGAATATTAACTCGCGATGCATGATCTTCTTCGGGGCATGAATATTTTCCCGCGATGCATAAATTTTCTGCGAGACATGAATATCTTCTCGCGATGCATGAATATTAACTCGCGATGCATGAATATCTTCTCGCGATGCATGAATATTAACTCGCGATGCATGAATATTAACTCGCGATGCATGAATATTAACCCGTGATGCATGAATATTAACTCGCGATGCATGATCTCCTGCGAGGCATGAATATCTTCCCGCGATGCATGAATATTAACTCGTGATGCATGAATATTAACTCGCGATACATGAATATTAACTCGCAATGCATGAATATTAACTCGCGATGCATGAATATTAACTCGTGATGCATTAATATTAACTCGTGATGGATGAATATTAACTCGTGACGCATGAATATCAACTCGCGATGCATGAATATTAACTCGTGATGCATGAATATTAACTCGCGATGCATGAATACTGTAAAAGTTTATCTCTAAAAAAAAAAGAAACTAGTCAAACATTAATAACGATTAGATAATAATAGAAAATTAAAAGCAAGAACATAACTCATATACGATATATATCAAAACAAATAATAGTAAGCATAATAACAAAGGACCGAACAATTTGAATAACAAAACAAAAATGACAAAAAAAAAATCCTAATAGTATCACCGCTTGTGAAAGAAAACATCTAATCCCAAAATAATGATAAAATAATAAAAGTGAATAAAGCAATATGTTAACAAATAAAATGGAAAGCTACCAAAATAAATAAATAAAATAGAGAAAATACCCACATCACCTAAACAATTGAGGAGAACACATAAAATCATTCACCAATAGCAACAAAAATAAAAGAAACAGAGATAGTATAATGAACAAAAATTAATTGCTCAAATATTAAAGCAAAAGAATCCACAAGTGGAATTTATAATAGTGTTTAAATGGAGGACCAATAATATAAATAAAAAATATCCGTATGAATTAGTTTAATACAAAAAAAAAAACTTAATAACATAATAAGCATCTGTAAATTATTAAATTAATAAAATAACAGCAATCAAAATGACATACACATTATCAAACATATAAACAATAAATAAGGTAATCTAAATGAATTTAGGAACAAAATAAATAGATAAATAAATAAATAACAATTAAGTAAACAGTGGCCTATTATCCTGCTATAATCATAAATATTAAAATAATAGTTCTAGATAACTGAAGCAAAACACATAAAATAAAGTAATATTTGGTACTCATACAAACATACAATAAACTATAGTGAAAAATATGCATCTCAAATATACACAAATGAACAAATATAAGCCGACCTAAAAAAAAACTATAACAAATGAGGCAACAAAAATACTAATGACAACAACAGTGAGAACAGAAATAGGCCAGACATAAACACTAATCAATATTTTATTAATAATAAAACTAAAGGAGTCAGATTTGAATTCTCACCATTATGGAAGATGGAATCTGGGCTTGAAATGAAGGTCGGAGTTTGGAACTTCGCCGAATCTCGCTGGTGAGGCTCTTGAGCACGCCAATGGGACTGCCGGAGTTGTGTCTACGGCCAGTGGTGCGAGTTTTGTTGATTTCGGTCATTTTGGATTCCATGGCTTCGTTTTGATGCTATTCCGACTTGGAGCCGACCGAAAATGGTGAGAGGAAGGGAAAGTTGTGGTGAAGGGTGATGTTGGATGTTCCGAGTGGGGCTTTGAAGCTATTTTGCCAGAGCTTTTGAAGCTCGTTGGCTTTGTTGTTGTTTGGTGGAGGAAACTCGTGAATTTGTTGGCTGTTTGTTGAAAAACGGAGGGGCTTTTTGTTGGGATTTTTTATCAGAGACGGAAGGCATGGTTCGGTTGTGATTTCAGGTCGGCTTGGATCGGACAAATGGAATTTGCTGGTGGTCATTTAGAGAAGAAAAAAAACAATGGTGTTTGGTGGTGGTTTTCGCCGGAAAAAGAACTGAGAAAGATGAAGCTCGGCCAGTGGGGTTTGTTTGGTGGTGACTGGCCGGAGCTCCGGCGATAGCCGGAAAAGGAGAATGAACAGTAAAAAGAACAAAGTAAAAATTCTAAAAATTGAACCCCAAATTCTAAAATTAATTCACCACCCATTTTAACATAAATAAATAAAATGCAATGGGCCCAAATGTGTGGGCTTGAAATTGTAGGCCCAAAATTATTAATTAATCTTCGTATGCAAAATTCAACTATAATATTTAAATTGTTTTTTTTTCGATTGTGTAAAATATAAAAACAAATATAACGAATTAAATAAATGTAAATATATATAATAAATGTGACTAATGACATGAATTTTGCAAGAAAAAATAAAATAATAAAAAATAATAATTTAATAAGAATAAAAATAAAAACAAATATTTAAATGTATTCAATCGGTTATGGAAAAAATTAATAAAAATTAACTAATAAAAATCCTAAAATTTGACAAATAAGGATAGTTATCGATAAACTTATTTTAAATTATATATAAAAAGTATTTTGAACTATCAAATAATTAAGTTTAAAAGTTACGAATTTTAAAAATGTTAAGCCAAAATTGGGTGTCAACAACTGTCCCTTTCGTTGTGTATGATTGATGAAAGAAATCGTGGACAACGAAAATTGACAAACCCAATTTTGATCGAACACATGACCTTTGTAGAGAAGTGCGGTTGAATGTGATGGAAGTCAATCCCAGACTTGTCTCCAAAAGGTTCTATGATGTGTTGCGTCCTTGTTGAAGTAGTTTGCACATGTGGTTTATTTTTTCTTTGGAAAATTCATCCTTTCGAATGCTCTCGACAAAGACTGAGATAAAACTCGTCAGTTTAAACATGCAATTTAAATGGGAGACAGTGTCTTTTACCATGTCGACACTTAATTGCTCTCCTCGACATTTGACGTCAACTCAATCGGTTTGACGTAAAGCAAAAAGAGCTTATGTCTTATGTATGCAATGTAATCTTCAATGTATTCTTCATTTGATGTCGAAAATAAATAAAAACAGATGCAGTGTGCTGATATTTATCTTGATGTCGTCTTTGATGATTCCCTTGTCATTCACTCTTGCCAAATAAAGATGCAGTTGATGTTGATGGGTAAATATTTCCTTTGAGATGCACGATTCCTTTTTTGGCAGTGCATGATTGCTTGCGGGGCATGAATATCTTCCCGCGATGCGTAAATTTTGCGAGGGATGGAATCTTCTCGCGATGCATGAATTCCGCAAGGTATGAAATCTTCTTGCGATATGTAAACTTTTGCGAGGGATGAAATCTTCTCGCGATGTATAAATTCAGCAAGGTATGAAATCTTCTTGCGATGTATAAACTTTTGCGAGGGATGGAATCTTCTCGCGATGCATGAATTCCGCAAGGTATGAAATCTTCTCGCGATGCATAAATTCTGCAAGGTATGAAATCTTCTTGCGGTGTATAAAATTTTTCGAGGAATGAAATCTTCTCGCGATGGATAAATTCCGCAAGGTATGAAATCTTCTTGCGATGTATAAATATCTGCGAGACATGAAATCTTCTCGCGATGCATAAATATTAACTCGCAATGCATGATCTTCCGCGATGCATGAATATTAACTCGCGATGCATGATCTTCTTCGGGGCATGAATATTTTCCCGCGATGCATAAATTTTCTGCGAGACATGAATATCTTCTCGCGATGCATGAATATTAACTCGCGATGCATGAATATCTTCTCGCGATGCATGAATATTAACTCGCGATGCATGAATATTAACTCGCGATGCATGAATATTAACCCGTGATGCATGAATATTAACTCGCGATGCATGATCTCCTGCGAGGCATGAATATCTTCCCGCGATGCATGAATATTAACTCGCGATGCATGAATATGAACTCGCGATACATGAATATTAACTCGCAATGCATGAATATTAACTCGCGATGCATGAATATTAACTCGTGATGCATGAATATTAACTCGTGATGGATGAATATTAACTCGCGACGCATGAATATCAACTCGCGATGCATGAATATTAACTCGTGATGCATGAATATTAACTCGCGATGCATGATCTCCTGCGGGGCATGAATATCTTCTCGCGATGCATGAATATTAACTCGCGATGCATGAATATTAACTCGCAATGCATGAATATTAACTCGCGATGCATGAATATTAACTCGCGATGCATGAATATTAACTCGTGATGCATGAATATTAACTCGCGATGCATGATCTCCTGCGGGGCATGAATATCTTCCCGCGATGCATGAATATTAACTCGCGATGCATGAATATTAATTCGCAATGCATGAATATTAACTCGCGATGCATGAATATTAACTCGCGATGCATGATCTAATGATTTTTCACTGTTACAAGGTGGATGGCTCGATGATTGTCCAACTGTAACGAGGTGGATGGCTCGGGAATTATTTTGAAAGTTTCATCTCCCCAATGCTTTCCCCTGTTCCTGTACTTGAAAAGAAATAATTAGTAGAAAAAATATCGCGCTTAAGATTTGCACGTTGACGTTGAACTTCAAGCGCTAAATGATCTTTGTAGTTGCTATCAAGCTTCTCGCAGTACTTATCAGAATTTTGAGGTCTTCCTCAAAAATTCTGTCCCAGTTAGAATTTTGGGCAAATCTCAAAATGATCTTCAATCTTGACTTGTTGGCGATAACACCTTTATTGTGAATTTTTGAGATATTCTTAAAAATTCAGTCCCAGTTTTTATTGTAAGGAGAAATAATAATCACACTGAGTATATGATCGAGCCGTCGTGGCGCCTACATATCCTGTTGAGGCAGGAATCAGGTCATATGTAGTTCCAATCTTGTGGATGATGAGTACTGCAAAGAATTTGAAAGATTATCAGTAAAAAATGCACAATATGAACATGATGAAATATGAAAATGGTATTCCTTGGTATATTCAAAGCCTAAAGACAAGATATATCATATTTTTGGGATGGACAACCCAATGAAGTAAAATAGGCGTCTCACACATATAAGATTAACTTAATAACACTTTTTATAATGAACAGCTCAAAAGACAATTTCTTTCTTTCTTTTTTCTTTTTTTAATAATAATAAATAAATAAAAGAATCTAAAAGAAAGTTTGAAAATATCACAGAGTGGGTGCTTGATAATTTCTTTTTTCTTTTCTTTTTGCAAAATAAAAAATGTGATGAGACAGTCAAATATTCACCACAATTGGTACCAACAGTTAGGATAGCAGGTAAATCTCTCATTCCCTTTTTTTTTTCTTTTTTTTTCTCTTTTAAGATTGAATTAAGGTAATTTCTACAGCTTCAAGTGGTACCTCAAATATACTTAAGGATCAACAAGATCCGTTCATGTTGCTTCAAACAAAGGTTTTGAATTGTATCAATCCTCATGTTTTAAGTGCCCTCACGACAAAGACTAGTCCTATTTCACACATATTTGAAACATTTGATTATAGAACATTTTTCAAAGTGCACTCACACTCACAAGAATGTTCAATGCACACAACTGTGATACCATATGCTTGACCCTTATGTAAATCTCCACTAATGTGAGAACATTCGGAATGAGATCATGTAGGGCTTGTCATTGACTTGTAACGTAGGCTTAGGGATGGGTAGGATATTTATTTGGGATAAAAGTGACTGAATTCCTCCTTGAGCGTCACACAGAATTTGTGCTCTTAATGATTGTTACGCCTTTGGCGTTAGATCCTCTTCATTATTCTCTGCCCTCTCAAATTCTTTTGAATTCTCATTTTTAACGCTTTTCCCTTCCTTTTTTTTTTTTTTGAGTTCTTATTTTTGGAGCTTTTCTCTTCTTATTTTTTTCTTTTCTTTTGAGTCCTTATTTCTTGGAGCTTTTCTTTTATTCACTTCTTTATTATAATAATTTTTTTTCCTTCCACCTTTCATTGATCCTGTAAGGGTGTATTTTTCCCTTTTTTTTTATTTCTTTCTTCCTTTCTCTCTTTTCCTCTAGAAGTCTTTGCTTCCTTGATTTTGGGGAAACTCGATATCTTTGCTTTTGGAAATTTCAAACATGAATCTCCTCTTATAATTTGCACATTCTTGGTGCACTCAAGAAGGTTGGACCAAGAGAGGATAGTGCTTGTAAGCACTCAAAAGGGTAGTGGTTAAAATGTGGTTGTCCAAAGAAAGGTTTCAGGCTCAAAGTGGGAAAACTAGGGATTAATGTAATTTGATAGGCTTTGAAAGGCACAATTGGGTCAAAAAAAAAAAAGGCCTACAATCCTTTCTCAAACCAAACATTACTCAGGATTTCGCCTCGAAAAACATTCAGGTCAAGTTCTAGATCAACAGTGTAACACAATTGAACTTTAATCAAAAGTTCACCACACAATGCACATGAAACATAAGGTTAGTTTTATTCTTATCTTGATTGCATGCAAGAGAATTTTCAAGTATCAGAAAAGTACAGATAAGAGGTACCACGAGAATCTATAGTTTACCGCAAAGTTAGTCTTTTTCATCATATCAAATATATTTACATGCTCTTAACTACATAGGTCCCGACCGAGCTGAAGACATGACTCTTACAGTATGTACAAGTAATTTTATTTTTTGAAAGAATGATTACCGAACCCGAGAAGGGCTGCCTACGTATCTCATTAAGATGAGAATCAGGTGTGCGTAGTTCATGTAGATATAACTTTGAAAATATTAACAAACTATTTTATTTTTACTTTTTTTTTTTTTTACTTTTGGAAAAGATAATACCGAACCCAAGAAGGGTTGCCTACGTATCTCATTAAAATGAGAATCAGGTACGCGTAGTTCGTCCAGATATGACATATAATAATTTAAAGATTTAGACAACTCAAAGAAATTCCTAGGTCTAGCGCCACTAAAATTTGTAGTCATGAAGTATTTTTTTTTACCCCTTTTTTTTTTCCGTATCAATATGTTTTATAGCCTCTTAATCGTCAATATTTATACTGTCAGTTGAATGTAACCTACGAATTTCTACAGTAATAATTGTTGACACCCAATTTTGGCCTTCCACAATAGGAATTAATTCATGAGCTTCTTAAATTCTCAAACAACTTAAAATAATTAGTTTTGTGAATTTAGGAAAAATATAAAGTTTGAGTTATGTTGAATAATTTTTGCCGTTTCTTAAAGTTTTTAGATAATATATATATATATTACATAATTATGTATATAATTAGTATATTTTATGATTATTCAAAAAAAAAAAAAAAAAAAAAAGAACATCTCAAAATATTTTAAATTTAGTAAGTAGTCGTTTAAATTAGTTTAGTTTAAATCATGGTTATATTTTAATCACTAAGTTTACGATTAAATTAATTATTATTATTTTTTTTTGTTAAGATTAAGAAGCTCGTTAATTAATTAATATTAATTTGTCTTATAAAGGTTTAGCCAAATTTATTAATGTAACACAATTTTGCTATTTCTTAAACTTAATTCATCTTAGACTTCCAACTTAACTTTACTTTGAGAAAAATTTGGGCCCATTTACTCACATTTTCAGTAGCCCACTCCCATTCCCTTTAAATATCAAGCCCAATAGCAATACACAATTTTAACCCAAAAGTAAAAGGGTCCACCCACACTTTAATCTTCCTGCAATACCAAAAACCCACATACCCTGTACGTTCTTCTTCTTCATCTTCATGTCTTCTTCCCAAAAAATCAAGCAGCAAATCACGGCTTACCAAACCCGGAAATTGCGCCAACAGTACTCTCTCATACGCAATAGTCAACTTTTTTCCTGATTTTGAGCAGAGATTTAGGGATCTTGGTACAAATTTGAAATTTGAACTAATTCAAGATCTGCCCGTTTTCCTCCTAATGGAGTCAGTTTTCTTCCTATATATACTCTCCTTCCATAAACGTTGAGGGGATCTGGATCTGGATTTTTTTTTGGAAGAAAAAAAAATTGATAAGGAAAATTTTAGAGAAGAGCAGCTAAAAATAAAAAAATAATAATAAAAAATCCAAACATTAATTTACTTCCCTCACTGAAATCGGCTAATAGTGGTGGAGTTCTTCACGGTCAAGCTCGTCGTCCTCAGTTTGCTGCTCACAGAAAGGTAACCAATTCAACTCATTTACCTCGACTTAATATCTATGAGATTGTGAAACCTTTGTTTTGTTTGGATGCTGCTGTTCCGATGAAGAATTTATTTTTTATGCCAACCAACATCTTGTTCTTGTCAGTAGTTAGTAATGTTCTTGCTAGATTCTCGACACTATTCATATATATATATATATTTTTATTTATTCTTGTTTAAGCTTTTTTCGAAATAGTATTCCTCCTGACTTCAGTTCGGTTTTGCTTAGATTATAGTGATTTCTTTGTGTTAGTATTTTAGCTATTATGAAAATTATTTTGTGTCTTAATCTGTGATATCTCCTGGCGGTACTTCAATTTGAGTTGTTATGTTCAGAAATGTGATCTATTTATGTGACTAGTTTGTTCAAAAAAAAAAAAAAATCAACTTTTCTTTATCTTAAACCAATTGAAGTAATTGAATGTTTATTCCATTAGGTTGGCTTAGTTACTCTCTTCTCAAAATTTGAGTTAATTTAGTATATTTGTTTACTTGCTTATTCTATGATGATGGTTGAGCCACTAGTTAATTGTTTGTTGTATTTGGTGCCAATTAAAATACGTTTGCTTTAATGTTTTGGCCTAAGATTCCATCCGTTTATTTGTATGAATTAAAGCAATGTTTTCTAGTTTATTCCTTTTAATATTGAGAGCATGTGCAAATTTGTATTTGATTAGATGAAAAACAAAAACATGATGGGTCCTTTCTTTTCTTAAAGTCATTTGACATGATAAGCTTTTTTGGTCCAAATGGCTTTTTGATTTTCTTTTTCATGATTAGATGGGCATTAGCTAGTTATGATTTAATTGTTATAATTTTTTTTTATTTTTTATTTTTTTTATTTTTTATTTTATTTTTTTTTGAAAGTGTGTCCTTTAAGTTAGTTGTCTTTTGGAATGCTACCTGATGACATGAACTTTTAAAATGTGTAGTTAGTTTGGTTTTGCAATGTGTTAGATTTTTCTTGTCCATTAACTTAGGAATTTTCTTTATAGTTGTTAAGTTCTTAAAAGTGTCAAGTTGTACTTAAAATGATAATTTTCCTCCGTGGCCTTGTTGTCTTATGCAGTTGTGCATGATAATCAATTTGCTTAGTTCATCTTTGATCTTGTCTTATCTCTTTAGTTGATATTATGTATTTTTGTTTAGTTAGGAAGTTTTCCCAAAAGGCTTGTCCCGTCTTCAATTGTTTTCCACAATCATCTCTCATGTGAATACAATATAAACACCCTTAATGTTCTCATCTCTTTAAATAATTTATGTGTTTATCTTCATTGTGAGTTAATTATTTGATCATATATTTGTTGGAAGCTTTAGTGATTTTTTTAAATTCGTTTCATTCTCTTTGTGCGCATGTAAACCTCTTTCGAGTCCATGGTGTACTCATCTACCTTGTATTTTCCGAGTTGAGCCATAAAGGCTCGATCTTTGTCTTCTCCATTCCTCGAGTCAGCCCCCCTATACATCCGGAAGCTGTTACAGGTTACGGAGACACAACAAATAGCTGCAAATCAATTGATAAATGTTCAAAGGCCTGAGAAATGAGCTGTATACATGATGTATACAATGTTTATACAGTTATATACAAGTTCATGGCAGCAGATATGCAGCCAAAAATGTTAAAATACAGAGATTAGATAAATTACAGGTGTTCGGAAGCAGGAGATACACTCAAAGAGTTGGTATACATGTTGATATACACTGATATACAACCAATGTATACAAAAATGGGATTGGGTTAAAACCCAAAAATCTGCAGCAAAATTGATCAAAAAAGGGCCCAATTTCATTATCTCTTTCACTCTCCTAATTGTTTGATTATGTTGACTAGTTTCATCTATCTCTCATTTTAAAATTGATAATTAGCTTACTTAAATCCCCAAAAGATGAGTTATTTTCTTTATGTTGGTTTACTATTTAAACATCTTTTGCAATCATTTATTTTTATGTCAAGTATATGAGTAAATTAATATCTTTACTTAAGTCGAATCTATTTAAAAGATATATTCTTTAATGTTTTTCACTTGACCATTTTACCATTTTAAAATAAAATAAAATAAATTAAATTGTTTTAAGTTAGACGAAGCTTTTATTCTTCTACTAATTTGAAATAGGTTTTCATGCTCAAGTTGATCAATTTGGTTTGATATTATTATCTTTTAAAATGATTAAGAACAATAATAATCTAATTCAGTTCTATTCACTTATAATCAATTTCAAAAATTCTAATTAAGTTTTCATTTTCTCAAAAAAAAAATAAAAAAAATTAACCTTTGTTTAAATATTTTCTTAAAGTTGAACGACTGTCGTTAATCATTATTCGTATATTATATCATGTTCCTAAGAATAGTAAAAAATAATAATAATAATAATAATTAACCTAAGTCATAGGATAACCGCATGTTAGCGGACGCTTCAAATGCCTTAAAAACCTTCTTGAAGCGTAAATAAGAACCTCTTACCCATTTTCTCTAAATTTATTAAGATTTAATCTGTTAAAATCTTTTTAAATTAAGTTTTCTTAATTTCTTTAAAAAATTAAGTGGCGACTCTTTTCTAAGTATTTTTCTCAAATTGTTTTATACTTAGAACATTTCAAAAAAGGTGATTTTTTCTAAAGATAGTAAAATCACGGCATAACAATAATTTGTTGTACTCTTTTTGAATATTTTCTTGGACCTTTGTCTCCTTCCAATTTTCACGAGATCAAGACATTGTTATGACCATCCCCGACTGATGTCGGGGACGGTATTCCTACAAAAATATGAGAAATATGTGAGAGCATGAACATCATGCAAAATAATAATAAAAATAAATGGATGCGATCTAATAGTCAAATACTCCCCTGATTTATCATTTTGACTTGATATTAATGTCTTGTGAAATACAAGGACTCGAATTTTGCTAATCCTCTTGTCTCTTGCGACTTCGGACAAATAATGATATTTGAATTTGGACATAAATCAAATTTTCGCTGTGAATAAGAACAACTCAAAATGTAAGGGTGTTAGTTCCTGTTCATAAGGGATAATGCAAAATATCACACAAATAATCAATTAAACACATAAACACTGTTTTAATTAAAGACAAACTGAAATATATCACATAGCATACAAACAATGAATACAAGTCTTATACAAATGTGCATCGAGTCTTCTGTCATGCTTAATATAAGATTTTGGCTTCGCTCTACACTAGATGACTAAGAGTGAGCTTTATTTATTGTGGATAGGTGACCCAAGCAGACTACTTGGATTGAGACAGTTAACGATCGTTGACTATCCAGTAGTCAACTACATTCGTCAGGGTGCCCCGAGAAAAGTTTGGTTAACGACCGATTGCGAACCCGCATAATCGCCCTTTAAGTAAAAAAAATAGTATTAGATGTCATTTGACGGAATAAATATTGTGAATGCAATGACAATATACAATAAATAATGAATCAATACTGAGTAAAATATGCAAACAATCAACAAAATATACAAGATATAATAAATAACACAATAAAAGAATAGTATTCTCAATTTGAAAAAATGAACCCATAATGGTTAGAACCTCTACGTTATTATGCCGTAATTTTTACTATCTTTAGAAAAATCACTTTTGAAATGTTCTAAGTATAAAACAATTTGAGAAAAATACTTAGAAAAGAGTCGCCACTTAATTTTTTAAAGAAATTAAGAAAACTTAATTTAAAAAGATTTTAACAGATTAAATCTTAATAAATTTAGAGAAAATGGGTAAGAAGTTCTTATTTACGCTTCAAGAAGGTTTTTAAGGCATTTGAAGCGCCCGCTAACATGCGGTTATCCTATGACTTAGGTTAATTATTATTTTTTTACTATTCTTAGGAACGTGATATAATATACGAATAATGATTAACAACATTCGTTCAACTTTAAAAAAAATATTTAAACAAAGATTAATTTTTATTTTTTTATTTTATTTTAAGAAAATGGAAACTTAATTAGAATTTTTGAAATTGATTATAAGTGAATAGAACTGAATTAGATTATTATTGTTTTTAATCATTTTAAAAGATAAGAACATCAAACCAAACATTAATTTAAGCATGAAAAACCATTTTAAATTAATTTAAGAACAAAATTTTTGACTAAATGTATTTCATGAAAAGTATGAGAGTGATAAAAAATATATTGAAATAAACTAACATAAAGAAAATAGTTCATCTTTTGGGGATTTTAATTAGGCTAGTCAAAGTTAAGGTTAAATAAATTTTAAAAAATCACAATTAAATAATTTATGAGTAAGAGATAAAAGAAGGGTTGGGCCTGCTGCAATCAATTTGGGCTTATTACTGCCCAGAAACATTGGCCAAAGCTGCTGATTTTTTGATTTTTAAATCAATTCCCGTTTTTGTATACACAAGCTGTATATCTATGTATACAATGTGTATATCTGCCTCGTTTCCTGTATCTTGGTCTGTATACCGAATGTATGCAGGTCACTTCAACCTCTAGCACCTGTATTTTGATTTTTTGGACATGTACATCAATATTCACCATGTATACCAGTGTATATAAGCGCGTACACCAGATCTTTGAGTGTATCTCCTGCTTCCAAACACCTGCCTTTTACCTCATAGCTATATTTTCGCATTTTTGGTCACATATTTGCTGTCATAAACCTGTATATCAGTGTATAAACGTTGTAGACATCATGTATGCAACCCACTTCTCAGGCTTTTGAACATTTCCAACAGCATGTTGGGTCTCTATAACCTATAACAGCTTTCGAAATATATAGGGGAATGACTCAAGAGAAAACCCAAGATTTGGGAGGCCTTTATGGCCCATCCGAAATGCAAGGAGGAGAGAAAGTCCGCAAGGGACTCGGGCGAAGTTCACATGCAACAAAACGATAAATGATTAGCATTCGTCTAACCAAATTAACAGAGAGAAACGATATGCCAAATACGTAAAGGGCAAGAAATGAAATATATATATACACTATTATATAATCCAAATTGGAAGGAATCATAAAAGGACAAGCAGAAAGTTTTAAACACATGGTTGAAGAACAAAATGATCATATTTAGGCTAATGAATTAGCAAGGATTGGCAGCAAATGCATGTAGACAGCAAGAAAAGCAAGATAAAAAATGGTCTTTATTACATACCCAACTAACTAAAATAAAATAAAATATTAATAATAATAATAATAATAATAATAATAATAATAATAATAATAATAACCTGGATGCAACTAGCAGAGAATGTAACAAATGTCTTTGGGTATTATGAAATTAAGAAATCATTTTGAGGAAGAGAATACTATGAAGAATTGGTCAAATATAAAATAGGACAGAGACAAGGACATGTATGCAATAGTGAATATCTAATTTTAAGCTTAGCACAAAACTACCTCTACGGTCGACCCTAAACTCTTATACATATACTTGAAGACAAAGTCGACATTAACAAACAAATAAAGGACACATTCATGAAGTCAAGAACAAGACATGTATAGAAACATACAAGTCCAACAACATTTGAGGAGGGGGAAACAGGTCATCTAAGTATCCACTTTGAAAGCCCAACTACAATTTAAAGGTAATCCAACTATCATTCAAGAAAAGAGATTTGAAACGAACAAAAATAATAATAATAATAATAATAATAATAATAATAATTATAATAATAATAATAGTAAATTACTAGGCTTACGTTGTTGGATTTGTATCAAGGCTTAAACAAGATATTAGATAGAAATAAGACATCTTAAGAACAGAACATCGAGGGAACAAGAGGTTTGAACGTTACGGAATAAAGAGGATAAACAGTGAAGTAGAGAAGAGTCCTTTACCTTTTTTTTGGCAGCGACTATGACAAACGAGCTACTCGAAGAAACTTCCGCCACAAAATTCAAATACAAATAGCAAGCCAAGAAAATTAAAGAAACTGAACTCTAAAATCTTTTATAGGCTATTTTGGTGTATCACCTCAAAATCCAATCTTTTTTTTTTCTCTTCTCCCCTTAATAACTGAGGGTAGAGGGTTATTTATAGGGTAAGAAGGGATGATTTAGGGGGGGAAATACGCTTAGCAAAATTTCAAATAGAAGAGATTTTGAAGATCTTTGAAAAATGGGGAAAAAAAAGGACAATGATTTGATCGATTAGGTCGCTAGGGTTATGGGTTTGCAGAGTAGTTGGATGAGTGTACCTAATTTCTCGCGATTTTTCTGCTGCTACCCGTGATTTCCGCTGCGATGAAGATAAATGGAAAGATGTTGTAGCTTTCTGCCAGATCTTGTGTAGTGAGAAAGAAGAAATATAGTGGGTCAGTCAGGTTTGGGCTGGAAATTTGAGTGAATATAATATGGGCTGCTGATTTATGTGAAAGTTGGGCAGAAAACTGGCCCAACTTTGGTCTAAAATTGATCTAATAAAATGGGGTAAATGTTGGTTAACTTAATTTTGGAAATAACCATAGATTACAAATTCGGCCGAAATAAGTTAAGGACTAACCGATTTGCATTAATTGATGAATTCGGCTAAGGTCCGGCAAGACGAATTATTATAAATTAATTAATGAGCTTCTTAATATTAACAAAAAATAAAATAATTAATTTAATCATAAACTTAGTGATTCAAAAATATAACCATGATTTAAACTAAACTAATTTAAAAGACTACTTACTAAATTTAAAATATTTTTGAGATGGTCTTTTTTTAATAATCATAAAATATACTAATTATATACATAATTATGTAAAATATATATATTATCTAAAAACTTTAAGAAACGGCAAAAATTATTCAACATAACGCAAACTTTATATTTTTTCCTAAATTTATAAAATGAATTATTTTAAATTGTTTGAGAATTTAAGAAACTCATGAATTAATTCCTATTGTGGAAGGCCAAAATTGGGTGTCAACAGCTGTCCCTCGTTTGACTTGTATTGATGAAAGAAATTCAAGGCAAATGAAATTGACGAATTCAATTTTGACCGACCACATCTTCATCTTTGGGAAAAGGAATTTTGGTATGGGCTTTAGGAATTATGGCCGAACCGCGGTATCGGGTTTCCTACATATCTCAGGTTATATGAGAATTCAGGCCACTTGTAGTTCGATACGCTTGATTTAATGCACGATTATTAAAGAATTCAAAAGTCATCTCGATACCAAATTATGAAGGGACCGAAATGCTCGAGAATAAGACTTGAAAACAAATATTGGAATACAACCGAGTTTTCAACATTGAACCCGCCTACATATCCTCAAACCTTGGGAATCAGGCTGTTTGTAGTTCGACTCGATTGGTTGAAAAGGAAATCTATTATGCAAGATAACCTTTGGTTTTGGAGGAGTGACAAATAAAACGAGTGTGGAAAAGAGGCTTGCAACCTCTTAGCCATGAATGTGAAGCTCTTCACATCCATAAGTAAGAACTTACATGGACATAATTTCCAAAGTTCGTGGTGCACTGTCACTCAGATTAGAAAGTTGCCTCCGGTGAGAGTGAAATGTTTCACGGATGCAAAATTAAAACCGATGAACTAAAAGAAAAACCCACACGCCTTTGCTAGGCGTGTGGTTTGATTGTAGTGGAAGTTGCTCGTCAGCTCGCGTCCTAAGAGTTTGATACTCCTCTTCGGACTATGTCCTAGTTCGCTGCTAAGAAAAAGTTCCACGTTGTGCTGCATCCTTTTCGATGTCGTCCGCACCTGTGGTTTGATTTGAGAATTCACCCTCTTGGATGCTCTCGGCATATATTGAAACAAATTTGTTAGTAGAAGAATGTAATTTACATAGAGAGTTGTTATGTTTTACCCTCTTTGGCACACCTGTTTTTTTTAAAAAAAAATATTCTGACGTCAGCTTCCATCAGTTTTGACATAGTAGCTGATGAATTGATACGATGCGATATGATGATGACTTTGTCGATAATGTAATATTGTTGATGATGATACTTCATTGATAAAATGATATTGATGCTCGATTGATAAGATGCTGCTGCTACATTTATGATCCATTAATAGAATGACGTCGATTCAATGGTAGGATGATGTTGTCGAAACTTAATTGCTAAGATGATGTTGCCCTCTTGGCATTGGAAGAAGCAATGACTCTCTCGGAGTTTGAAGATGCAATGGCCTTCTTGGTTGTTGAACATGCAACGGCCCTCTCGGGTTTGAATGAAATGGCCCTCTTGGCGGTTTGAATATGTAATAGCCCTCTTGGCAATAGAAGATTATGCCTTCTTGGCAGTTTGATATGAATTGCCTTCTTGGCAATTTGAATATGATGGCCCTCTTGGCAGTTTGATTATGCAATGGCCCTCTCGGCAGTTTGGATATGTAATAGCCCTCTTGGCAATAAAAGATTATGCCTTCTTGGCAGTTTGATATGAATTGACCTTCTTGGCAATTTGAATATGATGGCCCTCTCGGCAGTTTGATTATGCAATAGCCTTCTTGGCAATAGAAATATGATGGCCCTCTTGGCAATATAAATATGCAATAGCCTTCTTGGCAATAGAAATATGATGGCCCTCTTGGCAATATAAATATGCAATGGCCCTCTTGGCAATATAAATATGATGGCCCTCTCGGCAGTTTGATTATGCAATGTCCCTCTCGGCAGTTTGAATATGCAATAGCCTTCTTGGCAATAGAAATATGATGACCCTCTTGGCAATTTGAATATGATGGCCCTCTTGGCAGTTTGATTATGCAATGGACTTCTCGGAAGTTTGAATATGCAATAGCCTTCTTGGCAATAGAAATATGATGGCCCTCTTGGCAATTTGAATATGATGGCCCTCTTGGCAGTTTGATTATGCAATGGCCCTCTCGGCAGTTTGAATATGCAATGGCCCTCTCGGCAGTTTGAATATGCAATGACCCTCTTGGCAATGCCCTCTCGGCGGTTTGAATATGAACGACATATCTCGATAATGTCATCAACTCCTTTGATAATACGATATGCATGACTTCCTCGTGATAATTATGATGTCCCTCTGGGTGGTTCACATTATTGTGTCTGATATCAACGGGATTTGTGAATATTTTCCAATAGTTTTTTATGCTGAAAAATGTAATTTGATACTTTGTAGATGCTTGTACATGTTGAGAGTGATTTCTTCACTCGTTCACATCTTCTGTTTAAGGTGTTGTTGCTCGTATTCTGAACTGCTGCTTTTTCTTCTAAAGAACTTAAATGACTTTTCTTTTTCTACAAAAGAGTTGTCAATTTCGGGGAGCTACTCGTCCTTTTAAATTCTCCATATTCATTTAATGGAGGAATATGCTGATCTTGAGGCAATCTTATATACCTGCATCCACAGAAAAATTGTTAGTTTTTAAAATAAACTGATCTGTGTTGATTTCTTCCAATCGCCTTGCTTCTTATCTTGCTATCTTTGGAAGTTTCGTTGACCCTACGAATCGCAATAGACAAAAGACAAGATCATATTTAAATTAAAACACACGTTATGTATGAATTTTTTTTTTTTAGAAAGATAGTTTTAAAGAAAATCTCTGCCAATTATTTGCCACGACATGCACGACACAAACAAAACCCTTTGTCTCAGATTCTATTCTTTCATGATAGGTAGCTTGTTGGAATTTTTAGATATCCTTATCAATATGTCACGTTGCAGTACTTGAAGTTGACTCTGACGTTCCGAGTACCCTTGATGGAAATTTTGAGGTCTTCCTCAAAAATTCTGTCCCAGTTGCAACTCACAATATATCTTATGTCTTGAGAATTTGTAAGTCTTTTCTTGAGAATTTTGAGTCCCTCTCAAAAATTCTGTCCCAGTTTCTATTGTAAAGAAAAATAGAAAATCTTACGGGAGATATGACCGAACCCTTGTGGCGCCTACGTATCCCGTTGAGGCAGGAATCAGGTCATACGTAGTTTCCCTCTTGAAAATTGACAGAAATAAGATATTTTGATAAGGAAACGACCGAGGCCCATATAGGCCGCCAACGTATCTCACTCTTGAGAATTCAGGTCGAACGTAGTTCAAGTGCAAAGGAATGTTCCAAAGATTAATGCGACAATGATTACAAACAATTTGCGATTACAAGGAAATAAAGGAAGGAAATAACATTCTTCAAATGTAATATCCTTGACGGCATCTGAATTAATTGCTTTTCTCCATACTCTACCATCCATCTCTGCTAGGACCAAAGCTCCTCTTGATAGTACTTTGTGGACAACATACGATCCTTGCCAGTTAGGTGCAAATTTCCCTTTATATTTCTCTTGATGAGGGAAAATGCGCTTCAACACTAATTGACCTACCTCAAATGTTCGAACTCTTACTTTCTTGTTGAAAGCACGAATCATTCTCTGTTGATACAACTGGCCATGACAAATGACACTCATTCTTTTTTCATCAATCAATGTTAATTGCTCATATCTATCACGAACCCATTCGGCATCGCTCAATCTAGCTTCCTGAATAATCCTCAAAGATGGTATCTCAACTTCAGCTGGTATCACTGCCTCTGTTCCGTATACTAACAAATACGGAGTTGCTCCAGTTGAGGTTCGAATTGTGGTGCGATAACCTAGCAAGGCATAAGGCAAATTTTCATGCCAACATTTGTAGTTGTCAATCATCTTTCTCAATATCCTCTTGATATTCTTATTGGCAGCTTCCACAGCTCCATTCATTTGAGGACGATATGCAGTTGATTTACGGTGGGTAATTTTGAATTGTTCACATATCTCTTTCATCAAGTGACTGTTAAGGTTTGCCCCATTGTCTCTGATGAGAGACTCAGGAACTCCAAAACGACACATCAAATTATTGCGAACAAAATCAGCTACAACTTTCTTCGTCACAGATTTATAGGAAGCAGCTTCGACCCACTTCGTGAAATAATCAATGGCGACCAAAATAAACCTATGACCATTGGAGGCAGCAGGCTCAATTGTTCCAATAACATCTATGCCCCATGCTGCAAATGACCAAGGGGAACTCATTACATTGAGCTCGTGAGGAGGTACTTTGATCAAATCTCCATGTACTTGACATTTATGACATCTTTAGACAAATCGGACACAATCATTTTCCATAGTCATCCAGAAGTATCCTGCCCTTAATATTTTCTTTGCTAATGTAAACCCATTCATGTGCGTCCCACACACTCTAGCATGAACTTCTTCGAGCAATCTTGTGGCCTCTGCAGCATCCACACATCGCAGTAATCCCAGATCGGGAGTCCTTCTATAAAGAACCTCCCCATTCAAAAAGAAGTTGTTTGCCATTCTTCGGATTGTTTTATTTTGGGTACTTGTTGCTTTTTCGGGGTATTCACCAGCTTCTAAATACTTTTTCACATCGATATACCATGGATTTCCATCCGATTCCGATTCCACATGTAAATAATGTGCTGGTTGTTCTTTTAAACCTATCTCAAGTGGGTCAATGTAGCTCTTTTCTGGCTGTTGTATCATGGATGATATGGTTGCGAGGGCATTAGCAAACTCGTTCTGTATTCTCGGGGTGTGTCTGAACTCGGTCTTCCTAAATCTTTTACATAACCTCCGTACCAGTTGTACGTAAGGTAAGATTTTAGGATTCTTCACAACCCATTCTCCTTGAACATGATGAATCAACAAGTCTGAATCACCAATTATCAGTAATTCTTGAACATTCATTTCAAGAGCCATTCTGATGCCAAGAATACAAGCTTCGTACTCAGCCATGTTATTAGTGCATTGAAATCTAAGCTTCGCTGTTGCTGGAAAATGTTGTCCAGATTCAGCTATCAATACTGCTCCAATTCCTGATCCTCTAGAGTTAACTGCTCCATCAAAGAACATTCTCCACCCAGGATATGATTCTGATATGTCTTCCCCTACAAACAATACTTCTTCATCAGGGACATACGTTTTAAGTGGTTCATATCCTTCATCTACTGGATTTTCAGCAAGGTGATCGGCCAAGGCTTGGCCCTTGATTGCTTTCTGAGTCATGTACACAATGTCAAACTCACTCAATAGCATTTGCCACTTTGCTAGCTTTCCTGTGGGCATTGCCTTCTGAAATATGTACTTGAGTGGGTCCATTCTTGAAATAAGATGTGTTGTATAATCCGACAGATAATGACTCAATTTTTGAGCAACCCAAGTCAAAGCACAACAAGTTCTCTCTAAGAGGGTATAACAAGCCTCATAGGATGTGAACTTCTTGCTCAAATAGTATAAAGCTCTCTCCTTTCTTCCGGTTTCATCATGTTGTCCCAATACACACCCAAATGCGTTGTCAGAGACGGATAAATACAATAACAAAGGACTACCCATGCGTGGTGGTACCAGTACTGGTGGATTTGAAAGGTAACTTTTGATGGTGTCAAAAGCCTTCTGACATTCTTCGATCCACTTGGTTGGCGCATCCTTTCGTAGCAACTTGAATATGGGTTCACAGATCACCGTTGATTGTGCTATGAATCGACTGATGTAATTCAGTCTTCCCAGAAAACTCATTACTTCTTTCTTAGTCTTTGGAGGAGGTAAGTCTTGAATTGCCTTGATCTTGGAAGGATCAAGCTCGATACCTCTTCTACTAACTATGAAAACGAGTAACTTCCCTACAGGTACTCCAAATGCACATTTGGCTGGGTTTAACTTCAAATTATACTTACGTAACCTGTCAAAGAACTTTTCCAAGTGTGTCAGATGATCTGAACTCTCGTTGGATTTTATGATAACATCGTCCACATACACCTCAATTTCTTTGTGGATCATATCATGGAATATGGTGGTCATATCTCTCATGTAAGTGGCTCCAGCATTCTTGAGGCCGAACGGCATCACTCAATAATGGTAGACTCCCCAAGGTGTGATGAATGCTGTTTTCTCTGCATCTTCTTCATCCATTAAGATCTGGTGGTATCCCGCAAAACAATCCACGAAAGATTGCAACTCATGCTTGGCACAATTATCAATGAGTATATGGATGTTTGGCAATGGAAAATTATCTTTTGGACTCGCTTTATTGAGATCCCGATAATCCACGCATATCCTGATTTTTCCATCTTTCTTCACCACTGGCACAATGTTAGCCAACCAAGTGGGATACTTGGTTACTTCGACGACCTTTGATTCGATCTGCTTTATGACCTCTTCTTTTATTCTTAAACTTAGATCGGGCTTAAACTTTCTGGTTTTCTGCTTTACCAGACAATACTCTGAATTGATAGGCAGCTTATGGGAAACAATATCAGTGCTTAATCCTGGCATATCATCATAAGACCAGGCAAACACATCGATGTATTGTTTGAGCAGCTCGACTAATTTTTCCTTTTCTATTGCTGTCAAATGGCTACAGACTCGGGTTTCTCTAACCGACTCGTCATCTCCTAAGTTGACTATCTCTGTCTCATCCAGGTTGGGCTTTTTATCATCTTCAAGGTTTCTTAAGTCCTCGGTAAGGTGTTCAGGCATCATAGTTTCCTCATCATATTCTTCATATTCATCTTCATTGACCTTACTTGGTTCACTGTGTTCGTGACATGTCATGACATTGGCAAGTTTAGATTCATTTTTACTGAAAAGAAAAATAAATCAACCATGTTAGATAGAAAGAGTTTAAATATATATATCAGAGAGTAATTTACAAAGCAAGATAATCAATTTAAACTAAACGAGGCTTTCATTGGAAAAAAGACGTATAAACTTTGGTCATGACTCATGTCAACGTGAGCCATTTCCTTTTTTTTAAAAATATTACGATGAAAATAAAGTGACATAAAGGGTTGTTTCGGGCCTCGTCCGAACTACACCGATTTTCAAAAGTAAAACTTCAAATCTTGTCTTTGTCTACCAAGCAATTCGATGAATCATAAGTGGAGTGGTCACCCAATTCTGTAGCGTCTCTTCAGGTTTGGCATCTCGGATGGTGGGTGTCACGGTGCATTCTTCCAAGATCACGGCACGATCTTCTTCATCAAACAATCTTCCCATCCCTTCCACCAGACCATCAATCTCAGGCTCTAAAGCTTTAGCAGTAAATGACTGGTACAATTCTGGAATAGGCTTTGATAGATCAGGGTCATGCTTCTTCCTTGCTTCTGCTTCGAATAACTCCTCCTTTGTTGGGGTATAACCAACGCCAAAGCGGAAATTTTGAAGTGGGATAAGAAGAGGTTCGGATATGCCATCCAAATTCTTGCCTAACCCACGTCCAGGCTCAAAACCGCTTCTTAGCATGGTTGTGGCAAGCATTTTATACACCGATTGGTATTTGTGGTGTTATATCTTCAAAAGCAGCATTCATTATCTCCACCATGTGAAAGTCAGTACCTTGAGATGAATCGTCAATAACTGGAACAGAGAAGCCAGGGTAACTATGATTACTCCCTTCACCATGAATGATAATTTCATGGTCCTCCCAGATGAACTTTAAAAGTTGATGCAATGTGGATGGTATTGCCCCAACCGCATGGATCCATGGCCTTCCTAGCAACATATTGTAGCTTGTGGATATACCCATCACTTGGAATTCAGTGACAAATTTTGTAGGCCCCATTTGGATACACAAGTCTACCTCCCCCATGGTCTCTCTTTGTAAACCATCAAACGCCCTTACATTCATGCGACTTTGACGGATTTTTCCCACGTCATAATTTAGTTGAGTAAGGGTTGATAACGGGCAAATATTGAGTCCTGAACCATTATCAATCAATACTCGAGCTATAAATTTGTCCCTGCATTTGACAGTGGTATACAAGGCACGGTTGTGCATCACTCCCTCAATTGGTAACTCCTCTTCTCGAAAAGAGATTTGGTGACTCCCAATGACATGACTAACCATAGTTGCCAGATTCTCACCACTTGTTCCCGTCGGTACATATGCTTCATCGAGTACCTTCAACAATGCTTTTCGATGGTACTCAAAACTCATCAATAGAGCCCAAACAGAAATTTGAGCGGGAGTTTTCTCCAAATGCTTGACAATGGAATACTCCTTAGGCTGCATTCTTCGCCAAAACTCTTCAGCCTCACCCTCTGTGATCGCCCTTTTTTGGTTCTCCTTCCTTCGTGTTTCTTGAGCTAACTCTTCTGGAACATAACATCTTCCAGAACGTGTCATCCCTTGAGCTGTAGCCGCCTGGACAACAAACTTTTCTTTAGGATGCTCGTTGTTTATTTCCTTTGCCAAAGAAAATGCCTGATGAGGTGCAGTTATTACAACAAACTCTGGACGGGCCTTTATGGTCAAAGAGGTCACTGTTGATATGAGTGAGTTGACATTTGTTTCACTGACGGTCCCAATAGCGAGCCAATCTTCGTCACTTTCAATCATATTGATGGTTGCTCCCCCATGATTCGGTAATGGGTTAAGATTCACATTGGAGGCAGGGGCCTGAAGAGTGATGACTTTATTATCAATCAAATCTTGAATCTTATGTTTTAAATTGATACACCACTATGTGTCATGTCCTGCTCCTCCGAAATGGTAGGCGCATCGTTGATCCGCTTGGAAGAAATTTGTTGTGGGATTAATTGTCTTTGCAACTACTGGTTGGATCAATCCTGCTGCTCTCAAACGCTCAAAGAGTTGGGTACGTGTTTCTGCCAAAGGAGTGAAAATTCTTGGAGGCTTTCTCTTGAGGTTAGGGCGGGGTAAAGTATTGGTATTTGGGTTGTTTTGTCCAGGCCTTTGGTAGGCTGGTACATTGGTTTGGTGATTTGGTAGTGTATTTTGGTAAGTAGGTGGTTGATTTTGATAGATAGGTGGTGATGGTTGGTAGTTCTGTTGTGCATAGTAGATTGGAAGTGGATCTTGTAGAGGTGGTTGATAACTATTTGCGGTGGAGAATCGGTTGGAGTTTCCAATGGCAGAACCATACCCAAAATACCTTTGTGGTCTTGGCCTTGGGCTAAAAGATACAACAGAGACATCCTCTTTCTTTTTCCTAGAAAATCCTGTGGCCATGGATGTCGAGGATTTGTTGGCGGCCTGCAAAGCAGTGAGACTTGTAACCTTTCCAGATTTGAGACCATCCTCTATGGCTTCTCCCATTCTGATTAGCTCCGAAAACTTCTGTCCCATCATGGGCAACATCCTTTCATAATACTCGGGCTCTTGAGCTCGAATAAAAGCAGAGGTTATTTCGCTTTCAGTCATCACAGGTTGTACCTTTGCAGCTTCTTTCCTCCAGCGACATGCATATTCACGATAGTCCTCCGTGGTCTTTTGCTTGATTTTTTCCAAATAGTATCTATCAGGAACAACTTCAACATTAAACTGGAATCTTTCCAGAAAATCTTTGGCCAAAGCCCCCCATGTAGACCACTCACAGAGCTCTTGAGATGTGAACCATTCTAACGCCTCTCCACTCAGACTTCGACTAAACAACCTCATAATTAATGCATCATTTCTTCCAATACCCACAAGTTTGTCACAATAAGCTCGCAAGTGAGCCATGGGATTGCCAATAACATTGAAGGTTTCAAATTTTGGAATTTTGTAACCTTCGGGTATTTCCAAGTTAGGGTGCATGCATAGGTCTTCATACTCAAGTCCTGTGATTTTCCTTGAAGTTTGAACACTTTTAACTGCTTCAGAGATGGCCTCCTTCATGACATTCATTTCTTGCTCACGTTTTTCTTATCTCAGCCTCCACTCCTTCTCCATCTCTTCATAGTGATCCAACTCTGGTTGAACGGGAAAGCTAGAACATGGTTCAAGGATTGCATTGGCTGGTGGAGTTTGGAATGTTACGGAAGGGTATGTCGGCTGGCTAGGCAAAACACGTGAATTATTGGAGACTGGGGGTGGGATTTGGTAGGTTGGCGTAAAGTTTTGGGAGTGATTAGTGTTAGGTGCTTGGTTCTGATTTGGTATTGGTGGTGGTGTTTGGTAGAAAGTGCTGGCGTAAGGAGCGTTGGATACAGTTAAGTCAGTGGTATGAGGATTAGGAGTGGAAGTGATGGGTCCTATGGTATGGGTTGGGAAATAGTTGGGTAATGGAGAACTTAATGATGGAAAATAAGGAGGAGGTCTTCTAGTTTCAAGGGGCGGTTCATTCGATGCAATGGCTAGTTTGGCCAAATCTTTGGTTTGTTGAAGCTCTTCCTGCATATCTGCAATCCGTTGCATTAACTGAGAGATCAACTCACTCTGATCAGTGAGTTCAGCATTTCTGATGGTCACATCGACCATTCCCATTTCTTCAGAAGTACCAGTCATTTTGCTTTTGCCTTTATCCAAAGAGTGATCAGGGAAGGATGGTATGATCGCTTTAGATCTTGTAAAGTAGGGATGGTTTGCCAGTTTGATTTCAACACAGATCAATTTTTACCTGTAGAGAAGAATCACTCAAAAGACACATATGTTAGTCTTTGTTTTTAACGATATATGCAAATAAAAGACATAAAAATAAGCACATAAGTGTCATTTTGCTTCGAGCAGATTAATCCACGGAAATATTTTGGGTGAACGGGAGGACTCGAATGGAAATAAATCTTTCTGTGATAGAATTAGGAAGGTCGACTTGCATAGAACGCTGTTAAATTCTTCCACTCTTTAGTTTCTGTGTCATTAACTGAAGCACTAGATGAGATTGGTGTGTGACTTTTTTTTTCCAGACATTCTAGCAAATCGACCTTCCTGTGGCGGATGAATAATTTTTTTTGAGAGATTTGGAGTAAATGATTAATATATTTTGAGAAACTTGAACGACACTTCAAGAATAATTTGGACGGACTTTGTTGTTGTGAATGTTAATATATGCTTAAAAGTGCTGTAAAAACAATAGTGGATTAATTCTGCTTTAGACAAAATAACACATCACAACACACAAAACAATTAAGCACACACATAATTTATATCGCCGTCCTAGAACTTGTGACCTTTTATGCCAAAGGTAGGCCTAAACGTCAAACATAATGTGATTATGATAGATTGATCCAAGCCATTAATTTGTGACAACTCGAGTTTGGGACACAAGACAAAATATCCATTAAATACCAATAACAAGGAGAGAATACATAAAAATGACACAAAAATAAGGACAATTCTAAGATTCAGGCTGAATGTTGTTATCAATCATGAGGAAGTGATGATGACGCTTCCACGTTGTTAGGCCCTGCTCCAGCATTACCCAAATATTGTATTATACTTTCCATTGAGCCCATATTTCAGGGGTGACTGTTGACACCCAATTTGAACTTCCACAATAGAAATTAATTCATGAGCTTCTTAAATTCTCAAACAACTTAAAATAATTAGTTTTGTGAATTTAGGAAAACATAACGATTGCGTTATTTTGAATAATAATTTTTGCCATTTCTTAAAGTTTTTAGATAATATCTATATTTTACATAATTATGTATATAATTAGTATATTTTATGATTATCCAAAAATCATCTCAAAATATTTTAAATTTAGTAAGTTAGTCTTTTAAATTGCATTCGCGAGATCACTGCCACTGCACGGTTAAATATTAATTGCATTTCACAAGTTAATTGCGAGAGAATATTCATGCCTCGCAGAAAATATCATCCGAGAAGATTTCATACTCGTTGAAATTTATGCATCGCAAGAAGATTCATACTTGCGGAATTTAAGCTTGCGGAAGTATTCATGCCCCGCAGAAGTCATGCATCGAGAGTCATATGTCATGCATGAGAAAATTCCATGCATCGCGAGTCAATATTCAGCATTGCGGAATCATGCATCGCGATGTAATATTATGCATCACAAGTTAATCGCGAGAAGATATTCATGCCTTGCAGAATTATTACAATCGCGAGAATGGTTCATACCTCGCCGAAATTTTGCAGCCAGAAGATTTGCTACCTGCGGAATTTTGCAAGTCGGAGATATTCATGCCCCGAAGAAGATCATGCATTGAGAGTCACATATTCATGTATCGCGGAGATACTGCATCGCGAGTCAATATTCATGCATGCGGGAAGATCATGCATCGCGAAGTATATTCATGCATTGCAGAAACATGCATCGCGAGTTAATATTCATACATCGAGGAAGATACCATGCCTCGCAAGAAATCATGCACTGCCAGAAAGAATCGTGCATCGAAAAAAATTTACTCATCGGCATCAACTTCATCATATTTAAACATCAGAAGAACATCAAGACGACATAATAAATATCAACACTGCATCTATTTTTATTTATTTCAACATCAAATGAAGAATACATTTGAAATGCATACATACCATAAGACATAAGCTCCATTTACTTTACGTTAAACCGATGAGTTGACGTCAAATGTCAAGGAGAACAATTAGGATCGACATGGTACAAGTCACTGTCTCCCTTTTTAATTGAGTTTTTTATTGCTAGCGGATTATCTCATCTTTGTCGAGAGCACTCCAAGGATGAATTTCCAAAAACAACCAAGGTGCGGCCACGACATCAAAGATGCGCCAGCACGATGGAATACTTTTCTCATCGACGAACTGGGACATAGTCCAAGAGGAGTGTCAACTCTTAGACGCCAGCAGACAAGGACGACTTCCACACAACTAAACCACACCCCTATCAGAAGGCAGTGGGTTTTTTAGTTTTTGTCGGTTCCGGTCTCGCTCCGGAAATTTTGATCTACCGAAAGCAAGTTTCCAATCTGTGTGACAATCGCCGGAGAGATTTGAAAATTATTGTCATTTGAGTTCTTATATCTATGGTTGATGACATTCATGCTAGAGTAAAGCGTCCTTTTCATACTCGTTTAATTTTGTCACTTTCCAAACCAAATTATCAACATAATAGATTCCTTTTCAATCGATTGAGTCGAAACAAACAGCCTGATTCCTATGGTTATAGGATATGTAGGCGGCTCGATGTTGGAAAACCGGCTGTATTTACATTCCCTCTCAAATTCTTTTCCCAAGCATTTCGATACCTTCATAATTCGGTACTGAGTGGTTTGATTACTTTCAAAATCGTGTGTTAAATCTAGCGTATCGAATTACAAGTGACCGAATTCTCAATAGCTGAACATGTAGAACACATTTTCAGGGTTCGGCCATAATTCTAAGCCCATACAAATTCCTTTTCCCAGATGAAGATGTAGTCGTTTCAAAATGGATTCGTCAATTTCATTTGCCTCGATTCTCTTCATCGATTCAAGAAACGAGCGCTGTGTGTTTACTTACTGGGTTGTCTAACACCCAGGAACTGAAGAGGCCAAAATCAGGGTTCACATGAATGAAACTCAGAAAAAGGATCTAATACACTTACTCACCGAATACATTAATGTGTTCGTCTGGGAAGTCGGCGACATGCAAGGTTGAGTACCAATGTTGTGTCTCACAAATTGCCGATTAATCCAGGGTTCAGTCCGGTGAAGCAGAAAACTCAAAAATTCAAGCCCGAGTAGAGTCTAAGATTAAAGAAGAGATTACCAAACAGATTGAGTCTCGATTAGTGGAGTGACGCAATACCCAACTTGGTTGGCAAATGTTGTTCCGGTCACCCCATTTATCTTTTAATATTTCTTTGTATTTGAACTACGTTCGACCTGAATTCTCAAGAATGAGATACGTAGGCGGCCTATGTCGGCCTCGGTCGGTTTTCTTTGTAATTCCTTATTTTTGATAACCTTTGAGGGGGAACTACGTTTGACCTGATTCCTGCCTCAACGGATACGTAGCGCCACAAGGGTTCGGTCATATTTCCCGTAAGATTTCTATTTTACAGTAGAAACTGGACAAAATTTTTGAGAGGGTCTCAAAAATCCTGAGAAAGAAGATTTTTCCCCAGCGAGTCAAGATGGAGATACTTCAAGATTTGCAACTGGGACAGAATTTTCGAGAAGATCTCAAAATTCCATGATTTACTTACCAACAGTTGAAGATAAGCCATAACTTGTAACTGGGACAGAAATTTTGAGAATAGCCTCAAATTTCAACATGTTTATCGACGGTCTGGAGTGACTTTGAATACTCCCAGGAACAATCAGATAGACCTCCAAGCATTAGACTCAAAGAAGTTTGCTAAGCCTGACGTGACATGACACTTGCAGTGACTGTTTCTTCTCAAAAATACTATTCTCAAAATTTATTTCTCTTAAAGTTTTCCCTTTGTGTTTCATTTGTTTTGGCATAAAATATTTTATCTTATCTATCAAGAGTCGGGAGATCAGGAAATCAACCAGAGATAGCAGGACATGAAGCAGACAACTGAACAAATCGACACAGATCAGTTCGTTTTAAAAACTAACAATTTTTCTGTGGACGCAGGTTTATAGCTTTGCTCTGAAATCAGCAAATTCCTCTGGTCAATGAATATGGAGGAGTCAAGAGAGGAGAAATCTCTCACAAATTAACGATGTTCCTGTAGAGGCAAGAATTATTTTATTGCTTATAGGGTCTTGGGGATATGATTTGTTTATTTAGAACGTACAGCTGGATTCGAAGGTGAATCAAACGAAATCTCAAGGAAGAGTTTATGATTTCCGTAAAGGACGTCAGTTGCATCATAATGTCAGATATGATATTATACACTGCCCGAAGGGGTCATTTATTTTATTGTCGATCAAGACAATACACTACCCGGAGGGGTCATTTATTTTATTGTCGATCAAGATAATTACCCAGAGGGGTCATTTATTTTATTGTCGATCAAGACAATTACCCGGAGGGGTCATTTATTTTATTGTCGATCAAGACAATGCACTATACGGAGGGGTTATTTATTTTATTGTCGATCAAGACAATACACTACCCGGAGAGGTCATTTATTTTATTGTCGATCAAGACAATACACTACCCGTAGGGGTCATTTATTTTATTGTCGATTAAGACAATGCACTATCCGGAGGGGTTATTTATTTTATTGTCGATCAAGACAATACACTACCCGGAGGGGTCATTTATTTTATTGTCGATCAAGACAATACACTACCCGGAGGGCTCATTTAGTTTATTGTCGATCAAGACACTACACTACCCGGAGGGGTCATTTATTTTATTGTCGATCAGGACAATACACTATCTGAAAGAATTATTTTATCGTTATTTTCAATTGAGACGATATGATTATCTAGAAAGCACCCAGAAGATCGCTATGTTGCTCAATGGAAGCACCATCTTCGTTTGGTACCAACGATGACACTGCGAGTCAATATTCATGCATCGAAGAAGATCATGCATCGCAAGAAGATTTCATACCTTGCGATATTTATGCATCGCGGGAAGATATTTATACCCCGCAAGAAAGTCATACATCGTGAGAAGGTTTCATTCCTCACTGAAATTTATGCATCGCAAGAAGACTTCATACCTTGCGGAATCTATGCATTGCGGGAAGAAATTCATGCCCCGCAGAAGATCATGCATCGCGAGTTAATATTCATGCATAGCGGAAATTCATGCATCGTGAGTCAATATTCATGCATTGCGGAAAATCATGCATCGCGAGTTAATATTTATGCGTCACAAGTTAATCGCGAGAAGATATTCATTCCTCGCAGAAATTATACATCGCGAGAAGATTTCATACCTCGCTGAAATTTATGCATCGCAAGAAGATTTCATACCTTGCGGAATTTATGCATTTAGGGAAGAAATTCATGCCCCGCAGAAGAACATGCATCGAGAGTCAATATTCATGCATCGCGGAAAATCATGCATCGCGAGTCAATATTCATGCATTGCGGAAGATCATGCATCGCGAGTTAATATTTATGCATCACAAGTTAATTGCGAGAAGATATTCATGCCTCGCAGAAAATTATACATCGCGAGAAGATTTCATACCTCGCTGAAATTTATGCATCGCAAGAAGATTTCATACCTTGCAGAATTTATGCATTGTGGAAAGATATTCATGCCCCGCAGAAGATCATGCATCAAGAGTCAATATTCATGCATCGCGGAAAATCATGCATCGCGAGTCAATATTCATGCATTGCGGAAGATCATGCATCGCGAGTTAATATTTATGCATCACAAGTTAATTGCGAGAAGATATTCATGCCTCGCAGAAAATTATACATCGCGAGAAGATTTCATACCTCGTTGAAATTTATGCATCGCAAGAAGATTTCATACCTTGCGGAATTTATGCATTGCGGGAAGATATTCATGCCCCGCAGAAGATCATGCATCGAGAGTCAATATTCATGCATAGAGAAAATTCATGCATCGCGAGTCAATATTCATGCATTGCGGAAAATCATGCATCGCGAGTTAATATTTATGCATCACAAGTTAATCGCGAGAAGATATTCATGCCTTGCAGAAAATTATACATCGCGAGAAGGTTTCATACCTCGCCGAAATTTATGCATCGCAAGAAGATTTCATACCTTGCGGAATTTTTGCATTGCGGGAAGATATTCATGCCCCGAAGAAGATCATGCATTGAGAGTCAATATTCATGTATCGCGGAAGATCATGCATCGCGAGTCAATATTCATGCATCGCGGAAGATCATGCATCGCGAGTTAATATTCATGCATTGCAGAAAATCATGCATCGCGAGTTAATATTCATACATCGAGGGAAGATACCCATGCCTCGCAAGAAATCATGCACTGCCAGAAAGGGAATCGTGCATCTGAAGAAAATATTTACTCATCGGCATCAACTTCATCATTTTATTAAACATCAAGAAGAACATCAAAGACGACATCAAGATAAATATCAACACTGCATCTATTTTTATTTATTTCAACATCAAATGAAGAATACATTGAAGATTGCATTACATACATAAGACATAAGCTCCATTTACTTTACGTTAAACCGATTGAGTTGACGTCAAATGTCAAGGAGAACAATTAAGTGTCGACATGGTAAAAGTCACTGTCTCCCTTTTTAATTGAGTTTTTATGCTGACGAGTTTTATCTCAGTCTTTGTCGAGAGCATCCGAAAGGATGAATTCTCCAAAAACAAACCACAGGTGCGGACGACATCAAAAAGGATGCAGCACAACGTGGAACTTTTTCTTAGCAGCGAACTGGGACATAGTCCAAAGAGGAGTGTCAAACTCTTAGGACGCGAGCAGAGGGACGACTTCCACCACAATCAAACCACACCCCTATCAGAAGGCATGTGGGTTTTTCTTTAGGTTTTGTCGGTTTCGGTCTCGCATCCGGAAATTTTGATCTACCGAAAGCAAGTTTCCAATCTGTGTGACAATGCGCCGAGAGATTTGAAAATTATGTCCATGTGAGTTCTTAATTATGGGTGTGAAGTGCACCACATTCATGGCTAAGAGGTTACAAGCCTCCTTTTCATACTCGTTTAATTTTGTCACTTGTCCAGAACCAAAGGTTATCTAACATAATAGATTCCTTTTCAATCGATTGAGTCGAACTACAAACAGCCTGATTCCTATGGTTTAAGGATATGTAGGCGGGCTCGATGTTGAAAACTCGGCTGTATTTTAACATTCCCTCTCAAATCTTATTCCCAAGCATTTCGATACCTTCATAATTCGGTATCGAGGTGGCTTTTGATTACTTTCAAAATCGTGTGTTAAATCTAGCGTATCGAATTACAAGTGACCTGAATTCTCATATAGTCTGAGACATGTAGAAACACATTTTCAGGGTTCGGCCATAATTCCTAAAGCCCATACCAAAATTCCTTTTCCCCAAGATGAAGATGTGATCGTTCAAAATTGGATTCGTCAATTTCATTTGCCTCGAATTTCTTTCATCAATCCAAGTAAAACGAGGGACAGCTGTTGACACCCAATTTTGAACTTCCACAATAGAAATTAATTCATGAGCTTCTTAAATTCTCAAACAACTTAAAATAATTAGTTTTGTGAATTTAGGAAAAACATAACGATTGCGTTATTTTGAATAATAATTTTTGCCATTTCTTAAAGTTTTTAGATAATATCTATATTTTACATAATTATGTATATAATTAGTATATTTTATGATTATCCAAAAATCATCTCAAAATATTTTAAATTTAGTAAGTAGTCTTTTAAATTAGTTTTGTTTAAATCATAGTTATATATATATATCTATATCTATATCTATCTATATATATGTATATATATATATATATTATTATTATTTTTTGAATCACTAAGTTTACAATTAAATTAATTATTTTATTTTTTTGTTAAGATTAAGAAGCTTGCTAAATTAATTTATGTAAATTCATCCTATTAATCAATTACTTTGAACCATTCAAATAGAAATTTTGAAATTTTTGCATTTGTCCCACATTGCTTCCACATCTTTTTTGGACCAAAAATTGGTCCTATATAAGCCTCTCTTCACTACACCAAAAAGGATATAGAGAGGAGACCAAAGAGTACCCAGAAATTTTCGGGAATTCTTGGTTCCATAGTTTAATATTTATAAAATATTTTTTGCGGCTGTTTGAGTTTGGAGAGGTGGTGGAATCGTCTCCGTCAAACTCGTAGTCTCGGTTCGCTGCCCAGAATCAGGTAATTTCTTATTTTTTATTTATTTATTTATTTATTTATTATTTATTTATTTATTTATTTATTTATTTATTTATTTATTTATTATTTATTTATTTATTTATTTTTATTTATTTATTTATTTTTTTTTTATTTATTTATTTATTTATTTATTTATTATTTATTTATTTATTTATTTATTTATTATTTATTTATTTATTTATTTATTTATTATTTATTTATTTATTTATTTATTTATTATTTATTTATTATTTATTTATTTATTTATTTATTTATTATTTATTTATTTATTTATTTATTTATTTATTTATTTTTTATTTATTTATTTATTTATTTATTTATTTTTGGCTTTAGATGTTAAGTTGTAATCTGTTTAGGTACATTCATTACTTTGGAATCGTTTAATCTTCTTTAAGATATGATTTAGAGATATTATTTTCAAGTGCTAATTTTTATTTTTGCTCTTCACTGCATGTAAAATTCGTCCGAGTTTCAACGTGAACTCTCATTCTCTCCTTTGCATTCCATGAGAAGAGCCGTAAAGGCTCAAAGTTCCTCTTTTCCAGTCAACCTATTAAGCCGATGGACGGGTCCCAAGATTTAAAGAATTGAAGAAAGTCGGAAAAGATGAATTAGAAGACCCGTTTTATATTTTGCATTTCGTATTGTATCTATCTTAAGGCATTAGCCCTTGTCGTCTTTTACTTTACTGTATTTATTTAGTATTAATTATTTTCTTAGTCTAGGACAGGTACGACAGGAAATGGGTCAAAAACCCAAAACAGGTGGGTCCAAAAATCGATCAAGGCGGACAGAGAACCCGAATTTTGGACCCAATTATCTTTCCCTCTCTCTCTTTATTTCTCTCTTTTACTTTATTTGCTTATTTGTTTGCATACTTGTCGTTAATTTTAAAAGTTAGAAAAATCCGAATCCCCGCGAATGTCGTAAATATTTTTATCAACTTAAAATTAAAATAATTTTGCAAAATGAAATGACCTAAAAAATAAGTTAGTATTTCAACTCTCTACTTTCAAATATTTTATTCAAGTCAAGTTAAAAGCGAAGTTTTAGCCAAATTTGTTAGTTGCTGGAAAACCGTTTTAGACGGATGTTTTAGGTGCCTAACACCTTCCTAAAACATTAATTTGAATCCCCGAACCCTTTAAATGTTTTCAAGCAATTTTCTCTGTTAAGTTATTTGAAAACAATAGTTTTCTTGATTTTTCTTCAAAAATTAAGTGGCGACTCTAAAAAACCGGAAAACCTTTATAAAAGGTTAAATTTTCGATAAAACAGTGACTGCTTTGGTTCCGAGATGGAAATGTCTTATCCAGATCGTCGTCCCAATATCCTCAAAACCTTGTTCGCCTTCTGGACTCATGCTGTTGCAATCTTGTCGAAGCCACACCCGATATTCTGAAATTTCTCTTTCGGGACCCTTTCCTATATCCATCGTGAGAATATTGTTCCATTCATGAAGCATCTCTTTGGCTCTAGGAACTTCGAAGTTTGGTCCGAAGGAAACTTCAGAAACCCTCATGTTGGCTCGAAGAGGGATTACTTGTGCTCGACCAAATTGTTGAAGTAAGCAAACCGGAGCATATGGCTGGAGACCTTTCAACCCAATAAGCTCGATATAGTAGGACCTCTTGCATCTGATATATGCCAGAGAATGCGAGAGTAATGGATATTTCCACTGAATTTGGTCACTGGTGCGGGAGGCAAGATATTCATACCAATCATTAGTACCAACCGAAGATACAAACATTTTTGTCCTGTCGAAAAAACTGTCAATATGATTTACGTTGCTAAAGCATATGTCCTCCATATTTTTACGCTTATGAAAATGTTCCATTGGCCATACTTGTAAAAGAAGGTTGCAACCTTCAAAGAAGTTTGTTTCCCCTCTCTTACATTTCCCAAGGGCTCAAAATATTTCTACTAAAATCATGGGAACTAGAGTGAGCTCTTCGCCATTAACACCTTCAAAAAGTACACGAGCCACTGAACATATGCAGGTGCTGATATGACCATGTTCTCGTGGAAACACTAAAGTTCCTAGTAAAGCTACAGCAAATGCAATAGGACGTCTAGCTTGCCAATGAACAAGAGTGCAAGAGAATTCTTTCCTGAACACTTTGTAACTATTCGAGCGTCCATACCTTTTATATAAGTAATCCAGAGAAACCCAATTATGTTCGAAGCATCGAAGTTTCTTTTCATTTTTCAGTCCTAAGTAGCGAAGAAATTTCTTCCCTGATTGACTGTGAGGGATAATTTGACCTTTTCCTCGATACTTCAAACTGGTAAAATAATAGATTTCCTTCAATGTAGGTGTTAGTTCAAAGTCTTTGAACGTGAACACAACACGGTCCGGATCCCAAAACTGAATCAACGCTCTAATCACATGTTTGTCTGGGTTAACCTTGAATAGCATAGGAAGGCACCCCAACCTTTTTGCAATTGCTAGCTTTTCACTTGGAGTAAAAATTTTCCACCAGGTCTTCAATTTGTACGGAAAACCCTCGACCATCTTAATTATGGGCACTTGAGGGACTGAATTCATCTACAAATTTTAAAAAAATAAAATAAAATAAAATAACATATAACATCCAAACTCACTATGTCAAATTTAGGCTTGGATCCGTCTATCATTATCACATTGCACAAAACATGCTTGTTGGTCGTTGGGTCGTAAAGCCCATCGACGTAAGGGTGGACTTCTTAAATGTTGAATCGATACCCTTGATCGATCCATCTAAGGCATATGCATGCATGACTTAAATTGTGGGGTGGTTTAGCTCTATCTTATGTTTTCTAAGATTTGGCTTTCTAGACACAAGGTTTCCGAGTGGACAACTCGAGTGAGAAGGCTACGCGGTTACGCGGATAAAGATCCGGACACCCCGCGCATATGCCAACTCTCCTAACTTTAGGAATTTTGAAAGAAGTTTGCGGGTGCACAAAGCACACCTCGCGTGTACGTGTGATAGTGTGAATTTCCAATAAGTGAAGAAATATGAACGAAATGACAGTTTATAAAGCAGCAACAAATATACAATTTATGAAAACAATAACAAATAAACAATTTATATCACATAAGTATAAAAATTAAGGCATTAGGCATGCAATATAAGCAAACAAGTAAGCATATGCTAAAAACATTAATAATTAACTTAAGTCTATTATGGTTAGAACCTATTAAGTCCCCAGCAGAGTCGCCATTTCTGTTATGCCGTAATTTTTACTATCTTTAGAAAAATCACTTTTGAAATGTTCTAAGTATAAAACAATTTGAGAAAAATACTTAGAAAAGAGTCGCCACTTAATTTTTTAAAGAAATTAAGAAAACTTAATTTAAAAAGATTTTAACAAATTAAATCTTAATAAATTTAGAGAAAATGGGTAAGAAGTTCTTATTTACGCTTCAAGAAGGTTTTTAAGGCATTTGAAGCGCCCGCTAACATGCGGTTATCCTATGACTTAGGTTAATTATTTTTTTTTTACTATTCTTAGGAACGTGATATAATATACGAATAATGATTAACAACATTCGTTCAACTTTAAAAAAAATATTTAAACAAAGATTAATTTTTATTTTTTTATTTTATTTTAAGAAAATGGAAACTTAATTAGAATTTTTGAAATTGATTATAAGTGAATAGAACTGAATTAGATTATTATTGTTTTTAATCATTTTAAAAGATAATAACATCAAACCAAACATTAATTTAAGCATGAAAAACCATTTTAAATTAATTTAAGAACAAAATTTTTGACTAAATGTATTTCATGAAAAGTATGAGAGTGATAAAAAATATATTGAAATAAACTAACATAAAGAAAATAGTTCATCTTTTGGGATTTTAATTAGGCTAGTCAAAGTTAAGGTTAAATAAATTTTAAAAAATCACAATTAAATAATTTATGAGTAAGAGATAAAAGAAGGGTTGGGCCTACTGCAATCAATTTGGGCTTATTACTGCCTAAAAACATTGGCCAAAGCTGCTGATTTTTTGATTTTTAAATCAATTCCCGTTTTTGTATACACAAGCTGTATATCTATGTATACAATGTGTATATCTGCCTCGTTTCCTGTATCTTGGTCTGTATACCGAATGTATGCAGGTCACTTCAACCTCTAGCACCTGTATTTTGATTTTTTGGACATGTACATCAATATTCACCATGTATACCAGTGTATATAAGCGCGTACACCAGATCTTTGAGTGTATCTCCTGCTTCCAAACACCTGCCTTTTACCTCATAGCTATATTTTCGCATTTTTGGTCACATATTTGCTGTCATAAACCTGTATATCAGTGTATAAACGTTGTAGACATCATGTATGCAACCCACTTCTCAGGCTTTTGAACATTTCCAACAGCATGTTGGGTCTCTATAACCTATAACAGCTTTCGAAATATATAGGGGAATGACTCAAGAGAAAACCCAAGATTTGGGAGGCCTTTATGGCCCATCCGAAATGCAAGGAGGAGAGAAAGTCCGCAAGGGACTCGGGCGAAGTTCACATGCAACAAAACGATAAATGATTAGCATTCGTCTAACCAAATTAACAGAGAGAAACGATATGCCAAATACGTAAAGGGCAAGAAATGAAATATATATATACACTATTATATAATCCAAATTGGAAGGAATCATAAAAGGACAAGCAGAAAGTTTTAAACACATGGTTGAAGAACAGAATGATCATATTTAGGCTAATGAATTAGCAAGGATTGGCAGCAAATGCATGTAGACAGCAAGAAAAGCAAGATAAAAAATGGTCTTTATTACATACCCAACTAACTAAAATAAAATAAAATATTAATAATAATAATAATAATAATAATAATAATAATAATAATAATAATAACCTGGATGCAACTAGCAGAGAATGTAACAAATGTCTTTGGGTATTATGAAATTAAGAAATCATTTTGAGGAAGAGAATACTATGAAGAATTGGTCAAATATAAAATAGGACAGAGACAAGGACATGTATGCAATAGTGAATATCTAATTTTAAGCTTAGCACAAAACTACCTCTACGGTCGACCCTAAACTCTTATACATATACTTGAAGACAAAGTCGACATTAACAAACAAATAAAGGACACATTCATGAAGTCAAGAACAAGACATGTATAGAAACATACAAGTCCAACAACATTTGAGGAGGGGGAAACAGGTCATCTAAGTATCCACTTTGAAAGCCCAACTACAATTTAAAGGTAATCCAACTATCATTCAAGAAAAGAGATTTGAAACGAACAAAAATAATAATAATAATAATAATAATAATAATAATAATAATAATAATAATAATAATTATAATAATAATAATAATAATAGTAAATTACTAGGCTTACGTTGTTGGATTTGTATCAAGGCTTAAACAAGATATTAGATAGAAATAAGACATCTTAAGAACAGAACATCGAGGGAACAAGAGGTTTGAACGTTACGGAATAAAGAGGATAAACAGTGAAGTAGAGAAGAGTCCTTTACCTTTTTTTTGGCAGCGACTATGACAAACGAGCTACTCGAAGAAACTTCCGCCACAAAATTCAAATACAAATAGCAAGCCAAGAAAATTAAAGAAACTGAACTCTAAAATCTTTTATAGGCTATTTTGGTGTATCACCTCAAAATCCAATCTTTTTTTTTTCTCTTCTCCCCTTAATAACTGAGGGTAGAGGGTTATTTATAGGGTAAGAAGGGATGATTTAGGGGGGGAAATACGCTTAGCAAAATTTCAAATAGAAGAGATTTTGAAGATCTTTGAAAAATGGGGAAAAAAAAGGACAATGATTTGATCGATTAGGTCGCTAGGGTTATGGGTTTGCAGAGTAGTTGGATGAGTGTACCTAATTTCTCGCAATTTTTCTGCTTCCGTGATTTCCGCTGCGATGAAGAAAAATGGAAAGTTGTTGTAGCTTTCTGTCAGATCTTGTGTAGTGAGAAAGAAGAAATATAGTGGGTCAGTCAGGTTTGGGCTGGAAATTTGAGTGAATATAATATGGGCTGCTGATTTATGTGAAAGTTGGGCAGAAAACTGGCCCAACTTTGGTCTAAAATTGATCTAATAAAATGGGGTAAATGTTGGTTAACTTAATTTTGGAAATAACCATAGATTACAAATTCGGCCGAAATAAGTTAAGGACTAACCGATTTGCATTAATTGATGAATTCGGCTAAGGTCCGGCAAGACGAATTATTATAAATTAATTAATGAGCTTCTTAATATTAACAAAAAATAAAATAATTAATTTAATCATAAACTTAGTGATTCAAAAATATAACCATGATTTAAACTAAACTAATTTAAAAGACTACTTACTAAATTTAAAATATTTTTGAGATGGTCTTTTTTTAATAATCATAAAATATACTAATTATATACATAATTATGTAAAATATATATATTATCTAAAAACTTTAAGAAACGGCAAAAATTATTCAACATAACGCAAACTTTATATTTTTTCCTAAATTTATAAAATGAATTATTTTAAATTGTTTGAGAATTTAAGAAACTCATGAATTAATTCCTATTGTGGAAGGCCAAAATTGGGTGTCAACATACGTCCCCAGCGGAATCGCCATTCTGTTTACATCCCTACTCTATCAAAATAGGACGAAACGTCGCGGTGACTCAAAAAATAATGAATTGATTCAATTTTAAAAGAGTTTTAAAAATAAACGAGTTTTAAAAAAAGTCCCCACCTAATTTTAGGAAAAATTAGAAAAACCATTATGTGATCTACGAAACCAATTTGATTCTAGGTAAGGGGTTCAAATTATTCCGAAGGGAAGGGGTTAGGCATCCTTCGAAATCCATAATGTGGGTCCCGACTGAATTCACTTTTTTTCAAAATTGAGGAGAAAAATAAAATAATGTACAAATATAATAAACATGTAATATACACAAATAATAAAATAAAAAAATATAAGAAACGGCCTAAAGTTTGTCTAACGTAATATATACAAAATATTGAATAAAGAATATAATTCGAACTTAATTCAAATAACTTCAATGGAAAGCAACTCCGGGGTACCTGTAAACACACTTAGTAAAAGTGTTAATAATAAATAAATATGAATAAAATTAAATATAAGAAATAATAATTTAAAAATAAAAACCCGTCTTATTAACATGGGAGACCTTGGAAATCGACGGTAATTTTTTCATCAGCCATTTTTAACAATAAAAAATATATAGTTAACTAAATTTTCCATCTTTTAAAATGGGAAGGCCTCCAAAATCGACGGAGAGATTTTCTCATTGGCCAATTTTAACAAATAAAATATATGAACTTAACTAAATTTCCGTCTTTTAATATGGGGAGGCCTCCAAAATCGACGGAGAGATTTTCTCATTGGTCATTTTAATAAGTAAACATAAAATTTTCTTGAAAGCTAACAAAGATAATTAAATACAACAAACAAATGATAACAAAACAATTTTGACAATATCTACTTAATAACAAATAGTCACTGTAAAAGTTTATCTCTAAAAAAAAAAGAAACTAGTCAAACATTAATAACGATTAGATAATAATAGAAAATTAAAAGCAAGAACATAACTCATATACGATATATATCAAAAGAAGTAATAGTAGGCATAATAACAAAGGACCGAACAATTTGAACAACAAAACAAAAATGACAAAAAAAAAATCCTAATAGTATCACCGCTTGTGAAAGAAAACATCTAATCCCAAAATAATGATAAAATAATAACAGTTAATAAAGCAATATGTTAACAAATAAAATGGAAAGCTACCAAAATAAATAAATAAAATAGAGAAAATACCCACATCACCTAAACAATTGAGGAGAACACATAAAATCATTCACCAATAGCAACAAAAATAAAAGAAACAGAGATAGTATAATGAATCAAAATTAATTGCTCAAATATTAAAGCAAAAGAATCCACAAGTGGAATTTATAATAGTGTTTAAATGGAGGACCAATAATATAAATAAAAAATATCCGTATGAATTAGTTTAATACAAAAAAAAAACTTACTAACATAATAAGCATCTGTAAATTGTTAAATTAATAAAATAACAGCAATCAAAATGACATACACATTACCAAACCTATAAACAATAAATAAGGTAATCTAAATGAATTTAGGAACAAAATAAATAGTTAAATAAATAAATAACAATTAAGTAAACAATGGCCTATTATCCTGCTATAATCATAAATATTAAAATAATAGTTCTAGATAACTGAAGCAAAACACATAAAATAAAGTAATATTTGGTACTCATACAAACATACAATAAACTATAGTGAAAAATATGCATCTCAAATATACACAAATGAACAAATATAAGCCGATCTAAAAAAAAACTATAACAAATGAGGCAACAAAAATACTAATGACAACAACAGTGAGAACAGAAATAGGCCAGACATAAACACTAATCAATATTTTATTAATAATAAAACTAAAGGGGTCAGATTTGAATTCTCACCATTATGGAAGATGGAATCTGGGCTTGAAATGAAGGTCGGAGGTTGGAGCTTCGCCGGATCTCGCTGGTGAGGCTCTTGAGCACGCCAATGGGACTGCCGGAGTTGTGTCTACGGCCAGTGGTGCGAGTTTTGTTGATTTCGGTCATTTTGGAGTCCATGGCTTCGTTTTGATGCTATTCCGACTTGGAGCCGACCGGAAATGGTGAGAGGAAGGGAAAGTTGTGGTGAAGGGTGATGTTGGATGTTCCGAGTGGGGCTTTGAAGCTATTTTGCCAGAGCTTTTGAAGCTCGTTGGCTTTGTCGTTGTTTGGTGGAGGAAACTCGTGGATTTGTTGGCTGTTTGCTGAAAAACGGAGGGGGTTTTGGTTGGGATTTTTTATCAGAGACGGAAGGCATGGTTCGGTTGTGATTTCAGGTGAGCTTGGATCGGACAAATGAAATTTGATGGTGGTCATTTAGAGAAGAAAAAAAACAATGGTGTTTGGTGGTGGTTTTCGCCGAAAAAAGAACTGAGAAAGATGAAGCTCGGCCAGTGGGGGTTGTTTGGTGGTGACTGGCCGGAGCTCTGGCGATAGTCGAAAAAGGAGAATGAACAGTAAAAAGAACAAAGTAAAAACTCTATAAATTGAACCCCAAATTCTAAAATTAATTCACCACCCATTTTAACCTAAATAAATAAAAGGGAATTTTTTTTAAAATGTCAATATTTTAACATTTAATAGGGACCAATGTCAACACTTTCAGTATTTAGTAAAAATGTCAAATTTTTAATTTATTATGTATCTTATTTGAATTTTTATTATCTGTTTTAATTGAATGAATACAATTATTAAATAACAAAAAGGAGAAATTTAGGGGAGATAAATTCTTTAAAAAGGAAGAATTGCTTAAAAATCTCAGCGGTTACAAAATTTAAAATCTAAATACTAATCGGTCTTCTCCATAGCTGATGAGTTCTCTCATTATCGATTATTAATATATTTTAATTTAAAAAAAATAGTTTGTTGAGTATTATTTTTAACGAAACAGGACGACAAAATCATCGACAAACAGCTGTATAGAAAGATTTTTCTATTGGGAGTTCGATCAAATTAATTGAATACAAATTTGATCAGGTATTAGTTAATTGCTTCATCCTTAATCATTTTCTAATTGATTATAAAATTTTAAAATTAAAGTTTGTAAATAATTGTAAACGGCATCTGTTATCATTGAAAATTATATGTAGTATGAACGACGTAAGAAATATTAGTTTCCTTGGATTTGTCTAATTTTGTTGTTGTTGATTCCGGAAAATGATAATATATTATTTGAAGATTTTTGATCGGCCGTTTTGTTTTTAATGGTTCAATATTTATTTTGTATACATAAATGTTGACAGACTACATTGAACTATGAAAATTACATTTTTGTTCAAATTTTTTAATGTTTCAATAGATGTTTTATACTTGATGGAAGGGCTACTGTAAATGCATACATTTTTAAACTTGGATACAAAGAGAACTCTTAACATCTCTAATGATGTATTTATTGATAACTCCAACATTTTATTTTTTTTAGTTTGAATACAAAAATAATATGAGGAGTATTAGTTTTATAATTATGCAACACAAAAAAAAACAGAATACAAAATACATTAAATCTATGAAATACAAAAATATATACTAACTATAATAGAATAAATATTTCATATACACTTCAAAATCTATGAATACAAAATACATTAAATCTATGAAATACAAAAATACATATTAACTATAACAGAATCAAAATTCCATATACACTTCCAAATCTATGAATACAAAATACATTAAATCTATGAAATACAAAAATACATACTAACTATAACAGAATCAAAATTCCATATAAAAAAATACCTCTTCTCCAAAAAATTGGTCTTCTTCAACTTAATGGTTACGAATTTGTGTGGAATTTTGCACAACTACGGATTCAGTCATTTTTCCCCGTCGTATATCCTCCTTAGATCTAGAATCAGAACCTACATTGTTGTTTATTTCTTGAGTGAAAAAAAAATTAAACGATGAGAACTCGGAGGAAGTTAGATTATTTTGTCCAATAACTCTAGTAACCCTCTTGAAAGCGTCCATTGAAGAGATAATTTTGTATATGAAATCCTAAAAAATGTTTTAAGAACAACAACAAAAAAAAAAACAAAAAAAAAACACTAAAATCAGTAAGTAAATAAAAAAGGAATAGGAAGAACATAATACCCAAATCAATGTGAATCTTCAAATCAAACCTTGAAACAAAATTAATTGAGAATGATAGAAAATAGGAAAATTCGAGATTCTGTGGAATTGATTTTGGAAGATTGTTAGAGAGAGAAAATAAAAAAAAACGTAAGAAAAGAGAGAATAAATCTGGGAAGTTGAATATGAATAAATATAGAGAGAGAAATTGATAAGGTTAATAAAAGAGAGATAAAATTTAAAATATTATTAATATCTATCCAATCACAGAAAAATAGAAAAATGTGTAATCTATGAGAGAGAAAAAAAAAGTGTAAATAATGAGAGAGAAAATATTAATAATATCAGAATAATTCTTTATTTTTAAAATAATGACATTTTTGACATGTTTACTAATATTATTAAAGTATGGATATTATCACTAAATAAGTTATTTTTTTTGACTAGTTAGCTAAATTTCCCTAAATAAAATGCAATGGGCCCAAATGTGTGGGCTTAAAATTGTAGGCCCAAAATTATTAATTAATCTTCGTATGCAAAATTCAACTGTAATATTTAAATTGTTTTTTTTTTCGATTGTGTAAAATATAAAAACAAATATAACGAATTAAATGAATGTAAATATATATAATAAATGTGACTAATGCCATGAATTTTGCAAGAAAAAATAAAATAATAAAAAATAATGATTTAATAAGAATAAAAATAAAAACAAATATTTAAATGTATTCAATCGGTTATGGAAAAAATATAATTAAAATTAACTAATAAAAATCCTAAAATTTGATAAATAAGGATAGTTATCGATAAACTTATTTTAAATTATATATAAAAAGTATTTTGAACTATCAAATAATTAAGTTTAAAAGTTACGAATTTTGAAAATGTTAAACCAAAATTGGATGTCAACAATATTAATAATACTTTTTTTTAATTAAGCAATATTAATAATACACGTGTCAATGTACAATAAAATGTATAACTGATACAAAGTCTCATACTTGAATCAAGAAATGCATACATTTCATCCAATATACACAACATATTGAATACATTAATATCTTACATAAACTTGATATATCATCAAAGTTCATAACATTACATTTCTCATGAGCATTCCACCAAATGTTCCCCCAAGCACCTGCATGTTTAATTTGAATTTGTTTATTTATTATCTGATTTTAATTTTACTCAAAGAGAAAGTTAAATCTTACTTTTTTTTTTATTTTGAAAAACCTAATCCATTTTTATTGCTTCTACTAATTGATTTTAGAAAGAGAAATATGCTTTGGTAGGTCATTCAGTTAGTTGTTTGATATGTAAAGATCAAACAAGAACTTACCTTTGACTTTGCTGCTTCCTTATTTGTCGCATAATAATTTTGTGTTCCATTTTTTCAAAAATTGTTGCAAGCCATTTCAAATTTCCAGTTGATATCATGATATATATAATGGACAATCCAATACACAGTCCACTTCCATATCCCATAAGAGCAGCTTTCCAAAAATCATTTAGAAATTCAGAATTACTTTCTTCATCATCTGACTCATAATCGCTATTATTTGTCTCTGGTGTCCAATTACTTCCACAACCTTTCGAAACTGGGAATCCTCGTAATCCATCATTACCTTCATATGAATTATTTTCAAATGTATCAAATTGACGTCCTTGAGGAATGCAACCTTGGAGATGATTGTTAGAGAGATTTAAGACTGCAAGAAACGTCATACCAACAAGTTGTTGTGGTATCTCTCCCGAAAGCTGGTTAAATGAAAAATCCAATGATTCGACTAAAGATAAACTTCCAAGTGATGATGGTATATTACCTTGTAATCTGTTATTAGACAAATTTAGCACCCGAAGTGCAATGAGATCTCCCAAACTACTTGGAATATGTCCTTCAAATTTGTTACTTGAAAGATCGATAGTCTTGAAAATTATCGAAATTCTATCGAGTTCATACTCCATTCCCTTTGTTGAAACTCTTACAGAATCATTGTAATCTCTCTCTCCAGATTTACCAAGATATGTTGGTACATTCGCGGTTCGATCAATTGTCTTCATGGCTTTCAATTTTTGAAACAAATTAGTCGACAAGTTTCCTGTAAAAGCATTGTAAGAGAGATCTATGATTCGAAGCTCAGAAAACATGTTTTCATTTCTTAAAGCTCTAATTGGCCCATGTAGTTTGTTCGATCTCAAGCTTAAAACTTTCAGATTTGGCAAAGTTTCAAACCATATTGGGAATGTATCGCTAAAGTGATTATCTCCTAAATCAAGAATTTCCAAGTTTTTGCAATTGGCTAAAGATCGGGGGATGTTCCCTTCTAATTCATTGTCATGCAAGTCTAGGCTTCTGAGTACACTTCCAATGCTAAAAATTTCTGGAAGAGTCCCATAAAGATTGTTTTGGTGGATATCCAAAACCTCAAGATGACCACCCATGTTGACAAAACATTGTGGAATTGCTCCCTTCAAATTGTTTCTACCCAAATCTAAAATTCTTAGTGATGTTAGATTGCAAATAGACGAAGGGATATCTTCACCAAGACTATTATCTTCTATTTTCAATACCTGGAGTCCACTAATATTAACTAGACATTGCGGAATTTCTCCCCTCAAGTTGTTTCTTCCCAAATACACAACTTCCAATTTCATCAAATTGCAGAAAGATGAAGGAATTTTCTCAGTGAGATTGTTGTTGTGGAGATACATCCATTGCAAGTTTCTCAAGTTGCCTAAGGAATCCGGAATTGAACCAATAAGTTGATTGATATTTAAAAACATAGTAACAAGTCTTCCTATATTCCCCAACTCACTTGGAATCAAACCAGAAAGGTTGTTAGCAAAAAGAGACAAAAGATACAAGTTGTTCAAATTCCCCAAAGAAGTAGGAATAGAACCACTAAGAAAATTAGTAGAGAAATCTAAATAACTAAGAGTCTTGATGTAACCTATTTCTTCAGGAATTGAGCTAGAAAGATGATTCTCGCGAAGATACATATCGGTTAAGCTGGTCAAATTCCCCAATGAAGCAGGAATAGCACCACTTAGAGAATTTTTAGCCAAAACTAGTTGACTTAGAGACCTTAAATAACCTATTTCATCAGGAATGGAGCCAGAAAGGTTATTCTGATGAAGATACAAAATAGAAAGGTTGGACAAATTTCCCAATGAAGCAGGAATAGAGCCAAAAAGGTGATTCTCATTAAGAAACAAACTAGATAAGTTGGTCAAATTTCCCAATGAAGCTGGAATAGAACCATTAAGAGAATTAGTACCCAAATCTAGAGAAGTAAGAGACCTTAAATAACCTATTTCTGTAGGAATCGAGCCAAAAAGATTATTCTGATAAAGAGACAAAATAGACAAGTTGGTTAAATTACCCAAGGAGGAAGGTATGGAACCATTTAAAAGGTTGTCATAGATGTAAATGGTCTGAAGCTTGGCTAGTGAACCGATTTGCGGTGGGATTGTGCCTGAAATGTGATTGGTATGTAAGTCAAGATAGACAAGATTAGTGAGATTACCAATATGAGGTGGGATGACTCCAGAGAGATTGTTCATGCTAAGATCAACATATTCAAGAAAAGGGAGAGTCGAAAATGGAAAATCATAGAGTGTAGCGATGACACGAGCACCTTGAATATCCAACTTGCTTACCCTACCATTTAAACACATAACTCCATACCAATCCTCACATGCATTCGAACTCTGTGTCCATGAAGCCAATAAGGAATTAGTCTTATTCTTGAAAGTTGCTTTCCATTTTAGGAGGGCAATTTCTTCCTCCATGGAAGCAAATGTAACCGTAAAGAGATATAAGAGAATGAGAAATTGAACTATTTTGGGAACCATCATCAAATATATTGATATGAAATTTTCTTTGATATTTATCTTTTGATGAACTTGTCTTAGTGTACACATTTGTTTATATTGTAGAGAACTTTTTTTTAAGGTATTACTAGTCAATGACAAGTCAGTTTTATTATAATTATTATTATTAGTATTTTAATAAAATAATATATCCTATTGGATAATAGTTTGTTTAGTCAAGCATAAGAAGCCAAATGAATAGAGAAATATTATTCTCAATTTAGACCAGCGTCATATGACAAATACTCCGTTTCCATCAATCAACAAAGACTTGGATTTAGTCAAGCATAAGAAGTCAAATAAGTAGGTAGGAAAACATTACGTTGTTCGATCAGACACTCTTCGTCGAAAAATTACTTTATATACATACGTTAAATTCTATATTTAAAGGGTATATATATTTAAAGTTGGACACCCTTAACAAAAGTTATGCCTTTGACGAGTGGTAATAGGTGTTCATTTTGAATGAAGGAGTTCTGAGTTTCAACCCCCAATTATAGCGCACAATATTTTTTTTTGTTTTATTTTGACAGTCACATACCATTTTCTTGGACACCCTTAATAAAATTTCTAGCTCCGTCGCTTTTCAAGAATCAATTCAACTGATTTCAAAGTTAAATTAAATTACATTTCTTCGATATCTTAAAATAAAATTTTAAATATTCAAAAATTATACGAAGAGTATTATAAATTACAACTTCTTTCATATCTATAAGATGAAAAAATATATTTTAAAATATTTATCAAAATTTATATCGTTTAACTTTCAAAAATAAAATTATGACAACTAAAACGGAACGAGAGTAACCTGCAAACCGGTCTAGTCATTGCCTCATTGGTGTCCTTTTGTACTTAATTTATTTTAACTAAAGGATATAAATTGTTTTTTGTTGGTATTGAGAGATTCTTTTTTGTAGCCCTTACAAAATTGATTATTTAATTTTATTATTTCTTTTATATAAAAGATTATTTCTCAATTCAACGCACAAGTGTTGCTTCATAAAGTATCGGCCGGCCGGGTGAATATTATATTTAATAATATTGCACTAAACTAATAATATTTATGTGATTTACGCCAACTTTTACACTTCATATTGAAAGGCTTTCTAATAATATTGTACTAAACTACACTCTCATATTTACGTACAAATCACGCAAGAGTCCTAGAATAAATTATGTATAGATGATAATTAACAAAAAATATATAAATATACAATTTAAATATTATAATTTTTAAAATTTTCTATCATTTAAAAATATAAAAATTCCCTCTCGGATACAGTCATTCCCCTCTCGGATACATTTCTATCCGCTCTCGGATACATCTCTATCCTATCTTGGATACATTCATCTCATAAAATAATATATCAGACAATCAAGGAATGTATTCAAGAATAAAGAAAAATTCAAAATTTTTGTAATTGAGAAAATTTCTCAAATGAGATGTAATTAGCCCCTATGGTTTCGGTGAGTTTCTCAATAATTAATCCTATGAAAACTAGGCCACAAATAATCAATTGAGAAAACTAAACATTTATCTTTTAGGTTTTCTAATTTGTTTCAATTTTTGTGACATTGTTTGAGTCGATATAAAGTTTAAGATTTTTATTTATTTTTTTTATAAAAATAATTGTGAACTAAAACTCTCTTTGCTTATTTATATGATTATAAGTCATTTTATTAAGGGTGAATGAAAAATTTAAAGTTAACTTATTTTCAATTATAGGAGGTGACAATCATTTGAGGATGGACTAAAAAATTAATTAGGTCATGTAAATTGGAACTAAGAAAGTAAAAGAATGACAAAAAGTTTCACAATGGTGGTTAATGAGATAAGAGACTTGAACAATCCTCCTCACTTGAGCTATCTTTTGGAATCTAAGACCTAATTTAACAAAGTTGCTTATTATAACATGTAACATCTTTTTCTAGTTCGAGTAATTTCAATTGTTTTATAATTTAATTGAATTATATTGTATTTTCAATATTTCCATATGATTGTTTATTCCAATTGAATACAAATTTTATTTATTGAGGGTTTCTGTAGTTTTCATCCATTCTTCCAGCAATTGCCAATTTATTCACTGACAATTAATAACAACACTCTGGAACATAAAAAACTATCAGATACTTCAAAAATAGGTATCTAAGGATTATATTGGGTGCATTTCCTAATATATGACTCAAACGTGTCATACAATTCATCGAATCTATAAGAATTTGAAAGACGAAAAAAAATATGATTTTATTGTTATAAACAATATTTTCAGAAATGTGTTTGGGGTGAGTTTCAGGGAAGGGCGTATAAAAAACGCTCTGAGGCGTAAATTAAAGACGTAATTCATAAGAAGTAAGTTCTAAAATTTGAGGCGTAAGTCCGAGCATAAAAATGTAAGTCCTAGACATAAAAAGTAGGTCAGAGCGTTTTTAATTTTTTTTTTACCTTTTTTTTCTTTAAATCATATATTTTTTTTATTATTGAAGTAATGGTTTCTCTAATAATAATAATTATAATATTTTTTTTTAATACTTATCTAAAATAAAAATCATAATATAATTTCTATATATTATAGGTTATTTGAAAAAATTTATTTGCAAAATCATTGAAAGGTTTACTTTTGCTTATTTTATTAGTAATAAAACTATAAAATTGAATACACCCCGTGACTCGAAGCTTACGCCTCGCCCCGTACTGTATAAAAAGCCTTGCCTCACGCCTCCGCCTTTTAAAACACTGATTATAAACATACAATTCTCAGGAGATAAAAGAAATAAAACTAATTAAATGGTAAATCATTTTAATTAAATAAAGAGAAACTTGGAGATAAATGTCACAGTACATAAGATAAAATGTCACGGATTTTTCATAAGCCCTTCCATATTATTGTTTAGGTGCATTTTATCTGTATTGCAAAGTTTTAAGCTTTTTATTAAAGTCGGATCTTCAAAAATATTTTGATAAATTTTAAAAAATAATTAGATTAACCCAGTTATCTTTTGTTGGGAAAAGCACACACAAAATAAATGTGCACGATAAAGGTGATAGGGGAAGAAACTTAAGTCAAAACTTTTCCTTCTATTTGAATCAAGAGAAAACAAAATGATGAAAGAATAAAACAGTTTGGACAGCAAACTAATCAACCAAGCAAGAAAAATAAATCAACACAAGAGACGCCAAATTTAACGTGGAAAACTTCTTCGGTGTGAAGAGTAAAAATCACAAGACCAAAGCTCCACTATAATCAACAAGAGTTACAAAAGTGTCCTCCAGAATGGTCATCAACAAAGTGCCAAAACAAATGAGCAACACAACTACAAGATATCGCCAAAAACTAGAGAAATAAGAGAAGCAAAAACACAAAACCACAACTAATGTTCATGAGCTAAAATATGGAGCTACAGGACTCCAAATCACCCTATCACAGTTCTCAATCAAAGATTAAGTTGAAAGAAACACGCTGGCCAAAAATCAGCTCAATCAGACAAAAAACAAAGCGGGAGTCGTGATTTGAAAATGGCTGCTAAGGCTTGTGCGAAAATCTACACTTTCTCACTTTTCTCTCTATATGGCCGCTCTCAATCTCTTGTGATTCTTCTTAAATAAGACCTAAAAGAAAGTCTTACATATGCACCATAATATTGAGCTTATGGGCAAAAAAAGGCTTGTCAAATTTGGGCTAAATTTATTCACAAAGGAAAGGATGGAAAACCCAAAATCTTGGACTTTTATTCATCCACATAGAAAGGGAAAAAGACCCAAAACCCAACATCTTTATGGTAGGGGGTTCAATCCTAGGGAATGAATTAATATATCGTAAAGCTGGAGCGTACGCAAAATATTGTGTAAGCGATGTCGATATTTAAAATAAAAAATATAACAACATTATATTAATAAAAATTACTTAAGACATATTAATAAACATAATTAATTAAACTACTGCAACTCTTATAAAAAGGGGTTTGTTGAGGATCGAATTCAAGACCTCCTATACAAGCCATGCGCCCAACCAATAGGTCAAGATCAATTATGTGACCATCTACTACGATTCTTTTTACTACTAATCAGATTTTTCAGGTTTTATATGAATATAAATATAAAAAAAAAATCGACTAAGCAGTGTCAAGTGACACACGTTGCTATAAGGTGGGTCCGCCCCTGATAGAGCACTTATTTCCTAAAATTAGATACAATGTTAATTTGAATTAACCTGAGTTCATAACCAATATCATTAAATATAGGGGTGTACATGGGCGGGTTGGTTCGGATTTTTCAAATATCAAACCAAATCATTTGTGTCGGGTTTTTAAATGTATAAACCAAACCAAACCAATAAAATCCGGGATTTTCAACGTCGTTTTTTGTTTGTTTTTACTGATTTTTTGGATTTTCGGGTTTTTTCCGGTGAAGTATTCATACAAACATATAATGTATTTGTACTTCAAATATTTCATTGGTCATCAAAATACAACTATCTAAGGTATTTCTTAAGAAAATTACACAAAATATGATATGATTAATGACACTAAAATAGCTAACAAAATAATAATAATAATGATGAAATCACGTAAAATAAAAATATTGCTAATTAATTAGTCATAGTGAAAATGATCATAATTTACAAGAACTAAATCATGCGAAAATAAATTTAATAAGTTTTAGTTACATGACTAAATATTAAAAGAAATTAAAATTGGATTAAGTATTTAAATTGTCTAAACCAATGTAAAACCAGAAAACAAATATTCAATATTATTGTCATTCTTAGTATTGAATTGATTTTCCTTTTGCATTAGTATTGATTTGAATTTTTATTTAAATTTTATTATAATTACCAACATCTGTGGACTATGATCTTTATTGAACCATTCAGAATTCCAAGTTTCAAACTTGAAATAATATATTAAAAGATACGAACTATGAAAAAGTAAAAGAAACATTAAACATTATATCAAAGTAAATATTTTTATCTATAAAATAAAATTTTAAAATTATATATAATGTCGGGTTGGTTTGGTCTCGGGTTGTTTATTTTTAGTTAAAAACCAACCCAACCCAAATATAGTCATTTTTTTTTCAATACCAAACCAAGTCAAACCAATCACTAGTCGAATTTTTTTCGATTTGATTTGATTTGCGATTTGATTCTATTTTGTACACCCCTAATTAAATTTATGCCATTAAAAACAATGACTTCTAATTTATCGTGTTTATATCAAGAACTAATCAAACCCAAAATATTGTAATATTAATTATTGGTAATGAAAAGTATGTATGGTACAACATTTTTCACTAAATTTCTCAAAACCGGCTAGCACAAAATAGCTTACATCTCATGTATGATTTGCAAGATATTGCAACGAGTGGATTTATCGTGTTTACACCCAAAAAATAGCAACTAAAAATTAATCCGAAAAAATCCAATAAAAAAGAAAAAGAAAAGAAAGAAACTGAAGTATGGTGCCATATTGATATGCAATATAAGTCAACAAGTACATATAACTAATGGGCGCCAAATAATGAACAATATTTGCTTGGCCTACACATATCTCAACTTTTAAAAAACTAGTTTAATCAAATTTTTCAAACATACCCCAAAAAAAAAAAAAAAAAAAAAAAAAAAGCTAGAACAACATTTTTGGAAGTAAAAAAAAAATGGATTAAAATTTTTAAAATAGTTGACTAAAATTGTTCATGGCTTCCCATTATCTCAAAACCTTAGTGGAACAACATTAACCAAAAAATGGCATAATCATTGATATATTTTGGATTATTTAGTTTTTAAATCATCATTACCATCTTAGTTATGTTATATAAAGTCCTAATTCCTCCATTCTAAAACACACAAGAAAAAGAAAAAGAAACAAATATCTAGCCTTAGAATCCAATTCTTCTCTATGGGAAGCCAAATGAAGAAGCAATGGCTTCAATTTGCTTGTGTTTTGGCATTTTTCTTGATTGCCACATGCACTATGGCATATTCACCTTATAATTCTTATGAATCACCAGATTCGACATACAATAAAGTACCAACCACAGTAGTCAAAAGTGAAGACTTCAAGGTACCCTTAGAGTCCGAAAAGGAATATAAGTCGTCATTTTTGCCAAAAAATGATTACTATAAGAAGCCATCAGTTTCAGAAGATAACTATAAGAAAGTAGCCTTTGTTTCCGAACATGAATCATTCTTGCCAAAGAATGACTACTACAAGAAGTCATCATTTTCAGAAGATAACTACAAGAAGGAGTCATATGTTCCAGAGGTACCCTCGATGACTAAACCAGAATATAAGAAGTCTTTTTTTCCAAAATTTGACTACTTCAAGAAGCCATTAGTTTCAGAAGATAACTACAAGAAGGCTTCATATGTTCCAGAGGTACCCTCGATGGCTAAACCAGAATATAAGGAGTCATTTTTTCCAAAATTTGACTACTTCAAGAAGCCATTAGTTCCAGAAGATAACTACAAGAAGGTGTCATATGTTCCAAAGGTACCCACAGAGCCTAAATCGGAATACAAGGTACCATCTTTGCCAAAGAATGACTACTATAAAAAGTCATCGGTTTCAGAAAATAACTACAAAAAGGTGTCATATGTTCCAAAGGTGCCCTCAGTGCCTAAAGAGGAATACAAGATACCTTCTTTGCCAAAGAATGATTACTATGAGAAGCCATCAGTTACCGAAGACAACTACAAAAAGGTACCATTTGTTCTAAAGATGCCCTCAATGACTAAAGAAGAATACAAGGTGCCTTCTTTGCCAAAAAGTGACTACTACAAGAAGTCATCGGTTTCAGAAGATAACTACAAAAAGGTGTCATATGTTCCAAAGGTGCCCTCAGTGGCTAAAGAAGAATACAAGGTACCTTCTTTGCCAAAGAATGATTACTACAAGAAGCCATCACTTCCAGAAGATAACTACAAAAAGGTTTCATATGTGTCAAAGGTGCCCTCAGTGCCTAAAGAAGAGTATAAGGTGCCTTCTTTGCCAAAAAATGACTACTACAAGAAGCCAATAGTTTCAGATGATAACTACAAAAAGGTGTCATATGTTCCAAAGGTACCCTCAACGCCTAAAGAAGAATACAAGGTGCCTTCTTTGCCAAAGAAAGACTACTACAAGAAGCCATCACCTTCTCCATCACCACCACCTCCATATTATTAAATTTCCATCTTTCATGCTCAAAATGCATGGTTCATTATTTTTCCTTTTTGTTCTTTGGGTTGTAATTATTTTGTCATTTAAATTCTATATTTTGAATGTTTTGAGAAATTTATTTCAATGGAATACAAGTTCCTTTTATTGAGAGTTTTTGTAGTTTTTATCTATTCTTCCATCAATTGCCAATTTGTTTAACTTACTATTAATAACCAAACTCTGGAACATAACAACAATCATGATAATATTTTAAAAATAGGTCACTAATATATGACTCAAAAGAATCTATACAATTCGTCAAATCTATTAAAATTTGAAAGAAGGAAAAACGATTTCTATTGTTATAAACATATAATTTTTGGGAGATAAAGAAATAAAACGAATCATGTAGTGAATCATTTTAATCAGATAAAGAGAAACTTGGAAATGTCATGGATTTTTCATAAGCCCTTCAATATTATTGTTAAGGTGCATTTGATCTGTATGCAGAAGTTTTGAGATTTTTTTAAAAGTCATATCTTCTAAAATATTTTGAGTAATTCGATTAATATATCATAGAGCACTTCTTTCCTAAATATAGATACGGTGTTAATTTGAATTAATCTTAGTTAATAACCAAAAACATTAAATATATGACATTAAAACAATAACTTCTAATTTATCATGTTTATATCAAGAACTAATCAAACCCAAAATATTGTAATTCTTGGTAATGAAAAGTATGTATGGTACAACTAACAACATTTTGCAGTTAGTTTCTTAAAACGGGCTTGCTTAAAGCAGCTTTCATCTAATGACTGGATTTATTATGCGTACGCCCAAAAGTAGCAACTACAAATTAATCCAAAAATTTCCCAAAAAAATTTGAAGTATGGTGCAATATTGATGTGGAATATAAGTCGTGCTCAACAAGAACATATAACTAATGGGCACCAAATAATGAACAACATTTGCTAGGCGTACACATATCTCAACTTTTTTAAAAAAAAAAACTAATTTATTCAAATTTTCAATATACTAAACAGAAAAAAACGAGAACAACATTTTTGGAAGTGAATAAAAAAAAATTGGAATAAAATTTTAAAATAGGTGATTAAAATTGTTTATGGCTCCCCATTATCTCAAAACCTTAGTGGAAAAGCATTAACCAAAAAATGGCAAAATCTTTGATATGTTAGGATATTTAATTTTTAAATCATCAAATCACCATGTTAGTTATGTTATATAAACTCCTAATTCCTCCATTCTAAAACGCAAAAGAAAAAGAAAAACAAAGATATATCTAGCCTTAGAATCCAATTCTTCTCAATGGGAAGCCAAATGAAGAAGCAATGGCTTCAATTTGCTTGTGTTTTAGCATTTTTCTTGATTGCCACATGCACTATGGCATATTCACCTTATAATTCTTATGAATCATCAGATTCAACATACAATAAAGTATCAACCACAGTAGTCAAAAGTGAAGACTTCAAGGTACCCGCAGAGTCGGAAAAGGAATATAAGCCGTCATTTTTGCCAAAAAACAATTACTACAAGAAGCCATCAATTTCAGAGGATCACTATAAGAAAGTATCATTTATTCCCGAACATGAATCATTCTTGCCAAAGAATGACTACAACAAGAAGGAGTCATATGTTCCAGAGGTGCCCTCAATGGCTAAACCAGAATATAAGGAGTCATTTTTTCCAAAATTTGACTACTTTAAGAAGCCATCAGTTTCAGAAGATAACTACAAGAAGACATCATATGCTCCAGAGGTACCCTCGATGGCTAAACCAGAATATAAGGAGTCATTTCTTCCAAAATTTGACTACTTTAAGAAGCCATCAGTTTCAGAAGATAACTACAAGAAGACATCATATGCTCCAGAGGTACCCTCGATGGCTAAACCAGAATATAAGGAGTCATTTCTTCCAAAATTTGACTACTTCAAGAAGCCATTAGTTCCAGAAGATAACTACAAGAAGGTGTCATATGTTCCAAAGGTGCCCTCAGTGCCTAAAGAAGAGTATAAGGTGCCTTCTTTGCCAAAAAATAACTACTACAAGAAGCCAATAGTTTCAGAAGATAACTACAAAAAGGTACCATTTGTTCCAAAGATGCCCTCAATGACTAAAGAAGAATACAAGGTGCCTTCTTTGCCAAAAAGTGACTACTACAAGAAGTCATCGGTTTCAGAAGATAACTACAAAAAGGTGTCATATGTTCCAAAGGTGCCCTCAGTGGCTAAAGAAGAATACAAGGTACCTTCTTTGCCAAAGAATGATTACTACAAGAAGCCATCACTTCCAGAAGATAACTACAAAAAGGTTTCATATGTGTCAAAGGTGCCCTCAGTGCCTAAAGAAGAGTATAAGGTGCCTTCTTTGCCAAAAAATGACTACTACAAGAAGCCAATAGTTTCAGAAGATAACTACAAAAAGGTGTCATATGTTCCAAAGGTACCCTCAACGCCTAAAGAAGAATACAAGGTGCCTTCTTTGCCAAAGAATGACTACTACAAGAAGCCATCACCGTCTCCATCACCACCACCTCCATATTATTAAATTTCCATCTTTCATGCTCAAAATGCATGGTTCATTATTTTTCCTTTTTGTTCTTTGGGTTGTAATTATTTTGTCATTTAAATTCTATATTTTGAATGTTTTGAGAAATTTATTTCAATGGAATACAAGTTCCTTTTATTGAGAGTTTTTGTAGTTTTTATTTATTCTTCCATCAATTGCCAATTTGTTTAACTTACTATTAATAACCAAACTCTGGAACATAACAACAATCATGATAATATTTTAAAAATAGGTCACTAATATATGACTCAAAAGAATCTATACAATTCGTCAAATCTATTAAAATTTGAAAGAAGGAAAAACGACTTCTATTGTTATAAACATATAATTTTTGGGAGATAAAGAAATAAAACGAATCATGTAGTGAATCATTTTAATCAGATAAAGAGAAACTTGGAAATGTCATGGATTTTTCATAAGCCCTTCAATATTATTGTTTAGGTGCATTTGATCTCTATGCAGAAGTTTTGAGATTTTTTTAAAAGTCATATCTTCTAAAATATTTTGAGTAATTCGATTAACATAGAGCACTTCTTTCCTAAATATAGATACGGTGTTAATTTGAATTAATCTTAGTTAATAACCAAAAACATTAAATATATGACATTAAAACAATAACTTCTAATTTATCATGTTTATATCAAGAACTAATCAAACCCAAAATATTGTAATTCTTGGTAATGAAAAGTATGTATGGTACAACTAACAACATTTTGCAGTTAGTTTCTTAAAACGGGCTTGCTTAAAGCAGCTTTCATCTTATGTCTGATTTGCAAGATATTGCAATGACTGGATTTATTATGCGTACGCCTAAAAGTAGCAACTACAAATTAATCCAAAAATTTCCCACAAAAATTTGAAGTATGGTGCAATATTGATGTGGAATATAAGTCGTGCTCAACAAGAACATATAACTAATGGGCACCAAATAATGAACAATATTTGCTAGGCGTACACATATCTCAACTTTTTAAAAAAAACAAACTAATTTGATCAAATTTTCAATATACTAAACAGAAAAAAACGAGAACAACATTTTTGGAAGTGAATAAAAAAAAATTGGAATAAAATTTTAAAATAGGTGATTAAAATTGTTTATGGCTCCCCATTATCTCAAAACCTTAGTGGAAAAGCATTAACCAAAAAATGGCAAAATCTTTGATATGTTAGGATATTTAATTTTTAAATCATCAAATCACCATGTTAGTTATGTTATATAAACTCCTAATTCCTCCATTCTAAAACGCAAAAGAAAAAGAAAAACAAAGATATATCTAGCCTTAGAATCCAATTCTTCTCAATGGGAAGCCAAATGAAGAAGCAATGGCTTCAATTTGCTTGTGTTTTAGCATTTTTCTTGATTGCCACATGCACTATGGCATATTCACCTTATAATTCTTATGAATCATCAGATTCAACATACAATAAAGTACCAACCACAGTAGTCAAAAGTGAAGACTTCAAGGTACCCTCAGAGTCGGAAAAGGAATATAAGCCGTCATTTTTGCCAAAAAACAATTACTACAAGAAGCCATCAATTTCAGAGGATCACTATAAGAAAGTATCATTTATTCCCGAACATGAATCATTCTTGCCAAAGAATGACTACAACAAGAAGGAGTCATATGTTCCAGAGGTGCCCTCAATGGCTAAACCAGAATATAAGGAGTCATTTTTTCCAAAATTTGACTACTTTAAGAAGCCATCAGTTTCAGAAGATAACTACAAGAAGACATCATATGCTCCAGAGGTACCCTCGATGGCTAAACCAGAATATAAGGAGTCATTTCTTCCAAAATTTGACTACTTCAAGAAGCCATTAGTTTCAGAAGATAACTACAAGAAGACATCATATGTTCCAGAGGTACCCTCGATGGCTAAACAAGAATATAAGGAGTCATTTTTTCCAAAATTTGATTACTTCAAGAAGCCATTAGTTCCACAAGATAACTACGAGAAGGTGTCATATGTTTCAAATGTACCCACAGAGCCTAAATCGGAATACAAGGTACCATCTTTGCCAAAGAATGACTACTATAAAAAGTCATCGGTTTCAGAAGATAACTACAAAAAGGTGTCATATGTGCCAAAGGTGCCCTCAGTGCCTAAAGAGGAATACAAGATAACTTCTTTGCCAAAGAATGATTACTATGAGAAGCCATCAGTTACAGTAGACAACTACAAAAAGGTACCATTTTTTCCAAAGGTGCCCTCAGTGACTAAAGAAGAATACAAGGTGCCTTCTTTGCCAAAAGGTGACTACTACAAGAAGTCATCGGTTTCAGAAGATAACTACAAAAAGGTGTCATATGTTCCAAAGGTGCCCTCAGTGGCTAAAGAAGAATACAAGGTACCTTCTTTGCCAAAGAATGATTACTACAAGAAGCCATCACTTCCAGAAGATAACTACAAAAAGGTTTCATATGTGTCAAAGGTGCCCTCAGTGCCTAAAGAAGAGTATAAGGTGCCTTCTTTGCCAAAAAATGACTACTACAAGAAGCCAATAGTTTCAGAAGATAACTACAAAAAGGTGTCATATGTTCCAAAGGTACCCTCAACGCCTAAAGAAGAATACAAGGTGCCTTCTTTGCCAAAGAATGACTACTACAAGAAGCCATCATCTTCTCCATCACCACCACCTCCATATTATTAAATTTCCATCTTTCATGCTCAAAATGCATGGTTCATTATTTTTCCTTTTTGTTCTTTGGGTTGTAATTATTTTGTCATTTAAATTCTATATTTTGAATGTTTTGAGAAATTTATTTCAATGGAATACAAGTTCCTTTTATTGAGAGTTTTTGTAGTTTTTATCTATTCTTCCATCAATTGCCAATTTGTTTAACTTACTATTAATAACCAAACTCTGGAACATAACAACAATCATGATAATATTTTAAAAATAGGTCACTAATATATGACTCAAAAGAATCTATACAATTCGTCAAATCTATTAAAATTTGAAAGAAGGAAAAACGATTTCTATTGTTATAAACATATAATTTTTGGGAGATAAAGAAATAAAACGAATCTTTTCAATCAGATGAAGAAAAACTCGACGATAAATTACACTAATTAAGATAAAAATCTAAAATGTCACAAATATTTCATTAGCCATTCAATATTAATCATTTGATTTATATTGCAGAAGTTCTATGCTCAAAGTATGAAATTTCTTAAAGCCAAAACTTCTAAAATATTTTGAGAGTTTTTAAAAATAAATGGATTGACTCAATTATCGTTTTGGAAGGGTTCGATCCTAAGGAATATTGAAGTAATATCTCATAGAGAACTTTTTTTTCTCTCTTAAAAATAAATCGTACATGACACAAATTTGAATTAATTTGAGTTAATAACCAAAACCATTAAATATATGACAATATAAACAATAGCTTCTAATTTTTCGTGTTAGAATGTTTGTATTAAGAACTAATCAAATTCAAAATATTGTCATTCTTGGTACTTGCAAGGATAAGAGAAGCCAAAGATCAATTTCTTGAGCCAACATAAGCTTTTTAGTTGATTTGTACCAACGGGCTTGCTCAAAACAACTTACATATCTCATGTATGATTTGTAAAATATTGCACATAAGCGGATTTATTCAGTGTGTATTCAAAGAGTAAAACCTACAAAACTTCGTTTTTTTTTTAAACAAAAGAGTAAGCTTGGTGCCATGATGTGGACTATAAGTCGTGCACAACAAGAACTTATAATTAGTGGACACGAAATAATGAACAATATATTTTAGGCCTACACTTATCTAAACGTTTAAAAAAACAAATCTAATAAAATTTTCAATATACCAAAAAAAAAAAAAAAAAACGAGAACAGCATTCTTGGAAGTCAATAAAAAAAATTAAATTAAAATTGTTCATGGCTTCCCATTATCTCAAAACCTTAGTGGAACAACATTAACCAAAAAATGGCAAATCGTTGATATGTTGTTTGATTTTGAGAGAATCCAAATATTCAAATAATCATCTTAGTTTATGTTATATAAAGTCCTAATTCCTCCATTCTAAAACACACAAGAAAAAGAAAAAGAGACAAATATCTAGCCTCAGAATCCAATTATTCTCGATGGGAAGCCAAATGAAGAAGCAGTGGCTTCAATTTGCTTGTGCTTTGGCATTTTTCTTGATTGCCACATGCACTATGGCATATTCACCTTATAATTCTTATGAATCATCAGATTCAACATACAATAAAGTACCAAACACAGTAGTCAAAAGTGAAGACTTCAAGGTACCCTCAGAGTCCGGAAAGGAATATAAGTCATCATTTTTATCAAAAAATGATTACTACAAGAAGCCATCAGTTTCAGAAGATAACTATAAGAAAGTAGCCTTTGTTCTCAAACATGAATCATTCTTGCCAAAGAATGACAACTACAAGAAGCCATCGTTTTCGGGAGATAGCTACAAGAAGGAGTCATATGTTCCAGAGATACCCTCGATGGCTAAACCGGAATACAAGGAGTCCTTTTTTCCAAAATTTGACTACTTCAAGAAGCCAGCAGTTTCAGAAGATAACTACAAGAAGGCTTCATATGTTCCAGAGGTACCCTCAATGGCTAAACCAGAATATAAGGAGTCATTTTTTCCAAAATTTGACTACTTCAAGAAGCCATTAGTTCCAGAAGATAATTACAAGAAGGTGTCATATGTTCCAAAGGTACCCACAGAGCCTAAATCGGAATACATGGTTCCATCTTTGCAAAAGAATGACTACTATAAGAAGTCATCGATTTCAGAAGATAACTACAAAAAGGTTTCATATGTGCCAAAGGTGCCCTCAGTTCCTAAAGAGGAATACAAGATACCTTCTTTGCCAAAGAATGATTATTACAAGAAGCCATCAGTTACAGAAGATAACTACAAAAAGGCACCATTTGTTCCAAAGGTACCCTCAGTGACTAAAGAAGAATACAAGGTGCCTTCTTTGCCAAAAAGTGATTACTACAAGAAGTCATCCGTTTCAGAAGATAACTACAAAAAGGTGTCATATGTTCCAAAGGTGCCCTCAGTGCCTTCTTTTCCAAAGAATGATTACTACAAGAAGCCATCACTTCCAGAAGATAACTACAAAAAGGTTTCATATGTGCCAAAGGTGCCCTCAGTGCCTAAACAAGAGTATAAGGTGCCTTTTTTGCCAAAAAATGACTACTACAAGAAGCCAATAGTTTCAGAAGATAACTACAAAAAGGTGTCATATGTTCCAAAGGTACCCTCAACGCCTAAAGAAGAATACAAGATGCCTTCTTTATCAAAAAATGACTACTACAAGAAGCCATCACCTTCTCCATCACCACCACCTCCATATTATTAAATTTCCATCTTTCATGCTCAAAATGCATGTTTCATTATTTTCCATTTTTGTTCTTTGGTTTGTAATTGTTTTGTCATTTAAATTCTATATTTGTAATGTTTCGAGAAATTTATTTCAATGGAATACAAGTTCCTTTTATTGAGAGTTTATGTAGATTTCATCTATTCTTCCATCAATTGCCAATTTGTTTAACTTACTATTAATAACAAAACTCTGGAACATAACAACAAACATGATAATATTTCAAAAATAGGTCACTAAGGATTATATTGGGTGAATATCCTGATATAGTACTCAAAAGAATCGATACAATTCGTTTAATCTATTAGAATTGGAAAGAAGAAAAAACAATCTCTATTGTTATAAACATACAATTCTTGGGAGATAAAAGAAATTAAACGAACATCAATCAGATAAAGAAAAACTCGACGATAAATATACACTACTTAAGATAAAATGTCACAAATTTTTCATTAGCCATTCAGTATTAATCATTTGATTTATATTCCAGAAGTTCTATGTTCAAAGTATGAAATTTCTTAAAATAAATTGATTGACTCAATTATCTTTGTGGAAGGGTTAGATCCTACGGAATATTGAAGTACTATCTCATAGAGCACTTTTTCTCTCTCTTAAAAATAAATCGTACACGACATAAATTTGAATTAATAACCAAAAACATTAAATATATGACAATATAAACAATAGCTTCTAATTTTTCGTGTTTGTATTAAGAAAAATCAAAAATTAAAATATTGTCATTCTTGGTAATGAGAAGTATTCAGGGTACTTGCAAGGATAAAGAGAGGCCAGAGATCAATTTCTTGAGCCAACGTAAGCTTTTTTAGTTGATTTGTTCCAACGGATTTGCTCAAAACAACTTACATCTCATGTATGATTTTTAAGATATTGCACATAAGCAAATTTATTCCGTGCGCATTCAAAAAGTAAAACCTACGAAACTCCATTTAAAAAAGAAAAGAAAAGAAGTAAGTGTGGTGCCATGATGGGATTATAAGTCGTGCGCAACAAGTACTTATAATTAATGGACACCAAATAATGAACAATATATTTTAGGCCTACACTTATCTAAGCTTTTATAAAAATATTAATTTAATAAAATTTCCAATATAACAAAAAAAAAATAATGAGAACAACGTTCTTGGAAGTTGGAAGTCAATAACAAAATTGGATTAAAATTGTTCATGGCTTCCCATTATCTCAAAATTTTAGTGGAACAACATTAACCAATAAATGGCAAAATCCTCGATATGTTTGGATTATTTATTTTTTAAATCATCATTACCATCTTAGTTATGTTATATAAAGTCCTAATTCCTCCAATTCTAAAACACACAAGAAAAAGAAAAAGAAACAAATATCTAGCCTTAGAATCCAATTCTTCTCGATGGGAAGCCAAATGAAGAAGCAATGGCTTCAATTTGCTTGTGTTTTGGCATTTTTCTTGATTGCCACATGCACTATGGCATATTCACCTTATAATTCTTATGAATCATCAGATTCAACATACAATAAAGTACCAAACACAGTAGTCAAAAGTGAAGACTTCAAGGTACCCTCAGAGTCAGAAAAGGAATATAAGGCGTCATTTTTGCCAAAAAATAATTACTACAAGAAGCCATCAGTTTCAGAAGATAACTATAAGAAAGTAGCATTTGTTCCCGAACATGAATCATTCTTGCCAAAGAATGACTACTACAAGAAACCATCATTTTCAGAAGATAACTACAAGAAGGAGTCATATGTTCCAAAGGTATCCTCGATGGCTAAACAAGGATATAAAGAGTCATTTTTTCCAAAATTTGACTACTTCAAGAAGCCATCAGTTTCAGAAGATAACTACAAGAAGGCTTCATATGTTCCAAAGGTACCCTCGATGGCTAAACCAGAATATAAGGAGTCATTTTTTCCAAAATTTGACTACTACAAGAAGGCTTCATATGTTCCAAAGGTACCCTCGATGGCTAAACCAGAATATAAGGAGTCATTTTTTCCAAAATTTGACTACTTCAAGAAGCCATCTGTTTCAGAAGATAACTACAAGAAGGCTTCATATGTTCCAAAGGTACCCACAGAGCCTAAATCGGAATACAAGGTACCATCTTTGCCAAAGAATGACTACTATAAGAAGTCATCGGTTCCAGAAGATAACTACAAAAAGGTGTCATATGTTCCAAAGGTGCCCTCAGCGCCTAAAGAGGAATACAAGATACCTTCTTTGCCAAAGAATGATTACTACAAGAAGTCATCCGTTACAGAAGATAACTACAAAAAGGTACCATTTGTTCCAAAGGTGCCCTCAATGACTAAAGAAGAATACAAGGTGCCTTCTTTGCCAAAAAGTGACTACTACAAGAAGCCATCAGTTTCAAAAGATAACTACAAAAAGGTGTCATATGTTCCAAAGGTGCCCTCAGTGCCTAAAGAAGAATACAAGGTACCTTCTTTGCCAAAGAATGATAACTACAAGAAGCCATCACTTCCAGAAGATAACTACAAAAAGGTTTCATATGTGCCAAAGGTGACCTCAGTGCCTAAAGAAGAGTATAAGGTACCTTCTTTGCCAAAAAATGACTACTACAAGAAGCAAATAGTTTCAGAAGATAACTACAAAAAGGTGTCATATGTTCCAAAGGTACCCGCAACGCCTAAAGAAGAATACAAGGTGCCTTCTTTATCAAAAAATGACTACTACAAGAAGCCATCATCTTCTCCATCACCACCACCTCCGTATTATTAAATTTCCATCTTTCATGCTCAAAATGCATGTTTCATTTAAGTCCTTCTCCGGCTCAACATATATAACCCGTAGGGTTCTAATATTATGAGTCAGAAGGCATGATATCAAAAATTGTATTAATTTATTTATTTTTCCTTTTTGTTCTTTGGTTTATAATTGTTTTGTCATTTAAATTCTATATTTTGAATTTTTCGAGAAATCTATTTCAATTGAATATAAGTATATTGGAAGTTTATAAAAGTACATAGATTCATCTGAATTAGTCGGATTCCAATACAAATAATATTGGGAAATCAATCATAAAAATGTATATAGATTCATCTATTTTTCCAGCAATTGCCAATTTCTTCACATAAATTGAATAGCAAAACACTGGAACATAACAAGACAGCCATAAGAAATTTCAAAACAGGTATTCCAGGTTTCCAAAAACATCTAACAAAAATAGAGAAAATAATAAAGTTGAACGAACGTACAAGCAGGGGTGTAAAAAATAACCCAAACATAGGTAACAAATGGATAGATAAATCCTAAAAGATGTTAAATAGATAATAATTCATACCTTAAATATAGGAATATATCTTCATAGAAAGTTTTAAAACGAGTTTAAATTGAAGATTGAATTGGATCAATTGAGAATTATCTTCAAATGAGTTATGCTAATGGTTTGAGATTGAACTCAACTTTGAGTCAACCCTTAAAAGTTTGAATGAATTGGACGGGTTACCTATATTCAGGTTCATTTTTAACACCCCTAGTTATAGCTAAGAGTTTTAAACAAATTTCTCTCTCCTCCCACTCTGCCTCTTCTCTCTCCCAAACAACATTCCACATAATATGACAAATATGTATTCAATATTAAGTATATTTATATTTTTAACCAATTGTATCTGTATTCCGTATTAATTATATTATGACATTTTATATTACACTTCAAACAATGTTTAACATAATATGACAAACATATATTCAAAGAACATTCCACGTAATATGGAAAATATGTATTTAATATATATAAACTATATATTTATATTTTATAGCAGTTGTGTTTATATTTTATATCAATTATATTATGACAATTTATATTCCAATTCAGTGGCGTTATCAGAAATTTCACGAAGGTGTCCAAGAATCGCATAGGTAAAAAAATAATTTGACAATGGATGCATTAAAATTTTGAAATCGAACTATGTAACATTAACAATTAAATTTATAATGAAAAAATATACTAAATTTTTCAAAATCAAACCACGTAAAATTTAGCTTGAGTTTTCATGTTTATTTAATAGGAAGTGAACGAAAAAGAACAAAGAGAAAGAGAAAATTCAATTTATGATGAAATCACTTTTATACTTCAAGATTTCACCAATTTTTGGCGACTTAACAACAACAAGATATGAAAATTAAAGAGTAAAATCAAATGAGTTTTTCTAAAAAAGAAATTCTATATGGAGCCTTTATCACTTTTAGTAGCGGTATAGAATTTTTTTTTAGAATTTCCTAATTAATTTTAAATTAAATAATTTCTTTTAAAATTTATTTTAAATTTTATTCAAAAAAATGAATAAAATTTAATGTTTATTGCTTTTTTTGTTATATTTTAAAGTTGTAGGTCTCTAATTTGAGATTATTCTAATAGATAATACGAGTTTTGAATTGTTGGGAAAAACATGAGCAGCTTACATAAATAACTATAGTTTAAGAGTTATTAAATTGAAATAGAACATAAATATGATATTTACATAAAATGACTATACTTTCTAACTTAATATAGTCATATTCTATGCCTGGCATTTTTTTTTGTTAATACATTATTATATTTAAAATTATAAAGCACTAAATAATGTAAAATTTCTTATTTGTAATTGAAAGACCTTTAATTAATCCTCTTAAACTCTCAATTTTCCATTAATCAACTAACAAGTCATAATTATCAATTAACAGTGATCTACTTTGATTTTTTCGGTTCTTAAAAAATACGTGCTTCATTTTTCATTGCTCTTATTCATGAATCGAAAATAGTTGAATTCAATAGAAGCCTGACAGTATTGATCAGACATGCTGGAAAATAAAACGATGAAAATTGTTATATAGAATATAGTATTGATGGAATCATATTGAAAAAATATACTTCGTATTTTGATTTAGTTAAACTAATTTCGGGCCAATTGAACATTGATCTAACTACAACGTGTATCACCATCAAATATAATGTAAAAGATAATGACACTCCTGTGAAAATATGCAACGATATGAGAGTATAGGTATATGTTCAAGTGAATCCAATGACAACGACTTATGAAAATCCAAAACAAGCGGCAGTGACTCTTAATGCACTATATTTCACTACTTTTAACGTTAAGTAACTCTCAATAACGTTGATGCTACCGTTCATGTCAAATAAATTTTGCAATCACTTCAATATACAAAAAATAAAATAAAATTGAATTTGTTAATTGGAACAAAAATTTAAAAGATGGGTTAATTCTTTTAGGAACTGAAAATGGAAGGATAGAAAATTAAAAGTGCAATCACTTCAAAATTCAATAATTTTCACTTATCAAGCAATTGATTTTACAAAGAAGGAATAAATATAATCTATTAGTCAAATATTATTTTGGCAATAAGTCTATTTTTGATTTTTTTTTTCTAAAATAGATTGAAAATAGCTAGAAAATATGGAGAATTTTTCTTAGGTCATTCCGTCTTCTTAATATGCAGCACAAGCAAAAATAATATTGGACAAACTTATTAGTGTTTAAAATTTAGTTACATCATAAAAATGATTTCAAGACAAACCTAGTGAAATGAGCCATAGATCAAAAGATTTTCTATGATACGTAGAATCTATGAATATCTATACCGATAAGAGGAAGTTGCTCGGATGGTAAGCATTCCTCACTTTTATCTCGAAGGTTACCACAAAAATTATTCGTTTTTATGTCAGAATATCTTTCCCCTTTATTTAAAAATCTATGTTTAGTTATGAAAATCTAAAATTCAAACATCAAATTATATTTGAAATTGATAAAGAACTTATAACCTACTTTTCCACTCACTTTTTATTCTTTTAGATCCTATTTAAGTGCAGTTCAACATGACATTATTCCACCTATTTTTGGCAAGAATTATAATCAAACATAACTTAATTATTTCTTCAGATCCGAAGTCTCTGACTATATCAAAAGGAGAGTTTTTTGTCAAAAACATCATTCAACTATATCTCAAACTTAAACTATATCCTTAAAGTATCATTTTTGGCAGAAAACATCATTTTACTGTACTCCAAACTTAAACTACATCCTTAAAGTATCATTTTTAGCAGAAAACATCCTTTAAGTATTTGTAAGTGAACAACTTTCATCCTTTTGTTAGGTTTTGTTAAAAAATTAAGGGATCTTACGAAAACATGAGCAGTAAACGTGACTATCAACAAAAGTTATTCGGCATAGTTTCATTACTTTCTACAAGAAGTTCTTGAAAAATATAAAAAATATTAGACACTGTTGCTTATGAAAACTAAAAATGATTGGAAGGTGTGAGCGTACATGATTTGCCTTTTCCGTAACGGAAAGAAGTTGGAGATTAATTATTTTTACCTTTTTCTTAACCAATTAAATTAATAGATTTTTTGTTCAATCTAATATTGAAGTGACCAGAATATTGATTATGTCTCGTATTTGAGTTTCATTCTACATTATTAGAAGCGGAAGTCTCCAACAAATGTCGCTTCTAGAACATTCAATTGAGAAGAAACATTTAAACTAATAATATTTTTAATTAAAATTACATGAAAAATGAATGAAAAAAAGGGTCAAATTAAAAGATTTTGCATAATTCTTAACTCAATTACGAAAAAGTTCACGATAATATTCTTAGCATATCTAAGAATAATAATTAGGAAGAGACGACTTAATTTTTGTACGATATATCGATTAATTTTCTGATAAATTCAAGTAGAAGAATAAAAATTGTTTACTTTAAAATACTTGAAGGATGTTTTATGTTAAGAATGATATTTTGAGGATGTAGTTTGAGTTTGAGGTATAGTTTAAAAATGATTTTTGCCAAAAACTCATCAAAAGGACAATAACAATTATTATATATCCTATCGTGTAGTCAACCAATAAGTAAACATTAATTATAATTTTTTTAACTTGTATATAAGCAAACTTGATTACTTGTTTACTTTATTTATATATGGGTAAAACTTACCCACATCGAGTGTTTACATCAAGTCAATACATGTATGTCATGTGTTTAAATTTATAGTTTATTTTATTTAACCATAATTAATTAACATGTATTTTATTTCATTAAATCACATAATAATGGAAACTGTATTAGTCCCCTCTAAATTCTAATTATCCTCTTCTTAGCCATTATTGCTAACAAAGTTTTAAAATATCATTTTCTTAAAAAAGAAATTTTGGAAACACTTTTAAACTTGACAAGAATTTAGAGTCATTTCACTAATGTTGTAAAATCGAGGTTGTATTTAGGTTCAGTTATCAAGTAAACGGTATTTTAAAAGTTGTCAATAGTTCAGAAATAAAACTAATAGTTTGTGCCAAGTTTAGGAGTATTTCCAATACTTCTCTCTTTCTTTAAAAATAAACAAATCACCTATATATTGTCACGATCCAAATCGAGTCGTGAGTGGCACCCACACTTAACCTCCTAAGTGGGCGGATCAAGGAATTCAAACTCCAACCTATAACAATAATTCAATACGAATAACAACAATAATGCGGAAGCTCCAAAACTTATTAAAGTGATCAAGCAAATGAACTTCTAGAGTCTATTACATATTATTCCCAAAATTTGAAAGTCATCACATCAAGGACATCTAATCTTCAAATACTAAGTCTAAGAGTATTAAAGACACCAAAATAATGAATAAAATAGTTTATGTCCGAAAACTACGGACATCATGTCATGACCAAGAGAATCCATACGAGCTTGAATAAATATCTCATCCTGAAACTTGATATGCTGGAGACTGGCTAGAGTTGAGAGCAAGTCGAAGTCATTGGTACACTTGTTGCACTCCGCAAATGAAAAACAAAAAAAACCACAAGTAGTGCTCAGTACGGGGCAACATATACTGAGTAGGTATCATCGGCCAATAAACAGAAACTAATATACAATGAATAATAATATAAAATCATCTATGACACTTAACATGTGACAATCAACAAATTACATGAACCAGTGACAACAACACTAAAGTAAGTACGCAATCAATCACAATATCAAACACACCCATGAGGACTCATGCCTCCACGCCACGCTCATTTGAGAAATAGGTTCTTTGAGATTGAGTACATTAAGTAAATTCCATATCTTTTTCCTTTAATGTTACTATGTCGGAACGTGACACTCCGATCCAATTATATTGTGTCGGAACGTGACACTTCGATCCAAGAATACCGTGTCGGAACGTGACACTTTGATCCAAGAATACTGTGTCGGAATGTGACACTCCGATCCAATAATATCGTGTCGAAACGTGATACTTCGATCCAATTATACCATTAATTTATAATTTAATATCACCACTTTCAATTCATTGATAATATTTAATCAAACCTTCTTTATTCAAGGCATCACTTCGACAAAGAGGGTTCAAGAATATAAATTCCACGGTCTCAGGATTTCAGACCAATCAAAAAACACACAACCAAGCCACACAACCACACAATTAAGTAAATAGAAAACTTCACAATATCATGCAATGCATATCCATCACTATTAAGAGTTTACTATCAAATATCATAAACCATAACCTACCTCCACCGAAGAACCAAAGTCAAGCAAGCTACTTCTCCAATACTTTTCCTTTCCTCAATGCTTCTGAACCTTTCCAATCTATCAAATATATATATGCATAATTTTAATGATATTCAATTAATATAATACACCTTATATTTAATTATCTATTTCAATATATCGAGATATAACTTATAATACGAGACCACAATATTGATATTAGATGTTTGAAGCCAGTAATTACTAAACCAATGGCAGCCAACCCTGCACCATACTCCAATCACAAACTTTACATAATAAATATATTCGCCATTAATTATACCAATATGCAGACCCACGTAAATGTAGCAATTCAATCTTATTACACTTAAACTTAATTATAGTTATTAATGTACCAAGTTAGGGTAATTATATATGTAATAAGAAATATTCAAAAAAAAAAAAAAAGAATGAACCAGTACGTTATGATTTTCTCTTGTTGCAGGCATAGCTAAATATCATTGCCTCAATCAATTGGCAATAAGTAGCATAGCTAAATATAATTGTCCCCCAAAAATCCAAGAACATTAACATGAATATCAATTCCCATTTTTTTTCTATTATTTTTCCAACCCAATTATCATAACTATAATACAAAATTTCTATCACATTTTCAATCTAATTATATGATATTAAATATTAATTAATCCTTACCTCGAGGTTCCAATCCCGTTGTCGGACGCCTCTCAATTCTATTTCTTTAATATGTATTATTATAATAATGTATACTACTCATCTTAGCAATCACTTTGCATTACAAGAATTTTTACCTGAAGCACAAATTACTTTTCTTGTGGACTAACACGTTAAACCCTACAAATATATTTTAATATTCTACTTGTTAAAAGACTAATTATTAAAGTGAAAATAGTGACCCACTATTAATTTTAATATTATTTTATTTAATCACCAACTAAATAGTTTATTCAAACTATCCCATTAATTCTATAAATGTAGTTATGAATAGTCCAAGATACTCATTTAAATTATATCGAAAGAGTATTTTATGAAATAAAAAGCTCTAATATTTAAAACGATCAAATGGGTCGTTACTTTAGATACCAATTTTTTCATCATTCGTCCTCGAACGATCAAAAGAATGAGAGGGTAAGGAAGGGTAGTTGTCTCGATTATTACTCCAAAATATTAGTACCCAATGTCTCATATCAAAGGTATCAAACCAAACAATTGGAGATCTACACCTTCTCTCATACAATGCCTCAAATGGGTACATATCACTACTCTAGTGATAATTCTTGTTGTATGTAAACTCAACTAACAACAAAACTATTCCCAAGTGGACTCTTCAGTTGACCGATTCTCCAACTAGACCTTGACATAACCATCAAGATATTATCTAACATAACCATGACAAATCCTAACCATGACAAATCCTGAATAATATGAGCTACAATCAGGAGTGAATTTGAACAAGTCATCACACACTCATAATGCACAAATTATCATAGATCTTATCAAGATAACATCCTCACGACATAATATTTCCTCGAGCTTAAGCTATAAAAATATGATCTTTAAACACCAAGTAATCATCAAAGAGAATCGAACTCATCTTATCCAAAGATAGAAATGATCAAGTACCTACCATCGAGTAATACACTTAAGCATACAGAACCTCTAACAACACTATCGAAATGATAGATTAGTAGATATTATAGACAAACCTTAAGAATAACAAAACTAGACCCAAGATTCCTCACATTCAATCACACATAAACAAAACATGATACCGATGATAAGATAAATATTAATTCTATCAAACAACTGTAAATTTTTATGGTAGCTCTGCTGTAAATTCTCATAAGCAAAGTTATGCGTGTTGAATCAGTAGTATACTTCTATTATTCCAAAAAACACCAAATATTTCATAATTGGAATGAATAAGTCTAACCAAGGATGCCGCCCTATCAGGAGGACAATCATAGAATCGGTACACAAGATCCACTACTAGGGACTCACCCATAGAAACAAGAACACACATGGACGTAGAAAGTGAATCATACTCTAGACCACGCCCAAAATGAAGTAGTTGGTCACATAATAATGTACATAACCAAGGTGGAATAACTCTAGATACTCCTTCTATAGTGTTCAGACCAAACATTTTCATTCATCTGACTCTATCTCTTTTCTAGCTACCCACAATCACCAATTTAGTCTCTATTATAATTGCACACATACTTGCTTTATCGATCCTCACATCTACTAAAGTCAACACTTTTCATACTAACAAAACATCATAATCACACTGATCATCTACCTTACTCCCAAACCATCATTAGTATCAAAGTATTCTTATCAAATACATGTTCAAACTATGACTATCTCTCTTTCTATTTAAGAATTTTATGACAAATACGAATCCAAGAAGTATCATGCATTCAGAGCTAAAATTCTTGCCTGATCAGGTTGAGAAACATTAGAAAATATCATATCCACTATTCCAACCAACATTAGAAAATATCACATCCACCACCACGACCTCTAGTTGGTGCAACCATGGTTGCTGCTGCTACTGAAAATTAATGGAAGCAGAGAAGAGTTATCAAGTAGAGCTATAAACTCTAATGCTGAATCACCTAGAGAGGTTTACTGGTAGGGGTGTATATGACCGAGTTAGTTCGGGTTTTTCAAATATCAAACCAAATTATTTGTGTCGGATTTTTAAATTTATAAACCAAATCAAACCAATAAAATTTGGGGTTTTCAACTTCGGGTTTTTTGGGTTTCTTCGTATTTTTTGGGGGGGGTTCGGATTTTCAAGTTTTTTCGATAAAGTATTCATACAAACATATATTTTACTTGTACTTCAAATATTTTTTTAGTCTTACCAAAATGCAATTATCTAAGTTATTTCTCAAGAGAATAACAAAAAATATGATATGATTAATGACACTAAAATATACAACAAAAAAATAATAATAAAATCCCGTGAAACAAATATTGCAAATTAATAAGTATAATGAAATTGATCATAATTTAAAATACTAAATCATGCTAAAATAGGTTTAGTAAGTATTAGTTACATGACTAAACATTAAAAAAAAGTAAATTTAGATCATGTATTTTAATTGTCTAAATCTATGTAAAATTTAAAAAACAAATATTCAATATTATTGTCATTCTTAGTGTTGAATTGATTTTCTTTTTGCATTAGTATTAATATAATTTTTACTTAAACTTTATTATAATTACCAACATGTATGGACTATATTCTTTATTAGATCATTAAGAATTCTAACGTCCAAACATGAAATAAATATATTAAAAGATAAAACTATGAAAAAGTATAAGAGATATTTAAATTTTTTATCAAAGTAAGTATTTTTATGTATAAAATAAAATTTTATAATTTTATATATAATGTCGGGTTAGTTTGGTCTCGGGTTGGTTTTCTTTAGTTGAAATCAAACCAACCCAAATATAGTCGGGTTTTTTTCCCAACACCAAACCAAAACCAAGTCAAACCAAATCACTAGTCGAGTTTTTTTTTGATTTGACTAGGTTTGCGGTTTGGTTCGGTATTCGGTTCGATTTTGTCCACCCCTACTTACTGGTATGTGTCGGGTGTATATATCTGCTTAACATAAAATTTTCTACACAACTGTAACACACTTTACTACCAAGTTGTTGTTCATCTAGCTCGTCTCTTAAGCTATCTTTCCTATTCATTTAAATTATTTTTTACTAAACGTAATTAGGTGTGGTTCTCTAAAATAGATGTTGGATTCTTGATTGATGTATTTGAATGTTTTTTCTGACATATTTTTTTTCTTATTTCTTGCAATTTTGTAGAGATGATTCTGGATATCACATGACAAAGACGAAACATTAAGTTTTTGCTCAACTTTTTTTCATTCTTTAGTAAAGATATAAACTTAGAAGATGGACTAACTCATTCTTACTTTGCTATGAATGTTATAAAAACGTTGAATGTTATCTAAGTTTTTTTTGTTGATTAAGCAAATGTTGAAACTTACATCATGTGATGCTCACAAATTTATCGTAATCAATTGCAATTTTTATTTCTATCGCCTTGCAACCCTTTCTATATCATCTTTTGTGTCTAGATTTTTACTTGTAATTAATTTGATATTTTTAGATGCTCGTGATATCAATGGCGTAGGATCCAGGGGCGGAGCCACCTTGTACGAAGGGTGTTCATCCGAACTCCTTTCGGTGAAAAATTATATTATTTATACATGGTTAAAATAATTTTATATGTATGTATAGTAGATATTGAACGCCCTTCGGCTACTTCTTGTGTCTATTTCTACAGATTTTGAACCCCGTTACTGAAAGTTTTGGCTCCGCCTCTGATAGGATCAATGGTGATAAATTTGAGACCATAATTATTGACTGTTTTTAAAGGTCAATCTAGGACAAAAATTGTTGCTCATCTCTAATGAATAATCTAGACTAGAAATGATGCTCTTCCTCAAAACAATTTTAGGACAAGGTTACTGTTCGTCCCTAAAACATCTCTAGGACCAGATTGTTATGGTCGCTAGAGCTATTTTAGGAGTAGATTGTCAATGGTCTCTAACTCTATTCTAGGACCAGGTCATAGTCGTTTCTAAAGAGTTACTAGGACTAGGTTGCGGAAGATGGCAAAAGAGGTTTAACGACATGAATACCAAGATATCAGTGGTCCATTTGGGACCATATATGTAGTCCTTAAAAGTATTTCACGACCAAGTTTGTTTCTCGTCTCAAAACCATTCAGGGACCAACTTTTTAAACTCGTCCTTATTGACCAATAGCGACGGCACTTTCTAGGACGAGTGTCGATCAGGTTTTTCTGATCTCGATTACTCATTTGGGATCAGATTTGAACTTTCAGGGATAAGATTTCCCTTCCTTACAGGCTGATTTTCTTGTAGTGTATATTCTATGATTGATAGCTTAAAAAGTAATCATAATCTTAAAAATGTTGAATTGGTCATTGCTCATGTCTATTATGCAACTTAGCCTCCCAAAAATATAAATAGTCGCAATCTTCCCTGTCTATTAAGTACTCTTTATTTCTCATTAGTTAGGAAAAAAGGAAAGGGAAAGAAAAAGGAAATTTGTTCTAGCGCCTTCATTTTAGTTTTCTAATTCAAAAGCAAAAAAAATCCTTCTTCTTGTTGATTTATCTTTTTGGTAATTATAATTGTATGTGAAGGTATATTGTTTTTTTTTCTTGAACCAATCCAAAGATTCTGACTGGCTATTGCATTGAATTGAAAAAAAAACGTCCTTGTTGAGGAATTTTAGCTCATAATTACACTCTTTGATATAAACTTATGTTAAAAATAGTGAGCACACATAGCCATAAATTCTTAGATCCGCCACTAAAACCAAATTGCCACAAAAACTATTCGTTTTTAGGTTGGAATATTTTTTTCACTTTATTTAAGAATCTATGTATAGTTATACAAATCTAAATTCAACTTCAAATTATATTTGAAATTTCATAAACAACTTATAATCTACATTTCAACTCATTTTACATTTTTAGAGATTCTATTTAAGTACAGTTTAACATGAACAGTATTGCACTATTTTGGCAAGAATTATAATCAAATAACTTAATTATTTGTTGGATCTAAAGGCTCTGACTATATCAAAAGGCCAATACCAATTATTATATCCTAACGTGTATAGTCAACCAATAAGCAAACATTAATTATAAGTTTATCTATTTTATATATAAGCAAACGTGATGATGACCTGTTTTTCTTTATTTAGTTTAAGTAAAAATGTGTGAAATATATTGGAACTTTGATCGAAATTGTTGTTAGGATATCGAACTTTGAAAAGGATTTTTTATCCCTCTGCTTTATTTAATAGTGTATTTTAAAGTTATATATATGTGTCCACGTGGAAATCATAAATATTGTATCATTAAAATAGTAATGTGTCCATGTGGGGACACATATACCTTTAAAATACACTATCAAGTATTGTAGGGGTAAAAGATCATCCATAAACTTTAGCATCGTAACATCAATTTTGGCCAAAGTTGAAGTATTTTTCCGACCCTCATAAAATTTGGTATCATAACATCAATTTCTATCAAAATTAAAGTATTTTTCAGATCTTTTCCTTTTAATCTATTGCTTGAATTATTAGTCCCCTTTAATTATCCTCTTCTTAGCCATTATTGCCTACAAAGTTTCAGAAAACCATTTCCTTGATAAAGAAGTACCGGAAATACTTCTAAATTTAACAAAAAATTAGGATATATTTCAATAATATAATATTGCAAGATCGGAGATGCTGATACAAGAATTGACCTTCTATTTATTATATATATCCCTGAGATGTGTGCAAATAAAAGTATATCCCAGTAACTATTTTGTTGAATATTTAAAACTCAAACTTACGTTATAAGTACATTATTATTGGATGCATATACACCAAAGTATATTAATAAAAATGGAGCCGTGGAAAGACCTTAGCGGAAAAGTAGTGATGGTGACCGGTTAGAGTTCTGTCTCAACTTGGCTAAAGCCGGTTGTAGCATCATTGCTACTGCTCGTCGTGTTGACAAACTGAAATCTCTATGTAACCAAATCTATATATATATAATTGAGGATCTTCAGCCAGCTGATGTGGCATGCCTCTATGATCAGAAAATCTATTCATCTATTTTTGATTCCCCCCCCCCCCTATTTTTCATGTAAAGAGATTTTAATTAAGGCTATAATAATTAATAGATTCTAATTAATTAAAAAGAGGAAGATATTTTTCCAAATTTTAATTGTAACCGTTTCATTTCCATGAAAATGCAAATTTTACCGTGTACCTACCTTCCCTCTCCCCCACGTCCCTTCCCTAACTTTTGGAAATTAATTTATATAACTTCTCACTTTTTCATCTTCTCTTATAAATTTTGAGTTATATATATCATAAAAAAGTATTTTTTGTTTATCAATTGTCTCATGTTTGATGGGATTCACTGACATTTATCAGCTACCTTTTTTTAATTAATTTTTTTTTGAAATTTATATATTAATATATTGTAATTTTTTTGTTTGCCAATTGTTTTATGTTTGATGTGAATCACGTGCATTTATGAGGTATTTTGAAATTTATATATTAATATATTGTAAATATTTTTCTGTTTACCAACTGTATCATGTTTATGTGAATCACTGATATTTATCAGGTACCTTTTTAAAAAAAATTTAAATTTTTTATATATTAATATATTGTAGGATCTTAAGAATGATTTTTTGTATTATAATTTTATTTGTAATAAAAAGTTATCTTTTTATTCATTTTATTGTTATACAGAAATGAATGAATGTGTCAATTATTACTTTTTCTTTTGTTTATTTTCTTTAAAATAAAAGTTTAATTATTTTTATTTCATTACTCTACATAACTCTTGACAATTATTACTCCTAAATTAATAGTCAATGACTGCACTTTGAACATCTTTTTTACTGCACTTTACAAAAGTTCATTACTAAAAGTGCAGGGGACTTTATTGATTGTGGATGAAAATATTTAATGATTAGGAAAAATGAATTCTCAAAAATAAAAAGAAAGGATTTGGGTTGTTAATATTGGTGTTTTAATTGGGGCTTGTGAAATTTGATTTATATAATCCCTCCCAATCTATCAATGTCAGCTTTTTATGTAGATGTTTTTGTTAGTCTTATTTGTATGATTTTTTAGTTTTTCATCATATTGTAATTCTAAATGACATTTATCTTGTGACTTTTTTTTTATTGATAATCATAATTATAAAATTACAATGATTCTTTATGATTTACAATAGAAAAAGAAAAATTCAGTACTTTTTATATAGATTAAAAACAATAGTGTGGGTAATATTTATTTTTTTGGAGTTTTGTGTGGTGAAAGCAAGTGGAGTGTAATATGAAGAGATATAGGTGAATTCAGAATTTAAATTTTATGTATTTAAGATTTAAAGTTTTTATTATTAACTTTTGATATTTTTTTCAAGTTTTGTTTTTGAAGATCCAATTTTTTTATGTGTGTGGGGTGAAAGCAAGTGGTATATATATCATGAGATTAAGCCGGAGCCATGATTTAAATTTTATATATTTAACGTTTAATGATTTAGCACTAATTTGTTATTTATTTAAGTCATTAGTTCCCTTTCATAATTTATTATAATTTTAATGAATTATCACATACAAATTTATGTATACCATGAACATACTAAAGTAGAAGAATATGCAATGATGAATTAGTTCCTGGATGGTGCTAAAATAATGAGTATGTGGTGATCATTGTTATATATCCACAAAATTCAACATAACATATTTTTGTTGTATCTTCAAAAAATTCAACATATATTATCTTATAGCTAATTTCAAATTCTTCATCCTTTTTCTTTTTGATCTTGCAGTCTACGAATAATATACAAATTATTTGAACGTCAAGTGTTTTTAATTTTAAGTAACTAACAATGTAATATATAAACTGTAATTTTTAAATAAATTTGTTGCCATGAATTAGTTTTGAATAAATTTTTTTCATTTCTCCTCAAATTTATTGTTAAGCTTTCATAGGAGGCTAACAAATATGTGTACTTTAATTTACTTACAATACAAAAATATGCATATTTTCTGTTAAACAATATAATTTCAGCGTTTATATTTTTAATGTCAATATTGTCACTTTTATTTTTAAAAAAGAAGAAGTTAAATATAAGAATTTATTTGAATTATGTAAGAAATTGAAATAGGCAAAACCTCTAAGCATTTGTAACAAATAAATATTTATACAACTTTCTCAAAATTATAAAATGTACTATCCTAGAAATTTGATGTAACTATTGAACATCATTATTCCTATATCATGATTATGTGCAAAGTACTTTTATTTTTAGGATATATTTTTTTAATTAAGCAAAAGAATATCACTATACCAGACACAAATTTAAGGGATTTTCTCTTCTTTTTTTTTGGATGAATTTTATTTTCTAACAACTAAGTTTTAGGTAATGAAAAGTAAACAAATTAAATTAATTAAAATCTAATGTATTTGGATTTGAAGACTATATAATTATTTTTAAATGCTTTTAATTTTTTGAAATAATAAAAGATTAGTATGTAAATCTAAATAGATTTTTTTTAACTGCGCAAAGAGCGACCAAGTCTCCAAGTTAATAGTAATTCAGAGGGACCTCCACGTGCAATCGCGATCCAACTTGATGTTAGCACTGATGGTGCTACCATTGAGTCCGCGGTGCAAGTAGCTTGGTACGCCTATGGACATATTGATGTCTTGATTAACAATGCCGGCATTACAGATAATTAATTAATCTAATCCAATTTTAAATTTTAGATTATGTAAAATTATTAGTTGCCTAATTTGAAAAAATTATATAGGTAATGACATGTGTTTTTGCAAAAAGTGAAAGCTATATATATATAAAAAAATAAAATAAAATTGGGGGATGAACTTAATGGGAGATTGAGAAGAGAGAATATGTTTATTTGGATTGAAGATATAAATTAGGCGATATATTATATTATATATAATTGCTCTATTCTATACTACTTTCTAGAGAGTAGTGTATCTTAATGTTCCCTACTTCAAAATTCAAATATGATATAAAATTCTTAAGTAGTGAAATTCTAGGTAGTTAATTAAAATTATAGCTAGGTAACATTAATATATATAGTTTGAATGTATATCTAATTAGATAGTTATTTATATAAAAAAAAAATACATTTGGGCCTATTGAGCCATTTTACAAGTTCGAGTAGGAGTTTCTAGTTAAGGAGTTAAAAAAAGAAAAATGGTATAAAATATCAAATTATTAATTTAAATTAAATATTATAATTATAGTTTGATTTCATCGTAAACCGTAATAAATAGTTGTCATTCACCTCTCTCCCTGAATTTCTCGCTTGCGATTTCTTACCAGTCTTTCCCTCGCCTCTCTCACTTTATACAAACACAAATGTATAAGATGCATATACTGGTGTTTGTATAAAGCGAGAAAAAATCGTGTATATACATATCTTTTCGTCTGCCTCTCTCCCCAGAGAATATCGCTCGCCACTTTTCCAAATCTCCCTCTCCCTCTCTCACTTTATGCAAACACAAATGTATCAGTTGTGTTTGTGTTTGTATAAAGCGAGAGAAAATTATATATACAAATACATATATTTTCGTCATATACACTACAAATACAGATCTTCTCATGCCCAGTTTTCTTTTATCTTTCTCTCTTCCTCGTTTTATACAAACATAGATTATACAGTTGATTCTTTTTTATATGTATACCAAAATAGATTATACAATTGATTATTTTGTATATGTATCCGAAATATAAATATTAATAGCCATAGCAAACATAAAATTTAATTATTATGGAACGTAATTATACAAACTATAGTTATAACATACCAGAATGATTTTCATGTGTTTATTATTTTTTTAATAGAAAACCACTTATATATTATACTTATGATAAACCAACCATTCAATAACTCTCTTAAGTCTCATTACTACTTCTAAACCTAACAATGGAGCCGTGGAAAGACCTTAGCGGGGAAGTAGTGATGGTGACTGGTGCGTCATCAGGAATCGGGCTAGAGTTCTGTCTCGACTTAGCCAAAGCCGGTTGTAGCATCATTGCTGCTGGTCGTCGTGTTGACAGACTGAAATCTCTATGTGACCAAATTAATAGTAATTCAGAGGGACCTCAACGTGCAATCGCGGTCCAACTTGATGTTACTGCTGATAGTGCTACCATTGAGTCCGCGGTACAAATAGCTTGGGATGCCTTTGGACGTATCGATGCCTTGGTTGACAATGCAGGCCTTACAGGTAATTAATTGAAATTTTTAAATTTTAGATTATGTAAAATTAGTTGCCTAATTTGAAAAAAATTACATAGGTAATGTACACTCTTCACTAGATTTGCCAGTGGAGAAGTGGGAACATACATTTAACACAAATCTAAAAGGGGCATGGTTGGTGTCAAAATGTGTTTGTAGTCGAATGCGCGATGCTAAACAGGGCGGAGGATCTGTTATTAATATCTCTTCAATCTCTGGTTTAAATCGGGTAGTATACAAAGGGACTCTGGCTTACGCTTCTTCAAAGATGGCTCTTGACATGCTCACTAAGGTACATAAACTCGGTCAGTTATTGGCTAAAATCATCCCTCAGCTATGACTCAAATCTAATGTACATCCTTATATTATCTAAATGAGCAAAAGACATCATTATACTATTCAGAAAATAACAAAGAATCATCATTCAGTCTATTTTTGTTAAGAAAACCTAATTGAACAAACAAAAAAATAATAATTTAATTTGGTCATGTCTTAGCTACATCGAGAAGATCAATGTTACCTAAAAAGAATAAGGATATTGATTAAAAAAATAAATATTTTATTCTCATAATTTAAATTTTGTGTATTGTTAGTTTATATGTTTTTTTTTGCATAATCAAGTAAATTGACTTGCAACAATACATAAGTTTTAAATATTTATACAGTAGGATTCAATGGTTTGAAAGATTATGCAAAAAAAATCATTTTAAAACTATTATGTGCAACTATTTAGAGATTCTTTTTAATAAAAAAAATATAGTACCTATATACTTTATAGACAATGCAATTCACATTTTATACAATATATAAAAAAATACTGGTAAGTTAATGAAATTATCTAGGCTTTTTATTGTGAAAATTAAATAATAATTACTTTATTCTAAATTTTTGAAAATAGAGTTTTATTTAGATAATTTTTTTTACAAAGAATATATAGAATTTGAATATATTTTGTCTGAATATTTTAATCCTCAATTTCTAAAAATAAAAAAAATCACCCAACTTGATTGGCTTAATTGTGTGTACATATATTTATTCGACTTGACACTTTTTTTTGTTGGTGGTTTGAGTTTCTTAAAAAAAAAAAAATAGACAGAAGAATGAATTTTGCAACTTTTTGAATAGTGTAAAAATGTTTTTTTGTTCACTTTTATAATAAAAAGATATACTTTAGATTTAGGTCGAGATGAATTTAGCCAAAAACTCTAAAATGAGTTGTGAATTCTAAAATAAATTCGAGACATGTGAATTAATTATAATTTATTATGAATGGCAGATAATGGCCCTTGAATTGGGGGTAGATAATCTAAGAGTGAATTCAATAGCACCAGGAATTTTCAAATCTGAGATAACAAAAAGCCTTGTGCAAAAGAAATGGCTCCATAATGTTACTAGGAAAATTGTTCCTCTTGGAACTTTTGGAACCACAGATCCAGCTTTAGTATCAGTGGTGAGGTATTTAATCCACGATTCTTCAGAATATGTTTCGGGTAATGTCTTCACCGTCGATGCTGGAACTACCTTACCAGGTGTCCCCATTTTCTCATCACTCTAGTACTCATAGAGATATTGAAGAAGGAAGCTGATGGAACAGGATAAAGGAACATGTTCAGTGAAGCTGTCTGAGAAGTTAGAGATTGAGTTACATATTCCTTATGTAGGAGAAGAGTCCTATACTAGATAAACTAGGAATCCTAATACAATACAAATATAATATATACAGCTTATCCTAATCGTACAAAGTTTAGACTCTTCAACAAGAGACAGATATCCTGAATTTGAAATTTATGAATTCCTACAACAACCTCAAAATCGATAATATATTTAGTAAATTTCTTAATATAACTATAGAGTTTGAGAATAAGTTATTGTGTTCACGTCAATCAATAAGGCTACATCTACCCTTGCTCTAGAAATGGACATGTTAGAGAAAAAATAATGTTGGTTTTATAACTTTTTCTGATTGTTCAATTGTGTTCAAAGTGAAATACTATCTTTGATATCGTTAAAATAATTCTTGTATGTATACAAGTTTTACATATATTTATTTATTTTTGGCTTAAGATCTTTGTAAAATAAGTTTAATAGCCAATAAACGTGTTTTTTCAACTATATATTCAAATTGTACTATAGGTTTGAAACTCAAAAATTGATAGGATAAGATGGCATTTTGGGAAGTATTTAATTATTGTTATGAAGTTAACATATGGTTTATAAGCCAATTAAGCATATGTCTTTTGTCTAAATCTCTACTTACTACTTTCTTAAACAACTCTAGTTTTGGTTCTTAGTTTGAAAAGGTAAGTGAGGTGTTAATGAGATTAGTGCATGAAGCCATTAAATTATGGGAAAATTACGCGGATAAGCAAACTTATACTATTTAATTACTCATCATAGCTATATTTTGCTATAATTATCACTCACGACTAACATTATACATTAATTACATGGGCTGCCTTCGAATTTGTATAATTAGTCATGTTTGTATATGTATAATTCGCCAGGATATACAAATAATATGTATAATATACAATTTATTAGCCTATATACATCTATAATTCACCTCTCTCCAACTCTCTGCCCTCTCTCGCTCGCCTCTCTCCTCCCTCTCCCAATCTCGCTTGTCATTTATACAAATTTATATGTATAATATACAGTTATATACAATTATATACATATACAATTCACCTCTCTCCCACTCTCTGCCCTCTCTCTCTCGCCTCTCTCCTTCCTCTCTCGATCTCGCTCACCTCTCTCCTCTCTCTCCCAGTCTTGCTCGCCTCTCTTCTCCCTCTCCCAATCTCTTTTGTCATATATACAATTACATATGTATAATATACAATTATCTAACCAATATACATATACAATTCACCTTTCTCCCACTCTTTTCCCCCTCTCTCTCGCCTCTCTCCTATCTCTCCCAATCTTGCTCGCCTCTCTCCTCTAAATAACATGTAGCTACAAATTGTAATTATCAAACTATAGCTATGGGGAGTAATTAATTATTTTTAAGTGGCTATATGTGAAAGTTCCCCTTAAATTATATGGTATCATTTGTTTACTTTTCTTAAGTTAATTTGATTAATTTTTAAAAATTAAATTAGATCATATTAATTTGATATTTTAAATAAAAATATTTAGATATTTAAAAGCTATACAAAAAGTATTATAAAAAGCATTTTTTTTGTATATCAATATAATGAAAAAATATATCATAAAATATTAGTTAAAATTCTTATAATTTGACTAAAAAAAACTATGATAATTAAAAATAAATGGGAAAAGTATTAATATTTTGTTCAGATCTAAATCTGTACTTATTTCTTATACAATAATAACCCTACTCTTGTCTGTTTGTATATCAGCCATTAATGAACGAATAAAATTTGTCAAAATATTAGGAGTCGTTTTGTTCAATTTTATACAAGTTTAAATGTACATTTGTGAATATCCAAAGTTGAAGTTGAAGGGTTTAAATATAAGTTGAAGAATGACATATTTTTATATTATGACTTAGAGTTATGCAAGTATTAATACATAAATGTTTTTTAACTTGATCTCATTTTATATTTATGTCTTCAAATTTTGAACGGGTAAAAAAAATACTTATCCTTATATAAAGCTGAATAAGTAAACACATAACTCCTATTTAACATAATATACTTAGGCCACAAATTTCTGTATAGGATGACACATAGGAAGTCAAGGAGATTCTAATTAAAGATTAATGTTTAGTTATTTTAAAGATTAGTTTGACGATAATTAATAACAACAAAATTGAAAAGTTATATCTAATAAATTATTGTTGCAGTTTTTGTCATTATCAGACAAATTAATATTGTATCATCAAACCCAAAGAGAAATCTTTTTTTTTTGTCTCGTAATAGGCATGGTGTCAGGGACTCTTTTGTTATACAAAGTAGAAACTCTTGTTATTGAAAAATAAAAGTAACACTTTTAAATTTATCGTAATTATGTTGTACTTAAATTATTGATAATTTTTTTAAAAATATTTATCTACTTGATTAACTATACTTTGATACATTCTTGGTGTTTGACGATCTTAATCTGCGACATGATACGTATGTGACTACATATATAACTATAACTCTTTGTGACTCTTAATAAGTAACCGAGAGAAGTGTGTTGGGTTTTATTTGCCCTGATTTCTTACCATAAATAAGTTTTTCTTTTAGGAAAAGGTTTTGGATTGGCTAATCTTTTTTCTGGTAGGAAAATGTTTAGGACTCTATAAATAGAGGCATGTTCCTTCTAACTTAATCAACATTCACAATGTAGTCTTAAGGGCTTTGAGAGTTTTGGTTAGGGGGAGAATTTATGGGTCACAAGTTTGATACGTTATCACTTGTGTGAACTTCCCATGTATTTCCGAGTGAATTGGTTGAGGTTGTTTCCCTCTGTATTTTGTACTCTCATATTTATAGTGGATTGCTCATCTCCTTTGTGGACGTAGGTCGATTGATCGAATCACGTTAAATCTTTGTGTTTTTTGGTTTATTTCTCTTTGTCTTCTTACTCATGGTCTTTCGAGGTTCGCTTTGCTAGCTTCCGCGTTTACACCTGCTTATTTCGGTCCTAACAAGTTGTATCAGAGCCAGATTCAATGATGGAGTCAGGTTCAGTGGTTCGATAATCGATGATTGAACAAGGTTAGAAAGATGTGTTCATCTTGGCGGGTGTAGTTCTAGCAGCAACCTTTTTGACAGTAATGAAGATTTTTGTTGGAGAAATTGTTCCAGATAGGTTCTCTGTGTTGAGACATAAATTTTGCAAAGGAGATTATGGAGAGGAGAAGTAAGTTGTTGAAGATTAAGTGAAGAAGGTGGACAAATTTATTTTGTCAGAAATTCAGGCCAAGGGGGAGATTTGTTGGGTTTTATTTGCCCTGATTTCTTACCATAAATAAGTTTTCCTTTTAGGAAAAGATTTTGGATTGGCTAATCCTTTTTCTGGTAGGAAAAGGTTTAGGACTCTATAAATAGAGGCATGTTCCTTCTAACTTAATCAGCATTCACAATGTAGTCTTAAGAGCTTTCAGAGTTTTTGTTAGGGGGAGAATTTATGGGTCACAAGTTTGATACGTTATCACTTGTGTGAACTTCTCATGTATTCCGAGTGAATTGGTTGAGGTTGTTTCCCTCTGTATTTTGTACTCTCATATTTATAGTGGATTGTTCATCTCCTTTGTGGACGTAGGTCGATTGATCGAATCACGTTAAATCTTTGTGTCTTTTGGTTTATTTCTCTTTGTCTTCTTACTCGTGGTCTTTCGAGGTACGCTTTGCTAGCTTCCGCGTTTACACCTGCTTATTTCGGTCCTAACAAAGTGTTGAAAGTACCTCTAAACTTGACGAGAATTTAGGGATATATTTCACTTATGTTTTAAGATCGAGGATATAATTAAGTTTTATTAGTCAAGTAAAAAGATATTTTCAAGACTATCAATAATTCGAAGATACAACAAATAATTTACGTCAAATTTAGAAATATTTCCTTTAATTTAAATATATTAAATTAGAACGTATAAGAAAAAATATATTTTTGGGAAGCCAAACATGATGTCACGTGGACAACGGTAGTGGTAGCAAGCCTCACTTTTTATTTATAACTTTTTTTTGTATTTGCGCGTTGTGGAGATACTTTTAAATGTCATAATTTAAAAAATATAAATATAAATAATTTATAAAATTTATTATTTACTAATTAAAATATTTCTTAAAATATTATAATAATACATTATCAATATTTATATGATCATAAAATACACAATTTTATTTGCATAATATTATAATATTATTCTAGTATTATATACATCTATAATTTTTGCTTTAAGTTTATAAAATATTTATGTTCAATTATTAATAAATTTCATTATTTTTTTACAAAAGAAAACCAACAATTTTTCATATGAAATGTAAAGACAAATTTTAAAAATATTATCAATCGATTTTAATTCAAGTTATATTATTTAATGTATAAAGTAATTGAACTATAAATTATAATAATTAATATTTAATACAAATTAAAATATAATTTATTACATAATTATATTATATCATATAATTATTTTAAATAGCGTTATTCAAAAATTTATATCATATCATATAATTATTTTAAATAGCGTTCTTCAAGGTTTTGAAAATAAGAAATAATGTCAATTCAACCATGCAATTAGATTTGTAGATTATATATTAAATAAATTGTTAATTAGAGTATACGCATATGCATATATAATTATTAATTTCTTTTCTCGTGATTTGAAATGTGTTATAATCACATAACACCAGCATTCAACTTTTCTAGTATCTTCTAATTTGATAGTTAGTTGATAAAGCACTTATACGATTTTGTAACAAATTCTATATTCATGTTTTTTTTAACCTCAAAAACAAAATTTAAATCATGAATTTTTAATGTTACAATTTAGATTTCTTTCCCCATTCATATTTATATTTTTCTTTGCTCCTCCGTAATCCTTATCGATTATCGTCTAATGGATTCTAACTCTTTATGATATCATTTTTTATTTTATCACTCAAATTTTAGCTGAATTGTGAAATTTCTTGAAAACTTTTATGATCAAAGTTATTTTGAGATACATAAATTGTAAAATTGACAGTACTATAGAATCATGATGAAAAATTATTTAAAACAACAATCAATTAGAATGTTAATTATTAGAGGCGTCAAAAAGACTTGTGTTTGACGGACTATATTCAATGGAGAATTATTAGAATTATAATTTTCTAAATTAATCAACAATAAATTTACATTAACAAATATTTTATATTAATTGAATCATGTTGCATATTTACTTTCCTAAATTTTTATTATTATTTTAATAGTTTATTAATCCAGTTAAGTTCTTTAATGGAAAAGAAAAAAAAATCACTTCACCATTGCTTTGATTGAAAAAATGATTGAACTTCTAAAAATTTACCATTTTATGTGATCATTGGTAAAATCTCTGCTTTTAATGTATTTCAATAATTATATTTTCTAACAACAAATGACTAAACAAAAAAAACATTACACATTCTTTAAACAATCATAAGTGAAGCAAAATTACCAATGTGATTTTAATATAACATAACTTGCTTTTCGACATTAACATTATGTCTTAAAAAATTGGTATGAAATATGTCTAGTTTTAAATATAGAAGTCAGTTAATTAGTAGAGTAAATAAAAGTGCAAATAATTTTGGTTAAAAAAATAGGTGTTTCAAAATTATATATAAATTCAAATTCCTAAATTTCATAGCATTATTTGTATTTATCTTCAATAGTATTTTGAGGAAATATAGTTCCACAAAAATAGGGTACACTGATTTCTGTATTATCTTGGTTCATTTTGAGGTGTGATTAGTTAATATATTAGATGGTCTTTGTTTAATTTTAAAATTGAATGTTATATAAATTTATAATTGTTTATTCTTTTTATGACGGTAATTATTTATTTTAAATGTCATTGTTTGCAACAAATTTTAAAGTGACAGAAAATAAATTAAAATCACAAATAAAATATGAAGAAACATGATTTTATTCATTAAGATAGATTGCGAGTACAATTCTGTTGATCCCTTGATTCTACTCTCCTAAGATTTATCCATGATTCGAGGGTCGTTAGTGACACTCGAACTAGGATGATTTAGATTTGACCTCTCAATATGAACATTCCATGACTTTTGTGGATTATTTCGAAATCTTGATCTCTTTATGTAATTTTTGAGATACCTGTTAAGGGAATTTAGTACCCTTTATATAGGCATAAACTAGGGTTTAGGGTTGAGTAATCTATATTGAATACAATTTGTAGAGTCCCAACTCGAATTGAACGCATTTTTTAGAGTCCCACAAAATTTCAATGTCTACAAGTGCCCCCTACTTCAAGGCTTGACGGAGTGTAGGCTTGATGAAACTCAAAGACGAGGCTTGAAGTACTCATTCTTCCACCTTTGCATCTTCAGATTTTCAGATTTGATTTGAAAGAGAAGAGAGAAGGGCAGATTTGGTTCCACTGGGCGTGCCAATTTGTTTGCAACAAATTTTAAAGTGACAGAAAATAAATTAAAATCACAAATAAAATATGAAGAAACATAATTTTATTCATTAAGATAGATTGCGAGTACAATTCTGTTGATCCCTTGATTCTACTCTTCTAAGATTTATCCATGACTCGAGGGTCGTTAGTGACGTATTTCTCGAACTAGGATGATTTAGATCTCTATATGAATATTTCATGACTTTTGTGGAATATTTCGAGATCTTGATCTCTTTATGTAATTTTTGAGATACCTGTTAAGCGAATTTAGTACCCTTTATATAGGCATAAATTATGGTTTAGGATTGAGTAGCCTCCCAAGAATCCTAATCTATATTGAACACAATTTGTAGAGTCTCAACTCGAATTGAACGCATTTTCTAGAGTCCAACAAAATTTTAATGTCTACGATCACATTTATGGATATTCAATTTGAAAAGTTGTAAAAATATTTTTTCTTAAATAATTATGCTAAAATTAAAGTAACTAATAAGAAATTAACAAAACTAACAATTGAAATATTATTAATCGATATATATAACTACAACATGTTTCTAAATTTAATTTTCTAATTCAATATTCAAAATGTAATATATAGATATATATTAATTTGAATATCCTCATCTATTGTTATAGTAGCTCCTTTATATTGAATTAGAAATTGTTAAGAAACTCGCATAGATGAGATTAGATATCTATCTAATGCAAAAAGAAAAAATATGCTCCAAAATAAAGCAATCAATTAAGACTGTACCAATAAAACTTCTTTCTAACCTTTATCTTTTTCTTAATGAGAATACTTTTTTTCATGACTACAATTTCCTTCTTCTGATCTATTAAGTAATGTATGATAGAGTTTGAACGTGGACTATAACCTTTTGATGTTGAAGTTGTACCAAGGTTGTGACTATTCATTTCATCAAAATAGTCATATATATTCATATTCATTAATCATACAAAATAATTTAAAAATCTTGTTTCTTAAAATGAAAATACTTAAATATGTAGATAAAAATTGTTAGCATAATACATGAATTCACGGACCTTATAATGGTTGCATGGATTTGATCTCCCTTCAAATACCAATACACCAATAAAGATTAGGAATTAATACATTATATAAGTTTGAAAAGTAAACAAATAAAGACAATTCATTAACACAATGGGAACGATGGGTAAATTATGTAACACAGTTTAAGTAAGTTATTTTTATTTGGGATAATTGTACAGAATAACAAATTAATAATCTAAAATAAATAGAGTAGCTACTGTTTGATTTAATTATGCTCCATAGCAAACGTTTGTCAGTCGCCTCTCTCCCTAAACTCTCGCTCGTCACTCTCCCATTCTCGCCTCTCTAACTTTATAGAATAGAAGTGTATAAATTGCGTTTATGTTTTGTATAAAGCGAGAGCAAATTGTATATATACATGCAAAAACATATATTTTCGTGCTATACACTAAATTATACAATATACAAATATTTTACTTCGATTCAATCGTATACAAATGTAAATTTTATACAGATACAGCGAAATAGGCAAGCGAATTATACAATTGCAGGGAAATACAATTTTCTCTGGCTTTATACAACAAAAGTAATTGTGTTTCTGTTTTGTATAAAGCGAGAGAAAATTGCATATACACATGCAAAAACATATATCATCTTCCTATACACTTATAATTATACAATATACAAACATTTTACTTCGATTCAATTGTATACAAATGTAAATTTTATACAAATATTGCAACGAAATAGGCCAGCGAATTATATAATTGCAACGAAATAGGACAGCGAATTATACAATTGTAGCGAAATAAGCCAGCAAATTATACAATTGCAGCGAAATAATTGTATATGTATAGCGAATTATACATTTATATGTTTGCTATGGAGCGCAATTATACAAACTTTGCTATAACATACAAATATGATTTTTTTGTTTGTTATATGTGAAAGTTGCCCTTCTTATTTTTAGGTAGTTTTGGTTTATTTATTTTTTAATTTTTAAATATGATATAAACATTTTTTTAAAAAATTTTGAATTTCGTAATCGTCAATGGTTATTTCGTTTTTTTTTTGTTAAACTTTAAAAAATAATATTTTAAAAAAGTTTTAAAAGAAATGTATAGCTATTGTGCACAATCTGAGTTCTTAAAGACTAAAAAAACAAATCGTAAAAAAACTATTATAGTTTAATTAATTATTAGTATACGCAAATTTGAAATTCAAAAATGATAGTAATGGCTAGTTGGATCCGTATTTTGAGCAGAGTGTAAAAGTTGGATTAAATTTGTTTTCAGCTTTTTTTTAACTACACATTTCTTATTAGTTTTTTTTACAATCATTTTTAAAATAAGTTATTATTATTATTATTATTGTTATTATTATTATTATTATTATTATAAATTTGATTTGTTATAAATAAGGAGGTTGTGGAAATATAATATTATTATCATTATTAAATAAATAATTTTTGTCAAACAATTTTTAATTATATTTAAAAAACTCAAAATTCGAGAATGTTGTTACATTGTGTGAACGTGTTTTTTATTTTTTTTTAAAAATAAACAATTTTTATTAATTTAAAACTCTAACTTATCTTCCTGAATAGTAACTCATTTTTTTTATTTAAAAACAAATTAATAATATTATTTGATTAATTGATAATTTAAAAATTAAAAATTAGAGATAAATGTGGCGCTGACACATAGGCGCTATCATCTCTCCTATTATATATGTGAACACCTAATTTTTGACGTGTTTATTTTACTCCTATAATATATTAGTAAGGAATTTTATTTTTATTTGTATTTTGTGTGTTTGTTTTTATTATTTTATTGGCCCAAATAACCCGATTTTGTTCGAATTGAACTGATTTAGATCAATTCTGATGGCCCAATTGATTTTGACCCGTCCAATAGAAATGGTCAAGATTGAATCTCAACCATTCATGATATTTTGATCCAAGGGCTATTATTGGACCCAAACAAAAATACAAAACTCCAAAAAATTAGTATTTTTTTTATTTTAGATAAATTACACGAATCGCTACATTTTAATAAATAATTACAGATTTTAGCAATACTTTCTATTTATTACCATTTATAGCAATACTATGTTAAATCTGCAATATGTATTAAAAGTGAATTATGTATGCAATATATATGAATTATAATTATTTTTTAAATATATCATGTTTTTATAAAAATTTGACACATTGTATTATAAATGTATTAAAATGTGTGATAAATGAATTATCTATCATTAAAATTTGTATTATATGTGAATAAAAAAATGCTCTTTGTAATATGAATTAAACTTGTATTATAAATGAATTAAAAGTGATTAAATGAAAAAAAATATTTTTGCTATAAATGATAAATATTTTTTTATTATAGTATATTTGAGAAAAGACATAAATACACCATCGAAGTTGTCCCATATTTTCATAAAGACACCTAAACTTTAAAAGTGTCATATCACCCCACTAAACAACTATATATCATTGTAAATGGGTCATGTTTAATCATTCCCTCGTCTACGTAGTGCGCGTGTTGCTCACTCCCTAGGATAAAATTAACCCAACCCGACCATTATCTTTTGAAGAAAAGATGTCTATGTCCTACCATATGAAGTATAACCTGAAACGTTCTCTTCTCATCACCCATCACCAGATTAGGTAAAGAACTGGGAACATCCATGGAAAAGCCAAAGCCCTTATAAACAACAGGCACTTAACAAGACAAGAAGCCTCTCTGATCAGTGAATGCAGCTGAAACGACATCCTTTCTACTGGGAATCTCCCTTCGTCTTTGTCAGGTATATCCATTGCATCATTTATTAAATTTAACAGAACGGTGCTCGTTCTCACCATTGTGTCGATAATAATCTTCTGGTTAGAACTTGTGTTCTCATCTTGAAGTATGGAAAGCAAACCCAAAATCGAGTGCATTGGCCGTCTCATCCCATTGTTCATTATCTTCTGAAACGAACTTGTTGCCTGGCTTGTCTTCTCGACATTCTCCTTAGCCTGTTGCAACAAACTGTTCCTCGCTTCTAGTTTCTCCCTCATTAATTGTGACTCTCAAGAATCGTCGCATGGGATAGGGCCACAACCACCTGATCAACAACTACTTTCACTATCTCCATCTCATTATGGCTCCAATCATCATTTGCACTCGGAATAACCAAAACTAAAATAGCAAAACGAATGTCAACCAACTCAAGCGTCCCACCTTTGAAATCCGAAGCAACATTGTTCTTGCAATAAAAATCAAAATATTAGGGCTACCACATCTATTTTGAGTTTAAATTGGGGAAGATGACATAAATTGATTAAATAATTAATAATAAAGAAAGAAAATGACATGTGACACTTTTAAACTGGTCAATGAAAGTGAAAACTGTTACATGATACGTGCATGTAAACAACCCATACGAGGGAATGGGTAAAAATGACTATTTACAACGATATATAGTTGTTTAGTTGGGTGATAGGACACTTTGAAAGTTTAGGTGTCTTTATGCAAATATGATACAACTTCAATGGTGTCTTTATGTCTTTTCTCTAGTATATTTATGTAAGTTTCCCTATTTTATTTTCTTCTTCCCTTACTACCATGCCGTCGGTCGGCCACCGCCATCGCCGCCGGTGGCCACCACCTTTTAGACGGAAAAATCTTTAAAATTTATCATATTTCCCTTTCACCCTCCTCTACCCAAATCTACAAACCTTTCATCCATATCTATAGCCAAACTCCGTAGATCTAAGGAAAATCAAATATTAATTTTCACTTTTTTCCTTAGATTTATAAGGTTTCGGTCATTTCATCCCAAACCCTTTACATAAATGTGTAGAGCTCTTCAAGGGCTATCATTTGATATAAATTTTACGTCCAAAATCCATCAAAAAAATTCTGGCAAAGTTTTCCGGTGACCTTCATTTACGTGGAATTTATGTCAATCTTTCCCCCCTTCTCAATCTTTATCCAAATCCATCCTTATCTTTTTTCGTTTGACCATATAAGTCGTTTGATATCGGATTTTGTATTAATGTTCTTTAAGTTTATCATGTTGATGTTGTTGATTGAAGTATTATTATTTTTTATTTTTTAATTTTGTTTTATTTTTATTTTTATTTTTTTTATGCATTATTTTGTTGTGTTTGATCTTCAAGATTGTTTAGATGGGAATTCAATTGAACTTGCTTCTATTATTTGCTTGTCATCAACTCTAGATATTTCTTTTTATATTTCACAATGTAATCTTGAATTAATGTTTATGTTCTTTTTATGTTTTGATAAAATTGTTAATTTTTTTTTTGTTAAGTTTATTATGATTCTCGTGTGATTATGTTTATCGTTATGTTATTTAGTTTGTATATTTTTTATTAGTTTAGTCTATAGTGATTCTCATATGATTGTGTTTATTATGATGTACATAGATATTATTAATCATGTTTAGTTTAAATTTTAGCTTTAGTAAATAGACTCTTATTTTTTTTGCAAAAAAATAAAATAAAATAAAATAAAATATAACAATCACAATTTTTTAGGTTATGGTCACTTTCTTTTGTTAAAAAAAGAAATTAAAAAATAAAATAAAATGTAAAACTGGTCATTTTTTAAATAAATGTAAATCTGGTCGTTTATGTAAAAAATAAAATAAAAATATGTTTATTTCTGCAAAAAATTAAAAATCTGGTTATTTCTGCAAAAACAAAAAATTTGGTTATTTCTACGAAAAACAAAATCTGGTTATTTCTGCAAAAACAAAAATCTGGTTATTTATAAAAAAAAATGTAAATCTGCTTATTTTTACAAAAAATAAAATAAAATATAATAAATAACGAATATAAAAAAAAATGTAAATATGATTTTTTTAAAAAAGAAAAGTCTCTTAAATAAATATATGAATTGACTATAAAATAAAAATACAAATTTGACTAATTTGACTTAATAATCTAACAATTAAATAAAATTTGCTATTTTGCAATATTCTTTCAAATAAGTCAAGGTGGTCGTTTATATAAAATATTTTTTTTACTAAATTAGTTATTTCTTAAATTTTATCAATATAACAAAAAAAAAAGAAGAAATTAAAACTAGTATATCATTAGTTTAAAAGAGTGTTAAATTATAATTTTGTAAAAGATTTTTTTTTCTTTCTTTTTTTGTTGTCATTGTCTAGTAGTAAAACTTAATTGTCTATTTATTTTATTTTGGTAAAACAATAAATATAAATACTAACAAAATAAATAAATAATAAAAAATAAATAAATACTAATCATTTCTTTGTCTATATGTTGCACCATTTTCTTTTATTCATTTTTATCATTATTTTAAAGAAAATTTGAGTAATTAATTATCGTGTTTTTTTTAAGAAAATAAAACTACAAATACCATCATGTGTTCGGTTACGATCCTTGTTGTGTATTCTTTTTTAAAAATAAAAAGGGTCTTGTGTGCGGTTACGCTCCTAGGTCATTCAATTTTTTTAAAAAAATAGTAATTAATACAAATTTTTCCCTTTTATACAAAAAAAATAAATTATTTTAGCCAAATATAAGTTAATAAAGAGACCATGCTAGAACCACGGGACTCGGGGGTGTCTCATATCTTTCCTCCGGTCAATAAAATTCCTTGCCCAATCTCTGTTTTTCGTAGACAAAAAAAGAAGATTTTTTTTTTATTTTAAACTAGAAAGTATCTGGTGACTTGGAACACCTAAAAAACTCAATTCCAAGTGGCAACTCTACAAAAATATATATTTTGTAAAAAACCCGTCATATCCTCAACAATTGTAAAAAAAAAATGGAAGAGGTGTGACAGATTTGTCGACTCTGCTGGGGACCTTCTTTTAAAATTTAAGCTTTGTACATTAACTATTTTTTGGCTATTTTGTTTATTTGGATAAATTTTATATTTGGATGTTATTTGTGTTATTTCAGTAATTCATTGTTTTGATATTATATCTTATATAAATTGTCTTCTCTCGCACACCCTCTGAGTCTCTGTAATTTTGATATAGACTGTTGTGCGGATACGCTTCACAGGACTTCTGTCTAGGATTAGTCAGTGTGTGGTTACGCTCCTGATTCTAGGTTGTCACACATGTTAGGCGGGGTTGGATCATCAGTTAAGCCGGAATAACTCTGCTACCGGTACGTTGACCCTTCCCGGCTCAAGTTGTCCGCACGAGTAACCCAGTCTAGACATCTTTCATAATTGCTAAACCTAGAAAAATTATCTCTGGTATGCTATGTTTTTTTTTGTATCATGTGCATTTGACCTAGCAAAATCTAAGATAAGTATTCATGCTAGACCAAAATGTTCATTTTATGTGCTATGTGAAAATAATTGGTTCAGAAGGCCTTGACATTGTTGACCAGCTTCAAAATAGCTTTTTGAGTTTTAATTTTATTTATTTATTTTTAAAAAAAAAGAGGTAAAAAAAAGGGGGTAGTTTTTCCAGGGCAAGCTTTTCTCTTATGAACTACGCACACCAGATTCTCACTACAAAGAGATACGTAGGCATCCCTTCTCGGGTTCGATGTTTGTAAAAATGGGTGTTTTATTTTATTTTATTTAAAAAAAACATTTTTTTTTACTTTTCTTTCCTCACTCGGTTAGAGTTTGTCATAAAAACTTTCATTGGATTCTATTTAAAGGTATAAATGGCAACATCGACCAAAGGACAAGGTTTAAAAAGGCCTAGAAGCGAAGGAATTCCAGAGTTCATGATCGTTGATACCATACCAAAAGATTTATGGCAGTGGTGAACAGACATGAGAAGTCATGAGAAAAGAGAGTAAAGGAACAGTTGGGGCATCTAGTGCACCTAATGGAGATTGACTCTAGAAGGGACATGATCGATGCATTGATTCCTTTTTGTGATCCCAGAAATAATGTATTTCATTTTTCTGACTTTGAAATAACATCAACTTTGGAAGAAATTGTCTGATTCATGGGGAAAGGGTCTACTGTTCGAAGTGCTGATCTACGCAATAAAATATCAATAATTTTAAAACCTGTTGAAGCCAAAAAGTTCCTGGAACTCCTCAAGATTAATCAAATAGAGAAAGAGAGTTTGAAAAATGGGTGGGTCTCATTGAACTTTCTTTACCAGAGGTACGGCCAAAGGGATGGATTCAAAAACTATCGAAATCAGGTGAGTAACCAAGGGGGTGAAGAGGCTTGGAAAATAAATGGAAGCATTGCCTTTATGGTTGCATTTTTGGGGCTCGTTGTATTCCCCAAACGGGACAAGCATATTGACATTCGTCTGGCTGGTGTGGTGAAAGCATTGACTACAATGGGAAGTCCAACTATTATTCCTATGATCCTGGCAGATATGTTTCGTGCATTGACTAAATGCTTAAGTGGGGAAACGTACTTTGAAGGTTGTAATATTTTGCTTTAAATATGGTTTTTGGAGCACCTTTATCACCATGATCGTGCGCCCAGGTTTACTCCAGATTAATGTAATTATGTTTCCTCCAATAAGAAAAGGGAATCCAAAATTGATTTTCCAAAAGGAATCATAGCGTGTGAAGAAAAACTTTCGGTGATCACATCTGATGAAATAGTGTGGAATTATTACTGGTTCCCAGCTAAGGATATCATTTGCATGTCTAGTGGTATCTCATTTCTTGTGTTGATTGGTCTTAGGGGTGTTCAACCATATGCCCCACTTCGGGTTATGCGTCAACTGACCAGAGTTCAAGAAATCCCACCCAATGATGATATGAGTAGGTTTGCATATGACACTCCACCAGGTTTTGCTTTTAATAACGAAGATATTATGAAGATTTGGTAAGGGAGTATAATTTCTGAGCTAAGTGAAATGGTTGTGGAGCAAGATAAAGGAAAGGTGGTTCCTAGGTACCTATCGTGATTTCGTGATCCAATGACATTTGGTGACACTCCCGAAGGATCCAGCAGAAAAAGAAGAGATCAACACATTATAAGACACTTGGAAAAAGAGTTGGAGAAGGCCAAAACAACCATTGCACGGCAAGAAGTACAGGTCCAAAGAGGAAGAAATCACAAGTTAGAGTTGCAAGATATGGGAGGAGAATTGAAGCATGCAGAAGGAAGATTAGCCCGGTTGGAGGAAGAATTGGATATTAGAATCCACTTGGCACGACAGATAAAAAGGGAGCAGAGTTTTGAGATCTCTCGATTGAAAAGGGACTTAGTGGCATCCGAAGAGGCCGTGCACTATCAAAAGGGAGAATTTAAGCAGCATAAGGAAAAATTCGAGAAAGAAAGGTCGTGTTGGATGCATCAGTTAGAAGAATATAAGAGAAAAATCAGTCATTATGTTGATATCGAAGAGGGGCAAAGACAACTGATCATTGAGAGAGCAATAATTCGCCATCAACTTGAAGCAGCAGAAGGGCGAGAGGCCCTCTTGAGGAACAATCTTGGTGATCATCATACTTGGTTAAATGACTGTCATCAAAACCTGGGAAGGGCTAGGCTTCAAGTTCATCAACTGGCAGAGAAAACCTCTTATGTTATTAAAAATCAGCGTCGTATGAATAATCAAGAAGTGACTGAGCAAGCACAGACCATTGTTCCCCATCTGTCGTAGGTGTTGCTGAATTTGTATGAGATCTTGGGAGGAAAAAGAAAGCCCCAAGAAAGTTATAAAGATTGAAGAGAAGTTTAGTTTTTTGTTTGTTCATTTCATTATGTTTTGTTGAAAGACTTGGTGTTTAAGTTTAAAATTTGGTGTTCAAGGATATTATGTTGATCCGGGTTGTGTTTAAACCCTTTGGTTTTGTTGTTTTCTTGAAGTTTTGGCGAATGAATGAAAGAGTTTTCTTTCTCACTATTTCAAATTAATCTTTTTGAGTTGTCTAAATTTCTGAGCTACGTAATGATCTGATTCATGCGGCGACATGATACGTAGGCCACCTCCAAAGGATCCGATCAAATTTTTTTTATCTTCTTTCAATAAAAAAGAAAAAAAAAAGACAATAAGCGAAGCAAAGCGGATGAGACAATGGCCTTCTGAATTAATGTTACTATGTGATTAAGAAATGTGTGATTAATTTGTAAAATTATCTAATCCCCAACAAAGTTTGTTCATTTCACTCAACTCTAGTTAGCTTTCGGTGGTTGATTTGTGGTAAACTGGCATAACACCCGTACTTTACCAGGTCTAAAGTAAAGTTGTCAATGACAACCAATACTGAAGTTATGGTGAACTCAGTGGATACTCCAATTGATTCAATAACAAGAGAGGCAGTCATTGTTGAAGAAAATCGGACATTGAGACATATTATGGCAGAGTTGTGGCAATCCTGGGTCAATGGACAAGAACCACCAACGTCTATTCCTGATTTTCCTGTGATCACTAGTATCCGATCTTCATCTTCGCAGGTCTCAATATCAGACCCTTTCTTCCCTCCAGGGAATGGTCCATTTGATAATTGTTTGGTCGGGCTATCAACAACCCGCCCTCAAGGCATGCTATTCAGGAATAATCTCACTGTCACAACAGATGCATCGGTCCATACTCTCCCACAACCAACTATGACGCAGAGAGCATCTCAAGAGGGACAGTTCACCACTCATCCAGAGCAGTATTATACTCCTGGATAGAATTTGGGGGCATTAACTCTGTACAATTCAGCTATCCCATTGATGTTGAGAGGCCCACTCCAGGCTCAGAGCAAGAAGAAATGTTGAAAAAAATGAAAAACATCGAGCAACACATAAGAGCATGCAAGGGTTAGGAGGGCACAAAAGTGTGCATTCAAAGACTTGTGTATGTTCCCAAATGTCCTCCTGCCACGTGGGTTCAAAACCCCTAAGTTTGATAAGTATAATGGGCACGGTGATCCCATAGCCCACCTTAGGAGATACTGCAATCAACTTCGGGGTGCAGGGGGGTAAAGAAGAATTGCTCATGGCTTATTTTGGTGAGAGCCTGACTGGTGTTGCCTCAGAATGGTTTATAGACAAAGAGATCTCCCACTGGAACATATGGGATGATATGACTCAAGATTTTGTTAGACAATTTTAGTACAATGTCAACATTATGCCAGATCGTAATACACTCTCCAATACAAGAAAAAAATCAAGTGAAAGCTTCAGAGAATATGCTATCAAATGGAGGGAACAAGCAGCCCGAGTCAAGCCCCCATTAAATGAGCAAGAATTGGTTGATATCTTCATAGAGGATCAAGATCCTAACTACTTTCACCACCTCACAGTCGCAATGAAAAGACCGTTTCACACAACAATCAAAATTGGGGAAATAGTCGAAAGTGATCTCAAAACAGGAAGGATCGTGAGCCAGGAAGCAATCAAAGCTACCACACAGGCCATTCAAGGTCGTTCAACAAGTTTTGGAAATCGTAAAAGGTAAGAGGAAGTTATTTCACTGGCATCAGGGTCAAGAGGAGCTCAGAGAAAGTCTAATTGTCCTTACACATCAGTTCAGGGACAACCTAGCTATCCTCAGCATTACTTCCCTTATGCCCCTCAATATACAGTATCTCCATCTCCGTACACGGTCTTAAATGCTCAGTCATTTGTGCATCCTCCCAGTCGCCCGCATTTTCGGGCCCTATATCAAGTAAACTTTCGCCCGCAACGACCACCCTATCAGGTCCCTTACAACTCTCCTCTTATGCAGAATTATGCTCAAGATCAAGCACAGAAAAGGAAATTCACTCCATTCGGAGAGTCGTACTCCAGCTTGTTTCAAAAGTTAAGAAAGATAGGAGCGATTGAGTATATCCCACCACATCGTCTGAATCCAAATGCTCCAGGTTTCCAAGCCAATGAAAGATGTGAATACCATTCAGGGGCCCCAGGACACAACACTGATAATTGTTGGACCTTGAAGGGAGTGATAGAGAAGATAATTGATCATGGAGTTGTTGTTGTGATAAATGATCAAAACACTCCCAATGTGACCAATAACCCACTTCCAGCTCAAAACAAATTAGTGGGTATGATTTGTGATGATCAAGAGTAAAAACTCCTCGGCAAAATGGGAAAGTTGTTTAGGAAGATCGGAGAAGAAGACCAAGTCAATGAAGAGTTTAGAACCAGTTGCATCTCTGAGTGTGAAAGGTGTCAATATTGACACCAAAGTCTTGTGCATCCCGGTTTCAAAGGGGATTGAAGTTCAAGCAGCTATGCCAAAGTTGTATGTATCAAAAGGCTTTTCATTTAACACAACAGGATCAAAGTTGCTTGACCAAGTTGAAAGAGCCTATCTTTGTTAAGCCCGTTCAACAACTTTCGGTAACTGATTCAAAGGCTGTCCCTTGAAACTATAACAAAATTGCAGTGGTTTATCGAGAAAAGGAGATCGTCGAAGAAGTTGATGAAGCGGGAGGTTTACACGTTCTAGAAGATGTTATTCTCCAGAAGAATTAAGAAAAGAGAAGACGACTCAAAATATCCAAGTATCACTAAAGAAAGCAGTTACTGAGGAAGAAAATGTAAAATTTCTAGAAAAGCTTAAGGTTCTAGATTACTCTGTCGTGGAACAATTGAAGAAGACGCCTGCACAGATTTCACTGTTGTCTCTACTTTTGCACTCAGAAGAACATTGTCTTGTGTTGAATAAGGTTTTGAATGAAGCACATGTGCCAAAAGGGACCACAATAAATCAGTTGGAGAATACGACCAAGTGCGTCTTTGAGTCAAACGCCATCACTTTCACTAATGATGAGTTGCCCAAGGAGGGAGCTGGACACAACAAAGCTTTTCTTCTTCCCTTTACTACCATGCCGCCGCCCGGCCACCGCCACCGCCACCGCCGCCGGTGGCCACCACCTTTTTAGTCGGAAAAATCTTTAAAATTTTACCATCTTTTTCTTTCACCATCCTCTACCCAAATCTACAAACCTTTCATCCATATCTATAGCCAAACTCCGTAGATCTAGGAAAACCAAATATGAATTTTCACTTTTTTCCTTAGATTTATAAGGTTTCGGTCATCCCATCCCAAACCCTTTACATAAATGTGTAGAGCTCTTCAAGGGCTATCATTTGATATAAATTTTAAGTCCAAAATCCGTCAAAAAAATTCTGGCAAAGTTTTCCGGCGACCTTCATTTACCCGAAATTTATGTCAATCTTTCCCCCCTCTCAATCTTTATCCAAATCCATCCTTATCTTTTTTCGTTTCACCATATAAGTCGTTTGATGTCAGATTTTGTGTTATTAATGTTCTTTAAGTTTATCATGTTGATGTTGTTGCTTGAAGTATTATTATTATTATTATTTTATTTTTTTTAAATTTCGTTTAATGTTTTTTTTTTCTGCATTATTTTGTTGTGTTTGATCTTCAAGATTGTTTAGATTTTGTGTTAGTGGGTCAATTTGTTTGTGTCTTGATGAAATGGGTCAACATTTAGGCCCATTTTAGAATTTTTCAGATGACCATTAGCTATTATTCAAACAATGAATAAAAGAAATGGGTCATCTAAATGACATTTTGGGCCTATTTTAGAATTTTTCAGACGGTTCATTAGCTATTATTCAATCAATGAATAAAAGAAATGGGTCATCTAAATGACATTTCAGCCTATTATTTTTTGATGACCCACATAACTATTATTCAAATAAAGAATAAAGTAAATGGTCATCTAAAAGGGCAAAAGAGTCATTTAATTAATCTGAAATATAAAGAAAAAAAAAGGGAATATTTCTTTGGCCATCTTGGGTGGCACCTTGGGAAAACAAAGAGTCCAATACATGCATTGGCTCTTAAGTTTTCAAGAATAGTTGGGGGTTCAATGTTGAACACCTATTTAAAACCCCCTTTTTTTTCATTTCAGGAACAGAAGAAAAAATATAGAAAGAAAATTGCAAGAAGAAAAAAAAAACTTAAAAAATTTATTCTTCTTAAAACAAAAATAGAAATTTCATCTTTGGTTGTCTTTGGAATTCAATTGAACTTGCTTCTATTATTTGCTTGTCATCAACTCTAGATATTTCCTTTTACATTTCACAATGTAATCTTGAATTAATGTTTATATTCTTTTTATGTTTTGATAAAATTGTTAATTTTTTTTTGTTAAGTTTATTATGATTCTCGTGTGATTATGTTATTTAGTTTGTATATTTTTTATTAGTTTAGTCTATAGTGATTCTCATATGATTGTGTTTATTATGATGTACATATATATTATTAAATCATGTTTAGTTTAAATTTAGCTTTAGTAAGTAGACTTTTTTTTTTTTTTTACAAAAAATAAAATAAAATATAACAATCACAATTTTTTAGGTTATGGTCACTTTCTTTTGTTAAAAAACAAAATTAAAAAAATAAAATAAAAATGTAAAACTGGTCATTTTGCAAATAAATGTAAATTTGGTCGTTTTTGTAGAAAAATAAAATAAAAACATGGTTATTTCTGGAAAAACATTAAAAATCTGGTTATTTTTGCAAAAACAAAAAAATTGGTATACAAAAAATAAAATCTGGTTATTTCTACAAAAACAAAAATCTGGTTACTTTTAAAAAAAAATGTAAATCTGATTATTTCTGCAAAAAAATAAAATAAAATAAAAATAAAATATAATAAATAACGAATATAAAAAAGAAATATGTAAATATGTTTTTTTAAAAAAAATAAAGTCTCTTAAATAAATATATGAAATGACTATAAAATAAAGGGAAACTTTCAAATATAGCCACTTAAAAATAATTAATTACTCTCTATAGCTATAGTTTGATAATTACAATTTGTAGCTACATGTTATATGGAGGAGAGAGGCGAGAGAGACTGGGAGAGAGAGGAGAGAGGTGAGAGAGAGGGGGAAAAGAGTGGAGAAAGGTGAATTGTATATGTATATTGGTTAGATAATTGTATATTATACATATATATTTGTATATATGGCAAGAGAGATTGGGAGAGGGAGGAGAGAGGCGAGCGAGACTGGGAGAGAGAGGAGAGAGGCGAGCGAGATCGAGAGAGGCGAGAGAGAGAGGGCAGAGAGTGGGAGAGAGGTGAATTGTATATGTATATAATTGTATATAACTGTATATTACACATATACATTTGTATAAATGGCAAGCGAGATTGGGAGAGGGAGGAGAGAGGCGAGCGAGATTGAGAGAGGGAGGAGAGAGGCGAGCGAGAGAGGGTAGAGAGTGGGAGAGAGGTGAATTGTATATGTATATAGGTTAAAAAATTGTATATTATACATATGTATTTGTATATCTTGGTGAATTATACATATACAAACATAACTAATTATACAAACTTGAAGTCAGCCCACGTAATAAATGTATAATGTTAGTCGCGAGTGGTAATTATGGCAAACTATAGCTATGATGAGTAATTAAATAGTATAAGTTTGCTTAGCCGCGTAATTTTCCTAAAATAAAAATACATATTTGACTTTGACTAATTTAACTTAATAATCTAACAATTAGATAAAATTTAATATTTTGCAATCTTCTTTCAAATAAGTCAAGGTGATCATTTATATAAAATATTATTTTTTACTAAATTGGTTATTTCTTAAATTTTATCAATATAACAAAAAAAGAAATTAAAACTAGTATATCATTAGTTTAAAAGAGTGTTTGATTATAATTTTGTAAAATATTTTATTTTTCTTTCTTCTTTTGTTGTCATTGTCTAGTAGTAAAACATAATTGTCTTTATTTTTTTTGGTAAAACAATAAATATAAATACTAACAAAAAAATAAAATACGAATAAATAAATAAATACTAATCATTTCTTTATCTATATGTTGCATCATTTTCTTTTATTCATTTTTATCATTATTTTAAATAAAATTTGAGTAATTAATTATCGTGTTTTTTCTTTAAAAAAATAAAATTTCAAATACCATCATGTGTTCGGTTACGATTCTTGGTGTGTATTCTTTTCTAAAAAAAGAGGGTCTTGTGTGCGGTTACGCTCCTAGGCCAATCTTTTTTTTAAAATAGTAATTAATACAAATTTTCCCCTTTTATCCAAAAAATAAAATAAAATTATTTTAGCCAAATATAAGTTAATAAAGCGACCGTGCTAGAACCACGGGACTCGGGGGTGCCTCATACCTTCCCTCCGTTCAATAGAATTCCTTGCCCAATCTTTGTTTTTCGTGGACCAAAAAAAATAATAAAAGAGTTTTTTATTTATTTTAAACTATGAACTATCTGGTGACTTGAAACACCTAAAAAACTCAATCCAAATGGCGATTCTAATATATATATATATATATATATAGATATATATTTAAAAACTCGTCATATCCTCAACAATTGAGGTGTGACAATATATATATAGATAAAATAATTATATATTTCGTACTTAAATTATCAACTCATTAATTTGAAAAATACTCTCTTAATAGTTGTATACTATACTCTCCTTTATTTAACCGGTACTATGCCATTTAAAACCATTGTATCATTATTATATGATCTTAATACCAGTATTTTTACTATTAGTAACAAATTAAACAGACGACCCTAGGTGAGTTCGTGTTATATGATATATCCAACAAATTGTGGGGATATCAATTATCAATGTGTATACATATTTTCTGAAGTAGATTTTACACTGTGCAATTTACATTTAGTCAGGATTTCAATGCAGACTTTAAATATCAAATGAGAAATCAAAAAATAATATTACTCCAAAAAAATACCTTTTAGTTTTTAAAATTTAAAGTTATTTTTTCCCCTTGATAATAAGAACAAATTTAAAGTCAACTTAGACATATAATTATTATAGTGTTTGTCATTATCACAACTTTAAATTAGCACATGCAGTAATGCTATTTATTAAGAAATCCGGATAGATCATGAATAATTTTTATTATATTACAAAGTTTAGTCTAGCTAATAGCTTAAAGAATTGATTTTTGAAATGATAATACAATTTTTATTGCTCGATCAGCTGATCTATACTGTTGAGATTCGATTCTCATAGTGTGCCAGATAGCTTCTTCAATATCACATGGACCTAGCTACCATTTTGCATATTTAGTGAAGATTTACGTATTTATCGCCGCAAATTTAAAATTTTAAGATGACTAGTGTATTATTATTTCTTAAAATATAATAACTTGACGATTAAAAAATAGTTAATAATATAAAATAAATCATATATTATTATAAGTGGGAAGATTTTAAGTTCAACGTTGAATTACGAAAATGCCCTTTACCAATTTTTTAAAATAAAAATGTTTTATTAATTTTTAAATTAAATCAATAATGACAATTAAATTAGATCAAATACATGATTAGATGTTACAACTTATCATTTTCCATTTCTTAATGAATTTGATTGTTAAACCTTTTAGCTTCTACCATTAAACACATTTATTCATAACCTTTCATGTACTTAATTTTTCCCTTTATAAATTGGATAAAAAATATTAATCCACTACACTTTGTGTTTCATCATCTAATAGTTCTCATGTAATATTTTTTTATTGGTCAATATTTTTCTTGTTGGTTTGTGCCCTTCGTTCATTTTTTTATTTTTATTTTAATGATTGTTGGAGTATTTATGTACCATGAAACATCAGCCTTGGGGGTTAGAATTTTTGAGTGATAATTCTAATTGGTAAATATATTGTTCTAGCCTTACAAGTTGCTCATTATCCCCCCCCCCTCCAAAAAAAAATTTATTGATATTAAGTTCTAGGTAGAAAGTAAACACTAAAAAGAGTTTATATGCACAAAAAAAAAAAAAAAAGGAAGTGTTGAGCAATTTTATATCAATAAGAGTTGGGCTATATAAATTATAACAGTAAGAGAGTCAAACGTGCAGGGCACGTTTCCAGAACTAATACGGTAAAAATATTTGAAATATATCCAAATTTTGAATGAAGTTGCTATAACAATTCCAAACTTTGGACAAGACTTATAACCCTCTACAATATTTAATAATATATATAAAAATATATAAGTGCCCAACTGGACAAGTTATTATTTTCAAGGGAAAAGACTCAAATATGCCATCGAACTTTCAGAAAAGACTTATTTATGCCATCAGTTAAAAGTTTGGCTCGTTTATGCCATTACCGTTAAAGAAAAGGCTCATCCATGCCATTATTTTTTAATGATGATTTTGCAAAACCATTTCTGACACGTGGCCAATTATAATTAGGCCACGTCATCAATTTTTTAAATAAAAAAAATCATAATTCTGAAAAATTGAATTATTTTTTTATTATTAAATAAATTGATGAAGTGGACAAATTATAATTAGCCACGTCATCAATTTTTTAAATAAAAAAAATCATAATTCTGAAAAAAAATTGAATAATTTTTTTATTATTAAATAAATTGATGAAGTGGACGAATTATAATTAGCCACGTCATCAATTTTTTTAATTAAAAAAATCAAATTTCTGAATAAAAATTGATTTTTTTATTAAAAAAATTGATGACATGACCAAATTATAATTGACCACGTGTCAAAAATGGTTTTGCAAAACCACGGTTAAAAAATAATGGCATGGATAAGCATTTTCTTTAACAGTAATGGCATAAATGAGCCAAACTTTTAACTAATGGCATAAATGAGTTTTTTCTAAAAGTTCGATGATATATTTGAGCCTTTTCTCTATTTTCAAATATGTGGTTTTCACTACCCTATAAGTCCAAAAAGACTATTATTTAAACTAGCTAGGTATGTAGTAGTTAATTTTATGCATGATCTTTTTATAATCATTAATCACCATGGATTACTACTACTTGGGCATTTTATTTTGTGGAGTACTAGTATTAATATTTGATTGGACTTTGATCCAATATTGTAACAAGAAGAAATTACTACTTCCACCATCACCATTCTCCCACCTTTAATATATTGGAAATCTCTACAACTTGGTCTCAAATATATGACCCTAAAATTAGGCCAAAAAACCACAATAGTTATATCTTCATCAAACAAAATTGACAAAAAATCAATTCAGCGTAAAATGAGTGAAAAAATCATGTTCTGAAGTACAAATTTAACGTTCGTTTCTAGTAGTGTAATTAAGGATGATGATTTGCTGAACTAACCAGAGAGTAGTAAACTCCACAAGGCCTTTTAGCTAACAAAGAAGAGTGAGTTCCCTTCTCCACAACTTTGCCTTTGTCTAACACAACAATTGTATCACAATTTTGTATACTACTTAACCTATGTGCCACAACCACGCTTGTCCGCCCAACCATCACTCGTTCAAGCGCCTCTTGTACTAGTTTCTCCAATTGATCGTCCAATCCACTCGTTGCCTCGTCTAGTAACAACACCCTTGGATTTTTTAATATTGCACGAGCTATCGCGATTCTCTGTTTTTGACCTCCTGTTAACTGCAGTCCCTTGTCCCCACACCATGTATCATATCCGTCTTTTAATGCTGAGATGAAACTATGGACATTTGCTGCCTTTGCGGCTTCAATTATCTCCGATTCTTCTGATGCTACCACTCCATACGCTATGTTTTCCCTTATGGTTCCGCGAAATAATGTTGGTTCTTGGCTTACAAGTGCTATGTGCTTCCTCAATGACTTCAAGTGGTATGATCTTATGTCACGTCCGTCTATTTTTACCACACCACTTAAAGGATCGTAGAATCTTTCTATTAGACCAATTATCGTGGACTTACCCGAACCACTTTGTCCTACGAATGCTGTTGATTTTCCTGCATCGATTGTTATTGAAAACCCCTTGAAGATGATCACATTAGGCCTGGTAGGGTACGCGAAATCCACCTCACACATCTCGATATGGCCTGTTATTTTCTTTGGCTTGTAACCATCTGAATCCTCTGGATCGATTAAGGAATATCGATCCAATGTTGCAAAGACTGAGCTGACAGCATCCGTACCTCTGGCGAGATCTTTAGTCATTGTTCCTAAATCCAAGATGACACCCACATAGCAAAGTAAAAGCACAAAGATTTGGAACAGGGCTTGAGCTCCAATATAGCCTTCTACCATGAAATATCCACCAAACCAGAAAAAGAGAACCCATGTACATGACTGGATACTGAAGGTAGTGCCAAGTACGATTCCCCACAACCATGACTGTCGTATATTTTCGCGTAGAGGGCCTTCTTGGGCTTCTTTTAGCATTTGAAGGATTCGGCTTTGGGAGTTGAAGGCTGTTAAAATTCGTAGATTAGTAACTGCTTCAGCTGCTAACTTGCTGCTTTCTTCTTGAGACTTGATTGATTTTTTCAATAAAACCTGCCTGCAATAGATGGACAAAATGATGACAGCTTGAACCGCGATCATAACCAATCCCATTCTCCACGCGATAACTAGGCCAACTGCGCAAGCTATGGTCATCCCCGAAATTGTTTGAATGAATAATGACATCCTGTCCCCAACCAAAGTCCTCACCTATGCAATTATAAAAACAGAACATGTCGTCATTACTTATTTCACACTATATGACATTATTTCCTTTTTAGTCTGATAAAAAAAGAACGTGACTTTTATATAGTTGGTAACTGTATCAACTTCAATGTTTTTGTTCTGAAAATGGCCCTGATATAACCCTCAACTTTGTCATTTAGAGATGATACACCCACGTTTTAAAAGTTGCTCACACATACCTATTTGTATTAAGTAAGGATATATGTGAGCCACTTTTAGAACGAGAGATATATCAGTTCTAAATCGCAAAGTTAAGGAGTATATCAGACTCTTTTTTCCCTTTCCTTTTTCATTTGTAGTCAATGAAATGTTCGACCTAAATGTGTATCATTCTGAAACAGTATATGATTAGTCAAAGACGGTCATATAAAATGAATATGAAAGAGTAGACATCGTACCACACTGGCATCATCGGTAAGTCTAGAGCATATTGCAGCAGTGGAATTCTGTTCCTTCTCATACCATCCAACTTCGAAAGTAAGCATCTTGGATAACATCTTCTCTCTGACCCTTTTAATCAATCGTTCTCCCATGACCGCGAAGTTATAATGCTGAAGTACATTGAGAAGAAGGGTAATAAATGCCATCCCCAGGAAAGCCAGAGTATATATCTTAGTCTTTTTCTTAATCTCGTCATGACTAGTCGAGTAAGACACTGATATCAACGCCCCCATCAGAAAAGCATATACCGGTAGAACTCCACCAACTAATATAGCTCCTAAACATCCTAAAGTTGCTTGCTTCCATTCCGGCAAATTCATAGCCAAAAGCCTTTTAAATGATCCTAGCCCTGAAGTACTCGGAACTGAAGTATCATCGCGATTTGCAATTGAAGAAGATTGTTGTGAAGAGGCAATAGTCGCTCCTGTAGGTTTTTCATTTTGTTGTAGACGGACTAAGGAAGCGTATAGTCCGTTTTGTTGATTTTTAATAAGCTCATTGTGTGATCCAATTTCCTTGACCTGTCCATTTTGGATAAAGGCGATAAGGTCAGCGTTACGAGTAGTGGAAAGGCGTCGTGCTACGATGATTGTGGTGCGGCCAGCGGAGGCATTGTCTAGAGCTTCTTGCACCACTCTTTCTGATGCAGTGTCAAGTGCACTGGTTGCTTCATCTAGGAGGAGTATTTTTGGTGACTTGATAATAGCTCTTGCTATGGCTATTCTCTGTTTCTGTCCCTCAGACATTTGTATACCTTTCTCCCCCACCTGCATGTATGTTCTTCCAAACTATTATTTTTTCGAAAGTGACCTAATCGTATAAATATTTTTGTTTTACACTATAGCGCATATAAGTAATAATGTCCTAGGAAGGATGGAATATAAATTGCAGCATATTCAAAAGTATTTACATAAACGTGTCATTTAACTTTAGTCAGCTGACATCTACGCCTTCCAACTTCGGGTGTGCACACAAGTATGTGTGCACACGCATCCTGCATGACAATTCGTATGAGATACACATCATGGAGGATGCATGTGTCATTCTAACTTTTTACAAGTTTACGTGTCTACTTATGTAGATTCAAAGTTATAGGGCATAGATAACAGCTGAAGCCAAGTTAAGGGGCACGTTCCATGAAAAACATTTTCCTACATACCTTGGTGTTATAACCCTGAGGCAATTTACATATGAAGTCATGAGCATTAGAAGCTTTTGCAGCCTCGATAACTTGTTCCATAGATGCATCCTCTTTGCCAAAGAGTATATTTTCTTTAATTGTGGTTGCAAAAAGTGCAGGCTCTTTGCTCACTAGACTCATCTGATACCTCAGCCACTTAGGCTGCAGCTTATTAATGACGACTCCATCGAGAAGAATCTCTCCAGATAGCGGAGCATAGAATCTCTGCAGCAGTGCTATTACAGCGGATCCACTTCCTCCTACTAACGCCACTGTTTTCCCTCTCGGAATTTTTAGGCTAAAATCTATTAGTCCTATGCTTTTGCTCCCTGAGGGGTACGCGAATTTAACGCGTTTGAATTCTATTTCCCCTGTCATGTTATCCAATGCTTGGCCTTCCATGTTTTCTGAATCATTCCTGGGTGCAATTTTTATTACTTCCATCACACGTTTATTAGCTGCTACTGGTTTTGCAAAATCCTTCATATTTAAGAAACAAGAAGCCAATCTTCTGTTTGGAGGGAAAAAAAAATGTAAGATGCCATGTAAGTGTAACACTAAATTGACTTCATTTCACATTTATGTCCTTCAACTTCGAGTCGTATGCACAAGTAAACTCAAACTTGTATGAAATTTGAACAAGTAGACACATGAGTCCTACGTGACATAGTAGGCATAGAACAATACGTAGGATGAAAATTGTCATATAGGATGCCACGTAGGACGTGTATGTTTGCTTGTTCAACTTTATACAAATTTAAATGTCTAGTACTTATGCACACTCAAAATTTAAGAGCATAAATATAAAATTTTAAGACTAAATTAAAAGACACATTTATTTATTATGCTTTTTACTCTATTAGTGTGTTTTAATGGAGTACAATATATGTCATACAAGTAAACTATTCTTTCCATCTCAAAATATATGGTGGTTGGTTTTTAACTGAAAACAAAGTTTGAGAAATCCCTTTTTCTTTCTTAAATTTCCGTTAAGATTAAACTAACTCAAATAAAGTTGAACGAAGGAAGTATAAAGAAATTTCAATAAAAATCACTACAAGAAAATAAGAAATTAGCGACTAATAACATTTCCTAGTTAAACAACAAAAATCTCATGCTAATCTCATTTAGTGATGGACTATACGAAAATTCAATCATCTAGGAGTTATTTAGCAACAAATTCTAATTATAACTTGACGTCATTTCACATTTATGCTCTTCAACTTCGGGTATGCACAAGTAGACACTTAAAATTATATAAACTTGAACAAGTAGAGACATGAGCCCTACGTGGCACAATACACGTAGAACACCATGTAGGACAAAAAATGCCATGTAAGACATGTGTGTGTATTTGTTCAACTTCATACAAGTGTAAGTGTCTACTTGTGCACACCCAAAATTGAACGACATCAATGTGATTTGAAACCAAGTTAAAAGGCATATTTATGTATTATGCCTATAATAAAAGGTGTAATAACTAATCTGCTATCACATGTCATGCAATAATATTGATAAAATAGAGGGTAGAGATAATAACCTTCCACCCCAAAAAATTGCAAGGCTGACCATATAGACATTGCCACCATGAACTCCATTGTACATAACCAATATGCTACCATAATAAGACAAGAGAGCTCTAATTGCAAAGCCAGTGACAAAGCCATAACTTCCAAAGAACAATCCTTTAACTAAACTTTGCTCTACTCCCAATTTAACACATCCTTCAAGTGCAACACAATAATCTTCTATACTTTTTCTTTCTCCAACAAAAGTATACACTGTTCTAATAGAAGAAATCACTTGTTTCAAAATGTTTCCAGCTTTATTAGATTCATCCTCTACTTTTCTTGATATTCTCTTAAGAGCCCTTCCATAAATGATACTTGGTATTGCCAACAACAATAATATTGAAAATATTACTAATACCAGCCTCCAAATCATCAAGAATCCTACCACGTATGCACCAATAAAAGTTGATATGTCCCTCAATAAAAGTGGTACCTATTTCCAATATATTATAAAACATAGTCACATATTAATATGAGAATTTGGGGGCAAAAGTTAGGTGGACGCAAGGGGTTCACTGTATGGAAAATTAGCAAAATGAATTTCTTATATTTATAGAAATTATCGAATCTTATGATTCTAATTCTAATACACAATCGCTGATGATATGTCAAAGTGAAAATTAAATGAAAGACAGTGACATTTGGATTAGAAATAATACTTACCTTTTCACCAATGAAATCTTGAATTATTTGACAGTCATCAGAAACACTGGCCTTGAAGTCAACATCTTGTCTTAAAACTGATTTCAAGTATCTAATCCTTAGCCTTGAAGCTTTTCTCTTAGCTGTTCTTGTCCAACAAAAACCCTCTAAACAAAATAAAAATAATCATAAAATTGTTCATAATATAAAACAAATTCAAAAAAATAAAAAAAAATCCTTACGTACATATAAATTAAAATAAGTAACATCGAATTTATTTATACTGGAAAGAGGTGATTAGACAAACCTAAGAAATACACGATCCATTTTGCACAAGCAATGTACATCAACAACCTAACATTCTGCAAATAACCAAAACTATGATAATTAATCACTCCCATAACGTTATAGATATGCGTTCAAGTCTTACTGTTTACTTACCTCGTTAATATTATGCATAAAATTAAGGTCATTTGAAGTGTCTACACCACCAATAATGTTCATGAGTTTGATGATGACTATTATCGTGATCGAAAAGCAAACACCATTGCCAATCGCTCCAAGAAAACCTAGAATCAACAACAAAATATCAATTCCATCGACATTAAAGAAAATCATTTTTCACTAACCCTAATGTGTTATTGTATATGAGTGAATAATATTAGTTTGAACAGGATTTTCTAGTTTTCAATATATAACATTAGGTTTTTTCAACAATATCTAACAAATAATATATTAATTAAAAAAAATGAAAAATAGGTTAAGAAAATTTTTAATCAACTAATTAACAATATATTTTCCTTAAGGGCAACTTTCACATATAGCAAATAAAAAATTCATATTTGTATGCTATAGCAAAGTTTGCATAATTGCGCTCCATAGCAAACATAGAAACTGTATAATTCGCTATACATATACAGTTGAAGCGAATTGTATAAAACAAAGTGTATAAAACGAGAAAGAAAAAGACACTTGGGCAGAGACTTGTATAAAAACGAATTGTATGATTATAAGTGTATAGAACGATTATTTACAATTTGAATTTGTATAAAATGAGAAAGAGAGAAAGACAAAAGAGACTTGGCAGGGAATATACAATTGAATCGAATTGTATAAAACGAGAAAGAGAGAAATTAGATACAATTTAAAATTTGTATAAAACGAGAAAGAGAGAAAGGCAAAAGAAATTGGGCAGGGAAGTATTTTTATTGTATAATTATAAGTGTATAGGACGAAAATATATGCACTTGCATGTGTATATACAATTTTCTCACGCTTTATACAAACAGAAACGCAATTTATACATTTCGTTTCTGTTTGTATAAGTGAGAAAGGCGAGAGTGGCGAGCGAGATTTGGGAGAGTGGCGAGCGAGATCTGGAAGAGGGGAGAGAGGGGAACAAAAATATATGTATTTATACAATTTCCTCTGCTTTATACAATTAGAAACAATTTTTATACACTTGTGTTTGTATAAAAAGTGAGGAAGCGAGCGAGAGATTGGAGGAGAGTGGCGAGCGAGATATTTGGGAGAGAGGCGCCTGGCAATGTTTTGCAAACGTTTGCTATGGAGCACAAATAAATCAAACCCTAGCTACTCTATTTATTTTAAGTTATTAGTTTGCTATTATATACAATTATCCCTTAATTATAGTGTTTTATAACTGCATGAATCCTAATTTTCCCTAAATTAGTTAGTCACTATTTTGGTTGTTATCAATCTCCTAATTAACAGTAGGGTTTTATATTTTCAGTTTATTTTATTTTTCTGAAAAGAAAAAACATTATCATAAATGTTAAAAAAATGTCAGTAATTTTTACTGCTTTGAAATTTATTTTTGTCGATATCATTATTTTAGTGTTTTTTATTTGAAAATTACTTTTTTCAAAAAACAAAACAAAATAAGCATTTTTATTTCTAGAATCTGTTTTGTTTTTGGAATATGGATCTTTTTGTAACTTTATTTAGATGAATAATTTCGGTTTGATTATACTGCGTCATTTACAAATCTAAAATACAAAACTAAATCACTAAAATAAATCAATTTTACCAGTTTGTAATTTTATTTAGATGAATAAAGATCCGGTCAAGTATAATTAGGTCAAGTAATATTTAATAACCCTATAGATTCATGACATGTGTACTGTATAATAATTTGTGGTTGAGATCCATTTAAATTATATACTCATTTAAATAATAAAAACAACATAACCGTCAATTATTTTTATTTTTTAAAACTATCAAATAAAATAATTAATTGTACCCTAACTAATATTTTCAAGAAAAAAATAAGACTGGACGGAAATATGCAGAATTCGACACTTTTGAAGAATATAAATAAGTATATTTTTGCAATAATTTGAAAACCTCCGAATAAGTTTTTTTTTTCTCTTTTTAATGTATTATCATGTTCTTTAGTTGAATTACTATTTAGAACCCAATGATATTTTAAATTTGATCTATATTGGAGATTACTTCAGAACTTGGAGAAAACATGTGTGAAATTACTCCCGAAAAAGTTTGGTGGGTAAGAAGTTAGGAAGTTTGCATATTCCCATCAATCTTAAATTTTTTTCTTGAAAATGCTTTATTTGAGTTTTCAAAAATTAAAAAGTTGACAACTTTGTTGTTTTTATTAGTTATTATTATATTGAGTATATAATTTAAATTGATCTCAACAATAAATTATTATATAGTACACATGACATAAATCTATAAGGTCATTGAACATTACTTGACCTAATTATACTTGACCGGATCTTTATCCATAATAGGGGCGGCTCAACGCAATCGGAGGCCTAAAGCAAAATTTCAACTAGAGGCCTAAAATTTAATAAATTTCATATGTATTATTTTTTTAAAACAAAAAATCTTGCATTTTTAAATGCAAGGTATATTTAATATTTTTTTTATAAATGATTTATTCGATTTTCTTTTCAATTATTAGGTTTAGACAAAATTTTATCAATTTCATGTTGAAAAACATTTGCTTACTCGGGAAATTATAATATAAATTGTTAACATAATTTGATTTAAGAAGTTGATAATTTTGTATACCCCACATTTTACTATGCTTGTTGTACTGCTTGGAAATCTAAGAAGAAATAGAATTTTTTTTACAATTGACTTGCTCAACACTTTTTGACTATTGATTCATATTTTTGATAGAATATAACTCTAACTAATTAGAAATTTAAAGAAGAGAGTGTCAAAGGAGTTAAAAGAATAAAATAATGTGAACATTAGCATAGAGACTGTGAAAAAATAAAAACAATTTTTCGTGATTTCTTTTATTTAAATTAGATTAAAGGAAATAAAATAATAATTTTTTCAATATATATATATTCATAAATAATTAATATTTTCTTTAAAAAATAACACAAAATTTATTCTTGGTAAAAAATTGAGGCCCCCTAAAATTGGGGGCCTAAGGCCAATGCCTAATTTTAAAAGGCATAGAGCAGGCCCTGATCCATAATCTTCATATTGAGTGGAATGAGTATACCTTGGTAAATATTATTTCACACGATAAATTAAAAAAAATAATCATTTATTGTAGATAAAATGATTGTAATTTAATTTTTATAATTAATTTTAAACTAATATTATTGAAATCAATTTATATACCAATTTTACACATTAAATACCAAGATAATTGAAACTAACTTATATATCAATTTTAATATGTTATACATTAAATAACAATAACTTTTGGTACCTTATTGCATGTAGTTTTTGTTTGATGTCAATTTTGATATTAGATTAACTTCACTTTAGATGACAAGTCATTAAAGTGTGTATATAAAGTGATCATTTAGTGTATGTAATTGATATGGATCCAGGCCTCTCTATTTCTCTTTTCTTCATTTTCTCGAATTCCTATTTAGATTAGTGACACATGATATAGGTTAAAATAAATGGTTAAAATTTAATTTCTCAAAGTAAATCTCTAACCATAATTTAGTTAATAAATACACATATGATGTTTAACCGAAATTCCTATTTGAAATTAACGATAACAATATTTATGTATGATTTGTCTTTTAAATGAGTGCACAAAATTCTGAAAATTTAATATTTCATAATGTAATAATTATGTTTGTTTTAGATTGTGCAATAACTTACAGTGGTCGGTATATTAATCTATATAGTTTGTTAGTCACCAAAGTTGCTAAACTAGAGAAATTAACGCATACACATATGATGTTTATGATCACTTGATGCATGTATTATGTTTCTATAGTTTGTTAGTCTCTAAAGTGACCAAACTAAAATGTTTGAAATTATTCACATGCACGAAATTTTATGATATTATGTTTGTTTTGTACTTATTTAGTTTGTTAGTCATCAAAGTGGCAAACTAGAGAAAATTAACGTCTACACATATCATATTTATGATCACTGATGCATGTATTATGTTTCTATAGTTTGTTAGTCACTAAAGTGGCCAAACTAGAATGTTTAAAATTATTCACATGCACAAAATTTTATAAGATTATGTATGCATTTATATTTATATAGCTTGTTAGTCAGCAAAGTGGTCAAACTAGTATGGTTAAGAAAAATATGCACTCATAAAATTGTCATTTATGTATGAAAGTTAATTAAATGCCCATATTGAAAAATAAATAGATAAATTGACTTTCCTCTGTTGCTAGAAGTTAAAAAGTTTTACCCAAGGTGAATCTATCATTCTACGAATAATGAAACTTAGGAGGTTAAATAATATTTCCAATCAAACATATATTGTATATCCAAAGATGTCGTATATGTTTGGTTAAAATTATTTAATTACCTATTAATTATTTAAGCATGACATTTAAATTATGATAGTGTGTCGTAGTATCTACCCAAAGGAGAATTACGATGTACTTTTATCATTTTACTGAATTTACATTATTTTTTATATGTGAGCATGCATGTATATCTATTTGAAGTTATTCCTCTTCATTTGTATGCTTCGTCTTTTATTGTGTTCAATGGATTAAACTTCTCGGAATGACATGAACAAGTCTAGTTCCACTTAGGTGTGATGGATCTTGACTTGGTTCTGTTGAATGACAAATCTACTGCTATTACTGATAAGAGCAGTGAGGATGATTAATCTTTTCATAAATCATGGGAACGCTCAAACAGATTAAGCCTTATGTTCATGCGAGTGATTTTTGTAACAACATTAAGAGTACTATTTCAACAAACAGAAAGTGACAGAAAATACCTGCAGTTTGTGCAAGAACATTTTCGTTCCAATGATAAGTCTATCGCTGGTATACTAATGACCGAACTGATGACCATGAAGTTTGATGGGTCGTGTAGTATGCAAAATTATATCATTGAGATGACTTACATTGCAGCAAGACTTTGGACCTTGTGGATGAAAGTGGATGACACCTTCATGGTTCAGTTTATTCTGAACTCATTGCCTTTGAGTATGGACCATTTCAAATTAACTATAACACTATTAAGAATAAGTGAGATGTTAGTGAATTATCCAGTATGCTTACTCAAGAGGAGTCAAGACTTAAGAAACAAGTTGGTCATTCCATTAATCTCATGGGTCAAGGAGCTGGTAAAGGACTTAAAGTGAAAGTTAATAAGTTTAAGAAAAATAAAGCACCTGTTAAAATTTTACAAGATGCTCATAAGGAACTCAAGGTTGATGTGTGTCGTTTCTTTAAAAGGAAGGACACAATCAGAAAGATTGTCTGAAACGTAAAACTTGGTTTGAAAATAAAGGTATATTTAGTGCCTTTGTATGTTTCAAATCAAATTTAGTAGAAGTTCCTAATAATACTTGGTGACTTGATTCGGGTGCAACTACTCCAATTTTTTATTGGGCCAAGTGGGAGAATGTAAGAATTATTATTATTATTATTATTATTATTATTATTATTATTATTATTATTATTATTATTATTATTATTATTATTATTATTATTATTAATTATTTCTTACTTATGGCCCAAGTTTACTTGTAACCCAAGTAATATCATAAATAGTACTTCCTCTTTTTAAAAAAGAATGTCCCTATTTCCTTTTTAATTTATTTAAAAAAGAATGACCCTCTTTCTTTTTTGGCAACACTTTAACTTTAACTTTCCACGTGGCATGTTTAAGACCACAAGATTAAAGGGCATTTTAGTATATTTGACATAACTTTAATTTAGAATCACAAGATTAAAAAATCTTCTTTCTTTTTTTAAACTCCGTTCCAAGTTAAACTAGGTTATCCTTTTTGAAACAGAGGGAGTATTTAATAAGAAATAGATCTCTTCCGTACATTAGTTACTTGATGGACGTACCAGATTAAATCATAACCTCTATAAATTGGTCCTCCCTCCACCCATTAGGGTTACCACACAATAATTCCATCACTAATGGTTGTGGTAACATAAAGTTAGGACAAGGAGGTAGAAACCAATTTACGACTAACGCTTCCTCTTTTCTCTGTGATGATGTCTTCCTCATCAGGTATGTACCCTTAACAATCTCTATGTAAGGTTATCGTGTTCAAGATCATGATATTATGTTATAAAATATTTTAATCCTACTATACATTCCTCTTATTAAGTAATGTATCATTTGCAATTTACCAGACATTCAAAAAATATATTCGAAAGCAGTTAAATGAAACATCCAAAATTTTATAATTAAGATAACTTTAAAAATATAATATAACTAACGCTCAAATATATGAGATTTTTATACTTTATACTATTTAAATAGGTACTTTTACCTCAAATAACATGCATGGATTTATTGCTCAATATTAATTGGACCTTGTGTTTTGGGATTTGTTAGGAATAAGAATATATATATATATATATATATATACATGTGAATATGGGTGTCCGGAGCCAAAAGGGCAAAAAAAATTGTCAAAAACTCCAAAAGGGCATATCAATTTTTTTTTAATCAAAACGGCAAAATCGCTTCTGACGGAGTAATTTTCTTCTGACAAAATTGACACCGTTAATTTTTTTTTGAATATTGCTGCGCTTGCAGCGTTTTCTATAAAAAAAACTTTTAAAATTTGAAATCGCTGCAGTAGCAGCGATTTCCTTTTTCTTACAAAAGTCAATATTTTTAAAAAAATCGCTTGCAAGGCTTAAAAATGGGGTTTCTCACAAACCAAATAATCATCATATTGTGGAGTTTGTACCAGTTCTTTAGATCAACCAACACAAGAGAAAATATGTATTTTGGAAGGGCAACAATGGTAGTTAACAAGAAGTAAACGAAAGAAGCAAGTCCAATAGAGGCAGGCACCAAACAGTTCTGCTAATTTTTTGAGAAAAATGCTGCAGGGCAGCTTTGTTAAAAAGTTTGAACGCGTAAATTTTGTTAGAAGAAAACCGTTCCTTCAATAGCAATTTTGTCCTTTAGTTAAAAAAAATATTAATGTACCCTTTTGGAATTTTTGATAATTTTTCTTGCCCTTTTAGCTTCGGACTCGTGAATATGACCCACATATGAGGAACGTTTAGTATGATTAAAATTGCTCCCTCCGTTCATTTTACTTTTTCAATACACTATAAATAGTTATTCAATTTCATTTATTTAGTTTGAAAATTTTAAAAATAATCTATCATTTTAAATCTATTTTATTCTTATACATTAATGAATAGTTGATTACTATTAATTTTTTGATATTTAGGTAACTTAAAATTAATAGAAATAATATAACAATGTTACCTTTTTTTTTTTTTTTTTTTTTTTCTTAAAAATGTGTAAGTCAAACAAATCTATGAAATATATTAAAATGAGAAAGATGACTTCTCTTATAAAAGCATTGAAAACATAACAATCATTTTGCCGATATAGTATTTGCTAGATTATACTCCTATAAAAAATGCTCTTTGGGTTATATTTTTTTTTATACTTAACAATATTAAATACTTATTTTTCAACAAAATATTTTCTACGAAAACGAAAATATGTACCAAGGACACCCTAATCTTAAGCGTTAATTACTCCAACCACCCTTACAATATGACTAGTACTGTATTAAAATAAAATCAATATAACATTAAATATTAATTTCATAATTTTTGTAGAAGAAAAACAATCTGATTAATTGAACATTTATTAGATTAATGATGTCTTTAATTTCAATACTACTAGACTTGATTCTCTCAGCTATTAAATGGCAAAATCAACATATCATTAAATATTGATTTCTTAACTACTTTAAAGGTCTTGATATATCATGCAATATTCTCCACAAGCAGCAAGAACTTCTAATCGAATAAATGAATTGGCAAATGACATATCAAAAGTCAAGTGGATCTCTTGCAAATTAGGTGATTATATTTAAAGTTAGGAGTGTTATTTACTTATCAATTGAGGTTAAGTTTGAGTGTTTATTTATGTATTATGCTTTATATTATTAATACTAGTTTCTGCAAACGTGAATCACACACGTGTGCCCCCAATAACGAAGCAAAAAATTTCGTCAAGGGTGTTTTAAACTTTATAAGAGTGAATATTTGTTTTAGCGAAATGACTACACAATTGTTTTTACTGATAAATGGGTGCATCCAAATTTAAAATAAAATTACATATCATCTAACTAAATCATACTAAGACTTAAATTATAAAACTATCAATGGAATAAATTAAAAATTAACAGAGAAAAGTTAAGAAAAATAATTTTAGCTACTAGTTGAATACACTCCCTCTAGTTCATATTAAGTGAATTGTTGAGGCATATTAAGCTATATTAATATAATTATCTTTGTTTACAAAATAAAAGTGAATCATTGAAACTCTTTCAATAATTTAAAATAAGTAAAAAAAATTATAGTTCAAGAGAATTGTTGAAATTTTTCTCCATATTTACCCTTTTCAATGATATTCTTAAGTATTTTACAGTTTCTAAAAGAATAATTTAGAAAATTATAAAAAGAATAATAGTGAAAAGTGACTTTAATTTTATCTTTAAATATAATGTCATAGGATGGTGTTAATCTCACAATTTACTTAATATAGATGGAAAGTATGAAGAAACAATAAAATCTTAATTCTTAGGTTAATAAATCCATTGAATGAAGCGTGAAAATTATGCGAATAAGCAAACTTATACTATTTAATTACTCACCATAGCTATAGTTTGCTATAATTACCACTCGCGACTAACATTATACATTAAACACGTGGGCTGACTTTGAGCTTGTATAATTAGTCATTTTTGTATATGTATAATTCGATAGGATATACAAATAAATATGTATAATATACAATTTTTTAGCCTATATACATATACAAATCACCTCTCTCCCACTCTCTGCCCTCTCTCACTCGCCTCTCTCCTCTCTCTCTCTCAATCTCACTCGCCTCTCTCCTCCCTCTCCCAATCTCGCTTGTCATTTATACAAATATATATATGTATAATATACAGTTATTATATACATATTCAATTCACCTCTCTCCCACTATCTACCCTCTCTCGCTCACCTCTCTCCTCCGTGTCTCGATCTCACTCGCCTCTCTCCTCTCTCTCTCAATCTCGCTCACCTCTCTCCTTCCTCTCCCAATCTCTCTTGCCATATATACAATTACATATGTATAATATATAATTATTTAATTAATATACATATACAATTCACCTTTCTCCTACTCTTTTCCCCCTCTCTCTCTCCTCTCTCCTCTCTCTCCCAGTCTCGCTCGCCTCTCTCCTCTAAATAACATGTAGCTACAAATTATAATTATCAAACTATAGCTATGAAGAGTAATTAATTATTTTTAAGTGGCTATATGTGAAAGTTTTCCTTAAATTTAAGGCTAGAAATAGAAAGATTCGGGGCACCTTATTTTGAGGCAACTATTGCATAACCTCTTAGACTGCCTTGCCTAACCTTGAGCTCTTCGCTTCTCAGTGTTGACAAAATCAAAGGCACAAACTGTGGTTTAACTTTAAGTTATTAAAATATTCTTTTTGTCTCTTCATTCTAATTCTGTTTCTTTCCTTCTTTTTTAAAAAAAGAATTTGCTAAAATGAGTACGCTTACCGCAGGACCACTTACCGTTGTTGTGAATATAAGAGTGTTCATTTATCATACATCCACATAATAAAAGAAATATTTTATCTGTATACACGATATAATTTTTTGATAAAGGATGTTTGATTGACCATTCTTCGCCGGCTGTAGCTATGCCCCGGTGTACCCATGTTATTGTATAAATATTTTAAAATAATAGAAATTAGTCATAGTAGATTTGAAGGGGAAACTGCAAAGTTTAAATTGATGAATGGTGAGCTTAGTTGACCGACTTATTTGTCGAGCATAAGACTGGTTATATATTATTTGAATAATTAAATTTAGTGGTAAAATTGTAATCATATTCAATTTTATTTTTCAACCACATATAGTTTATACGTAAATGTAAGTGACATCAGCTAGCTACAAATACTTTACATCTAGTAGTTTTTTATGGTGCATCTTTAAGAAATTGTAGCCTTTTTTTTTTTTTTTTTTTTTTTTTTGTAAAATGATTATCTGTATATAGCAAAGTTGAAATCAATTCTCAGTATGCATACAAACTTTTCAGTAAGATATTCAGGTTTGTGATAAAGGAAGATCTAAAAGGTTGAATGTAGTCAAAGTCATTCCAGTTTCAATTCATTTTTCGAGAAATCGATTAAACGAAGTAAAGAAAAATATTACTTTATGAATAATTTAAATCTTTTCTTTTAAGGTCTGACAAGTCTACGCCTCAACAAGGCTCCAAGCAAGGTGCATTTGTGGACATTAAAATTTTATTAGTTAAATTCATATGATTAAATCTTAAGTTCAAGATATATCGATCTACTCAAATTATTGATTGATAAAGTTAAATTAATATTTAAGTTAAAATTATATATATGACTTAGATGAAGGTAATTACATTTGGATCAGTCTGTTATGTTGACAAGATGAGACCAACCAATGCTCTTCAAGCCAAGATTCTGCTAAAATTACATGAAGTCTAAAATATCCCCAAACCCTAGCCTATGTAAAGGAGTCTTCATAAGATGAAAGGAAGAAAAAAAAGTAGAAATACATAACATAGAGAAACTTTGTTATTGTTATGCCAAAATGAGTCATTTTGACACCAAGCTTGTAAAGAAGAACAAAAATAAATACATATATACTAAATGATAAAATATGTGTGACATAGAACATGAAACTTGTGAATTGAATTAAATTAAATTAATTTCCACCACCAGCAGAGGAAGAACCACCAAGCAAATCCCCAAGCAAACCATCAAGAAAACCACCAACACCGCCGCCATCAAGCAAGCGCCTATTTCCCATTCCCATGTTGGCTGAAACAATGCCACTCACAACAACAAGTATCAATACCACTACTCCAACAAAACGTGATGACAAACCAGCCATTCTAACTAGGAATATGAGTCTTATTCTTCAACAAGAGATAAAACGATTCGATAAATTTCCATTTCTTCATGCAACTATATATAGTGTTTAATTTGAGATCCCCCTAAATTGTGTGTGAAGTAATTTTTTGTTTAAAGGATTGTTCCTTCATCATTAGATTAGAAGAAATGTTTTGGTAGACATTGCATGTGGCTTTCCATAAACTAAGCATACTATCATATAGTATAGGTGACTCAAAAATGTGTAAGAACTTCAAATTGAAGAAATGAGTTGGCAAATGATCTATCGAAAGTCAAATGGATCTCTTGCAAATTAGAGAACATTGTGTGATGATTCTAAAGGTCACTTTTGAAAATTTTCCGGAGAATTGTCGTTTTACCCCTTCTGATAGTTGCCCCGAGTTATTCCTGATTAGTTTGCAAAGCTGGTTTCGAAATTTGATTGAAAAGTTGTGATTTTTGGGAGTTTTGAGTTTCGGAGGTCTAAACTTTGTTAAAAGTGCTTTTTTGGTAACAACCAGATCTACGAGTCTCAAAATGAAATTTCTTAAGTATAATCAACTCTGAATTGGAGAATAATTTGGTCGTCTAGGACTGTTGCCATTTTCTATTTCGGAGTTTTTATGTGGATTTGAGCCCTTGAGTTTAGGTGAAATTAAGTCAAAGGATTGACTGTGGTCATCATTTGGAGTTCAGACGCTCATATCGGATTTTTGACGATTCCATTGAATTCAGGGGATAATTTTTAGTCATGGTTGAATTTTCAGAGGTCCCGAGGACAGTTTGGTATTTTGAGTGTAAATTTATATTTATTGTGACTTTAACGGGTTTCAGGTCAAGAAGACCTCAAATCCATGTTTTTACGATTTTATTGAGTCCGACTAGTCGAGTTTAGTTGGATATCAAATTCGATTTGTGTGCTCGGAATTTTGAACGAACCTCGAGGGTCCATTCGGTGAACTTTTGTATCTTGGTGAGTTGTTATGTGCTGATGTCTGGTGCCCCAATTGAGTGTTAATCATCACGATCACATAGCCATGTGTTACGATCGCGATGTTTAATTAAAGAATTGACTAGTGGTACTCATCGGATATCAAGGCTTTGGGTCGCTATCACGATGAACAAATATTACCTCAATAGAATGTTATCAAAAGTCGGAGTTTCATCCCCATTTTACCATTTTTGAACGTTTAGAGCTCAATAGAGGGTTGACAGGTTGGAGAGCACATTTATGTATTATATCTTCAATCATACATTTCAATTCCTAATAAAGTGTTTCAATTGGTACTTCCAATTCAAATTTTATAAAAACTTATGTGCATGTTTTCAATTGTCTATTAGATAATTTAAATTGAAAGAATCTAATTGAACACTTCAATATGAATTGAAATGTTCAAATGAAACATGACTTAACTCAAATATTTAAATAGAATATTTTTTGACAAGTTTAACAAGTTGATTATGTATTAAGCTGAAAAAGAACCTCGATATAATTGATAGGCAATGAATGAAAGCACGATATCAAACAACGTCTTATACCACATATCCAAATAAGCACATAAATCAACTAAAATAGAAAATTGATGTTGATAATTTAAGAGAAACCAAAGTTAGAATATCAAGTTGAAGGTACAAACTTTGTACTTTTCAAAAGGAGGTTATTTACATGCATATAGATGCTTTAGGCAAAAAATTATGAAAAGATATGCATGCACCTAAAATTAAAAACAAAAAGAAACTAAAGTAAGATGCATGTTTTAAATCCCTATACTATAATTCCCACTCAATAATCCAGTATAACTTGTTTGCAAATCAAACGATTCCTTAGGTTCTTTTGGCTCAATTGCAAGCAAGGAACTAACAATGTGGTTAAAAAACGCATAATCAGAAAAATCACAACAATAGCAATTTCATCACAAGCAACAAAAAGAAGAAAAGCAGAACAGCTATACGAGCAATACCATCCGAAGTTTAGATCAAAGTCATAATGATTTAGTCGGGCCCTAATACAGGTAAATCGAACACCAGGTGACGAATAAAAATAAACTTATCTACAATTTGCATTTCTACGGATAGAGTTGCTTGAATTGTAAAACCTAAGTCTTTTTAAATCTCATAATCTTATATCAAACACGCAAACCTTGTTGTTTGCAAAACAAGCTGCAACCTTGTTGCCTTCCTTGTTCCAACGCACTTCATAAATAATGTCATCCCCGTTGTAAGTTTTTACAATCTTGGCCTCCTTCACTGACCATATATTCATGCATTTATCAGCTGATCCACTTGCCAAGTATTTCCCGTTCGGACTAAATGCAATAGAGTAAACAGGTCCACTGGATTCAAAATGGAAGATAATCTACTTAGTAAAAGAAAAACATTCAACAAGAAAGATACACACATTTGATGATCTAAAACAAAGATACACAATTAACTCATTCTCACTCCCCTCCCCTCACATCCCCACCCAAATAGGTATATATGTATCGATAGTTCAATTGAGTACGAGTAAACAAACCCTATAGTACTTGAGCTTGTATATAACAGTTAAAAAGTGAAATTTTATTTGAGTGCCTTAATATCCAGTGTCCAAGTAGACATAATGAGTTCATATTTATTACCTGTGACGGTCCAAGCTTTGAAGAAGACGCCCTTGATTAACATTCCATACCTTCACAGTAGAGTCAAATGAACCACTACATAGAGAAACAATAAAACAAAACGAATAAGCTCAAAGAAACAAAAAGGTTAGGTGCAACACATTAAATCAATACACACCAAAAATCCATTTTCTGGACCGTTGTACTGAAACTTTATCTCTCTTGGATTATTTTTACTCGCAAGGGAATTAGTTGTGCTGCCGTGGAATGGGGTGTCACGGATCCAGGGAGAGGATGATGAAGAATGAAAGGGAAAATATGTAAAAGGGGTTAATTTGTAATCCAGGATTTCTATCCCAAACTTAATCGCCTCCCAAGATAAAACAATTAATAAATCAAGCAGGGGCTAGAAACATGACTAGTAGCAATAGATAGAATACCTTGCTAGTAACAACTGTTGATTTGGATTGCTTATACCAGCGCCAGTTGGACTCCATTTGACGGTATATGTAGCCTAAAAAGACATAATAGTCCCCAGGTGATGTCTGATTTGATTAAATGAATCAACTCAGACCATAAATAAAGAACAAAAATAGAAATAATTATATTATATGTGATACTTCGCTATGTTCTCTGAAATCATGCAAGCAAACATCTTGTTCCATGCTCCATATCTGTACAAAAAACAATGACTTATTTTATATAACACAATAAACATAATTCCTTGGAAACAACATATATAAAGTCCTAGTGCGGAAAACATGAAGCTAAAATTCAACATATTCAAATCTCCGAGGGCCAGTGGCACACTACACCACCTCTACCTGAAACGGAATTACCTTAACTGTGGTATCGTCAGAGCATGAAGCGAGCAAGGAACCTGAAGGATCCCAGTTGACAGCATTGACTTCATTCTGTAATGGCGAAGTTAATAACTCTTTAAGAATATATTCACAAAGGTTACCCTTTGCACATACAATGCATAAAATGTTTCGAACTAGAATCGTTACGAAATGGTACCACACCTTATGTCCTGAGAATATTTTGACTGGTCTATTCTCCCCAACTTTACAAATGTAAATCATGCTATCAATGGTGCTGACCGCAAAAGAATCGTTGTTTTGCCAATCAACATCAAGTACAACTGAATGAGGTTGTATAACAACAGTGAGAATAAATGCAAAACAAAACAAAATCTATCAGGTAAAATATAGACAGAGCAAGGAAAACAGAACACCTGAAGGAAATTCAAATTGCTGCTTCGGTTTGCCAGACATCACATTCCAAACAACTGCAGTTCTATCAACACTACCGCTAAGTAGATAATCACCTATCTTGTTCCACTTCAAAGCGAAGATTGGACAACTATGATTGTCAAGATATCTAACCAATTCCCCTGAATGAAAAGTCAGTTATAGGATTATCAGTAAGAGAAAAACAGACACGAGGACAACACGTATATTTGAACAACAATGAGAAGGACTCAACATTCTTGAATAGATTCAACACGACGAAAAGCTTATCAACAAGTAAATGGATTGTTTATTGGTGCCTTTTAGTTTCAATCAGATAAACATGAAGACATGAAAATAATCCAAATAACAAACTAGCAAACGCATTTTCGAAACCATACTTTTCCAATGGTCAATTTATACATTCAATCTTCAAAATAAGTTTTTGCCTTACCATATCGGTTCCACATTCTGACTTTGCCTTCGTAACAACCTGTTGCAAGCAGGGTACCCTGACTCTGTACAAGAAAAAGTCATCGATACAAGATTGAATAATCACAAGAAAATCAAATTGGTGAAAGTATAGATCAACGAAAATGAGCAGTAGAAAACTCACATTCCAATCGAGTGTTGTAACATCGTTGTGTTTTTCAGTTGTTTGACTTTCCAAAGACTTCAAAACCAAAACATTTGGAGCTCTCCTTCGGATAGTAGAATTACATGGACCATCTCCAATAGTCCAAATTCTAGCAGTAGAGTCTCTCGATCTAAATTGATATTACACATGGTTAGCTATACGAGAAATAGTTCCTTAGACAAGTCTAAAACTACTTTTAACTAAGGAAAACCACTTCAAAGAATTTGACCACATAAAACATATTGGAAAGTAGAAGCAGAAGTATGAATATGGACATGAGTTGATTCATAGACGAGAGCAACAAACAAAAGAAATGGAACTAATGCTTACGCAGATGCAAGAAGCGACCCTTCTGGACTCCAAGCACAGGTAAAAACCTGACATGAGTTTAGAAACAAGAAACAATTGTAATTTCATAGATATTTAGCATTTTTGCCTATTATGGACTCGTGGCGGTCAAACCTCTGAGGTATGTCCTTCCAAAACCATTAAATCAGAACTCGGAATTTCATATGGGGTTGAGTCCGTGTTGATATCCATAGGCTCCGAATCTATCTTGCAACAAAAGAAAAACTTAGTGTCACAACAAAAGATGTGTACAAATATTAGCTGCATGCTCAAAAAAATTTATGTATTTATAATGCTTATATGAGTAGTAAATTATTTGCAATGGGAATGATTAGATACTACCGTACTAGTGGCGAATTCAGGATTTTTGTTCACTAGATGTTGTTCGATTAATATACTCATATTTCAATAAATAACATAGATAAACGATTCTACGTGGAGGCAGTGGCGGATATATGTAATGGATTATGGGTGCTTAAGCACCCATTGCTTTTTGCAATAAACACTAATATTTGTTTGTAATATCTAATAATTCATTCAAATTTATTAAATAAGCACCCATGTTATATAGCAATTCTCAAACTAAAAATAATTGAGCACCCATGAAATAAAATTTCTGGATCCGCCACTGCGTGGAGGTTAATTGGTGCTCTAGTGGCGGATTCAGAAATTTTATCAAGGGTGTCCAAGAAAGCCAGAAACTTTATTAAGGTTGTCCAAGAATAATGATGTGTGACAGTCAAAATTAAAAAAAAAAATATTGTACTATTTGGGGTTCGAACATGAAATTTCTTCATTCAAATGGAAATCGATTACCACTGAACCAAAGACATAACTATTGTCAAGGGTGTCCAACTTTAAATATAGAATTCGACATATATATTTACAACGTAATTTTCAGATGAAGGGTGTACTAGTTACCCTAGGGTGGCTATAGCTACGTCACTGTGTCGAGCACCCAATAAGTTGTATGTATCTCTTGCCTGTACATTAGTGTCTTCACCATAGCAACTGTGCATATTCTAGCTATTTAAAGTATTGATGAATTTCAAGCAGAATAATATTCCAATTATTATTTTAATACTTTCTTCCACTATATCTCTACTTTCATCATAGAAGTAAATCAACTGTGTATAGTCAAATACCATCCTACTTCCCCTGGACTTCACTTGTGGGATAACACCGAGTATGTAATTATTGTTGTAGGGATTAATAGTCCTTTTGTCATATTCTTTGATGATCAACAACTAGATTCCTTATTCAAATAACCAGACTAGCCAACTTCTCTGTTATTCGTCATTCTTTTTAATCATTAAAGTATATTCCCTTCACAATTTCCATTTTCCTGCTACGCATAATTGTTGCAAAAATATTGTGGATTAACTAGCAAACATCACAAATAAAGAAAATAGAGAAGAAGAAATACACAAGGATTTAATGAGATTCAGCTAGGTCTACTCCTCTCAGCAAAAGTAGAGAGGATTTTCAACTGTGAAAAAAAAAAGATGAAGCTTACAATTCTTTCAAACCCTTAGGAATGCATTGTGTATCATGTACAATGCTTTAAAATCCACATTTATATCCCTTATTATATAGATACCCGAGTAGTCCCAAACCTATAAGGAAAAAGGTTTTCCCAATCTTATAAGAAGAAAAATATTTCATTTTCCAAATCTATTACGACAAAGAGTCTCCTAAACAAATATGAACTATAGTTTCCTAAAATATACAAGGAAAAGTTTAAAACATAATTCACAAATTTCCCCTTGTCCTGAATTCCGTTCATCAACTGAAATAACGTCTCTCTGCCTTGCTCATAGCCCTCCAAAGGGTTTATTCAATCTAGGTAATGCCTAAACTTATTGGTTCATACTGTCTTGATCATCACATCTATAAGATTATCATGTGTAGACACTATATTTCACATCAACAAACCCATTAGATATAACATCTTGGATAGAATGACGTTTGACTACATTTTGTCCCCTTGACAATAAACTAAAGTCCATGTTTGATTCTTTTGAAGAGACTTCATATCTTCACTCATAGCACCAACCCATCGATCTTCTTTTGAACTAGAAATAGATTTTTTTATAGCTATTAGTCCCAAACACGTCAGTGGTCTTAGATAAAACAAATTCTATAAAACATAAATATCCTAAAAGATTTTTATCAACCACCTTTGGAATCTTTTTGGTCTGTTGATCACTCTCTTTTTCTAACTTTTGCAATTCTATTGTTATTGTATAGGTGCATCATCATTATCATCTTGATTAATGTCTTGCACCTCATCCGCTTCTAAACTATTGGGCTTAGCGAGTGGAGATTCAACTTCTATCTCTATGTGGTGACTAACATCGTGATTTGTTTCTGCTATTGCCTTTTCCTTTTGACTTTTTAGTGAGGCATATTCATTGAATATCACATCCCCTGCTAATAATTAACCCGGTCTTTTCTTCTGTGCACCACAATCTGTAACCTTTCAATCCAGTTGTATACCTACAAATATGCAATTCTTTTCCCTCGGCTCAAGTTTTCCATCCCTTACATGAGCATAAGCAGAACAACCAAATATTGTCAAATTTGAATAATCAAAAGGAGAATCGGATAAAACTTCAAAGGGAGTTTTAAGCTCAATAGCAATAGATGGGGATCTATTGACTAAATAACAAGTTGTATTGATTGCTTCATCCCAAAAAGTGTTGCTAAAACATGAGTATGAAAGCATACGTCGTATTCTATCACAAAGTGTTCTTTTCGTATGCAACACTATTTTGTTGTGGTGTTCCAACAAAAGTGGGGTGTCTCTCTGTTGCAAAAGTTATTGAACTTTAAGTTGCAAAATTTCAACCTATTTTCAATTCGGAAGTTATAAAGTACTTTGCACCAATTTTGGAGGAAATTTTGTTTGGACTCCACAAGTTCGAATGTGTATAATCTAACTTGTCTTTGCTATTGTTTATAGCCTTCTTGCTAAACGTCACCGTTATAAAGTTCGAATGGCAATGTTGAAGGATCAAAAGTGATCTTCCTATTTCAATGTCTTGAATGTTAATTGATCAAAGTTAATATCATCTAAATATGAATTGAACTAGACTTGATTGAATAGGAAGTATCGTGACTTATAAAGTTAGAATTGAACCTTTATGTCATTTAAGTTAGAATTGAACCTTTATGGTCAATTAAGTTAGAATTGAACCTTTATAATCACCAAGTAATGGAATATGTGATCAAATTACCTTGAAATCTAGGTATAAAGAAGAGATTAAGAAAGAAACTTGAGAGTGGAGTTTGTGATCATGAGGATTTTTAGGGTGAGGCTAATATGATTACCTATTGATGCTAAGGCTTTGAGAGTAAAGTCTAAAAAAGAATAGAAGTTTAATAGGTTGGATTGTGGTGAAAGGCCTATACTAACCTAACCTAACTTACGAATGCTTGCTAGATGAAAATGATAGAATCACTTGAATATGGATTGATTGTCAAAGACATCCTTCCATGAGAGATGAGTGTTAATCAAGGCTTAACAAGTAAATCATGGGGTGTATTCTTGGATCCAAGTGGATATTGACAATGAGATGGAGTGTCACACAAGATAGGGTCCGAACTCAAAGAAGAAAGGAGAGCCACACCTAGTTGATGTGAGGATTATCCAAGTTAAAGGGGGAACTCTTACGTAATATAGTGTGGGTTTCCCAAAGTTAGGTCTCATGAGATGGGATCCTTCACATAGTTGAGTTAAGGTTCCTAGTAGAGATCTCCATATCCTATGAAATAATACATGCTTGAGAAGCATCTCATAGCGTTTAAAGCATAATGGACCAAGATTTACTTAATGAAGTAACTATTAGTGTTCAAGAGTGTAGATGAACTTAGACATAATAAAATTGGTATATCATAGTGTTCATGAGTGTAAGTGTATTTAGAAATGCTTAAGAAAGTATCTCATAGGGTCATGTGAAGAAGGAACTTAGACATACTAAAAGAAGTATCTCCTAGGTTCAACGTAATAATGAACTAAGATGTGCTTGAGAGAGAGTACCTCATAGGGTTCTAAAGCTAAAGATAGGAACTAGGTTCCAAACTAAGAAGTACTAGTAAGAAGATCTAAAAGTAATACTTAGCATGATTATTATAATGGGATTCTATGATTGCATTACATAAAGTATAATTTAGGGTCACTATAGAGGAGTTGTGAGATAGCATTGTGCTAGAGTTGCCCTTCCTAGTTATAATTGACTAAAGGTGAGAGATTCCCTTAGGTTAAGAGTTAAGATAATAATGAGGTCAAAGTATGGTGAATATGACTAGGATGACTTCAAGGCTATGCTTAGTGTGAAGGGTAGTATGAGATGCCTTTCATGCATTACACAAATGTGCCTTGGGGTTACTTAGGAGTATGGTATTCTTATGGCATAGAGAAACCTAACAGTTGACCATATACATAGAGTATAATTAAGATGACATTAAAATCTAGGTCTTGACTACGAATGTGGACTATGTCCAAGAATGACCAAAGTGAGGTACTTAGCTTGGATGGTAGTATGTGATGTTATCCTTGCATTGCACAATTATACTTGAAGGTGACTTGTAACGTAGTTCTCTAGTAATATGAAAGACTTAAGGTTGATGAATGTAACCATGCAGGTCTAAGTAAAGACCATGACATGAACATGATGTATCTCCTATGCTCATTTACTATGTCTTATGTTGACTTGTATTATATAATGCTTATATTGAAGATTGATGCTTATGTCTTATGTTGACTAACCATTTTGAGATGCTCTTATGATATTGTGCTAGCTTTCATACTTGGTACATTTTGTATTAACGCATATTGCCTGCATTCTAACCAAATGGAGGGTTGGAGGCTTGAGTTGCTATTGGAGGCTAGGTTTCACGGATTTAGAAGAATTGAAGATCTTGGTGAGTCCTTATAAATTCGAGGACAATATTCACTTTACCTTTACGTTGTGTACTTTTATGTTTAAGAATTTGTATGGGTTGCGTCCCAAACACTATTATTCTTGAGTTTTAAATAGATAGTTTGAGACAAAGAGTTAGAAAAGACTTCCATTTGTAATATATGATAAAGACTTCGATTGTATATCTTAAAAGTTTTAAATTCCTCCATATTGTTGGGTTTTATTTGCCCTGATTTCTTACCATAAATAGGTTTTCCTTTTAGGAAAAGGTTTTGAATTGACTAATCCTTCTTCTGGTAGGAAAAGGTTTAGGACTCTATAAATAGAGACATGTTCCTTCTAACTTAATCAGCATTCACAATGTAGTCTTAAGGGCTTTGAGAGTTTTGGTTAGGGAGAGAATTTATGGGTCACAAGCTTGATACGTTATCACTTGTGTGAACCTCCCATGTATTCTGAGTGAATTGGTTGAGGTTGTTTCTCTCTGTATTTTGTACTCTCATATTTATAGTGGATTGCTCATCTCCTTTGTGGACGTAGGTCGATTGACCGAACCACGTTAAATCTTTGTGTCTTTTGGTGTATTTCTCGTTGTCTTCTTACTCGTGATCTTTTGAGGTTTGCTTTGCTAGCTTCCGCATTTACACCTGCTTTTTTCGGTCCTAACAAGTGATATCAGAGCCAGATTCAATGATGGAGTCAGGTTCAGTGGTTTGATAATCGATAATTGAACCAGGTTAGAAAGAGATGTTCATCTTGACGGGTGTAGTTCTAGCCGCAACCTTTTTGACAGTAACGAAGATTCTGTTGGAGAAATTGTTTCAGAGAGGTTCTCTGTGTTGAGACATAAATTTTGCAAAGGAGATTATGGAGAGGAGAAGCAAGTTGTTGAAGATTAAGTGAAGAAGGTGGACAAATTTATTTTGTCAGAAATTCAGGTCAAGGGGGAGATTTGTTGGGTTTTATTTGCCCTGATTTCTTACCATAAATAGGTTTTCCTTTTAGGAAAAGGTTTTGAATTGACTAATCCTTCTTCTGGTAGGAAAAGGTTTAGGACTCTATAAATAGAGACATGTTTCTTCTAATTTAATCAGCATTCACAATGTAGTCTTAAGGGCTTTCAGAGTTTTGGTCAGGGGAGAATTTATGGGTCACAAGCTTGATATGTTATCACTTGTGTGAACCTCCCATGTATTCTGAGTGAATTGGTTGAGGTTGTTTCTCTCTGTATTTTGTACTCTCATATTTATAGTGGATTGCTCATTTCCTTTGTGAACGTAGGTCGATTGACCGAACCACGTTAAATCTTTGTGCCTTTTGGTTTATTTCTCGTTGTATTCTTACTCGTGGTCTTTCGAGGTTCGCTTTGCTAGCTTCCGCGTTCACACCTGCTTAATTTTCGGTCCTAACACATATTTCCTATGATCTTATGTTGTTATTATGCTAAAGACTTGTATGAGACCCCTTTGGTCAAGTACGTCGTGTCACGTCTAGGGGGTGCTCTCATGACTTGACAATTTCATACTTTGTTGAAGATGATGGAGCCATCTTAATCCTTGATTATGTCTAGAAACCCTAACCAAACTCTGATACCAATTGTTGCTGAAATAACGTGGATGAACTAGCACATAATCACAAACATAGAAAATAGATAGAAGAATAACACAAGGGTGTAATGAGGTTTGGCTAGGCCTACTCCTCCCAACAAAAGTAAAGAGAGTTTTCCACTATGAAAAAAAACATACAATACTTTGAAGCCCTTAGAACTACATTGTGTATCATGTACTTTGTGTTACAATCATCACCTATATACCTTATCCCAAGTAGTCTCAAACCTATAACAAAAAGGTTTCCCAATCCTATAAGGAAAATATATTCCTTTCCAAATCTATTTGCACAAAGGGTCTCTTAAGCTAATATGAATAATAGTTTTCTAAAATATACAAGAAAACATTCAAGACATAATTAACAGTAATCAATGAAACTTTTACGAAATATTGGGAACTTTGAAGAATAGGAATTCTTACATTTCTAGTAATCTATTTGGTCAGACTTTTGGAGGCTAAAATTTTCACGACCCAAATCGTCGTGATTAATATCCACCCTAACCCTTCGATGGGAGAACCATTACTACCATCCAACTAAAGCAATTACTCTAGAACTAAGGTATTTAAGTTACGAAAGCAAGTTAAAATAAACTAAAGCAATGCGGAAAATACGCCTTCTCTAACAACGACAAGTCTAAGAACAAGGGGTATAACCCCAAAACTAATAACAACTTAACCAATAGTCTGAGTCCGAAAAGAGTGGACTGAAACAAAGAGAACTCAAGGCAGCCGGGAAGAACTAACTCACCATTGAATTCGAACGGTCACTGATCTTTTAAACGAGGTCTGTCAATAGTCGCTTGAAGATGCCCTTTACTCAACAAAAATAAGAGTAAGTGCAGAATCAGTACACAACCACATCAAATCCCCAGGAAATTGAACTGACACATACGAATAAGTAGAATCTGGATCAAAAACACATTACTCATCCGATCACAACAATTTTAGCACTTGTGTGCACTACATCCGATCCTCATATGTCCAGGTTCTCCACAATTTTGACATACCTTATAACTTATATTCGATTGTTGAACAATGAGGTACGATTAGAGGTCCATAATTATGAATAGAAAACATGGGAGACATGGCTGAGATTCTATCTCGCCCTGTCCCACTCCGGCGGAAAAAATCCCGCCCTAGCGACTATAAAGAAAACAGAACCCAAGCCAACTAATTTTCTGGTCTTTTTCTCTTTTCTAATTTCCACCAAGGTCCCAACTTTACTTAGAACCTTTGGAATAATCCACCTAGCTAGGAATATCATCAGTTACCTCGAGTCAATCTTAACGACACACGTTCCACAATTTCTCTTACGTTACATTGAACATACAACTCACTCGCTCACATGATACACCTAAACATTCACACGATTATCAATTCGTCGCAACACATATCAATATTTCTCTCTTACAAACCATATCGTAATTTATCTAGGCCCTGCACCTAATCTCATGATGATTTTCCTTTTAACAACAAATCCTATGACACTCAAACGGTTACAACTAGCACACTTTCAACAGACCAACACATTGCACATATCCCATTCATTCAAGCAATACTGAGCGCCTAATCATATCCAAGCATTCAAGTAATACACTCTTTACATCAATAGTTAATTTCAGACAACTATAATCACACATTCACTGTTTCCAAGATACAATTCGCAAATAAGTCCAAATTCTTAATTAGTTATTTCTCTCCATAGAGGACTGATAATCCATGACTTACACAATCCCTAAGGACAGATACCAATTAGAACCTTCTCGGTATCAATTATCTTGTTTGTGTTCCATCTAGTTCACATCGTTGAGATACCAATTGGAATCGGGAGATACCAATTGGACTCAACTCATACCACAAGCGATAATAGTAGCCAGCAAGCCCCTAAAATTGCTAATTTCAATCACAGAACTTGTCCAAACCCAATTTTTAACCGCCTCATTCTTTAAATGATAGTAACTAGACCTAAAATCAATCCTAGAGAATGCATATGCACCTTTCCATAGATAAAAAATGTCATCTATCCGAGTCAATAACTACTTGTTCTGAATGGTAACCCTGCTCAACTTTTAGTAGTCTATACACAATCATCTATTGCTAGCGATAGTGTTACCACTTCTGTTGCTCTAGTTCGAACTATAGAGTGAATGAGGAAAGATACCAATTTGTATCACCCAGATACCAATTGGATTCAAGTCATAGCACGAATGAGTAGAAAGAAGTGAATTTTTCCTGAAGTCCTATAGCCTCTCAAAGAATAGTACGGACGTTAACGTACTCTTCCTCAAGACTATACTAGACTCATTTTGGTACAATGAGATCAATAAACCTAGGCTATGTTACCAACTTTTCACGACTCAAATCGTCGTGATTGACACCCACCCTAACCTTCCGGTGGGAGAACCACTACTACCATCCAACTAAAGCAATTACTTAAGGTATTTATATTACGGAAGCAAGTTAAAATAAACTAAAATAATGTAGAAAATATGCCTAGAATCTGAAAGTCAATGTACCAAAACTCTAACAACGACAAGTCTAAGAACAAAGGTTATAACCCCGAAACTAATAACTTAACCAATAGTTTGAGTCTAAAAAGAGTGGACTTAAACAAAGAGAACTCAAAGCAGCCCAAAAAAACTACACACACACACACACACACACACACACACACACACACACACACACACACACACACATATATATATATATATTAACATTATATCACATACTCAATATTATCAACATTAAGAACAATAACAGAATTCACATGCTTTCATGTAGTTGGTCCTCTCACGTAACCCAAAGTCAACCAGTTAGCTTGCCAACACGTGGCAATCCGATCTAATTTTTATGTCAGGATGTGGCAATCCGGTCCAAGTTAGCTTGTCGAAATATGACAATCCGATCCCAAATCACACACCACAATCACAATTACAAGTGCATCATCAATAATCATACATTAGTTCATGATTTCATGGTCATGTAAATCACATATTGCATTTTTCAAAGTGTATGATCAATATTGCAACATGCATAAATAAACAAGTATCACAATAAAGCAAGACAAGCATATACCACACATCATAGAATCACAACCATCACCTACCTCGAATCTAAGATTGAATCCCCTAAGGCACTTGAATCTTCCCTTTGCAGATTATTTCCGCTTGTTCTAGGTCTACAACAATTGATATACAAAATGATCAACAATCAAAGGTCTATTATTCAGATTATCACAAATTCAATAATCCTAGACCAAACCCAAGATCATAATACCCAAATTAGGGCTTTTTCACAATAATTCTTAGATCAAAACCCTTCTCCATCGATGATAATCCAATAAAATAGGTTTCACAGATCGAAAAATGGATTCGTGGAGTTAAAACCTTACGTTTAGCCTCAAAATGATGAAAACTGTTAAGAGCTCATATGGGTCGCCTCTTTAGTTCTAAAAGTCAAAAAATACCAAATAGGGTTGTCTTAGAGTTTATAATTGGCTTTAAAACGCGTTTGTCCCACTCCGGCGGACCCATCCTGCTGCAGCGGCCTCGGCAGAGGCAGAATGTACTCATTCACAAAAATATCAATTCTTGGTGTTCTACTCGTCCAAATTCAATTCCGTAAAGTGATACGGGTTCGTTATTGTCTAATCTATCCACTCATGTATTAAAATTCACAATTTGATCTCTTATTCATTACTAGATTTTCCCTACACCTTAGTGAATCTAACTTCTTCCAAATTTGGCCTAGGTTGGGTAATTACAAGTTAGTACAAAAAATATTTCTGGCCCCAATTCTTTCTTCATTGACTTTTCTATAACAACATAATCATGTCGTTAAAAAAGCATAAAAAACGGACCCCTTTTTATATTTGAGGTGATTGGTGAACAAAAAAATGCGCATTGGAGCCAAAACAACACAAAAACGAATTGTTTTTGTCGAAAAGTTCTTTTTGTATAAGTTGATTTGACAGAAGTGACTCGAGATCTGAATAATATTCATTACCCTAACTTTGAGGTAGATGAACTATTTCTGATAAAACCTTGGCTTAAAAAAGCTTATACACTAGAATGGTAATGTTAACTTCGTAGAATTTAACTCGTCTAAGAGTAACAACAACAGATCCAGTGAGGTCTGAGAAAGTTGATGTGTATGCAAACCTTTAACCCCTACCAAGTAGGTAGAGGATCATGTTACCGAACACACAATTGACTCAAGTAAAGCATATAACGAATCAATTAAATTCATCTACTAGAAACATACCATCTAATTCTCCATAAAAATAGTACAAAAGAACGGATCTTGAAGATTAAAAATTAATTACCCAATTCAAGTAGGAGGAAGTCGTAGGTCAAAGAGGCCTTTGATGTGAACTGTCGGCGGCTTAATGTAAATAGACATGTGTATTACTACTAAGTTTGGTATATATATAATTAGAAAGGTTTTCATTCAAAAAGGCATTTTGAATCAAGTGTTGAATGACTAATGTACCCTCAAGGCATTTCAAAGAGATGAAATTTCAAATTTATTTAATCGTATCTAAAAATAAAGAAACAAATTCAGAAGTTAAACGAGATTTCTAAATTTGGTAGTATATCACAACATATTCACCAATCTAATGCATTTGAAATTTATTAGTTAAAAAATTATTAAGTAGTTAATTCATAATATGGGTTCTGGATGCATGCCAACATTCAAAAAAGGCCTATTTGGCTCCGAGAAGTGACCCTTGGTACTAATTAACTGCAATGAGAATGAATTACTTCCAGCTTTTCCATTTTCCTCATGTGTGACAGCCTCTTTTTGTCCACTCAGTTTTGAATCTATGATATCCCCGCATCGATTTCCATTGTCATTGTATGCTTGTACTTATCTTTCTCCTAATTGTCATGACTCAAACCATCGTGATTGACACCCACACTAATCATCATGTAGGAAAATCGTTAATACTAATTAGTTAACCCAAGAACTACACAAGCTAATCAATCACTAGGCATTTAAAGTTACGGAAGCAATTTTAAATGCAAGATTTAAGTAGAGTTCCAATAAACTCTCAAAAGATGCATAAATTATTTCTTAGAACCTGAAAGTCAATGTACCAAAACTCTACCAAGGAACCATAAGTCTAAGAAAATGGGTAATGTCACGCCCCGAGCTAAAGCCGAGACGCGGACACGGAACCTAGGACCACAAGTGATTCCAAGCTAACCCTGCTGGCATGATCATGAGCATACTAAATAATATGAACTGTTGCGAAAGCTAAATCATACTTAAAATGAATAGATGGGGAATACCCATATGCTAACACTGAGATATATGAAAACTGATGAGTTTAATACAAAGAAAATATTAACTCACTACTAAGCTGAAACTAACTAGTCTGAAATAAGCCTCTAAATTGGACTAGAAATACTGGGACAAGCCCCAACTAAATCTAGCAAAAACTGAAACTAAAAGACTAAAAGACTGAAATGAAACTCATAACTATTGTCCTCGGAGAATGAGGACTCACCACTGAATCTGCTGAACTGGAGATCGGAAATCGATCTAAGCGTGATCTGGATGCTGAGAACCTGAACCTATATTACGAGAAGATGTAGCGCACATATGCGGCAGTACTTGAAGGGTACTGAGCATGTAGGATAGAATAAAGCTGAAATAAAACATAACTGAACAAGCACAAAAGCAAGTATAGAAATCTGAACATAATATACTGAGTTCTGAGCTAACTGGATGCAATGACCAAATTATAACATGTTGAAACTGAATACTGAATATACTGATAAATGGTCAATGCAAGATAGTCTAACTGAACTGTGGAAGCTACTAATAACCGATAGTAAAACCACATGAGCTAAATGTGGAGTTCGATGTATACGCTCCATCGAGAGGACCCAATATACCCTGCCAAAAGTATAGAGGCATGATGGCGTGATCACTAAACTGATGCCCACAGAGGGGACTTACAACCTACTTGTCTAGTAGTTCTGGGACTATTGGGTATGTTGAACCCTAGTCCAACTCGGTATTATGCTACTCCCATTGATTTATGTAATTAACTGATTATTTCTGAATTTCTGTAAATACTGGATAGCTCAAAACTGAACATGCAAACTGAGAATGCAATATTTAATCTGATAATGATACATTAAAAACTGAGGCATGTATATCTGAAGTAACTGAAATATCTGACCTAGCATGTGTAATTCAAGAACTAAGGAAATACAAAGCTAGGGTTCTGAAATTCATGCTATAATCTGAATAATAACTTTACAATCTGATTTGGAACATATATTTAATAAATTCGTGAAGTTCTATCAAAGTTGTAAAAAACCTAGGTGTATTACTGATAAAAGAATCAAGAACTGACTGAAAACTAGGGACCCAATGGGTGAAAGGAACCCACTAGTGAAATCCCACATACCTGGTGATGAACTTCACGGAAAAATACTTAAGTTTCAGGGGTGGAACTGCAGGGACCTTGTTGCGTTCTTGACCTTTTTTATCCTTTCTTGCTTATAAATTTCTAACTTTTGATTTAGATTTAAATAAGTTTAGTTATGTTTCTAGGCTTAAACTGACTAAAATATGATAATTTAGGGTCAAAACGACGTATCTTAGAGTTTAACCGAAGTGGGAAAAGACCAAAATACCCTTGGGTAAGTTGCTGTCAGACCAAACGACGACCTGCAAATGCAAGTACAAACTAAGGGAACTTGATTTTAAGACTGAATTTACGCATGAATGACTGGAAAACTAAAGAGGAACTATTACCTCAAGCTGGAGTGGAATCGGATGGAAAGAAGTGAGGATACTTGGCTTTCATGGCTGCATCTGCTTCCCAAGTAGCTCCCTCTACGGACTGACTCCTCCACAAAACCTTGACTGAAGCAACTTCTTTGTTTCTCAACCTTCTAACTTGACGTTCAAGAATCTCAAATGGTACATCCTCATAAGAAAGACTATCTTTCACCGCCACACTCTCTAATGTCACTATAGATGCTGGGTTACCCACACACTTTTTCAAGAGTGAGATGTGGAAGACCGGATGCACTGCTGTTAAGTCTGCTGGTAACTCTAACTCATATGCCACCTTGCCGACCCTTTTCAAGATCTTGTAAGGGCCTACATATCTAGGAATGAGCTTCCCTTTTTTGCCAAATCTCATCACCCCTTTTATAGGTGAGACTTTCAGAAAACCCAATCATCAACTTGGAACTCTAGTTCCCTTCTTCTTACATCTGCATAAGATTTTGACGACTCTGGGCTGTCTTAAATCTATCTCTAATGAGTTGCACTTTATCCATAGCATGAAGGACTAAATCTGGTCCTATCAGAGTTGCTTCACCTACTTCAAACCAACCAACAGGAGACCTACATCTGCGCCCATACAAAGCATCATAAGGGGCCATCTGAATGCTGGAATGGTAGCTATTGTTGTAGGAAAACTCAATAAGAGGAAGGTGATCATCCCAACTACCTTTGAAATCGATCATAAAAGCTCTCAACATATCCTCTAGGGTCTGAATGGTGCACTCTGTCTGTCCCTCCGTCTGCGGATGAAATGTTGTGCTAAGGTTAACTTGAGTACCAAGACCCTTCTAAAACAACTTCCAGAAATGAGAGGTAAACTGATGACCTCTATCTGAGATGATAGACAAAGGAACCCCATGCAACCTCACGATTTCATTAATGTAAAGCTTGGCATAGTCCTCTGCCGAATCTGTAGTCTTGACCGCCAAAAAGCGAGACGACTTAGTCATCCTATCAACTATCACCAAAATGGAGTCATGTTGTCTGCGAGTACGAGGTAACCCTATGATCAAATCCATATTGATAACTTCCCACTCCCAAGTAGGAATGTCGATCTCTTGAGTCATACCTCCTGGTTTCTGATGTTCTACCTTGACTTGCTGACAATTGGGGCACTTACTCACAAAATCTGCTATATCCCTCTTCATGCCATTCCACCAATAGACTTCCCGCAGACCGCGGTACATTTTAGTGGCACATGGGTGAATAGAATATCTGGAGTTATGGTCTTCTGCAAGAATATGCTGTCTCAACTCGCCCACATTAGGAACACACAAGCAACCCTGGTAGCGAAGTACACCATCTCCCCTTGGGAGAAAACCTCCACTCTCTGATTGTGGACTGCACCCTTAAGTTCAAGCAAGATTGGATCACTTTCTTGCTTTTCCTTTACCTCCACTATCGAAGAAGATTCTGCCCCATTCTGAACCGTTACACCACTGTCTGATATGCTCATAAGGCGAACTCCCAAACGAGCAAGCCTGTGAACATCCTTCACTAGCTCCTTCCTTTCTTTCTCAACATGGGCTACACCACCCATAGATAGTCTACTAAGAGCGTCTGCTACTACATTCGCCTTACTAGGATGATAATGCACACTCATATCATAATCCTTAAGGAACTCAAGCCATCTCCTCCGGCGAAGATTTAACTCTTTCTGCGTGAACACATACTGAAGGCTCTTATGGTCAGTGAACACATCTACATGAATACCATACAAGTAGTGTCTCCAGATCTTAAGTGCAAACACCACTGCTGCAAGCTCGAGGTCATGAGTTGGATAGTTCTTTTCATGCACCTTAAGCTATCTAGAAGCATAAGCTATAACCTTATCTCGCTGCATCAATACACAACAAGGCCAACTCTGGATGCGTTGCAATATATCACATAACCATCTGAACCCTCTGGTAGAGTCAAAACAAGAGCTGTAGTCAATCTAGTTTTCAATTCTGCAAAATTTTTCTCGTAATCATCTGACCATTGAAACTTGACCACCTTCTGCGTCAACCTAGTCAATGGTGAGGCTATGGATGAAAATCCTTCCACGAACCATCTATAATAACCTTTTAGACCTAAGAAACTTATGATATCTGTAGTAGAGTTAGGTCTGAGCCATTGTTTCACTGCTTCTATCTTCTGTGTATCCACTCGGATCCCTTCGCTAGATACAATATGACCAAGAAAAGCAACAGATTGCAACCAGAACTCATATTTGCTAACCTTAGCGAATAACTGGCGATCTTTGAGAGTCTGCAGAACAACTCTTAAATGACTTGCATGTTCTTCCTCATTCTTAGAATAAATGTGGATATCATCAATAAAGACGATAACGAACAAGTCCAAGTACTGTTTGAACACTCTGTTTATTAAATCCATGAAAGCTGCAGGAGCATTGGTTATTCAAAACGACATAACTATAAATTCAATATGACCATACAGAGTTCTGAAGGCTATTTTCGAAATGTCACTATCTCTGACTCTAAGCTGATGATAACCCTATCTGAGGTCTATCTTTGAGAAATGACTAGCACCCTGAAGTTGGTCAAACAAGTCATCAATCCTGGGGATGGGATACTTATTCTTGATTGTGACCTTGTTCAACTGTCTATAGTCAATGCACATTATGAGAGAACCATCTTTCTTCTTTACGAACAACACTGGTGCACCCCAGGTCTGATGAAACCTTATCTAGAAGGTCTTTCAACTGCTTTTAAATTCTTTAAGCTCTGCTGGAGTCATTCTATAAGGAGGAATAGAAATAGGCTGGGTATTTGAAAGGAGATCAATTCCAAAGTTGATTTCCCTTTTGAGAGGAACTCCGAGAAGATCTTCTGGAAACACTTCTGGAAACTCACTGACTACTGGAACTGACTCAAGAATTGAGGTTTCAGAGCTAGAATCCATAACCTAAACTAGATGATAGAGATAACCCTTAGAGATCATTTTTCTGCCTTAAGGTAAGAAATAAATCGACCCATAGGCGCTAAGCTACTACCCTCCCATTCTAAGATGGTTCGTCTGGAAACTGAAAACGAACAATCCTAGTCCTACAATCAACTAAGGCATAACATGAATGTAACCAATTCATTCCTAGAATGACATCGAAGTCTACCATTTCTAACTCTACAAGATCTGCTGAGGTGACTTTCTAAGAGACTGTGAGGGCAATTTCTGTATACCCGTCTAGCTATAACTGGGTCACCGACTTGAGTAGAGACTGAGAAAGGTTCTCAGAGAGTTTCTGGACTGACACTGAATTGTACTGCTATGTAAGGAGTTACAAAAGAAAGAATAGCCTTTGGATCTAACAATGCATAAACATCAAGGTCAAAGACTCGTAACCTACCATTGACTATATCAGGAGAACCTTCCTGATCCTGGCGAGCCTGAAGAGCATACAACCTATTTTGGCACTGACCGCCACCTGTACCAGATGAGTTACCCTGCTGAGTCGGCGAATTGCTGGTGCCGATGAAGTTGTAGACTGAACTCTACCATTTCCACCTCCTTGACCCTGTCTAAAAAGACAATTCCTCAACTTGTGACCAGACTGACCGCACCCAAAACATCCTTCTTTTCCTGCAAGGCATTAGATGGTTCTTACCAAACTTAGGGCAAGCGGGGTAAGTCTTGGCGCCTGAAACACTTTCCTGAGACTTAGAGCATGATGCTCTTATCTTCTAGTCAAACCTGTTCTTTGAGGATGGAACACTAGCTGACGAAGGGGTTGGAGATGAAAACTTTTGCTGACTGCGAACAATTTCCACCACCCGATTTCCTGATAATAGCCATAGTTTCCTGCTTTTGTTCCCTAATCTTATCACCCTCAGCCTGCTGAGCATGAGTCATAAGCCTAGAATGTTCATATATCCCAGCAACATAGCATTTCTGCACTCTGTCTTCACCAAATCTGACACTTTATACAAGAACTTATTCATTTGAGCCCTGGAGTCAGCAACCATGTGAGGAGCATACCTGGAGAGTTGGTTAAACTTTAGCCCATACTCTTGGACCGTCATGTTTTCCTGCCTCAAGTTCATGAATTCTTGAGCCTTTGCTTCTCTCAACTCTATTGGGAAAAACCTGTCGAGAAAAGTCTCATCGAAGCACTCCCAAGTAATATGAGCTGCATTTGCACCCCTATTATCCTTCAACTGAGTGTACCAGATATAAGTCACGTCTTTCAGCTGGTATGACGCCAACTTAACCCGATCATTACCAGTAATCTGCATCACCTCAAAGATCTTCTTGATTTCGTCCAAGAAATTGTGAGGATCCTCATTAGTCTGCGATCCTAAGAACTCAGGCGATTCATTCTAACAAAGTCACGGACCCTTGTTGCTGCTAATCCACCATTTTCATTCACAGGAGCATAAACCCGATTGTTCTGGTTGGTCATACTTTGAGCCAACATCTGTATGGCATTTCTGAACTCAGCATTGGAGACTTCTTGATCTGGGACTGGAGGAGCAGCGTTTGCATTCCTGGCATTCGCATTCCTAGCGTTAGCTCTACGCGGAGGCATGATCTGAAACATAAAATGTCAAGTTATAATGGAATTAGATCATACCTTACGCATGATAAGAGTAACAACAAAGTGAAGTTTTCCTAAAATACTTCATAGCCTCCCTCTCATTAGATGTGATGCACATCACACCCATGAAAAGGACTATACTTAGTGCGGCTTTTCATACATTCTTGGACACTTAAACCTAGTGCTCTGATACCAAGTTTGTCACGCTCCGAGCTACCCCCGAGACGCGGACACGGAACCTAGGACCACAAGTGATCCCAAGCTAACCCTGCTTATATGATCATGAGCATACTAAAGAATATGAACTGTTGCGGAAGCTACATCATACTTAAATTAAAAATATGGGGAATACCCATATGCTAAAACTGAGATATATGAAAACTGATGAGTTTAATACAAAGAAAATATTAACTCACTAGTAGTCTTAAATAAGCCTCTAAACTGGACTAGAAATACTGGGACAAGCCCTAACTAAATCTAGCAAAAACTGAAACTAAAAGACTAAAAGACTGAAATGAAACTCATAACTATTGTCCTCGGAGAATGAGGACTCACCACTGAATCTGCTAAACTGGAGATCGGAAATTGATCTAAGCGTGATCTGGATGTTGAGAACCTGAACCTACATCACGAGAAGATGTAGCGCACGTATGCGTCAGTACTTGAGGGGTACTGAGCATGTAGGATAGAATAAAGCTGAAATAAAACATAACTGAACAAGCACAAAAACAAGTATAGAAATCTGAACATAATGTACTAAGTTCTGAGCTAACTGGATGCAATGACCAAATTATAACATGTTGAAACTGAATACTGAATATACTAATAATTGGTCAATGCAAGAGAGTCTAACTGAACTGTAGGAGCTACTAATAACCGATAATAAAACCACATGAGCTAAATGTGGAGTTCGATGTATACGCTCCATCGAGAGGACCCAATATACCCTGCCAAAGGTATAGAGGCATGATGGCGTGATCATTAAACCGATGCCCACAGAGGGGACTTACAACCTACTTGGCTAGTAATTCTGGGACTCTTGGGTATGTTGAACCCTAGTCCAACTCAGTATTATGCTACTCCCATTGATTTATGTAATTAACTGATTATGTCTGAATTTTTATAAATACTGGATAACTCAAAACTGAACATGCAAACTGAGAATGCAATATTTAATCTGATAATGATGCATTAAAAACTGAGGCATGTATATCTGAAGTAACTTAAATATCTGACCTAGCATGTGTAATTCAAGAACTAAAGAAATACAAAGCTAGGGTTCTGAAATTCATGCGATAATCTGAATAATAACTTTACAATCTGATTTGGAACATATATTTAATAATTCGTGAAGTTCTATCAAAGTTCGGATAACTCAAAACTGAACATGCAAACTGGAGAATGCAATATTTAATCTGATAATGATGCATTAAAAACTGAGGCATGTATATCTGAAGTAACTTAAATATCTGACCTAGCATGTGTAATTCAAGAACTAAAGAAATACAAAGCTAGGGTTCTGAAATTCATGCGATAATCTGAATAATAACTTTACAATCTGATTTGGAACATATATTTAATAAATTCGTGAAGTTCTATCAAAGTTCTAGAAAACCTAGGTGTATTACTGATGAAGGAATCAAGAACTGACTGAAAACTAGGGACCCAATGGGTGAAAGGAACCCACTAGTGAAATCCCACATACCTAGTGATGAACTTCACGGAAAAATACTTAAGTTTCGGAGCTGGAATTGCAGGGACCTTGCTGCGTTCTTGACTAGGGTTCTTGACCTTTTTTCTCCTTTCTTGCTTCTAAATTTCTATCTTTTGATTTATGATTTGACTTAGGTAAGTTTTAGTTATGTTTCTAGGCTTAAACTGACTAAAATATGATAATTTAGGGTCAAAACGACGTATCTTAGAGTTTAAACAAAGTCGGAAAAGACCAAAATACCCCTGAGTAAGTTGCTGTCGGACCAAACGAAGACCTGGACAGACGGTCCGTCGTTTGGTCCATAGATTGGGCCTATTTGATAGGCCTTTACTAAAACGGGTATAACTTCTTACTCGAAGCTCTAATTTTAGCAAGGTCGGTGGATATGGAAATCGAATTCAATTATCTATCTTTTGGTATGTCGTGGGACACCTAACTCATTTTGTTCTAAGAGTTATGATAATTTGAAGTTGACCCTACTGCATTTCCCCCTAACTGTCTGCTAGTTCCCACCTACGGTCAGACCTACGGACCGTGGGTCCACTTACAGATCGTGTTGGTCACCCGTGCTCCTTGTCAGAGAGTGGCTGAAGTGGGGTCTCGATCGACGATCACGGACTATGAACCGTCGTCTGACCTACAGACCGTAGGTCCGTCCGTCGATCAAGACTTATCCAATTTTTCCCGACTGAGTTTTTTGAGAGTCTCTGATCCCATCGACGGTTGTGCAGGACGGACCGTGGGTCAGGATACGGTCCGTCGATGGTCACGTCGGTTGCACGTGCAGATTTTTCTGAAAAACTAATTTTTGGTCTGTTTTGGCTACGGGGTGTTACAGGTAAAACCCAATCAACATAAGAACTAAAGTACTAGTCTAAGTGCAAAGATGTGGACTAAACAAAAAGGAGAACTCAAGGCATCCCGAAAGAACTGGCTCACTCTTGAATTCGTTGATGATCATTGATCTTCTAAACGAGGTATGTCAGTATCCGGTTGAAGATGCCCTCTACTCAACAAAGAAAGAGCAAGTGAATATCAGTACACAACCACAGAGTACTAGTAGGATCACACGGCTACCCTCAATAAGTGCAATATAAGCAAGTAATTACGACATCATAAGAATGCACACACTGCACATATACACTTATCAATATCATTTTAGGATCAATGTACAATTCCACATTCTGAACAATAAGTGAATGTATAACAAGTCATTGGTCCACTCACAGAACTCATACCCAAACAGTTAGTGTACCGGATCGTGACACCCATTCCAAGTTAGTATATTGGATCGTGACACCCGACCCATTCCAATATTTATGTTGGTACATGACATCATATCTCAGTTGGTGTGTCGGAATGTGACACTTTCTCCATTCAACATACAAAAATCACAATCAAAATGTACGTTCTCACAACCATACAATTAAGAGGTGATCCATGGCATATGGTTATTTGTTCATACTCATATACAATTAGTGTGATCAATTATGAAACATTTGCATACATACATGCAATATAATGAAGCAAATACAAAGATATATCAGACAACATGAAATCACAACCATCACCTACCTCAAATAAAGCTTGAATCCCCTAAGAAACTTGATTCATCCCTTTCCGGATTCTTTCCGCTTGTTCGTGGTCTACAAACAATCAATATAGATGAATAAACGAATCCTAATTACCCAAATTACAATTGAAACCATCCACCCTAGGCCAAACTCCTTAGCTCTCAAAGTTGTAACTTGCTGAATAAAACATTTTTTGGATTTATTTTTTACTTAAGTCACGTATGTACCGCCACACCGGTCCTCACCCCGCTACAACTGCCCCGCCCTGGTGAAAAAATCCTGCATTGGCGGCTTGCACTGAAACTGAGAGCTAATTTAAGAGTTATCAACCCCCATTTCATAACACACCTTCATCCCACGATAGTCAGAAATTTTAAAATACCCGTTCACGTTAATATCAATTTTGGGAGTTCTACTTGCCCAAATTCAGTTCCGTAAAGTCGTACGTTTCCCTTAATGTCTTAGCTATCTACCCATATGATCGAATTCACAATTAGATCTACCATTAGTTACTGAATTTCCCTAAACCTCACTAACTCTGATTTTGGCCAAATCTGGACTAGGTATTTAGGAAATTTCTAGATACTACTGTGTCTTTTCTATAACGACGGGAACCTTCTTTTCCCTCGTTTCTCTATCTTGTTCTCTCTCTTTCTCTTATGTTGTTTCTCCTTCTCCCTTTCTCTTGCAGGTTCTTATTTTTGGTCCCTCTCGTGTCATATTTTCTCCTAGTTTATCTTTTTAAGGCTTTTCCTTTTTCTTTTTATTATATTTTGCAGCTCATATATATTCTGTGTTATGAGATCCAATGGTTGTAGAAACTTGAAGTCTTCATCCATATATGTATCATATTGCGTTGCTTAGTTATTGGTTAGTTCAAAGTTATAAAAAGATTGAAACATGATATAGAAAAAATTAGAATATCAAAATATTTGAATTACATTGCTCCAATTTATAATCTTCTATTTAAAGATACTTAATACCCTCTTGCACAAATTTAACAACAATACCCGGAGGAATTAGATTTCCATCCATTTTGTTCTTATTGAACCCTGCCTCTTATCCAAAAGTAAACGTTGAATGTGAGAATCGTGAAAAAATATCAGCAAAACTAGTAGACCGATTAGATACTATCATACTAGACCGTCACGATCAAAGTCAAGGTGTCAACCAACCTATTAGGCACTGAGGGCATCTTTGGAACGTATGACACCTTTTAAGGTCTGAGCGGTGGACTCAGTATTAGTGGAACTCTTAACAATGTAGGAGGTATTGGTATTGTATCTGGAGGTTTGCTTGGTGGTGTTGGTGCTTCTCGGCTGGTAGCGGAAATTAATTCATAATCCTTCCAAAAATTGATGGATCAGAGCTCTTTAATTTAATTCAGTTGATAAAACCTCATATAAAATATCATTATCTTGAGAACTATCTATACATCAAACTCTTCAACCTTATCACGAGTATTTCATGTGGCTAAGAATGGGTGGATGTCTAACAAAAAAGAAACATAGAACTGGCTCAATGACAAGCTCTTAGGATCTTTTAGTTTAGTACGCAACATGTTCTAAATTCTCGATGTGCGACTATGACATATTTTGTGAGCCACATCTTATTAGCAATGATGATAAGAATCAGGTTACCAGAATAAACAAGAAAATAACGCGGAAAGCGAAATCATAAAGATTGAAGACAGAAATCGAAAGATAGGTGAAATTCAAGAATAAAATCCTCAATTCCAAAATAAAGTGCTAAGAAATCTAATTGATCTTAGTATTCAAAATTAGTAGATTAAGACTAATTATTGTACTAATAGAGTCGATTCAAGAACTTAGACCAAAAGTGATCTAGACCCCTATTACGACGAAATTAAAAACAACAATTAGTATAAGATTAATCACCTTCTTTAATTTACAAATAGAAACCAAAGATATCAAATTAAGAATTAATCTTACCTGCTAAAGAATCATTCTTATAAGGTTGTAAGATAAATCGATAGTCACCACACAATAATGTGTAAAGAAGAGAAACCTCTAAAATAATATTAATCATGTATGTCTTAAAATATTAAAATCAACCCCTAAATATAGAGAAAACCTATCCCAAATTGAATAGGATTTATATACTACTTTTATGAAAACTTTAAATTAGGAAAACTTTAAACTAGGTAACTTTTAAACTAGGAAACTTTAAACTAGGAAAACTGAAAAACTTCAACTAGGAAACTTTTTAAACTTGAAAACTTTTTAAACTAGGAAACTTTTAAAATAAGAACTTTTGACTTAAAGCCTTCAACTTTTTAGACTATTTTATTGGGCTTCGTGTGGCCCAATCTTCTTTCTTTTGGGCTTGAACACCTCTTTCGTGAAAAATATATTCTTAATTGGAAAAAAACTGAAATACGTCTTATGTTTCCCTTATTTCCAGTATCCCCTTCTATCTCTAAAAACCTCTTATTTCTTTAATGTATCCGAGCTACATATTAATGTATCCGAGCCAGTATTTAATGTATCTGAGCTACATATTATGTATCCAGTTTATTTTATAATGTATCCGAACTAGTTTTTAATATATCCAAGCTACATATTATGTATCTGGTTTATGTTATAATGTATCAGAGACACTCTTCAATGTATTCGAGCTGCATATTAATGTATTCGGTTTGTATTAATTTTTAAGGGATTAATGTAATTACAAACTAAAGAGGGATAGATTGTAATTTCATATTAAAAAACTATGTGATTGCTAAAATTTATCCTTCTTAATTTTATATTGAAACCTGTCAACTTTAGTATAAGTAGGCTGACATGAATGCTATCAAATGATGTCTTTAATTTACGTGTCATACTTTGACATATTTTGTGAGTCACCTCTTATGCATTTGAGTCCGACTTATATCCAGATGAATCTATATACTTATATAAACTTCAATAACAGGAATTCGTATTCAATTGAAATAAATTTCTCCAAACATTCAAAATATAGAATCTAAAGGACAAAACTATTACAAACCTAAGTAGAAAAAGGAAAAATAAATAAATAAATAAGAATTACAAATTTTGATATCATGCCTTGTAACTCATAAATTTGAGAACCCTATGGGTTATATATGTTGAGATGGAGAAGGACTTAAATGAAATATGCATGTTGAACATGAAAGATGAAAATTTAATAATATGGAGGTGGTGGTGATGGAGAAGGTGATGGCTTCTTGTAGTAGTCATTCTTTGACAAAGAAGTTACCTTGTATTCTTCTTTAGGCACGGAGGGCATCTTTGGAACATATGGAACCTTTTTGTAATTATCTTCAGAAACCGATGGCTTTTTGTAGTAGTCATTTTTTGACGAAGAAGGCACCTTGTATTCTTCTTTAGGCACTGAGGGCACCTTTGAAACAAATGGTACCTTTTTGTAGTTTTCTTTTGGAACTAATGGCTTCTTGTAGTAATCATTTTTTGGCAAAGAAGGTACCTAGTATTTTTCTTTAGGCACTGAGGGCACCTTTGGAACATATGACACCTTTTGTAGTTAGCTTCTGGAATTGTTGGCTTCTTATAGTAGTCATTCTTTGGGAAAGATGGTACCTTGTATTCCGATTTAGGCTCTGTGGGTTCCTCTGGAACATATGGCATCTTCTTGTATTTATATTCTGGAACTAATGGCTTCTTGAAGTAGTCAAATTTTGGAAAAAATGATTCTTTATATTCTGGTTTAGCCATCAAGGGTATCTCTGGAACATATGACGTCTTCTTGTAGTTATCTTCTGAAACTGATGGCTTCTTAAAGTAGTCAAATTTTGTAAAAAATGACTCCTTATATTTTAGTTTAGCCGTTGAGGGTACCTCTGGAACATATGTTGTCTTCTTATAGTTGTCTTCGGAAAATGATGGCTTCTTGAAGTAGTCAAATTTTGGCAAAAATGACTCCTTATATTCTGGTTTAGCCATCGAGGGTACCTCTGGAACATGTAGTTATGTTCTGAAAATAATGGCTTCTTGTAGTAGTCATTCTTTGAAAAGAATGATTCATGTTGAGGAACAAATGATACTTTCTTATAGTTATCCTCTGAAATTGACGGCTTCTTGTAGTAATCATTTTTTTTTAAAAAAAATGACGGCTTATATTCCTTTTCTGACTCTGAAGGTACCTTGAAATCTTCACTTTTGACTACTGTGTTTGGTACTTTATTGTATGTTGAATCTGATGATTCATAAGAATTATAAGGTGAATATGTCATAGTGCATGTGGCAATGAAGAAAAATGTCAAAGCACAAGCAAATTGAAGCCATTGCTTCTTAATTTGGCTTCCCATTGAGAAGAATTGGATTCTAAGGCTAGGTATTTCTTTGTTTTTTTTTTTTTTTTTGTATGTGTGTTTTGGAATGGAGGAATTTGGAGTTTATACATAACTAAGATGGTTTATTTGAAGATTTAGATTCTCTCAAAATTAAATAACATATCAAAGATTTGCCATTTTTTGATTATGTTGTTCCACTAAGGTTTTGAGATAATGGGAAACCATGAGCAATTCATACACATTTGCTTGACTGACCTATTTTTAAAATTTTAAATCCTATTTCTTATTGACTTCCAAGAATGTTGTTCTTGTTTTTCTTTTTGTTGGTATAGTGAAAATTTGATTAAATTAGATTTTAAATGTTTAGATATGTATAGGCCTAACAAATATTGCTCATTATTTGGTGCCCATTAATTAAATGTACTTGTTGCGCACAACTTATAATCCACACATCATGGCACCACACTTATTTTTTTAAAAGAAAAATCGGAATAATTTGTAATTTATATTCTTCGAATGCATACTGAATAAATCCTCTTACGTGAAATATCTTACAAATCATACATAAGATGTAAGCTGCTTTGAGCAAGCCTGTTGTGACAAATCAACTAAAAAAGCGTATTTTGGCGCAAGAAATTGATCTCTGGCCTCTCTTATCCTTAATGCCATTGTTTTTACTGTTATATATTCAATGTTTTTGGTTATTAAGACAAATTTATTCAAATTTGCGTCGTGTATAATCTATTTTTAAGAAAAAAAGTGCTCAATGAGATATTACTTCAATATTCCCTAGGATCGAACCCTACCACGGAGATAATTGAGTCAATCAGTTGTTTTTTTTAAAAAAAAAAAAACTCTCACAATATTTTAGAAGTTCTGGCTTTAAAAAATTTCATACTTTGTGAGAATAGAACTTCTGCAACATAGATCAAATGCACCTAAACAATAATTAAATGATTAAGATGGAAGGGCTAATGAAAATTTGTGATATTTATCGTCGAATTTTTCTTTTTTGGATTGAAATGGTTCGCTTTATTTCTTTTATCTCCCAAGAATTATATGTTTATAATAATAGAGATCGTTTTTTTCTTCTTTTCAATTCTAATAGATTAAAAGAATTATATCAGTTCACCCAATATAATTCTTAGTGACCTATTTTTGAAATATTATCTGACTAGTAAAATTACATGCGCTTCGCGTGGAAATTTAATACCACAAAATTTAAAAAATATTACTTAAAATTATAGAGTCATTAAAACAAAAATACTATATTATCTTACATACAAGATTACGTAGTAACAAACACTAATAATGTAAAAGAAGATGATAATTATAATATCTTATCATTTATCCTTCAATCATCTTTAATTTGATTTTATAATTTATCTTTTTGCTTCGAATAAGTGTTATTATTATATATTTATGGGGATTCAAATGAACATCAATCAGAGATATTAGATTTTCTAATAAATAAATTAAATAAATACTGGTAAATGGATATATAAATTTTAAAAGGATGAAAAATGTGAATAAATATTCTAATTCTAACATGTAGAAAGTTCAGCCCTACCTTTTGTTTTACATATATCATTTTAAAGTTCTCATTTAAATGTATCATAAGTAATTATTTAAATAAAATATTAAAGTGATAATGTATCATATTGGACAACAATTCAGCTTCTTATATATATTTGAAAGGGAAAAATATTACACAAAGTATGCAGTTTGTTTAGGTTTTGTTTAAAAATCAACATACTAGAGTGATGAAGTTCAATTTGAAACTACACTTCTATTCCAATTGCAGTGTCAAAAAATACATTTATTACTTCAAGAAAAGTATTTATAACTTGTAGTAAACTTGAGAAAATGTCCATACTTCATATTGAATATGAGCAATTAATTTATTGTATATTTATGTATATCTTTGGGATTAAAAGAAGCTCCTGTCATATTCTTCTATAGGTCATCTGGCACATCCCTGAACCCATATCAAAAGTTTATTGATTTTTATCTTTTTTTCCTGGTTCATTTCACACATCAAGGTGTGATAAAGTTCTTAAGGTCTTTATGATAGTATAGATATTTAAGAATATTTTTTACCGTATCTTTAACAATTTCAGTAGAGAAAATTTGCGTGAATACTCAATTAATGTGTGTTATTTAATATGTACTAACAAATACTTATAACAATAACTTTGCAGAAACATAAACAACAAAGTTTAAAAGATGTACTCAAAAACAATAATTAATAACATAAGCATGAATTAATGATCGTAAAAAAATACCAGGATCTGTAACAATAGGATGAAACAGGTAGGAAAAAATCGTACACAAATATTAATTGTGCAGAGAAAGAAGAAGTAGTTCAGAATTTTTGTTGTTTTAAAATGAGAGGAAATTCCTCTATTTATAGCTAGACAACAAAGGGTAGTGTGAACAAATGTTTATTGTGCCTTATTAGAAATGTCACAACTCTTTAAAAAGTCACAACCTTTCATAAAAGTCACAATTTTTCATAAAAGTGAAAACTCATCATATAAGTCGCAACTTTTCATGAAAGGGGATATTTTAGAAATAAATAAATTAAAGAGGAATCCTGATTTGTGATGGCGCCACATAGGCTGGCCTAGGGTTCCCTTTTATATATATACTAGCAAAATTACCTGCGCTTCGCGCGGAAATTTAATATCACAGATTACATAAAATAATATTTAAAATTTATCGGTTTCTAAAACTAAAACACTAGATTATCTTATATAAAAGATTAATAATGTAAAGGAAAATAAAAATTGTTACATCTCATCATTTATCCTTAATAACATAAGCATAAATTCATGACTGTAAAAATACATACATGATTTGTAACATAAGCAATGGTGTCACTGAGTCATTCAACATGAGTAAGTACACAAATATTTAATTGTGAAGAAGAAGAAAAAGTGGTTCAGATTTTTTGTTGTTTTGAAATGAAAGGAAATGTCCCTATTTATAGACAACCAATGGTAGTATGAACAAATATTTATTATGCCTAATCAGAAAGGTTATGAGTATTTGGAAAAGTTTCAATCCTTTAGAACGGTCAAACCTTTCATAAAAGTCACAACTTTTCATAAAAGCCACAACTCTTCATTAAATTTTTTTCATAAAAGTCACAATTTTTCATAAAGTATCGCAACTCTTCATTAAAGTCACAACTATTCGTAAATGTTACCACTTTTCATGAAAAGGCAAGACTAATTTTGAAAATAAATAAATAAAAAGTGAATTATGGTTTGTGGTGGCGCCACGTTGGTGGACATATATATATATATATATATATATATATATATATATATATATATATATATATATATATATATGATTGTTGTTATGTTCCAAGAGTTTTCTTATTAATAGTAAGTGAACAAATTGGCAATTGATGAAATAATCGATGAAAACTACATAAACTCTCAATAAAAAGAACTTGTATTCAATTTAAAAAAAAATTCTCATTCAAAATATAGAATTTAAATGACAAAACAATTACAAACCAAGGTAGGGAAAGGATAAATAAATAAATACAAATTTTGATATCATGCCTTCTAACTCATAATATGAGGACTCTATGAGTTATATATGTTGAGCTGGAGAAGGACTTAAATTAAACATTCATGTTGAACATGAAAGATGGAAATTTAATAATATGGAGGTGGTGGTGATGGAGAAGGTGATGACTTCTTGTAGTAGTCATTTTTTGACAAAGAAGGTACCTTGTATTCTTCTTTAGGCACGGAGGGCACCTTTGGAACATATGGAACCTTTTTGTAGTTATCTTCAGAAACTGATGGCTTCTTGTAGTTGTCATTTTTTGACAAAGAAGGCACCTTGTATTCTTCTTTAGGCACTGAGGGCACCTTTGGAACAAATGGTACCTTTTTGTAGTTTTCTTCTGGAATTGATGGCTTCTTGTAGTAATCATTCTTTGACAAAGAAGGTACCTTGTATTCTTCTTTAGGCACTGAGGGCACCTTTGGAACATATGACACCTTTTTGTCGTTATCTTCTGTAATTATTGGCTTCTTATAGTAGTCATTCTTTGGCAAAGATGGTAACTTGTATTCCGATTTAGGCTCTGTGGGTTCCTCTGGAACATATGGCACCTTCTTGTATTTATCTTCCGGAACTAATGGCTTCTTGAAGTAATCAAATTTTGGAAAAAATGACTCTTTATATTCTGGTTTAGCCATCGAGGGTACCTCTGGAACATATGACGTCTTCTTGTAGTTATCTTCTGAAACTGATGGCTTTTTAAAGTAGTCAGATTTTGGAAAAAATGGCTCCTTATATTCCGGTTTAGCCATTGAGGGTACCTTTGGAACATATGACTCCTTCTTGTAGTTATCTTTTGAAAATAATGGCTTCTTGTAGTAGTCATTCTTTGGCATGAATGATTCATGTTCGGGAACAAATGAAACTTTCTTATAGTTATCCTCTGAAATTGATGGCTTCTTGTAGTAATCATTTTTAGGCAAAAATGACGGCTTATATTCCTTTTCTGACTCTGAGGGTACCTTGAAGTCTTCACTGTTTACTACTGTGGTTGGTACTTTATTGTATGTTGAATCTGATGATTCATAAGAATTATAAGGTGAATATGCCATAGTGCATGTGGCAATCAAGAAAAATACCAAAACACAAGCAAATTGAAGCCACTGCTTCTTCATTTGGCTTCCCATTGAGAAGAATTGGATTCTAAGGCTAGATATATTTTTGTTTTTCTTTTTCTTGTGTGTTTTAGAATGGAGGAATTAGGATTTTATATAACATAATTAAGATGGTGATCTGATGATTTAAAAATCAAATAATCTAAACATATCAAAGATTTTGCCATTTTTTGGTTAATGCTGATCCACTAAGATTTTGAGATAATGGGAAGCCATAAACAATCCATACACATTTGCTTGACTCACCTATTCTTAAATTTTTAATCCAATATTTTGTTGACTTGCCAGAATGTTGTTTCTTTCTCTTTTTTAATTTTGGTTGGTATATTGAAAATTTGATAAAATTAATTTTTAAAAGTTGAGATATGTGTAGGCGTAAAAATATTGTTCATTATTTGGTGTCGATTAATTATATGTACTTGTTGAGCACAACTTATAATCCACACCATGGTATTGTACTTACTCTCTTTTTTTTAAAAAATAATAAAAAATCGATAAGCTATTCTTCGGGTGCCCACCGAATAAATTGCTCATGTACAATTAATTACTTGCAAATCATACCTGAGATGTAAGCTGTTTTGAGCAAATCCGTTGTGACAAATCAACTGAAAAAGCATTTGGTAGAAGAAATCGATCTCTGACCTCTGTTACCCTTGCGAGTTCCATACATACTTTTCATTACCAAGAATGACAATATTTTGGGTTTGATTAGTGATTGAGTCAAACTAATTATTTTTTACAATTTCTGAAAATATTATAGAAGTTTTGATATTAAAAATATTGATACTTTGAGCTCAAAACTTCTGCAATATAGATCAAATGCACCTAAAAAATCACTAAATGATTAATATTGAAGAGCTTATGAAAAATCCGTGATATTTTATCTTAGTGTAACATTTATCTCCGAGTTTCTTTTTATCTGATTAAAATGATTCATTACTTAATTCACTTTATTTCTTTTATCTCACGGAATTATATGTTTATAACAATAGCAATCGTTTTTTTTTTCTTCTTTCAAATTCTAATAGATTAGACAAATTGTATCGATTCTTTTGCGTAATAATATCAAAAGCATAATTCTTAGTTACCTATTTTTGAAGTATGTGATGGTTGTTATATTGCAGAGTTTTGTTATAAATAAATAAAGTGAACAAATTGTCAATTGCTGGAAGAATAGATGAAAACTACATAAACTCTCAACAAAAAGAACTTGTATTCAATTGAAATAAATAAGGGTAACTTTCGTATATAGCCACTCAAAATAATTTAATTACACTCCATGGCTATAGTTTGCTAATTCTACATTTTAAATGACAACATTTGTATATTTGGTATTATATATGCATTTATATAAAATGTTGAAATTTGAATATTTTTTTTAAAAAGGAAGGACAATAATTTTGATTGTGGAAAGGAAAACAATCACTTAATTGACATGATTATATCTCTTTACCAAATAGGATTCATTAATACGAACAACACCAGGAGTTCATGCTATCATTACCGCTCTGCAACTCAAACAAAAATTCAAACAATTTCATCATTATACAAGCAAACAAGTAATACAATGAATTCTACTCATCTATATGTATGTCGAATTTTCGTGCAGAAATATATATTTGATTTGTATTTTTGATTCGCATTCATCTAAATGAAGAACTTGAAAAAAAAACAGCAATTGAACTGATTTGTATATGTAATTATATACATTTTCCATTAATAATTGGAGTTTCATTCGAACAGTTGTTTGCAATTGTATTCTAATAGATCGAGAATTAACTAATTATTCGTGATTGTATAATTACTCCATTGATAATTGTAGTTTTGATTGAAGAATTTATTTTCAGTTGTATTTGAATAGATCAAGAGAGACGATTTAATATATGCAATTTGAGTACATAAATGTATAAAAGTAGAAATCAATTGTATAATCTACCGTAGCTTATGTCAAATTATATACGTTCACAATTGTATAAATCAGTTGGATATATATAACACTTCAAATACAAACACTTTATATACAAAATCTATTGAATATGTGTAACACTTAAAATATAAACATTTCATAAATAAAATCAGTTGAGTACGTATAAATACTTCATATATAGAATCAGATGAATACGTATAACACTTCAATACAAACACTTTATATACAAAATCAGTCGAATATGTATAACACTTCAAATTCAAAAACTTTATATACAAAATTTGTTAAATGCGTATAACACTTCAAATACGAACACTTCATGTACAAAATCAGTTGAATACGTATAGCACTTCAAATACAAAATACTTCATATACAAAATCAATTGAATACGTATAACACTTCAAATACAAAAAACTTCATATACAAAATCAGTTGAATACATATAAGTAGTTAATATGTATAAACATTTGAATACTTATAAATAGTTTTATAAAAAAAACTGTTGGTTATATATGTATAAAAGATGAAAAGAAATGTTTGGAAATCGTCCATTTTTGTTTGATTAAATTATATACCTCTCGTGACTCTCCTAAAGGATGTACCTTCATCCATAATCCAACTGAAAATCTGAAAATCAAAAGAAATCTCATTGATATACAAATACAGATTGAAAAATGATGAAATCACAAAAAAAAATGTAAAGAGAATTTAACTGTAAAAAACTTACCTATAAATGAATGAGTGAAAGTTTCAAAATTTAAAATCAATTTTAATTGAGAGAATAAATGAGAAAATAAGAGAAATTGATTGAAGAGAGAGAATGGGCTCATCTGTATTTAAGGAAAAAAGTATACGGTTATACAAAATAAGAAGAATTGAAAAGCGTAATTACCACAGAGATAATTGAGTCAATCAGTTTTTTGTTTTTAAAAAAGAAAAACTCTCACAATATTTTAGAAGTTCTGGCTTTAAAAAATTTCATACTTTGTGAGAATAGAACTTCTACAATATAGATCAAATGCACCTAAACAATAATTAAATGATTAAGTTGGAAGGGCTAATGAAAATTTTGTGATATTTTATCTCAAGTAGTGTAATATTTATCGTCGAATTTTTCTTTTTTGGATTGAAATGGTTCGCTTTATTTCTTTTATCTCCCAAGAATTATATGTTTATAATAATAGAGATCGTTTTTTTCTTCTTTTCAATTCTAATAGATTAAAAGAATTATATCAGTTCACCCAATATAATTCTTAGTGACCTATTTTTAAAATATTATCTTGACTAGTAAAATTACATGCGCTTCGCACGGAAATTTAATACCACAAAATTTAAAAAATATTACTTAAAATTATAGAGTCATTAAAACAAAAACACTATATTATCTTACATACAAGATTACGTAGTAACAAACACTAATAATGTAAAAGAAGATGATAATTATAATATCTTATCATTTATCCTTCAATCATCTTTAATTTGATTTTATAATTTATCTTTTTGCTTCGAATAAGTGTTATTATTTGATATTTTTGGGGATTCAAATAAACATCAATCAGAGATATTAGATTTTCTAATAAATAAACTAAATAACTACTGGTAAATGGATATATAAATTTTAAAAGGATGAAAAATGTGAATAAATATTCTAATTCTAACATGTAGAAAGTTCAACCCTACCTTTTGTTTTACATATATCATTTTAAAGTTCCTATTTAAATGTATCATAAGTAATTATTTAAATAAAATATTAAAGTGATAATATATTATATTGGACAACAATTCAGCTTCTTATATATATTTGAAAGGGAAAAATATTACACAAAGTATGTAGTTTGTTTAGGTTTTGTTTAAAAATCAACATACCAGAGTGATGAAGTTCAATTTGAAACTACACTTCTATTCCAATTGCAGTGTCAAAAAAATACATTTATTACTTCAAGAAAAGTATTTATAACTTGTAGCAAACTTGAAATATGTCCATACTTCATATTGAATATGAGCAATTAATTTATTGTATATTTATGTATATCTTTGGGATTAAAAGAAGCTCCTGTCATATTCCTCTATTGGTCATCCGGCACATTCGTGAACTCATATCAAAAGTTTATTTATTTTTATCTTTTTTCCTGGTTCATTTCCCACATCAAGGTGCGATAAAGTTCTTAAGGTCTTTATGGTAGTATAGATATTTAAGAATATTTTTTACCGGATCTTCAACAATTTCAGTAGAGAAAATTTGCGTGAATACTCAATTAATGTGTGTTATTTAATATGTACTAATAAATACTTATAACTATAACTTTGCAGAAACATAAACAACAAAGTTTAAAAGATGTACTAAAAAACAACAATTAATAACATAAGCATGAATTAATGACCATAAAAAAATACCAGGATCTGTAACAATAGGATGAAACAGGTAGAAAAAAATCGTACACAAATATTTAATTATGCAGAGGAAGAAGAAGTAGTTCAGAATTTTCGTTGTTTTAAAATGAGAGGAAATCCCTCTATTTATAGCTAGACAACAAAGGGTAGTGTGAACAAATGTTTGTTGTGCCTTATTAGAAATGTCACAACTCTTTAAAAAAGTCACAACCGTTCATAAAAGTCACAACTTTTCATAAAAGTGAAAACTCATCATATAAGTCGCAACTTTTCATAAACATCGCAACTTTTCATAAAAGTGAAAACTCATCATATAAGTCGCAACTTTTCATAAACATCGCAACTTTTCATTAAAGTCGCAACTTTTCATGAAAGGGGATGCTAGTTTTAGAAATAAATAAATTAAAGAGGAATCATGATTTGTGATGGCGCCACATAGGCTGGCCTAGGGTTCCCTTTTATATATATACTAGCAAAATTACCTGCGCTTCGTGCGAAAATTTAATATCACAGAATACATAAAATAATATTTAAAATTTATCGGTTTCTAAAATTAAAACACTAGATTATCTTATATAAAAGATTAATAATGTAAAGGAAAAAAAATTGGTACATCTCATCATTTATCCTTAATAACATAAGCATAAATTCATGACTGTAAAAATACATACATGATTTGTAACATAAGCAATGGTGTCACTGAGTCATTCAACATGAGTAAAGTACACAAATATTTAATTGTGAAGAAGAAGAAAAAGAGGTTCAGATTTTTCGTTGTTTTGAAGTGAAAGGAAATGTCCCTATTTATAGACAACCAATGGTAGTATGAACAAATATTTATTATGCCTAATCAGAAAGGTTATGAGTATTTGGAAAAGTTTCAATCCTTTAGAACGGTCAAACCTTTCATAAAAGTCACAACTTTTCATAAAAGTCACAACTCTTCATTAAATTGAAATTTTTTCATAAAAGTCACAACTTTTCATAAAGTATCGCAACTCTTCATTAAAGTCACAACTATTCGTAAATGTTACCACTTCTAGTTTTGAAAATAAATAAATTAAAGGTGAATTATGGTTTGTGGTGGCGCCACGTTGGCGGACATATATATATATATATATATATATATATATATATATATATATATATATATATGATTGTTGTTATGTTCCAAGAGTTTTGTTATTAATAGTAAGTGAACAAATTGGCAATTGATGAAATAATCGATGAAAACTATATAAACTCGCAATAAAAAGAACTTGTATTCAATTTTTAAAAAATTCTCATTCAAAATATAGAATTTAAATGACAAAACAATTACAAACCAAGGTAGGAAAAGGATAAATAACTAAATACAAATTTTGATATCATGCCTTCTAACTCATAATATGAGAACTCTATGAGTTATATATGTTGAGCTGGAGAAGGATTTAAATTAAACATTCATGTTGAACATGTAAATTAATAATATGGAGGTGGTGGTGATGCAGAAGGTGATGACTTCTTGTAGTAGTCATTCTTTGATAAAGAAGGTACCTTGTATTCTTCTTTAGGCACGGAGGGCACCTTTGGAACATATGGAACCTTTTTGTAGTTATCTTCAGAAACTGATGGCTTCTTGTAGTTGTCATTTTTTGACAAAGAAGGCACCTTGTATTCTTCTTTAGGCACTGAGGGCACCTTTGGAACAAATGGTACCTTTTTGTAGTTTTCTTCTGGAATTGATGGCTTCTTGTAGTAATCATTCTTTGGCAAAGAAGGTACCTTGTATTCTTCTTTAGGCACTGAGGGCACCTTTGGAACATATGACACCTTTTTGTAGTTATCTTCTGTTATTGTTGGCTTCTTATAGTAGTCATTCTTTGGCAAAGATGGTAACTTGTATTCCGGTTTAGGCTCTGTGGGTTCCTCTGGAACATATGGCACCTTCTTGTATTTATCTTCCGGAACTAATGGCTTCTTGAAGTAGTCAAATTTTGGAAAAAATGACTCTTTATATTCTGGTTTAGCCATCGAGGGTACCTCTGGAACATATGACGTCTTCTTGTAGTTATCTTCTGAAACTGATGGCTTTTTAAAGTAGTCAGATTTTGGAAAAAATGGCTCCTTATATTCCGGTTTAGCCATTGAGGGTACCTTTGGAACATATGACTCCTTATTGTAGTTATCTTTTGAAAATAATGGCTTCTTGTAGTAGTCATTCTTTGGCAAGAATGATTCATGTTCGGGAACAAATGAAACTTTCTTATAGTTATCCTCTGAAATTGATGGTTTCTTGTAGTAATCATTTTTTGGCAAAAATGACGGCTTATATTCCTTTTCTGACTCTGAGGGTACCTTGAAGTCTTCACTTTTGACTACTGTGGTTGGTACTTTATTGTATGTTGAATCTGATGATTCATAAGAATTATAAGGTGAATATGCCATAGTGCATGTGGCAATCAAGAAAAATGCCAAAACACAAGCAAATTGAAGCCACTGCTTCTTCATTTGGCTTCCCATTGAGAAAAATTGGATTCTAAGGCTAGATATATTTTTGTTTTCTTTTTCTTGTGTGTTTTAGAATGGAGGAATTAGGAGTTTATATAACATAATTAAGATGGTGATCTGATGATTTAAAAATCAAAATAATCTAAACATATCAAAGATTTTGCCATTTTTTGGTTAATGATGTTCCACTAAGGTTTTGAGATAATGGGAAGCCATAAACAATCCATACACATTTGCTTGATTCACCTATTCTTAAATTTTTAATCCAATATTTTGTTGACTTGCAAGGATGTTGTTTCTTTCTCTTTTTTTTTTATTTGGTTGGTATATTGAAAATTTGATAAAATTAATTTTTAAAAGTTGAGATATATGTAGGCGTAGCAAATATTGTTCATTATTTGGTGTCGATTAATTATATTTACTTGTTGAGCACAACTTATAATCCACACGATGGTATTGTACTTACTCTTTTTTTTTAAAAAATAAATAATAAATCGATAAGCTATTCTTCGTGTGCCCACCGAATAAATTGCTCATGTACAATTAATTACTTGCAAATCATACCTGAGATGTAAGCTGTTTTGAGCAACTCCTTTGTGACAAATCAACTGAAAAAGCATTTGCTAGAAGAAATCGATCTCTGACCTCTGTTACCCTTGCGAGTTCCATACATACTTTTCATTGCCAAGAATGACAATATTTTGGGTTTGATTAGTGATTGAGTCAAACAAATTATATTTTACAATTTCTGAAAATATTATAGAAGTTCTGATATTAAAAATATTCATACTTTGAGCTGAAAACTTCTGCAGTATAGATCAAATGCACCTAAAAAATCACTAAATGATTAATATTGAAGAGCTTACGAAAAATCCGTGATATTTTATCTTAGTGTAACATTTATCTCCGAGTTTCTTCTTATCTGATTAAAATGATTAACTACTCGATTCACTTTATTTCATTTATCTCTCAGGAATTATATGTTTATAACAATAGCAATCGGTTTTTTTTTTCTTCTTTCAAATTCTAATAGATTAGACAAATTGTATCGATTCTTTTGCGTAATAATATCAAAAGCATAATTCTTAGTTACCTATTTTTGAAGTATGTGATGGTTGTTATATTGCAGAGTTTTGTTATAAATAAATAAAGTGAACAAATTGTCAATTGTTGGAAGAATAGATGAAAACTACATAAACTCTCAATAAAAAGAACTTGTATTCAATTTGAAATAAATAATCCTCCGGAAATATTGAAAATACGATATAATTTAATTTAATGATAAAATAATTTACCTTCATAAATCATATACAATCATTTCTTGAACACAAGTACTTGAAATTACATGTTATTATTCCATAAAGATTGATTATTTCCTTATTTCAATTAACGTGACACTCCTTCCTTTTTATAAGTCCATTCCATAAAAAATGTGACCTTCTATATAATTGAAAATAATGTAACTTTAAGCTGTTCATTTACTCTTAATTAAATGATTATAGTCTCACAAAAAGTCAAAGGGTGGTTTAGATAATAAATTTAATCTCATTTCCTTACGTGAGTTGGGTGAGCTTTCATTTTTTGCATTGAGGATTATTTAAGTTTTTATACTTATTATCAGTGTTTTCAAAAATATTTTTATGGTCAGTTTCAGGGTGAGGCTTACTAAAAATGTTTTGGGATGCAAATTGAACACGTAGATTCACAGGGTGTAAGTCCTAGAATTTTGGGCGTAAGCCCCGAGCGTAAAAATGCAAGTCCTGGGCGTATAAATGTATGTCTGGACGTTAAGCTTTTTTTAAAATTATTTTTAAATCTTGTTTTGCGTTATTTCATTTTATTATTGGTATAATGATATTTCTCAAAAGAAAAATTTAATTATAAAAGTTTTTTTTCTTCATTATAGATTATTAATACTTATCTCAAATAAAAATCATAATATTTTTCTATATATTATAGGTTATTTATTAAAATTTATTTGTAAAATTATTGAAAGTTTTACTTTTACTTATTTTCTTAGTTATTATAAAATTGAATATATATATATGAAACTATGCATCGTAGATCCATGAGACTTACAGTATCCATGTCTCGGGGAACGTCTCGCCTCACGGCAGGGGTGGACCCACATGCACCATGAGGGTGCACGTGCACCGGTAACTTTTTTAACAAAATCGAATATGTATATATAGACAGTTCATTAAACGATAATATATATAACTGTGCACCCTAACAACCTAAAGTTGTTGTGGGTGCACTGGTCGAAGGCGCCTTTGGGAAGCGCAAGATCGCTGGATCAAATCTCGGTAAAGGTAAGTAATTTATTTACTTTAAATTTAGGTTTTTCTCTTTTGAAAAAAAAAGTTGTTTCATTGTCTATTCATTTTTTAATTGAATTTAAAAATAAAATTTTTTTCTTTTAAAAAAAAAATGTTGTTCCATTGTCTATTCATTTCTTAATTGAATCTATATATATATATATATATGATCTGGATCTAGAAGCGCTGATGTGGCATGCCTCTAAGGGCTGCATTTTATTTATTTATTTGAGTTTTTTTTTTTTTAGCTTTTTTTCATTTTAAAACATAAAATATTATTTAATATTTTTGCAGAATATTAAAACATAGTATTTAGTCACTCCATCATTAAATCATACACATAAAAGCTTCAGTTATCAAATTCTTACATTAAAAATATTTTCCTTAATTGTAAAATTTAAGAAATATTATTCTTTACACTTAATTAGAGAATTTGAAAAGTATTTTAACATTAACTTTTGAATACTATATAAATACATACCATTAGATTGCTACATGTTGGACATGCGATTGTTTTTAAAAGACGAAAGTCAAACGGATATGATGGTGTCGAGATAACCATGGATTTCTGCGCGGCTGATCGAAGAAGACTACTGGATATGGAGTTTTGAAACCTCTGAAGCTCTTCTCATTCTTCTGCATTTGTTTATTTACTTTACTTTTTTAAATTTTAGTTAGTGCTATAGTTTATTTTCCTTTTTGATTATTGGGAACCGATCCACTTTTGGAATTGGTAGTTGTCCATTTTAGTTAGTGCTATAGTTGTTACATATTTTAATTGTTTATTTTCACTAATCTATGAAATCTGGGGAAAAAAATATATCAAACTTCTCATCATTATTACAATTTATTAATTTTCATCTTTCTTTATAATTACGACAATTTATTATTTTTATTTAAATTCTTTTTTCTATCTTCTATTTTTAAAATTTTCTTAAAAGAAATGTATTTAACTCTAATCCTTATTACCATAATTTAACATTGTACCTTTTATTTCTATTTTTAAAAAAAAATATATATGTTTTATTTATGTCTCCTTTTTATTACCATAAATATATTCTCCCCATTAATTTTCTCTCAATTAATTTCATTTAATTTGTTGTGAAATGTTGAAGAAATTAAAATATCTTATTTTTCATCATTAATAAAATATTATTAGTTAATTTTTCAAAAACATTTCTTTCCTTCTCCTAAATTTCTTTCATTTATTAAAAAAATAAAACACTTCTTAAATTCTGATAAATCTCTATCACAACCATTTTAAAAGATTTTTTTTTTTTTGTAATTTGTCATTTTTGTGAGAAATTTATTTATAGCTTATTCTTTTTAATTTTTAAACTTCATCTTTTTTTTGAGTGGCAGGAGTTTAGTTTTTCTTTTGTGAAAATAAATATATATATATATATATATATATATATATATATATATATATATATATATATATATAAACTACAAAAATAAAAGGTAATAAGAGAAATATAGGGAAGAAAAATATTTAAGAAATATATTTTTATGAGTAAGCAAAACGGTAGCATTTGAATTTCTTATTTTTGGAAAAGTATAACTGATTTTTAATTAATAATTGATCTTTTGTTTTTTAATTTTCTTTTTTTTTTCTTCATTTAAAATTCAATTCTTTAATTTTATTAATTATATTAAATAAAATGTTAAGAAACTAAAAAGTCATTTCTTTAATATAAGTTTTAATGATATTTATTTTCATTACATTAACTTTTTATTTTTCTAATTTCTAAAGTAATTAATAATTATATTGATATTTAATATTATAGTCGTATAGATAAAGATAGTCAAATTTTATAGAAATCATCATATTAATTTTTTATTGTTATCTTTTCGAGAGATATTGTTAGATTATGTAGAAATTATCACATTGATTTATTTTTTTTTGGCTGTTTTTATATTCTTTATGTTTATTATTTGCGTATTTAGTTTGACTCAAAAAAATAAGATACAAATTATTAAATTATGATCAACCTATGGAGTGGATGTTAGTAAAAACTCTAAAGATTAATTATGCATTAAATTTATATATTATTCTTTACTATAAAAATCAAAGTCTAACGATTATATTGCAAACACATCTTCATTTATATGATACTTAATAAAATTATTCATAACTTATCATTATTTATAATCGCGCGAAGCGCGAATAAATTTACTAGTTATATGAATAAAGAAGAAGAGAGAAGGTATAAAACTTGTAATATTATTGATGATACACAATCAAATCATAAAAATAACAGTACAAAATTATTTTGTTATATTTTAATGAATTCAATACAAATTATTATTATTCTGACCGTTCAATATAAGTGTTATCTATATAGGAATATTAAATGAAAAATATATAAATATTAATTCATTAGAGGCAAAAGTAAATAAAATAAAATAAAAAGAGGTTTTTGCTATTGAATGAGAAATGACCATTAATAAAATGAAAAGAGGTTTTTAGTAAATGGAAAATGACCATTATTATATTACATCAACAATATATCTAGTTTAAAAATAAATAGAAGTCCAATACAATTCTAAGCAAAATATAACACTTCTAAGAGTTCTAGAAAATCTACACTTACAAGTATTCTTCACCATATTTAAAGTCCACTTACAGTATCTCGCATAAATTGATAAGTTCTTCTTTATAAGCGTATTTTTTTGTGAGATTTATTGTTGATTCTTGTGATTTGAAATGGATAGAGTTTTGATGAAACATAATTCTTCTCAACCAAGTTATAGGTTTAGAGACAATTCTTCGCATTTTATAGATGAATTTGATTTGCAATCACTTAAATCGGATCCTCGAGAAAGAATATCCATTGATAATTATAGTCCTAGAATACGAGATGAAGTGAGAAGACATTATATTCAACAAGACCCTTGTCAACCGGATATTCTTGATAAAAAGTGAATTGTATTTTTTTTAATTTTATAATTTTTTAATTATAATGTTCATTATTGCTTAAAGTGAAATAAAATAATAAAATTTACTATTAAAAATTTATTGAGGACTCAAAATTTTCGAAGGCCTTAGCAGGGTGCTCCTCTAACCTTACTCTTAAGTCACTCCTAGCCTTACCCATGAGCCACTTTTAGTGGTGCCCCCCTATTTTCAAATCCTGGGTTCGCACGGTCCCACCTTTTAAAACATTGCTTATTATTGTGTGGAAATTGAAACGTGATTAATGCAGCTTAATTCAGTGTGATTAGTCCCTATTCCTTGACTATTATCGTTTTAAATTTTTACCATGCGTGTACTTCCTCCTATTCAAAGTAAATAAATTATTTGGGTATCACGCACACCTTATAAGAGAATAATTTATTAATATTTTTTATTTAACTTTTTCACAAACTATTCTTAAAGATATAGATTGTTTAAAACCTAGATATAAAAAATAGATAACTTTAAGAAAACCTACACCCAAAATGTTTTAGGTGGAATGGTACTACAGTTTATTACATTCCAAATATGAAAAAAATCAAATGTAAAAATTGACCAATGAGTTTATATAACTTCAACTTTAAATCAATCTGATTGTAAATCATGATTTTGTAACGAATTCAAAATATTAAAGTGAAAGCAAGGACTTAAGTATATGAGAATTAATATTTGTGTGTGTATCACTAATTTGAAATTTCAACGTCAACACTCGTGCAAGGACTTGAGAAAACAATAACATTCTCATTCTTCATTTGTAGTTGCCTTTCTTGACCTAACTTTAATTTCTCTGGTCTTTGTTTTATCTAACTGAGGTCTAGTGTGATTAGACTATTGTCATATGTTGTAGTTTCCTTGATATTTCATGGTAAACTAGAGTACTAGGAGGAGGATTATTGGGTAACGCCAATATTCTGCCAATGGAGAGCCTGAAGTGATAGGATCACCGGAAAAACTCCAGTCAGAATCATGGTCAAACATGACGCTTAATGAGTTTGGTTAGAAAAAGTTGTATCCTTAGCTATTATCGCTAGGTGTTGGGAGGGGGATTGGTGGGTCACACCAACACTCTTGCCTATTGCAAACCTCAGGTGATGGGCTGGGCCGGGATAGCCCAAACAAATTATAATACAACACGATGCTTGCTTGATAGATATGAACTTACTTAAAAATAATACTCCTCTTGTTCTAATTTATTTGTCTTACTAGCCTTTTTTAAAAAGAATGATTCTTTATTTATTTTTTTTAATTTCGTGTCAATTTAAACTACAAACAAATAAATTAAAATAGAGAGAGTAAAACTTTAACAATTACCTATAGCTTTTCACATGATTGATAACCAATTGGTCCTAATAGTCAAATAAATGAAATTTTAAGAGTTAATCAAACCATTAGCCTCTTGTTCTCTACTTCTATAAAGAGAGAGGAAATGGGAGAGAGAAATCTCCAACCACTTCTTTTAGGTATTTTGCTCCTCCCCTTCTTCTTCTTCTTTTATAGAGAAAAATGGGAGGTGGTGGTAATATGTCTGTTCCAACAACGAAAACCGAACAAAAGAAAAATCCTCTACAAAGAGTGCCAATTTCAAAGCCCCCTTTTACACTTAGTGACATCAAGAAAGCCATCCCTCCTCACTGCTTTGAGCGGTCTCTCATTCGCTCATCCTACTATCTTGTGCATGATCTCATATTGATATACATCTTCTATTACATCGCGTCCACTTACTTCCATGCCCTTCCATCTCCATACTCTTACCTAGCATGGTTCGCTTATTGGATTGTTCAAGGTTGTGTTTCCACAGGTATATGGGTCAATGCCCATGAATGTGGTCACCAAGCGTTTAGTCATTACCCGTTGATAAATGACACTATTGGTTTTATCCTTCACTCAGCACTTTTAACACCATACTTCTCATGGAAATATAGTCATCGTCGTCACCACTCTAATACTGCTTCCCTTGAGAACGATGAAAACTATGTTCCCAAAACCAAATCAGAACTAAAATGGTTCACCAAAGCATACGCGAATAATCCATTAGGACGATTATTCATACTTGTATTTACCCTCACCGTTGGCTTACCTTTATACTATGCCATAAATGTGGCTGGAAGACCTTATGATCGCTTTGCAAGTCATTATAATCCATATAGCCCTATATATAATGATCGTGAAAGGCTACAAATTTACATTTCTGATGTAGGTGTGATTGCAACTAGTTATGTATTGTATCGCGTTGCATGCACACAAGGGCTAACTTGGCTTGTATGTATCTATGGGGTACCCCTCCTAATTGTGAATGGATTCATAGTGTTGATCACGTTTTTGCACCATACACACTCTTCATTACCACATTACGATTCACGCGAATGGAATTGGCTACGAGGAGCTCTAGCTACGGTAGATAGAGACTATGGTGTGTTAAATTACTTCTTCCACAACATTGCGGATACTCATGTTATGCATCATCTATTCTCATCGATTCCACATTACCATGCAATAGAGGCAACAAAAGCTATCAAACCAGTATTAGGAGAATACTACCAATATGATGGTACCCCAATTTATAAGGCAGTGTGGAGGGACTTCAAGGAGTGCATCTATGTTGAGAAAGATAAAGAATCTCAAGAAAAAGGTGTTTATTGGTACAAAAACAATATTTGAAAGTTTAGTTACATGGAATAGTTAAACGTTTTGGATTGTGTATTTTCATTACTTTTGTATCTTGGTATTAGTTCTGAACCAATCCCACCATGTTTCACTACTATAAATAAAGATTTTTTCGACAACAAGAGTGAGAAATTTGTGTTGTAGAAAATGATTTTTTCACTCATTTTTCACCGAATCAACTCATTGAAAAATAGGTTCCCCTAAAATAGTGGGTAACTTCTTAGTTTTTTTGTACGAAAATAATATTATATTTTTTTCTCACGTATACAATCAAAAAATCATTGGGAATCCACTAAACATTTTTGAGTGGAAATAGTAATTTTTAGTAGTGCGTATATTAGGTTCTCATCACATGCTACACTAAAGAACAATATTACTATCGACAGTGGTGCATCGATGAGACTATTTCACCCTTAACGATAGTTCTCGAGTTCGAGCCTTGGGTATGGACAAAATCTTGTGAGGAGTGTCACCCCCAAATGGGCCTGCAGAGCGCGATTCAAATTTTTAAAGCTCCAATGTGAGCTCCGAACATAAAGTGAAAACAAATAAAAAACAATAGTGTTATTATAGAAATAAATAAAATTTACATCCAACAAGTATGAGGAAAATATACAAATATTCGATTTTAGGGCCATTATTTAAGCTATAGCCAAAGTTAATAAGTTTTACAAGTTCAGTATAATGCTTGTGAAACCAAACTTCAGACGTTACCCATCAGAAATTTAATTTGCCTATGGCCAAACTTCTTGTCAAAGGCAAACTTCCAACATATACTACTGAAAGTTGGCTTGTCAAAATCACATTTAAGATATTCATACCTAACTTGTATTTGATATGTTATCAAACACATTATATTGTCTAGGAAAATATTACTAATTACCGACATATTATATGATGGGTACCGTATTTAACACAGATAAAAAAACAACAAATTAGAATAAAATAGAAACCTTATACGTATATAAACAAATATTCGACACCACAAAATCCATTGTGTTCTTAAGAAATTTAACTTCACTCATGCAGGAACGGCTCAACATAATTCGAGGCCTAAAGCGAAATTTTTAATTAGAGGCTTACAACTTTTTTAAAAGTTATTTGTATTTATTTATTTATTAAAATATTTAGATGTAAATTATTACTTAATATCTTTTTTATAAATGATTTTTTAAATACTTTTTAAAATATTATTTTTAAGCAAGATTTTATCAATTTAACATTGAAAACATCATTTTATTGAGAAAATTATTATATGAATCGAAAATATAGTTCTATAAGTAATAAGTTGATAAATTTTAAATAAAGATAAGAGTTAGAATTATTGAATCTGGTTCAAAAAATTGATAACTTGATTATCCTACTTTAATATAAAAATTACAAAAAAATAAAAGAATATTTGTAATTTACTTTGTTCAACACTTTTCAGCTATTGATTCATATCTTTGACAGAATATTACTCTAACTATCACAGATTTGAAGTAATATAGTGCATAAGGGGTTAAAAAGATTTAAAAAATGTGAGTACTAGCAAAGAATATATATATATATATATATATATATTCCTTTTATTATGAATAATTAATTATTTTTCATGAAAAAATTAAACATGCACTACACCATTTTAGGTCTACAGCCACACTAATTCTGGACTACACTTTTAAAGTGTTGCCTAAAGTATTTTTGGGGACGCTTTTGAAATGTAGCCAATTTTTTTAACTTTTAGTAATAATAATATTGGCAACACTTGAATAGTGTACTCTATAATGATATAAGCTACACTTTATAAGTGTTGTTACAATATGATATAATTGACAACAATTGTTTTACATATATGGTCACATTTTTAAAGTGTCCTAAATTTATTTTTGAAAAAATAACACATTATAAGTGTGGCCTTAAAATTTTCACCAAAATTTTATATTCCCTCCAACAATTTTAACTCTCCCTCCCATTTTTATTGGCTAAAAAAAATAAACATTAATAACAAAAATCATTTAGACAAAACTTACTCTTTATCTAAAACTCACGCTTTCTCTGTTGAAGAACGTTACTTTCTCTACTGAAGAACTAACTCAACTTTCTCTGCTGAAGAACACATCGCGCGAGTGAAGATCGAGCTGAAGGTCAAGGTGACGAGCTGAAGATCGAGCTGAAGAGAACGTCACTCACCTTTCTCTTCTCTGATTTCGTCAAGCGTATGGTACATCCTCTTCTACCACAGCGATTTCAGCAAGCTAAGTTATTGAATGATTTTTTTTTTAGAAGGAATTGATTGGGATTGTTGGCAAGATGAATTGAAGCTAAGTCTCTCTGTCACACTTTTCTCTTAGATTTCTCGTTGAAGAACTTGATTTGAGACAGATTTATGGCTGGAGAACTGATGAGCTGAAGATAATCTCCCTAAATAATACGATTTCCATAATAGTTCTTGTTGAAGAACACGATTTTGTTGGAATAGGGTTTACCGGGTAAGAATTCTATCTTTGTATGTCTACATTTTAGCTTTAGGATTTTGATGTTCTTGTGTTTTTATACAATTTTTGGGAGTCTAGCTCGTAATTTAGCTTTATTAGTTGATTTCTGGGTGCCCTGAGCCTTAATAACGAAATAAGTATAAATGAGTTGATTCTTCACTTGAAAATTTCTTTTTTCTTAGGCTTATAAGTTGATTAAGGCTTAAATCGTCCATGATAGTTTACGAAGTTTGAGTTCATGTAATCAATTTTGAACTCTTACAATGGATATGCTTTGAGTTCAAACATGTACCTACCAAACACATTAAATGATAAGTTTAGAAATTCAATTCATGACTTAGCCGAGGGAACCACACGATGCATTGTACATAATCCCGCAGCTTCATCCATCCACCAGTTTAGTGAATAAATGAAAAAAGAAGGAGTGGCTAATAGCTAGCCACTGGATGGGAAATGGGGATGTGTTTGTGTTTTTATTCCTGTACCACGAGTTGAAGTCTGTGTGTCAATATTAAAATAGTTTATATTTCTGGATTTTGTGTCGTACTGGTTTTTGTAGGCTCAAACTAATAGTAATAGAGTTAAACTTCTGTGCACAGACATGTAAATTGCTAATGAGCTCGACCAAACATGTAAATTGCACTCTAGCTACTCCCCTGCTTGCTGCCTCCCGCCTCCCACCAACATAGGTACTAGATATCAATTTTAGTCGGATTCTTTAAAAATATTGTGTATGATTGTTGGATCTTTCAATTGCAATTTTTTAAGGATTCGATACGTGTGTGACAATATTTTTAGAGTCTGAGCAACATAAACAGATAACTTTGTTCATCTAGTCTTGAACAAATGGAAAAAAATCAACTAGTATTGTTATTTCGCTAGAATCTATATACGAGAACTTAGGATTCTCAACTCGCTTCGTTGACCCTTAGGTCACACTCCATAATTGTTACAATTATCTGTATGCTTTGTTGCTTCTGGGGAAAAGTGCAGTCTTCATTTTATCTTTTTTGTTGGTGTGGTGGGGGGATGCTCATTCTGCTTGATTATTGTCATAGGAGTATCTCTTTAATGGTAGTTTTCTTGTATAGACATTTGGTATTGTAATATTTTCTTGCTTGGTGAACTTATATATATACGTATAGTATAGAAAATTGCCAACAGAGATTTCATTTCTTGATGTTATAGTATAACAGTCAGATATACTGTGTATGTCATGTTTGATTGGTGACCTCACAAATATAGTATATTAGCTGCTATTATTGGTAAAAGTACAGTGATAGCCTAACATGCTTTAACTATTAGTGTATATAACTTAAATCCTTAGTAAAACAATTGTCTCTACGTCTTTAATTGCTTTATTGCTTTTTCTACTTTCAACTTGAGGATTATGCTTTCTCCCTTTTCTGCTAATTGTTGATAGCGATAATAGAATAGAAGTAGAAGATTTGTTTTTGTAAGATGCACAACATGTTGAGTTTTGGATATTGTTGAAAGTGAGGCTTGCTTCATCTAAGTTTTAGATGAATTAGGAGAAGCCGATGCAAACTAGATGGAGAGAAAGATTTGGATGATGCCAAAGCCTGTCCTATTTGATGAAATAGATCCCAAAGATAAGCAAATAGAAAGTAACTTTAAAATTTCATTACATGTCAAGTTCTTGCATACAAATTAAAAGTAAAGTTCTTGTGTTTCCTCCTGATTAAAAGTAAAGCATGTCCTTAAAAGTGTCCATCTCTGTTGCCTTCTTTTAGCAGGAATGACATTTTTTGTCTCTGGCTTTGTCATACTTGAGTTCTGTAAATGTGTTTGCACTGAATATCATTGTTGTGTAGTATTACTGAATAATGTCCAGCTTAAAGTGTGGCTTAAAGTCAAAAAGTGTGGCCTTTTATCAAAGGCCACACTTTTTCATAGCATAAAATGTTTTAGTGATGATTTTTTATTTTATAGAAATTTGAGGCCCCCATTTTGGCAGTGACCTAAAAAAATATATGGAAGAGCCGGCACTGCCTCAATGTACTTAAGATTGTTGATTACTTCCTTCTAAAATAAAACGAATATATATCACAACAAAATCACACAAAGACTCGACTTAAAACTCCTTTATATATATAAAACGAAGAAAAGTAATATGAAAAGGAGATATTCAGTAACTTCAACGAACTCAACAATTAACAACAAAATCACACAAAGACTCAACTGAAACTCATATATATATATATATATATAAATTTTTGTAGATCTTTTAAATTATTTAATTTATCTGGCATGTCTAGAGCTTTTTTAGCTATATGGGGTTGTAGTTTAATCTTTCCTTCTCCTAATGTAATTCCTAAGAAGTTTATATAATTCTTACATAGTTCTATCTTCTTTTTGCTAATTATTATTCCATTATTAACAAATAACCTAAATACCGTTTGTAAATGTCCTAAATGTTCTTTTATATCTTTACTAAATACTAATATATCATCTATATATATATATATATATATATATATATATATATATATATATATATATATATATATATATATATATATATATATATATATATATATATATATAATCATTGTACGGATTGAAACAATCTTCTAGACAATGGTACAAACGATTTGACAAGTTTATGTTGCAGCAAAGGTACATAAGAAGCAAATACGATCATTGTGTGTATTTGCGCAAGCTTGAAGATAATTCCTTTATATATCTTCTGCTATATGTTGATGATATGTTGATAACTTCTAAAAGTCAAGAGGAAATTGAGAAGCTAAAGATTCAACTAAGAAATGAGTTTGAGATGAAGGATTTGGGTGAGGCAAAGAAGATTCTTGGCATGGAGATAAAAAGAGATAGACATTCAAAGAAACTCTATTTATCTTAGAAAGAATATTTGAAGAGAGTACTAAACCGATTCGGTATGAATGAAAAAACGAAGTCGATTAGCACTCCGCTTGCTCCTCATTTTAAGCTTAGTGATGCTATGTCACCTAAGAATGAAGCTGAACGAGAATATATGTCAAGAGTACCATACGCTAATGCTATTGGTAGCTTGATGTATGCAATGGTTTGCACAAGGCCAGATATTTCACATGTTGTTGGAGTTGTAAGCAGGTACATGCACAATCCTGGAAAGGTTCATTGGCAGGCTGTAAAATGGAATCTATGGTATATATATATATATATATATATATATATATATATATATATATATATAGTACCATACGCTAATGCTATTGGTAGCTTGATGTATGCAATGGTTTGCACAAGGCCAGATATTTCACATGCTATTGGAGTTGTAAGCAGGTACATGCACAATCCTGGAAAGGTTCATTGGCAGGCTGTAAAATGGAATCTACGGTATATATATATATATATATATATATATATATATATATATATATATATATATATATATATATAACAAAGGATAGTAATATGAAAAAGTGATATTGTGCTCTATCAGAAAAGTCACTATCTATTAGAAAAGTTATAACCTATTGAGAAAATCACGATTCATTGAAAAAGTCAGCACTCACCCCCATTGAATGTAAAAAGAGACTATTCATGTTGCATTCCTTCTCTTGATGTCTTTTTATAAAAGAAAAAAACATCATTTTCGGAGGATACTCCTCTGCACTAATAATCTCTCCAGTTTCTCCAAGTACTACCATATATAGTTGACATGTGTATTTAATTTTTTAATGGACCAGATTAATTTTTCTGACCAAATTCCGTTAACCATGGTTATTAGTAATTCTCTCTCCTCTCTCCTCTCTCCTCTCTCCTCTCACCTCTCTTTCTTTCTCACTTTTTTTTTATCAAATATCATTAGTCATGGTTATTAGTAATTCTCTCTCCTCTTATTCCTTTCTCAATCATGAAAGAAACACTTCTTCCCCCTTCAAAACTCTCTGAAAAATAGAGCAATCAAACATCATTCGCGTAAATCAAACAATTGAAAATTAAAATTACATCAATATTTTAATGATTTTACACTTACATATGAACAACTAGGGAGAGTCTCAAAAGAGAGATTGAAATGGAGTGATTATCCCCAATTAAACATTATCATTATAAATACCACAAGAAAAGAAGAACCAAAAAATAAATGGAGAATTTCACCGGACAAAAAAGTATATGAAAAAATATTTTTCTACCCATTTTTCGTGCCTTTTCCAGATCCTTTAGTTAGCTTTGGCAGAAACTCCAAATTGAAAAAAAATGATGTTACGAAGAAGACGATAGAGTTTTGTGGAACCAAGCTTCAAAGAAGTAGTCTCATGGGTTGAATTTTTTAAATTTTATAACTCAAGTTCATCCTTTGAATTTTGTCTTCTTTAATTATCACAGTGTGAAATTAATGAAAAGGAAAAGTGATTTGTTGTTAACAAAGCAAATTCTTTGCTGAAATGTTTGTTGCAAAATTAAGTAAGAAAGAAAGAGATGAGAGAAGAGAGAGGAGAGAAAATTACTAATAACCATGATTAATGGTATTTGATCAAGAAAATTAATCTGATCCATTAAAAAATTAAATAGACACATGTCAACTGTATAAGAGAGCACTTGAAAAAATTGGAGAGATCATCTTCCATCATTTTCAGTTCACACATTATAAAACACATGATCCAAGAAATATCTTTTCAGTACTGTGAAATCTCAGCAATGAAAGGAGAATCAAAATCTCAGTTACAATCAACTATTTAAGTCATACTATTCACATAATAAATATACTATTCACCAGGTCCCTTTGACAATAACAGAAAAAACAGTAGTAATAATATTTAAAATGGAAAACGGCCTAAAATATTTTTAAATTATGGCTTTTGGTATAATAATATGAGCAACTTTCATATAAAGTAAACATAAAAATCATTTTTATATGTTATATCTATAGTTTGCATAATTTTGATTCAGAACTTTATGTTTGTTATGGCTATCAATATGTATATTTCGCAATACATATATAAAAGAAGCAATTGAATAATCTATTTTAATATACATATACAAAAGAATCAATTATATAATCTGTATAAAGCAAAAAAAAAAAGAAAAAAAGAAAATCGGCAACGAAGATCTGTATTTGTATAATCATAAGTGTATAGGACGAAAATATATGTATTTATATTTGTGTATACAGTTTTCTCTCGCTTTATACAAACATAAACGCAATTTATACATTTGTATTTGTATAAAGTGAGAGAGCGAGTGACAACGGCGAGCGAGATTTGGGAGAGTGGCGAGCGGGATCTTGGAGAGGGTAGAGAGGGGAACGAAAAGATATGTATGTATACAATTTTCTCTCGCTTTATACAAACACAAACGCATTTTATACATTTGTGTTTGTATAAAGTGAGAGATCGAGGCGAGGAGAGACTACATAACGAGAAACGAGAGTGGCGAGCGAGAAATTCAGGGAGAGAGACAAAATGACAATAGTAAGCTATGTGTTATAATTAAATCAAAATGTGGTTATAGCATTTAATTTGAATTAATAGTTTGCTATTTTATATAATTTTTACTAATAATATCCTTCGTTTACTTTTCCGGTCAAATATCCCTGACGTCAATCTTTTGGCTCTAAATTACCCTTCTTTTTAACAGTTCTATCTGAAAATATTATGTATAACTTACATAAATCCCATAGTGTAAGATCTAAATTACATTTTATCCCTACTTTTTTCTATTTTACAAAAATCCCTTAAAATATCAATCATTCGGATACATAAGTTTCATCCGGATACATTAATTGTGATACATTATAAAACTGTCTATTGCGCTTAATATGGAATATTAATCTAAAATTGATTTTTCCCCATAAATCACGCAGAATTGATTTTCTTTCCCACAAATTATGCATAATTGATTGATATTAATTCATTCCATTTGTAACAACTTCACAAAATTCAAAAATCAAATTATCATCTTCTCTATTAATTTGAAATCTTGAATCTCAAATCCACCATTGTTGATGATTGGACATTCGATTCACGTTTTTAAATCATAAATTCAAAATCGTCGAGTATAAAAAAAGTCGTTCAAAACATAAAAAAGAGACATGAACTTCTTTTGATGGTTTTAGCAAATGGATCAAATCAATTTCCAAGAAACAATTTTGTAAATTCAATTGTTGGAGAAAGAGAGAGAGTTACTGCTGCAAGTGGATTTCGACACTAAAATAGGGTCAACTTTATGTGCAGATGAAGAATATATCAGGTGTTCCAGTTATCAAATTTCATGAAGTGAAGTGGAAGAAAGAATTATTGATACAATAAATATGGAGAAACGAATTGAGTCCTACAGAATCAACAAATTAATAATTTCGAATTTCTTCTCTTTGTTCATCGAAAAATCTTTTAAACTTATCGACAATTGTATTGATACAACATAAACCTATCGATCTTGTTGAGACATTCCACAATATGAGAAAGTGAGGTGAGGTATGAACGATACAAAAGTGATGAAATTATTGTTAGTTAAAATATATATTTTGTGAATCTCAAATCAGTCATTGCAGCAGAGTTAGAGGTCGATGAATTGAGATTTTTTTTTGAAGATCTGATACATTGTTGATGTGAAGAAACAATAGATTGATTTTCAATGTATCAACTATTTATTGATACAACAGACAAAAAGGCTGAAGAGATACATAGTTTTGATGGATCATCCATATCGTTTATAATGTTTGTTGTGTAGTCGTTTTTTGATTTGTGTTTTCGAGATGGCTAGATTTATCAATACATTACTATATATGTATTTTGCTTAAATTGATTGTATTTCTACTAGATACATTAAATAAGTACTTGTTGCCTATAAGATGTTAGGTTTGAGATACATTACTGTGTGAATTGTGATAGTTGTCATGTATTAGATATATTTAATATAAATTTGAGTTTACGTATCATGCTTAAAAATTAGCGTATGATACATTACTATTTGAGTATCTTATTTTATTTCAGAAGTATTATATCTTATAAAAAGATACATTATACATGAAATTGTTGCCAATAACATTTTTTAGTGCGTTGATATGTATATGATACATGTAATAAAGTTTGAGAATAGTTAAATATGATATTTATTGTGTATCATGTACATATCAATTCATTTGATACACGATGCTTTATCTATAGAATAATAGGGTTTATGTATCAAGTGTATTTTTTGGTTAGTATGTACAATCACATAATCTTCAAATTTAAATAAGTCTAAAATTTAACACTATAAATACATAACAACAATTGATACACGATAGATTATACAATTTGAACAAAATGTATTGAGCATGGTGATTTGTAATGTATCACAATGTTAAAAGGAAGGCATTATACATTAGTTTAAGAAAATAAAAATAACTAGATACATTAAAAATATGAATCTATATATCAAAAAAGATGAATAAAAAAATGGAAAAAAAAACACAACAATTTGATCTGCTTTTGCTTCTCCTTCTCCTTCTCAACATATCGATAATGTATCAGATTGTTTTTGCATTTGTGGTAGTCTATTGAACACAATAAAAACCTTGTCAATACATTGTCATAGCACCGACATTTGGAGGAGGACGAGATGGACCACAAGATCTCATATTAGTATTAGAAGAATTTAATCGAGTAAAACTCAATATTAAATGAAGGGGTCTGACTCAGATGTATCGAAAAAAAATCTGGAAAAAAACGGAAGAAGAAAATGGCGAAGAAAAAATCCTACATATTCAGATGTTTGGAATTGATTTGACTAGAGAGAGATTCCTTTTGAAAATCAAATTACTTTAAAACTTGTAACTGCTAAGAATGTGGAGTGAATTTAGGGAGAGAAAAGAGGAGTGAAAAGGGGAGTGATAAACGTGAATTTTGTTAAAGGGTCTTATGTATCTAAAATTTTTAAGAATTGGAGAAATAAGGGATTTATGTAATATTTCAAAAAGGTAGGGGAAAATGGAGAATAAGGTAAGTAAAGTTGTGTATACAAGTAATTTTTCCAAATATTATTGCCAAATTCATTTATTACGTGGCACAATACTATTGAATGATTTTACAATAAATTAATCAATTAATTTCCAGCTCACAACCCGAATCCACTTAATAACCCATACCCGAGTTTTTGGAGCCTTTTCCCTTGAATAATTCTTTATTGACTTATATCAATTTGTATGTTACTCCATATAATATAGATAGTATACAATTCGTTGTATATTTTAAGTGAACAAATGTGTGTAATTGAATTTTTTTCGTTTATTTATATTAGTTTGTATATGTTACGGTTTGAACTCTACATGATATTGATTGTATACAAGTCGTTGTATATTTTAAGTCAATAAATGTGTATAATTAAATAATTTTCCGTTGACTTTTATCAGTTTGTATATGTTACAGTTTGAACTCCATATTATATAGATGTATATAATTCGTTGTATATTTAAGTCAACAAATATGTATAATTGAATAATATACATTTACTTATATCAGTTTGTATGTGTGACAGTTAGACTCTATATTATATAGATTGTATACGAATTATACAAATAACAAATCTTCATTATACAAATAGTTGTAATTGTATAACTATACAATATTCATCTTGTATTGTAATCTTACAAATAACATAACTGATTATTTATACATATGTTGGTTATTAATTAGGAAAAACTACTTAAAATAGACTTACTTTACTATCCGTATATACTTATTTTATCTCCAGTTTAAAAAATTACACATAATATCATTTTTAATATTTATACCGTATATTTTAAAAGATTTAATTAGATACACAAATACCTTAAATATGATATTAGATAATTATCTTAAAATTTAAACTCCTTAATAAATGGTACATTAGCAATTCAAGTTATTTTCTCAATTATCCTAATGTTCACCTCCACCCCCACACTTCACATCCACCCCATCTCTCTCTTCCTTAAATAAATCGTGATAAACAACATCATATAAATTATCGTCATGGTCCATACATTTTTTCTATAAATTAGGTATTAACTAGCATCTTTTAGATGACCAATATTATCCATAAGAAGTTCGAGGTTTCTTCAACACAACTGTTGTATCAATTAGGTGAATTATTATTTATTTTTCGTTATTCGTGTATCTAGGTTTACATTCCATTCATGTACCTGAGATAGAGTTCATATTGGTGTAAGATTTTATTAATTTTATAAACTTTTTTAAATTAGATTTTTGTCATTGCAGGGTCTTCATCCGCCAACATTCAAGTTGGTAATTTAAGATACAAAGGAACAAATTGATGAAGAAGATGAAGTTTACAATTAAGAGTTACTATGATTTATGATTTCGTTAATTTAGGAATACTAGTTAGAGTTGATACACAAATTTCGTTATTTTAGGAAAACTTATTAGAGTTGATACGCAAGAATCCTGTAAATCTGTTTGGTTTGTTAATTATTCATCAAATAATGAAATAAGTTACACCCCTTTAATTTAAAGTAGTAAATTGTGTAGCTTGACTTTTAAAACCGATGGATACATGTATCTCAAGGCTGAAATATTCAAAAATTGAAGATACAAAATAAGGAATTAATGAAGAAGATAAAGTTTACAATTACAGAATTACTATGATTTATGATTTCATTATTTTAGGAAAAACTTGTTAAAGTCGATAAGTAAAGATCTTGAATTAGTTTTGATTGTTAATTATTCATTCATTAATCCTTTAATTAAGGAAATAAGTTATACCTCTTTAATTCAAAGTTATAAATCATGTATCTTGACTTTTAAAATCGTTGGATATATGTATCCCGTGAGTATTGATACATGTATCTCAATTACTCCTCTAATTAAGGAAATCAGTTACAACTAATTAATTAAACAAATGAAATATGTATCTCGATTTTAAAAGTTTGCAGATACATGTATCTCACGTATTCAAACTCATTTATTTAACACAAAATATGATAGAAAAAGTAATATCTGAAACTATCAGAAATCTTAGTAATTAAGATCTAGATTAGTGAAATTTATATAGTTATGTAATATATACAATTAATTAAACTTACAACTCATTTATTATGTCATATATAAATAGAGAAAATATGAAACAAGGCTATACCGCATAATCTTTCACAACTATTTTTGAGTCATATATTCTTACTAGAAGATGTTTCTTAAAAGCATCATGAACTCTTTTTTCCTCTTCTCTTTTTCTTTGGAGCTTTTAACCGTGTCCTGAAGAGATCATTGCGAAATTTTGATCTAATCTTCTTGACTTCTTCTTTACAATGTTTGACTCAATAACTATATATTTGACAATCGAACTTGCAATTTCTTTAAAATCTTGAGTTAATCCCAACGAAAAAGATGGGCTTTCAATCGAATTTGTTGCATGCAAATCAGCAAATGTATACCTTAGCCATTTTCTTAATCAATAACCATTTTCAAAATTAATTTAAACTATCGTCATGTAGCATAATTAACAAATTAAATGTTAGTTTAGTTATGAAATTTCCATAAAATAATATCTAGTTGAAAAATCGACTAACGTCCATTTTTTTTTCTATAAAAAATAAAATGATATCATATGGTGGCAATGCCCTTTATATTACCCAAAAAGGAGATACAGATGCATCGCATCACTTGAAATACCGATTTTATATCACCTGAAATCTTCTTATTTTATTTTTCCCGGTAATTAAAATAAGTTTACAAATTTTGATTTTGATTTTTTTTTCGTCTTGTACTTATATTTTTCTCAAACACAACGTAACTTTTTATTTTTACCTTCATTCATGGTTTTTCATTCACTTTTTTTGTGTATTGATTTTAGTTATTCTTTTCATTTTTCGTCTTCCCTTTTGATTTGATTTTAAATTTAATTTCAAATATCTTGTATTTAAAATAAGTTAATGATGGACGATATCAAAATAAGAAAAGAAAACCAAATAAAACATTAAAAAGAGTTTAGAAGAACACTTTTTTTAATTAAAAAATACTATTATTTTTTCAAAAATATTTTTAGAAAACATATAATTTTTTAAAAAATACTTTTTTAAAAAAAACACATAATTGTTTTAAAATAATTTGAAGAGAAAAGATAAGAACTTAATGAATTTTTTTTTTGAAAAAGTTTAAAGTGAAAAGTGAAATAAATATTTTATAAAGAAAAAAAATACTGATTAAATATATAAAATTTTTATTATTAATAATTATGCGTACTAACTAATTCTGAAATGTCCATCTAAAAAAAACATGGGTCTAATTCTGAAATGTCCAAGAGAATAAGCATATTCTCGACAAAAAAATACAGAAAAAAATTGTTTAGGGAATAATAAATTCCTGATTAAATTTAGATGTGTCCCTAAATTTCTATAATAGTTTAAACAAAAATATACATGTGCTTTATCTCCTTTTTCTCTACGGACAAATTCACTAGAGTGGTATATAATACATTAAAGTCAAAAGAGGCAACTATGAAATAATGTTAAATCCATTTGCTTAGAAATTTCAAATGATAGTTATAATAACACACAATTATGTCCATTTGCTTTGAATTTTCATTCTGATGTTTACTCAAATAATTGAATTCTATAAAAAGAAATACTTTCTTTCTTCATTTACTTTTGTCCAGTATATTAAAAATATATATATATATATATATATATATATATATATATATATATATATATATATATATATATATATATTATTTATCACCTTTACCATATTAAAAGAAGAATGTATTTTTTTTAAATATTTTTTCCTTAACATTAACTACTTCAATTCAAATCATTTCTCAAAAACTAAGACCAAGAATCAAATCAATATGATTAATATGATAAAATTGTTTAGGTCAATTATTATGTATTAAGAATTGTGTAAAATTCAAAGTCGACAAGTAAAGTCAAAAAAATAATTTTTACTAAAATATAGCATAAATGATAAGACGATTTGTTTATTGAAACATAAATTACTTGCAGACTACTCATAAGTCTATCTCCAAGCTTTGGTTGGGTACGTAGGCATACAAAAGTCTTGTGAAAGCCTAATAAAATAAATTCTTAAGACTTTACAAATTCAAATGAGCTCACTAAATTCAATTTTAAACGATCACAACTCCTAATAACATATAAAATGATAGGCGTAATACATAAAAATATTCTTTAACTTGGTCTCGATTCACATTTATGTCCTTCAACTTTGGATGTGCACAAATAAACAGTTAAACTTGTATAAAGTTAAGCAAATAGAATACACATCTTTTTGTGGATCCTACATGATAATTTTCATCTTATGTGGTGTCAGGTGTATGTAATATGTCACGTAGGACTCATATGTCTACTTGTTCAACTTTGCACAATTCAAAATGTCTAATTGTGCATGCATATTCAAATTGTAGGGCATAAATGTAACAAAAAGTCAAGTTAAAAAGCAGATTTATGTATTATTAACAAAAAGATATATGGTGAATTGTGTATTTAATAAAAGATGTTTAAATCTAATTTTCAACGGTTTAAATCGTCTAGCATTAAATTTGGATACGATGGGAATTTCAAAAGAAAACAACACACACAAGTCTTATTACAATTCTATTTAAGTTACTCTAATTAAGTAATCATAGTGGATCTCTTGTATAATGCAAAATCAGATAAAACAATGAGCTTAGTCAAGAAAGACAACTATGAAAGTAGAATAATGGAAATGTTATTGTTATCTCAAGTGTTTGTACGATTCTTTATGTGGAAATTTCAAACATACATAAATATATCACTCCTTTGAATTTTCATTGTAACGTCTACTCATTAAGTGAAAATTTAAACTTAATACACAAAGGTATGAATCCATCCCTAAAGAATATTATAAGGTATAATATATAAATGCGGCATTTAATTTGGCTTCATCAATTTTGGATATGCATAAGTAGAGATATAAACTTTTATAAAATTGAACAAGTAGACACATGAGTCCTACATGACATTAATTACACGTTGGATGTGAATTGTCACGTAGGACATCACGAAGTACTTGTTTAATTTTATACATGTTTAGGTATCTACTAGGGGTGTACAAAACTGAACCGAAAATCGAATCAAACCGCAAATTGAGTCAAATCGGAAAAAAATCCGACTAGTGGTTTGGTTGACTTGGTTTGGTGTTATAAAAAAAACCCGACTATATTTGGGTTGGGTTGGTTTCAACTAAAAAGAACCAACCCGAGACCAAACCAACCTGACATTATATATATAATTGTAAAAATTTATTTTATACGTAAAAATACTTTCTTTGATATAATTTTTAAATATCTCTTATACTTTTTCATAGTTTTTGTCTTTTAATATATTTATTTCATGTTTGGAAGTTAGAATTCTTAATGATCTAATAAAGATTATAGTCCATACATGTTGGTAATTATAATCAGGGGCGGACCCACATTGGGTCCAGGGTGTTCACCCGAACACCCTCGGCAAAAAAATACACGATATATATAAGGTAAATTTTATGTGTTTTTATAGATGTATACATTTTGAACCCCCTCAATAACAATTAAAATTAGATGGCTCAATGGTAAGACCCTTGAATATTAAACTGCATGCCCCAAGTTCGAAATCCATTAACAACATTTTTATTTTTCGAACCTCCTGAACGAACATCCTGGGTCCGCCACTGATTATAATAAAGTTTAAATAAAAATCAAATTAATACTAATGCAAAAAAGAAAATCAATTCAACACTAAGAATGACAATAATATTGAATATTTATTTTTTTAGTTTTACATAGATTTAGACAATTAAAATGCATGATCTAATTTTATTTTCTTTTAATATTTAGTCATATAACTAATACATACTAAACTTATTTTAGCATGATTTAGTACTTTAAATTATGATCAATTTCATTATGACTTATTAATTTGCAATATTTGTTTTACACGATTTTATTATTTTTTTTTTATTGAATATTTTAGTGTCATTAATCATATCATGTTTTTTGTTATATTCTTGAGAAATAACTTAGTTGCAATTTGGTAGGACTAAAGAAATATTTGAAGTACAAGTAAATTATATGTTTGTATGAATACTGTATCGAAAAAATCCAAAAATTAAAAAAAAAACGAAAACCCCCAAAAAAATTCGAAGTTGAAAAATCCGAATTTTATTGATTTGATTTGGTTTATAAATTCAAAAATCCGACACAAATAATTTAATTTGATATTTAAAATACCCCAACTAACCTGATCATGTACACCCCTAGTATCTACTTATGCCTATCCAAAATTGAAGGGTATAAATATTAACTAAAATCAAGTTTATAATACAAAAGTAGATAAAACAAAGAGTAGAGTCAAGAAAGACATCTATGAATCTTCAAGAATGGAAACTTTTTCCTATGTACCAAAAACAATAAATGAAGAATGCAAATGCTAAATCCTTGCACGAGTTGGAAATTTCAAATGAAAAATACAAAGCACAAATAATTGCTTTCAACCATCATGGGTTAGATATCAGTGGAATAAATATAAATGTGTCCCTTACCATGGCTTCATATATCTATTTTTTTTTTGACTTTTTTCCTTTTGGTTCTTTATTCAGTGTTTGATATCCGAATTGAAATTTGACTAAATCCAAATATGTACCAAAAAATATCACTTTTAGAGTGAAATATACTCCCTAACAAAGGCGACTTTGTATCCAGAGGGACTCAAACTCGAAACATCTGGTTAAGGATAAAGGAGTACTTTGCTCTGATTATGCCTCGAGTTTGGATATATGAACACATGTAGACGATTAAATTTGCATAAAATTAAACAAGTAGACACACATGTCCTACGTGACATAATATACATAAGACGTCACATAGAACGAGGATTGTTATATAGAATACCAAGTAAATTATATGTGTCTATTTATTTAACTTTATACAAATTTAAATATCTAAATTATGGGAGATTCAATTTTTCGAGATACTCAACACCATTCAATTTCACTACCCAACAACATCCACATCATAAATTTTCTTAGGTTTGGATATTTTCATGTCTATTCATTCTAACCATCATCTGTCCATCTCCCTATCCAACATAATAATAATAATGTACATTAGAAACTTAAATAATCCCATAGATATATTTCAAATACATGAATGATTCTTTTAATTTGGTTTTATATATTTATGTTCTATAACATTTTTTTATTTTCTATATGATATTCAGTATTCGCTTGGAACTCAATTAAATCTCGATTTACATCAAAGAGTCTCACATTGACAGTAAAACACACCTTAACAAAGATAACTCTGTATCTAGGGGGACTTGAACTCGATACTAAGGGTGTGCATTCGATTTTTCGACTTGGTTTTACACTATTCGGTTTGAATTTTTGATTTTTAGTTTTGTAAAAGTGTAATCCAATTCGATCCAAAATAAATTTGGTTTGATTTGGTTTTCCTATATTCGGTTCAACTTTTTGCGATTTGGTTATTCGGTTATGTCAATAATTAATAACATAAACAAAGTAATAATATTTAATCCCTTAAATATACTTTCTAATACAAATAATAAGTAAAACTTAAAACATAATACTTATAAATATACCTATTATAGATGTTCAAACATATATATATATATATATATATATATATATATATATATATATATATATATATATATATATATATATATATATATATATATATATATATAATTGTTTTTTAAAATCCAAAACCAAACCAAAAAATCAAAAAGAATAATTTATTAATTCAAAACCAATTCGAAAAAACAAAAAACAAATCCAAATAAAAATTTGATTTGATTTGGATTGGTTATTCGATTTAATCCGAATAGTGCACACCCCTACCCGAGACCACTGGTTAAGGATGAATCAGTACTTACCGCTGATTTTGCCCCCCAATTTTGAATATGCATAAGCATACACTTAGGTCTCATTGATTTCCATTAAGATTAAGAGGTCTGAATCTGAATACACATCTGAATATTAAGATTTGCATTAAGATCGGAGTGTTTTGATATGAATACGCATCTGAATATTAAGATTTGCATTAAGATCCGAGTGTTTTGATATGAATACACATCTGAATATTAAAATGTGGTCTCTAAATCTGAACCTAAATAATTAATGTTGTTTGTTTTCAATATCTGAATGTGGAAGTGAAATTGAACATTATATTATTATAAAATTTTCATTTCAACAAAATATATCACTTTTGATAATATAAAAAAAGAGTTTTAAAAGTTTCAATAATCGTGATTTGGAGTACTAGTTTTTCATTCAAAAACCTTGATAAACAACAATACACCAAAAACTGCAACCAATGTTCTTGACACACATCAATACAAAAAAATTATTAATATAAAAAAATACTTGAAAGGATTTATGAAAACTTACCGGTTGGGGAAAAATGGTGTTTGATTGAGAAAAGTGAGAAAACAAGTTTTTAGTTATCAGATAAAAAGGCAAGCCCATAGCAGAGAAGCTATGATTTATTATTTGATAACTTATCAAATGAGTCTGAATGTTGTTAAAAGTCTCCTACAGATCTAATTCGTTCAGACCTCTTCAGACCCATTAAGAGGTTTTTTTAAAAATAAAATAAATGAACTTAATGGGCTGAATCTGAATGATTCAGATTCAGACCTAAAAACCAAACGTACTTAATGGGCTGAATCTGAATGATTCAGATTCAGACCTCTATTAAGTGCAAACAAATGATGCCTTAATCTTTTATGAACTTGAACAAGTAGACACACGTGTGCAGGGGCGGACCCACATGGTGTCCGCCGGGTGCTCGAGCACCCATTAACTTCGTTACGAAATATATATATTTATGTAGAAATTGATAGGTATTTGTATAAAATTAACATAGAGCACCCAATGAATAAATGATATAGTTGGCCCAATGGTTCTTGAATGGGTACTTAAGGCTCTTTGAGTGTTGTTACCAAGGTTCAAATCTCATTGTTAACACATATTTTTTACGTTTTCACTTCAGAGCACCCACAACCTTAAAATTCTAGATACGCCACTGCACGTGTGCTACATGATATAATACACATAAGACGTCAAATAGGATGAGAATTGTCATATAAAATACCAAATAAAATATATATATCTATTTATTTAACTTTATATAAATTTAAATACCTATTACGTGAGATTCAGTTTTTCCAGATACCCAACACCATTCAATTTCACTGCCCAACAGCATCCATATCATAAATTTTCTTAGATGTGGATATTTTCATGTCTATTCACTCTAATAAATAACCATAATCTCCCTATCCAACATATGGTACACTAAAAACTTAAATATGATTGATTTTTTCAAATTCATAAATGTACCTTTTAATTTGGCTATATACATCTATGCCCTCCAGTTTTTTTTTTAGTTTTTTTTTTATTTAGTGTTTGGTAGGTATATTGGAGTCCGATTAAATCTAGATTTACGTTGGAAAGTTTTACATATTGGAGGTAAAACGCTTTCTAACAAAGGTAACTTTGTATCTAGGGGACTCGAACACGAGATCATTACTTAAGTATGAATGAGTACTTATTTCTTGTTATACTCTCCAGATCTGGATGTACACAAGTAGAAAGTTAAACAATTGTATAAAATTAAATAAGTAGACACATCTTCGAAATTCTTAGATGTTCAATTCTAACCACTATAACCACCATCTCCCAACATACATTAGGATTATTTCATGTCTATTCATAGTAATAATAAACCACCATGTCCCTATCCAACATTATATACACTGAAAATATAAATCTGATAGAGATTATGTAAAATTATGATTATCCAAAATTCTAGCATTTCATTAGCAAATTTCAAGCATTACTCAATTTATAACGCCAAATTATGCAAAACACGGAATAAGTCTTTAACTATGATTCATTATATTAAAAATGAACCTTTGGATCATTACACTTTTATGCTTAAAACAATGTCAGGGCACCCAATACATTCAAACTCATCAGATCAATTGAACCAAAATTTGGTGATAAATTCAAAATCATTATAGAAACCTGATGAAACTTTCAAATCCTAAAGCCAAGCTTGTTTAGTAAACTATTTGATCGAGATAAACTATAGCTTTAAATTCTAGTAGAATGTAACTCGAGTGTTTGAAATGCATGTCTGAAACCCCGGGATACAAAAATAACATCCAATCACTTATGCAATGCATGTTGGAAAAATATATGAAATGACATCATGTTGATAATCTCATGCAATGAGCTTATTTATCTTTACTTGTGGTTTCAAGTATTTTTGTTCATTGGATGGTGATTGTGCCTAGGACCTAATTTTTTCAGGGTCCATCTCACACAATGTTGGGGCCCTCAAAAATAAAAAAAAATGCCCAATTGCCCACGCACCAGCTGCTAAGCACTGGACGTGAGGTGGGTAAAAAATTACTCACGCACCAAATGTTAAGCACTGGACGAGAGATAGGGTGTTAAAGAATGAAAAAAAGGATCACATTGGTGGTTAATGAGATGAGTGAACTTCTTATAAGGCTTGGGCAATCCTCCTCGGTTTGAGCTAGCTTTTGGAGCGTGATCTTAGGCCAAAAACCTAATTTCACATGGTATCAAAGCAGGGCCCATCTCACCCAATGTTGGGGGCCCAAAATCAAAAATTGTTCATGCACTAAATGCTAAGCACTGAGCGTGAGGTGGGTATTAAAGAATGACCAAAAGTCACATATTGGTCGTTAATGAGATAAGTGAACTCCTTGAAAGGATTGGTAATCTTCCTCCCTTTGAGCTGACTTTAAGAGTGTGAGTTAGCCTAAGACCTAATGAATTTGAAGACTTTGGATTCACCAAACATGATCTCTAAACTAAAATTTAAATAAAAATAATAAAAAATGCCCAGTTTTATTCGAACTGTGATCTTGTGAGTGAATTCTCTAGCTCCAGCACAAGGACATTCCCATGTTCTTCATGGGTGGAATATAAATTATATCTTAATTTCTGCGAATTTCTCAATGTAGATATCCATATATATCCATCATTTTTCTGAAGTTACTATGTGCACTTGCACCCTCACCCTAACATATGGGTCCGCCTCTGTCGATTGCCCAGGATACCACGTCGATACACTAACAATACTTTGTATGTGAGTAATTCCTCCAGTGGACCGAGTGTGTATGATTGTAGTTCCTTGAGAGGACCGAATATGTATGATTGCGGTTTCATGAGAGGGTCACAATTTTGTAATTGTGATCATGTAAGACATGTTTCATGTGTATGTTCATTCTGGGTAAGGCCTGGGAGTCCGAGTTATTTCATAATTGTTGATTTATGTCTTGGTTGTGTTTACTATGTTGTAGTTGTTGGGTTTTATTTGCCCTGATTTATTACCATAAAGGTTTTGGATTGGCTAGTCCTTTTTCTGGTAGGAAAAGGTTTAAGACTCTATAAATAGAGGTATGTTCCTTCTAACTTAATTAGCATTCACAATAGCATTCACAGTGTAGTCTTAAGGGCTTTGAGAGTTTTGGTTAGGGGGAGAATTTGTGGGTCACAAGCTTGATACGTTATCACTTGTGTGAACCTCCCATGTATTTCGAGTGAATTGGTTGAGGTTGTTTCTCTCTGTATTTTGTACTCTCATATTTATAGTGGATTGCTCATCTCCTTTGTGGACGTAGGTCGATTGATCGAACCACGTTAAATCTTTGTGTCTTTTGGTGTATTTCTCGTTGTCTTCTTACTCGTGGTCTTTCGAGGTTTGCATTGCTAGCTTCCGTGTTTACATCTGCTTATTTTCGATCCTAACAAGTGGTATCAGAGCCAGATTCAATGATGGAGTCAGGTTCAATGGTTCGATAATCGATGATTGAACCAGGTTCGAAAGAGGTGTTTATCTTGGCGGGTGTAATTCTAGCCGCAATCTTTTTGACAGTAATGAAGATTTTTGTTGGAGAAATTGTTTCAGAGAGGTTCTCTGTGTTGAGACATAAATTTTGCAAAGGAGATTATGGAGAGGAGAAGCAAGTTGTTGAAGATTAAGTGAAGAAGGTGGACAAATTTATTTTGTCAGAAATTCAGGCCAAGGGGGAGATTTGTTGGGTTTTATTTGCCCTGATTTATTACCATAAAGGTTTTGGATTGGCTAGTCCTTTTTCTGGTAGGAAAAGGTTTAGGACTCTATAAATAGAGGCATGTTCCTTCTAACTTAATTAGCATTCACAATAGCATTCACAATGTAGTCTTAAGGGCTTTGAGAGTTTTGGTTAGGGGGAGAATTTGTGGGTCACAAGCTTGATACGTTATCACTTGTGTGAACCTCCCATGTATTTCGAGTGAATTGGTTGAGGTTGTTTCTCTCTGTATTTTGTACTCTCATATTTATAGTGGATTGCTCATCTCCTTTGTGGACGTAGGTCGATTGATCGAACCACGTTAAATCTTTGTGTCTTTTGGTGTATTTCTCGTTGTCTTCTTACTCGTGGTCTTTCGAGGTTTGCATTGCTAGCTTCCGTGTTTACATCTGCTTATTTTCGGTCCTAACAGTAGTTGTCTGTTTACATTCATGGTTTGAAACTTGCCACTTGATTCTACCAGTACAGTGTGATTCTATATTTATATTGCATCTTTTCTCTTTTGTTAAGCACAACACATCTTCTAGCAGCGACTGATATGAGACCTCAGTTAAGAGACACTTGACTTCAAATCTAAGTGTGAGTTATTCTTTCCAGTTGCCATAAGTTCCTCTATATCTCTTTGTCCATATTTTCGGGCAAAGACATTAAACTATTAGTTTATGTTTTTGGAGTTGTATCCCTATTATTGACTAAATAGAATTTCGGTACTATGTCTTTCAGTTTCTAGGAACTCTATTTCTGCAATGTTTTTACTATTGATTGAGTTTATTGGGACTCAATCTTTTAGTTGTTTACAAACTTTTTTCCTAATAATTTTATATCATGACTTGGTTTTAGAAATGGTGTGTTATGTTTTGGGTCTATAGTTGGATATAAAGTGAGAGAAAATTGTATATACAAATACAAATGCCTATATTTTCGTCTTATACACTTATGATTATACAAATACAATCTTTCTGCTCAGTTTTCTTTTGTCTTTATCTCTTTATCGCTTTATGCAAACACAAATTATGCAATTGATTCTTTTGTATATGTATACCGAAACAGATTATACAATTGCTTCTTTTATATAGGCATAATATATAAACATTACCCTTAACTTGGGGTCAAACGAACAACTATGTCCTCCAACTTTGAATGTGCACAAGTAGGCATTTAAACTATTATAATTGAACAAGTAGACACAAGTGTCCTACATGGCGTAATACACGTAGGATGCCATGTAGGATACAAAATTGCTATGTAGGGTGTGTCATGTAGGACGAATGTTTTCATTTGCTCAATTTTATACAAGTTTGAGTGCCTACTAGTGGACACCCAAAGTTAAAGGTTATAGTTGTCAATTGACGTCAAGTTAAGGGTCATATTTATGTATTATGATAGTATAGCGAAATAGCCACAACCTTTTGTATATATGTATAGCGAAACAACCACAACCTTTTGTATATATGTATAGCAAAATAACATAGCAAAGTTTGCTATGATGCGCAATTATACAAACTATAGTTATACCATACAAATATAATTTTTGTGTTTGCTATATATGAAAGGTTCTCAATTATAAATCATGTTTTGAACCTCAAAAACCGTCAAAACTCAAATTTGAGTTCATTAACCCCATATTTTGACTTTGGAGAAACCTTTCCATGTAGAAATTACTTTTAGCTTCGAATATATCTCATAAATTATTAGATATAGATATTTTGTCCCCTAGATAAAAATATCAATTTGTTTGTACTAGCAATTGACCTAACTTCATATGCGTTTTTAAAATTGTCTCGACTAAAAATTCAAATATAACATAATTCTTAAATGATCAAACTTACAAAAATTAATAAATTGGTCATTACGGCTTAAATAAACTTATTGAGGTTGTCTATCCCCCTGCAGTCGCTTTTGTTGACTATAGTTTATATCTAAGGATATTAATTTGGTTAAAATCAAAGTCTGTTACATTCTTAAATAGTAATATAGTTTTGTGGATTTGACTATTGAAAAACTATCTCATTCTTATCACAGCGAGTTGATTCGGTCAAATTTAAAATTAAATTTTTCAGTAAGTTGATTCGATGAAAATAAAAATTAAATAAAGATAAATTCATATTGTTTTACACAAAAATAATTACGAATTACTTGCTTTGATGAAACTAAAAATTAAATGAAAAAAATCATTTTATATATTACATAAAATTAAATTTTCTACGTCAAAAAAAATATGTAATTGAGAAATTAAAGAAATTTGACTACCGATAATTTACAATATTTAATAAGAATAGTCAGAATAGGTTGGCTGATTGGTCCCCCACATATTGCATTATATATAGAGAAGTACTATGTGAGAAAGTAAAACTCAAAAGACTCTTCTCTCTACTTTTGAATATATTCAGGTATTTCTTGTCAATAATTGTAGACTTTTTAGTTTAAGAAAATTTTATTATTCATTGTGTTTTATTATACTAACTAAAATTAATTATTTCATGCAGGAAAATGGGAGGTGGTGGTAATATGAGCACTAAAATAGAAGAAAAGAAAAATGATATTGCGAAAAGAGTTCCATCTTCAAAGCCACCTTTTACGATTGGTGACATAAAGAGGGTTATCCCTCCCCATTGCTTTGAACGATCTCTTATAAAATCATTTTCGTTTCTTATTCAGGATCTCATACTCGTCTACATCTTTTATTACATCGCCAACACTTACTTTCACCTCATTCCTACCCCATATAGCTATGTAGCATGGACTACTTACTGGATTGCTCAAGGTTGTGTTGGGGAAGGGATATGGATCCTGGCTCATGAATGTGGTCACCATGGCTTTAGTGATTATCAATGGGTAGATGACACTGTTGGTCTTATCCTCCACTCTTCACTTTTAACACCATACTTTTCATGGAAACATAGTCATCGTCGTCACCATACAAACACTGCTTCCATTGAGAATGATGAAGTTTACAAACCAAGAATTAAATCAAAACTAAGATGGTACTACAAATACTTGAACAATCCAATAGGAAGACTACTCATACTTGCCTTCACCGTTACTTTTGCATGGCCTTTGTACTTGCTCTTTAATGTCTCAGGGAAAAAATATGATCGTTTTGCAAGTCACTATTATCCATATAGCCCTATATATACCGATCGTGAGAGGCTACAAATCTACATTTCAGATGTAGGTATCATTGCAACAACTTATTTGTTGTATCGCGCTATTATGATGAAAGGGCTATCTTGGGTTTTTTGTATCTATGGGGTACCCCTACTTATTGTGAATGGGCTTGTAGTGTTTATCACTCTTTTGCACCACACTCACTCTTCATTGCCACATTATGATTCAAGTGAGTGGGATTTTCTAAGAGGAGCTTTAGCTACAGTGGATAGAGACTATGGTTTCTTCAATAAGGTGTTTCACAATGTTACAGATACACATGTTTTACATCATATATTTCCATATATGTCACATCACCATGCAGTTGAGGCAACAAAAGCTATCAAACCATTGTTGGGAGAATACTATAAATTTGATGATACACCAATTATAAAGGCAATGTGGAGGGATATAAATGAGTGCGTCTTTGTGGAGAAAGAAAAGGATAAAGGTATTTATTGGTACAAGAACAAGATATGAAACAACAAATCCTAGCTTAAATATAATGGTAAACCTAAGTGGTTCTAATTAACTACTATTTCGAGTTCTTGTATTGTACTATTAATGTTTGTTTTAGTTGTCACTATTGTATTGTTAAATCCGTTGTTATGTAACAAATAAATATATATCTTTGTGACAATCAATTTGGTGTGAATCAGTCCATTGTTATTTGACGCCCTCGCCGCGTTTGTTTTAAAGCTATATAGAGTATGTGACTAAATTTCCTCTTGTTAATAGCGCATCAATAAATTCTGATTTTCTTTATATCAAGGTTCTTTTCCGATGAACATTTTTATTTTGCTTTTATTATTAAATCTGATGTGAAATGAATAAATTATAAGCTAACACCCTATTTACATATAGAAATAATCTTTAACTCAATTTAAAATAAATATAAAGAATTACAATGAACTCTCCACAAAGAACTAATCTAAACAGGTACAAGAGTTTCTAAGAGGATACATGATTTTAAGTTAAATAGACACATCTCGACCATGGATGAAGAGGGGTAGAACCTGTCGAAGATCATCTTAGTCTTCATTTACGAAACATCACTGATTCATTCAACCAGACTATGTAAATGGCGTAGCAAGAGTAGTATCAGTACAAACACGTACTGATAGACATCATCGATTGACTAGAATCCACTACATAATATCATGCAAATAACAAAAAAGAAACATGTAACTTGAAGATAAAATTAGAACCCCAATCCACTCATGTCACCATTCTTACTAAATGTAGTATTACCTTAGAACCCATAAACTTTGTCTCAAGTTACCCACCTCCTTACGCTGCCAACTCCATCATCTAGGTCATTCTACCCTCATATCAAATCAGAACCTAATCCCCTTTTATTACATAGAGATTCTTCGAATACAAGGTCACTACTAACTCTGTTAACTAAACAACTATTTATCATGGATATCATAAATATTGTGTCGTTATAAATAGTAGTCCACGTGGGCATAGATGTACCTTTAAAATATACTATTAAATAGTACAAGGGGTAAAAGGTTCTTCATAAGTTTGGTATCATAACAACAATTTCGGCCAAAGTTGAAATATTTTTCAGACCATTTTCCCTCTAAATTAAGGGAAATGAATTCCTTTCAAAAAGTAAGGAAAACTTTTTTCAAGACTCTACTTTATCCTTCAATATTTTCATTCTTACCCTACACTGTATCCTGAACCCGACCCTCTCCATCCAAAATAAATAATTAAATTTTCCCATTTTTTTAAATGTCAAATATATTTTTATCCCTGCCCCAAAACCAATCCCCAACTTCCCCTCCCTAAAAAAAATTATTTTGAAAAAATATTTCAAATTTTAAGATTTCTTTTTACCTCAACCCGGCCAACCCCTACCAGAAAGCGCGCTAATCAAATCCTATCCCTTCTTAGTCCCAGCTAACCAAGTTCATTCCATCTCCCTATGAGCTCATAGTCGCTAAGAGGAAGAAAAGCTTATTCCATCATTTCCAGGGAAAACCGAACTCAAGTGAAGTTAAGCCGAGTCTGCATCGCACCTTTGCTATCGGGCATTCACTGCCAGTCACTCCTAAATCTACCTGGTATGGACTACTAAATCGATTCCTCCACAAAAAAAATATTTTGGAAAAATATTTCAAATTTTTAAAATTTCATTTTTTAATCCACTCCATTCCTTGACCCACTCAACCCCTCCTCCCCCCCCCCACACACCTATCAAAAAATATTTTTTTTGTTCACAAAATATTTCAATTATTTTCATTCTTCACCCCCCCCCCAAGACCACCCCTATAAAAAAAAATTTGGAAAATACTTCAAACTTACAAAAATTTCATTTTTTACGCCACCTCCCATCCCTACCCCACCCCCACTCAGGGGTCATCCCCGTAAACTTTTTAATTTTTTTTTTTATGCTACCCCATCCCCCAGCCGCTACTCCCCCACCCCCCGCGCCACCCCGTCAATATTTTTGAAAATAAGAAATATTTTGTGAAAAATAATATCCCATGTCAGATCTAATCATTGGATTTTGGTCAGATCTCATGGTCGGATTTTAGTACGGTCATCGAGGTTTTGTCCTAGTTCACGTGTTAGCTAGGATCGGGTCCTAGATCAATTATCGGGGTTGATTTTCAAATCATAAATTATTTTTCTAAAGAGTATTTTCTAGTCTCAAGCCAAAAATAAAAGATATTTTTTGGAAAATATTTTTCATTCACCAACAAAACATTAAAGAATATTTTCCATAAAATATTTTCTAATCACCAACCAAACATGAGAAAATAAGTTAGAAATTCACTTGTTTTCCAAAAAAACATTCTCCTTCATACCAAACACGCCCTTAAAGTTATATAAAATTGAACATAGACACGCACATCCTATGTGACATCCTACATGACAATTTTTCATCCTACATGGTGTCCTACGTGTATTATATGTCACGTATGACTCATGTGTCTACTTGTTCAACTTTATTTCAACTTAACATGACTACTTGTACACACCCAAAGTTAAAGGACATAAATGTGAAATGAGATCAAATTAAAGGGCACATTTATATAGTATGCTTTTTTTAATCCTTCCAGTCTTGAATGAAATATCTAACACATGTTGCTATTGACTAGAGATAGGTTAGGTTAACTTAATGAGTAAACATCATAATGAAAATTCAAGTGGAAGGATATATACATTTGTATGTCATATCTTTCATTTGAAATACAACTAACATAATTTCCATTCATATATACATGTCTTTCTTGACTCTTCATCTCTTTTGTTTTTATCTATTTTTCTACAAGTAGAGGACTCTAAATGAGATTCCCAATGATAGAGAGATTAACACTTTACACAAGACTTTGGTTTGCCTATAGCCAACCAAATAGGACTATTTGAGTGGATATAATATAATTAACACTTGTGCTACTTGACAATTCAAAGTAAAAGACTATATTTATGTGTTGTAGCTTTCATATGAAATTTCCATGCAAGATTCGTGCAAGAACTTTAGAAAACAATAACATTTTCATTTCTATTTTCATAGTTGGTTTTTTTTTTACTTCAATGTACTACTAGTGAATTTGTCCATCCACAAAAATATTATCCCTCAACTTTAAGGTTTAGAGCAAATATATACTTTATTATAGAAGTGGTGAATATATATACCTCCATTGTCTAACAAACAATGCATATTTTATCTTTTCTTTGTTAACAAACCGATTTAAAAAAATAATAATTCAAAAATAGGTTTTAAATTCCAAAAATATCACGTGGTACCTTAAATATTTTTTTATCCCTCCAGATCCGATCCAAATAAAACATTCAGTCCCTCAATCATAAAATAAGTTTGAGTCGGGTCGGAATAATAGAGAAATTGGATTTTGAGAAAATTGTATTACTATTAGTTCAAATTTAATGATATAGTTATAGTTTATTTTATTTGTAATTCACAATAAATATCTCATTCTTTTTGCCATTCCATTTGTATACAGAAATATAGAAATAGATTGAAATATACAAATGCAGGACTCATTTGTATACTGAAATATACAAATAGACCCAAATACAAATTTTTTATGTATATGTATATCGAAATATACAGATTAATAGCCATAACAAACATAAAATTTGCTATGAAGGACAACTATACAAACTATAGTTATAATATAAAAATATGATTTTTATGTTTGTTATATGTGAAAGCTGCTCTTTTTAAAATGGTTAGGGCCTGGAGGGGTTAAAAAAGGGGGAATAACTATCTAATTACATAAATATTCGTACCGTATTTAATTTTTTCTATAGTTTGAAATAATTACATATTGACTCACTAATTGATAATTTCATATCAGACTTAAAGTTAGATACACTTAGATACATATTTTTTATCTACAGATATATTGAAATAAGGAGAAAGACGAGTGAGATAGGAGGAAGGTGAGCAAGATAGTCGATGTATCCCAGATACGTTCGAATTACACTAAATATATGTATTTGAAATACCTCTGGAATATCATATGCATTTTCAAATATAAACATATTACACCAAATTTTAACCTCATGTATCCGCTATACATGTATCCTAATGCATTAAATACATGTATCCAAAGTCCAAATTCGGGTAAGCTTCATAATACTTAAAACTCGCATGAAAGGAAGTAATTTCTTCCTAAACTATTGAGATTTGTGTTATTTGTCCCCCAAAAAAGAGTGAAGTAATTTTTCAAAGTCACGTGACATTTTTTTGAATTAAAAAATAAATAAATTTTGATTTTATATATATATATATATATATATATATATATATATATATATATATATATATATATATGTTTCATCTTTTTTATTTTAACTTCTTCAAAATCATAAAAGAAATAATTAAGATCTATGTAACAAATTACTTACAAGAAATAAATATATATTAGTTTTGGAAAAAGGTGAAAAATACTAATGGAATATATAGTTAATGATTTTCTATAATAAAATAAATGAGAAAAAAAAGAAAAATAAATTTATTGATAATAATCAAAACTTTAATAGCAAATGAAACTAACAGAAAGACATTAACCTATCAACATATTTCAATGCAGGCAATACACAATATATTAAAATAGAGAAATATTTTAGAATAAATATTAAGCTTTAAAAGATATCTATTTATATGGTAAATGAATTTTAAAAATATTTGCGCAAGGACAATTAAAATGTGCTTATCTGCATCGACAATAATAAGATAGAGTACATTTACTCATAAATAATCTCAAGTATTCCTCAAATAATTGAAATATAAGCGATTTATAAAGGAAAAAATTATATATAATGGCAAACTAATAAATCAAATTAAATGCTATAACTAAACTTTAATTTAATTGTACACTATAGCAAACTGTTTGTCAGTCACCTCTCTCCCTCAAACTCTCGCTCGTCACTCTCCCTCTCTCGCTCCCTCTCACTTTTATACAAACACAAGTGTATAGAATGTGTTTCTATTGTATAAAACGAGGAAAAATTATATATATACATATATTTTCGTTCCCCTTTCCCAGATCTCGCTCGCTACACTCGCCTCTATCGCTTATACAAACATAAACAAAATGTATAAATTGTGTTTCTGTTTGTATAAAGTGAGAAAATTGTATATACACCTGCAAATACATATATCTTCGTCCTATACACTTATAATTATACAATACAAATATTTCCCTGTCCAATTTCCTATTGTCTTTCTCTCTTTCTCGTTTTATACATACACAAATTATATAATTGATTTATATACAACTGTTTTCTTTTGTATATATATATCGAATTATACAGTTGATTTCTTTATATATGTATAGAGAATTATACATATTTATGTTTGCTATGGAATGCAATTATGCAAACTTTGTTATAGCATACAAATATGAATTTTGTGTTTGCTACATGTGAAAGTTTCTCATTTATAAAAAAAAAAAAAAAAGTTATGGGGAATAAGTTTTAGGAGTTGGGATCGAATCCATGGGGAATAAGTTTGCCTTATATGTCCAATTTTCGTGTGTAATTCACTATTTGCTTACAAGTTATCGAAACTTAATGAAGGAATTTGTAACGGCCCAACCCGCTAGTGATATTGTTCTCTTTGGGCTTAGGCCGCATGACTTTAAAATACGTCACTAGTTGGAAAGACATGCTTACTTATATACCCAATGTCTCTCATGTGTTTTATTCGATGTGGGACTTCTAATCTAAAGCTTGGGTGTATATGAACTCAACTTCCTTGCTGTGGGGTCCATCCCCATGTACCAAACTTTGAATTGTTTTCTGCCAATTTCAAGGTTTGGCAGAGTTGGTAAAGAAAAAAAGATTGTTTTTTCTTCAATTTTAAAGTTTGGCAAAGTTGGTAAAGAAAAAAATTGTTTTCTGCCAATTTCAAAGTTTGGTAGAGTAGGTAAGCTATGAAGAAGAAAAAATTGTTTTTCTTCTGTAGCACATTTGGAGGGTAGTGTATTTGTTCTCTATAAAAGGGAGGACAATTCTTCATTCTAAATACACCAAAAGGAAATTACAAAGGAGAGAAAAGAAGATTGAGGCATCACAGAGGAAAATAATCTGTGAGGAAAAATAGAGAGTGTGAGCGATATTATAGTGAGGTGGAAAAATCAAAAGAGGGTTATTTCTTTTGAGTGTGTAGTGATCTTTGGAGTTTTGCTCGGATCTACAAGTGTAAAATCCTTACTATAGTGATATTCGTTGCTCCTCTCGGGTCGTGGTTTTTTCCTTATTTAGGAGGGTTTCCACGTAAAATCTTGGTGTCATTATTTCTCTTTTATTCTCGTTGATTAACCGTATTGTTGTGTTCCGCATTTATTGCCTTTATTACCGCAAATATTATTTCTGTTATGGATTTATTCCCAACAATTGGTATCAGAGCACAGGTTCTGCTCATTTACAGAAATATTTTTGCAGCTTATTGTACTATACTCAGTGAAAAAAAAATGTTTGGAGTAAAGTACGAGGTAGAAAAATTCAACGGTGATAGCGGTTTCTCAATGTGGCAGAGAAGGATGAGAGACTTGCTCATCCAACAGGGTTTGCACAAGGCAATAGGCGGCAAATCCAAAAAGCCCGAATCCATGAAACTTGAGGATTGGGAAGAAATGGATGAAAAGGCTGCCAGTGCAATCAGATTGCACTTAACAGATGATGTAGTTAATAACATCATCGATGAAGAGAGTGCATGTGGCATTTGGACAAAGTTAAAAAATCTATACATGTCCAAAACGCTGACAAATAAATTGTACCTAAAGAAGCAGTTATATGCGCTACATATGGGTGAAGGTACAAATTTTTTATCTCATTTAAATGTACTTAATGGACTAATCACGCAGCTAGCAAACCTCGGAGTAAAGATCGAGGATGAAGATAAAGCCATAGTGCTCCTAAACTCGTTGCCATCTTCCTACGATACTTTAGCAACAACCATTTTACATGGTAAGGACTCTATTGAGTTGAAGGATGTCACATCAGCCCTTTTGCTTAATGAAAAAAATGAGAAAAAGGCCTGAAAATCACGGACATGCTCTCATCACGGAAAGTAGAGGCATAAGTTACCAAAGGAGCTCAAGTAACTATGGTAGATCCGGAGTTCGTGGAAAGTCCAAAGTCCGATCAAAATCAAAGGCCAGAAATTGCTACAATTGCGACCAACCAGGACACTTCAAAAGATATTGTCCAAATCTAAAAAGGGGCAAAGGAAAAGCAGCGGCCAGAAGAATGATGACAACACAGCTGCCATGGTGCAAAATAATGACAATGTTGTTCTCTTCATAAATGAGGAAGAAGAATGCATGCACTTGTCAGGTGTAGAGTCGGAATGGGTGGTCGACACAGCAGTATCTTACCATGCCACACCGGTAAGAGATTTTTTTTGCAGATGTGTAGCCGGTGATTTTGGCAATGTGAAAATAGGTAACACAAGTTACTCAAAGATTGCGGGGATCGGAGACATTTGCTTAAAAACAAATGTTGGATGCACATTAGTGTTGAAAGATGTGCGCCACGTACCTGATTTGCGGATGAACTTGATTTCGGGAGTTGCTTTGGACCGAGATGGATATGAGAACTACTTTGCAAATAAAAAATGGAGACTCACCAAAGGGGCATTGGTGATTGCAAAAGGAGTTGCTCGTGGCACGTTGTACAGGACAAATGCAAAAATATGCCAAGGTGAATTAAATGCGGCTCACGAAGAGAATTCTGCAGATTTATGGCATAAAAGAATGGGTCATATGAGCGAGAAAGGATTGCAAATTCTTTCCAAAAAATCACTCATCTCTTTTGCCAAAGGTACAACGATAAAACCTTGTAACTACTGTTTATTTGGTAAACAACATAGAGTTTCATTTCAGACATCATCTGAAAGAAAGTCGAATATACTTGATTTGGTATATTCTGATGTTTGTGGTCCAATGGAGATAGAATCGATAGGAGGTAATAAATACTTTGTTACCTTTATTGATGACGCTTCTCGAAAATTGTGGGTTTATATCTTGAGAACCAAAGATCAGGTGTTTCAAGTATTTCAAAAGTTTCATGCTCTGATAGAAAGAGAGACAGGTCGGAAGCTAAAACGTCTCCGAACTGACAATGGAGTTGAGTACACTTCAAGAGAATTTGAAGAGTACTGTTCAAACCATGGAATCAGACATGAAAAGACAGTTCCTGGAACCCCACAACACAATGATATAGCTGAGAGAATGAATCGCACCATTGTTGAGAAGGTGAGAAGCATGCTCAGACTGGCTAAATTACCCAAGACATTCTGGGGTGAAGCAGTTCGGACAGCGTGTTATCTTATCAATCGTAGTCCATCAGTTCCATTGGAGTTTGACATTCCGGAGAGAGTTTGGACCAACAAAGAGATGTCTTACTCGCACCTAAAGGTGTTCGGTTGCAAAGTTTTTGCACATGTACCGAAGGAGCAGAGAACCAAGCTAGATGATCAGTTCCCTGCATATTCATCGGATATGGAGATGACGAGTTCGGGTACAGACTATGGGATCTTGTAAAGAAGAAGGTCATCAGAAGCAGAGACGTAATCTTTTGAGAAAGTGAAGTTGGAACTGCTGATGATCTATCCGAGAAGGCCAAGAAAAAGAATGGTATAGTCCCTAATCTTGTTACCATTCCTTCTTCTTCTAACCATCCCATAAGTGCAGAAAGTACGATTGATGAAGTTGCTGAGCATGAAGAGCAACCTGATGAGATTGTTGAGCAGGGGGAGCAACTCGGTGATAATACCGAGCAAATGGAGTACCCAGAAGAAGAAGAACAATCTCAAGCTCTGAGGAGATCATAAAGACAAAGGGTAGAGTCATCCAAATACCCTACCTCAGAGTATGTCCTCATCAATGATGAAGGGGAGCCAAAAATCTTAAGGAGGTGTTGTCTCATCCAGAAAAGAGCCAATGGATGAAAGCCATGCACGAAGAGATGGGATCTGTACAGAAAAATGGCACATACCAGCTAGTTGAACTTCCAAAAGGCAAAAGACCGCTTAAGTGCAAGTGGGTCTTTAAACTCAAGAAAGATGGAAATGGCAAGTTGGTCAGGTACAAAGCTCGATTGGTTGTAAAAGGCTTCGAACAAAAGAAAGGTATTGATTTTGATGAAATTTTTTCACCTGTTGTCAAAATGACTTCTATTCGAACTATTTTGAGCATAGCAGCTAGTCTAGATCTTGAAGTGGAGCAATTGGACGTGAAAACTGCATTTCTTCACGGAGATTTGGAAAAAGAGATTTATATGGAGCAACCAGAGGGATTTGAAGTATCTGGAAAGAAACACATGGTGTGCAAATTGAATAAGAGTCTTTATGGGTTGAAACAGGCGCCAAGGCAATGGTACAAAAAGTTTGACTCTTTCATGAAAAGTCAAACGTACACAAAGACCTATTCTGATCCATGTGTATACTTCAAAAGATTTTCTGACAACAATTTTATTATTTTGTTGTTGTATGTGGATGACATGTTAATTGTAGGACAAGACAAAGAGCTGATTGCAAAGTTGAAGAAAGATCTGTCCAAGTCATTTGACATGAAGGACTTGGGCCCAGCACAACAAATTCTAGGGATGAAGATTGTTCGAGAACGAACAAAAAGAAAGTTGTGGCTATCTCAAGAGAAGTACATTGAACGTGTACTAGAACGCTTCAACATGAAGAGTGCTAAACCTGTTAGCACGCCTCTTGCGAGTCATCTGAAGTTGAGCAAACAGATGTGTCCTACAACAAAAGAGGAGAAAGAGGGAATGACTAAAGTTCCTTATTCTTCAGCAGTGGGGAGTTTGATGTATGCAATGGTGTGTACAAGACCTGATATTGCTCATGCAGTTGGTGTTGTTAGCAGATTTCTTGAAAATCCTGGAAAAGAACACTGGGAGGCAGTTAAGTGGATACTCAGGTACCTAAGAGGTACCACAAAAGATTGCTTGTGTTTTGAAGGATCTGATCCAATCTTGAAGGGCTATACTGATGCTGATATGGCAGGTGACCTCGATAATAGAAACTCCACTACTGGATATTTGTTTACATTTTCAGGGGGAGCTATATCATGGCAGTCAAAGTTGCAGAAGTGTGTCGCACTCTCTACAACTGAGGCAGAATACATTGCAGCTACTGAAGCTGGCAAAGAGATGGTATGGCTGAAACGATTTCTTCAAGAACTTGGATTGTATCAGAAGGAGTATGTCGTCTATTGTGACAGTCAGAGTGCAATAGACTTGAGCAAGAACACCATGTATCATGCAAGGACGAAGCATATCGACGTGAGATATCACTGGATTCGTGAAAAGATAGGGGACGGATCTATGCAGGTCATGAAGATCCCTACTAGTGAAAACCCTTCAGATATGCTGACCAAGGTGGTATCAAAAGACAAGTTCGAGCTATGCAAAGAACTTGTCGGCATGCACTCAAGCTAGAAACCTAGAGCTACCTCCTTCAGGTGAATGGGTCTGGAGGGGGAGATTGTGGGGTCCATCCCCATGTACCAAACTTTGAATTGTTTTCTGCCAATTTGAAAGTTTGGCAGAGTTGGTAAAGAAAAAAATATTGTTTTTTCTTCAATTTCAAAGTTTGGCAAAGTTGGTAAAGAAAAAAATTGTTTTCTGCCAATTTCAAAGTTTGGTAGAGTAGGTAAGCTATGAAGAAGAAAAAATTGTTTTTCTTCTGTAGCACATTTGGAGGGTAGTGTATTTGTTCTCTATAAAAGGGAGGACAATTCTTCATTCTAAATACACCAAAAGGAAATTACAAAGGAGAGAAAAGAAGAGTGAGGCATCACAGAGGAAAATAATCTGTGAGGAAAAATAGAGAGTGTGAGCGATATTATAGTGAGGTGGAAAAATCAAAAGAGGGTTATTTCTTTTGAGTGTGTAGTGATCTTTGGAGTTTTGCTCGGATCTACAAGTGTAAAATCCTTACTATAGTGATATTCGTTGCTCCTCTCGGGTCGTGGTTTTTTTCCTTATTTAGGAGGGTTTCCACGTAAAATCTTGGTGTCATTATTTCTCTTTTATTCTCGTTGATTAACCGTATTGTTGTGTTCCGCATTTATTGCCTTTATTACCGCAAATATTATTTCTGTTACGGATTTATTCCCAACACTTGCTAGGTTTGCCCCCACTGAATGATATTTGCCTAGACTCAGCATATTTGCCCCCATCTTATCGGAATTTTTCCAAACTCAGTTGAACTTTCGCCCACATCAACAAGGCCGACACATGAATGACTCTAATATCATTTGCAGTACCAGAAAGTTGTGAATTGCATGGGGATTTTCCTGGGATTTAGTTGAAAATTTGCAGGAAAATAAAAATTTCCCATGTAATTCACATTATTTTTGTAGTGTTATACGTCCAGTCCGCTAGTGATATTGTTCGCTTTGGGCCTAGACCCACACGACTTTAAAACGTGTCACTAGTTGGTAAGGCATGTTTAACTTACTTATATATACCGAACATATCTTTTGTATTTTACCGATGTGAGATTTCTAATCTTAAGATGGGGCGTCATATACACCCACTGTATGGACTCATCTCCAACGTTCAAGAAAAGGTTTGTAGGTCTTCTTCTTTCAAGATCATACTTTTCTTCACTAATTGGAGTGATTAAGGTATGTAATACTTCAATAAGGAATTTCTTTCATGCTAATGTCCAAGATATTATCAATGTTCATGAACTAAATTCTATAGTTAGAGTAATCAAATCCACTTTTGCATTAATCCATAATTATGATTCGAATTGTATGATTTCTTAAATTAATTATTCACCATTAAAGATCTTTGACATATGTACTTTCTTTTTATACTAGTAAGGTTTTACATTGTTGTTCTTGTGAGTTATTGAAATGACATTGTTATGATGTTGTGAAACATATATTTCGATGCATGATTTTAGAGTCTTTATGCTATTATGAAAATTACTTTCGAATACTTATGAGCTATGCAAGTAAGAAAATTTTCTCATGATTTAAGTTATATGCGTGACTTTGAAAGATATATTTTAGAAAGATTTGAGCTTTGACTCACATATTGGAGCTTGGTCTCACCCTTTATTCCGACAGATAGTTTATCAAACTATATGAGCAAATTATACAAGTATATTATTTTGGGAGTAGTATTGTTCACCGATATAGTAAGAGTTTAGACAACTCAAAATCCATAAAACTACATAGCCATCATAGGATAGGATCGTACCGACTTTTTGTGCGACTCCTCACTGCCTCAAGAAGGCTTGTTCGATGACTCCACAATTATACTTAGCATCTTATACCCGACAAAGTATGGAATGACTCTTGCAACATGAGTGAAACTTTGTATCATTAGTAGGCTCGTAGTAATGGTTGTCGGTTAGAGAAACTCTCCACAAAATAAAGTTTTCTACTATCATATTGCTTATACTGCATATCTTATTATAAAGTACAAATAGTTTTCAGTAGTTATTTATACATTGTTTTGCTTGATATGTATCTAGTCCCCTGCTCAGTTATTATTTTATTCGGTCATATACTCGTACATTCAATGTACTGATGTCATTCGAGCTGCATCATCTTATGATGCAAATACAAGTGTTCAGAATCATCAATAGGCATATCGTTGATATCACCTAACTTCTTACCAGTTTTTGGTGAGACCTTCTTGTTTTCGGAGGACTTAATTCATTATTTGCTTTAGTAGTTTTATTTAAGGTTATCGTGGGTCTGTCCCAACGCCTATAGAGGCTTCATAGATAGACAATGTTAAAGAGTCTTTCAGTATTTATCTTCAGATATTTTGCTAAACTCTTCGGAAAAGAACCTTGGTATAAAGAAAATCCTTAGAGTTTATTGACGGGCTATTAACAAGAGGAAATTTAGGCATATGCTCTATATAGATTTAAAACAAACGCGGCGAGGGCGTCAAATAACAATGGATTGATTCCAACCAAATTGATTGTCACAAAAATAGATATTTATTTTATCACATAACAACGGAATTTAACAATACATTAGTGACAACTAAAACAAACATTAAATACAAGAACTCGAAATAGTAGTTAATTAGAACCACTTTGGTTTAGCATTTAAGGTAGGAATTGTTGTTTCAAATCTTGTTCTTGTACCAATAAATACCCTTATCCTTTTCTTTCTCCACAAAGATGCACTCATTTATATCCCTCCACATTGCCTTTATAATTGGTGTATCATCATATTTATAGTATTCTCCCAACAATGGTTTGATAGCTTTTGTTGCCTCAACTGCATGGTGATGTGATATGTATGGAAATATATGATGTAAAACATGTGTATCTGTAACATTGTGAAACACTTTATTGAAGAAACCATAGTCTCTATCCACTGTAGCTAAAGCTCCCCTTAGAAAATCCCACTCACTTGAATCATAATGTGGCAATGAAGAGTGTGTGTGGTGCAAAAGAGTGATAAACACTACAAGCCCATTCACAATAAGTAGGGGTACCCCATAGATACAAAAAACCCAAGCTAGCCCTTTCATCATAACAGCGCGATACAACAAATAAGTTGTTGCAATGATACCTACATCTGAAATGTAGATTTGTAGCCTCTCACGATCGGTATATATAGGGCTATAAGGATAATAGTGACTTGCAAAACGATCATATTTTTTCCCTGAGACATTAAAGAGCAAGTACAAAGGCCATGCAAAAGTAACGGTGAAGGCAAGTATGAGTAGTCTTCCTAATGGATTGTTCAAGTATTTGTAGTACCATCTTAGTTTTGATTTAATTCTTGGTTTGTAAACTTCATCATTCTCAATGGAAGCAGTGTTTGTATGGTGACGACGATGACTATGTTTCCATGAAAAGTATGGTGTTAAAAGTGAAGAGTGGAGGATAAGACCAACAGTGTCATCTACCCATTGATAATCACTAAAGCCATGGTGACCACATTCATGAGCCAGGATCCATATCCCTTCCCCAACACAACCTTGAGCAATCCAATAAGTAGTCCATGCTACATAACTATATGGGGTTGGAATGAGGTGAAAGTAAGTGTTGGCGATGTAATAAAAGATGTAGACGAGTATGAGATCCTGAATAAGATACGAAAATGATTTTATAAGAGATCTTTCAAAGCAATGGGGAGGGACAGCTCTCTTTATGTCACCAATCATAAAAGGTGGCTTTGAAGATGGAACTCTTTTCGCAATATCATTTTTATTTTCTTCTATTTTAGTGCTCATATTACCACCACCTCCCATTTTCCTGCATGAAATAATTAATTTTAGTTAGTATAATAAAACATAATGAATTATAAATATTATTAAATTAAAAAGTCTATAATTATTGACAAGAAATACCTGAATATATTCAAAAGTAGATAGAAAAGAGTCTTTTGAGTTTTACTTTCTCATATAGTACTTCTCTATATATAATGCAAATATGTGAGGGTATCAGCCAACCTATTCTGACTATTCTTATTAGTTATTGTAAATTATCGGTAAAGTCAAATTTATTTAATTTTTAAATTAAATATTTTTTTTTTCCATATAAACTTTAATTTTATGTAATAGAATATGATTTTTTTTCATTGAATTTTTAGTTTCATCGAAGTAAGTAATTCGTTGAATATTTTGTGTAAAACAATATGAGTTTTTTTCATTTAATTTTTAATTTCACCGAATTAACTTATTGAACAATTTAATTTTAAATTTGACTGAATCAACTCGCTGATAAGGAAAGAGATAGTTTTTCAATAGTCAAATCCACAAAACTATATTACTATTTAAGAATGTAACAGACTTTGATCTTAACCAAATTAATATCCTTAGATATAAACTATAGTCAACGAAAGTGACTGCAGGGGGAAAGTGCAGGGATAGACAACCTCAATAAGTTTATTTAATCCATAATGACCAATTTATAAATTTTTGTAAGTTTAATCATTTAAAAATTATGTTATATTTGAATTTAGTCGAGCAAACACTTGCATATGAAGTTATAAACATCGGTAGAAAACCAAGAAGAAGTCATATATATCTATGACTAAAGCAAATTTTTTAAAAATTGCATATGAAGTTAGTGTTGAAGAAAAAGGAAACGGACGGTTGGAACATGTCAAATGAACAGGTCCAACGAAGCTGATCGACGAGTTTATATCGTTGTTGTAGAATTAGAGTCGCACTTAGATTAGACTAATTATATTTATTAGGATTATATTTCGTCTAGAATTATATTATGATTAAGATTATAGTACAACTAGGATTAAATTATTTATAGTTGCATTATTATTATTATAGTGGTAATATGTATTGTAGTAGGACTTTAAGTATAGTTTACTTAGAACTTTACAATTTTCTCCTATATAAGGAGCTTGTAAGTCACTATTAATACATCAATATAATTCTTGATTTCTCTATGTGAGATTTCTACATGGTATCAGAGCTTAAAGCTCTTCCGCTCTCTGAGTATTGAACGGAAAAAAACCACACATTGCAATTGCCCCTTCTACCAAAAATCATGTCAACCTCCTTACTTCACCAAATAATTGTCGCTTGCCCAATTAAACTTAAGCCAGCAAACTATCTCATAAAGAGGACACACATATCCCAATTGATCATTCATATCACAGAACCAAGTAAAAGTAGTTGTTCCACTGGACAGACTGCTGAAAAAATTGTAGCGACTAAGAAGGATGCAAAAGATAATGACAATATTGATGATTGGAAGGAGAAAAATGTGTTTCTAGAGAGTTAGATCTCAAGCACTTTGACCGAAGAAAGCATGCAACTAATTGTGGGTTGCTCAACTGCCAAGGAGATGTGAAAAATCTTTTTTTAAATAAAAAACAAAAAAAACATATATTAAAGCAACAAAAGCAATTAATTTTGCTAGAGATTTAGGCAAGACACCATATCTCACCCTTAATCAATTCATTAATACTTTCACGGGCTTTGATATATGGGAAGAGTAAGAAAAGTATCAAAACAAAACCATAACATGATATTATCTACCCAAAAAGGCAGGGGAAAGGAAACAACAACATCAACATACCGAAGCATTGACAAAATATGTTTTTCCTGGATTTTCAAAGTTTTTTTTTTTTATGGATATTCAAAGCAAGTTAGGAGTAACTGTTCCTCTACTCACTAGCTTGAGGTGAAGTGTTGAAGAAGAAGGAAACTGACGATTGGAACAGGTCAAACACAGTTGACTGACCTATCTGTAGCAAGTGTTGACGAGGAAGGAAGCTGACGATTGGAACAGGTCCAGCAAAACTGATAGACGAGTTTACATCACTGTTGTAGAATTAGAGTCGAACTAGGATTAGACTAATCATATTTATTAGGATTATATTTCGTCTAGAATTTTATTATGATTAGGATTATAGTGAAACTAGGATTATATTATTTATAATTGTATTATTATTATTATTATTATTATTATTATTATTATTATTATTATTATTATTATTATTATTATTATTATTATTATTATTATTATTATAGTGGTAGTAATAGGTATTGTAGTAGGAATATAAGAATAGTTAACTTAGGACTCTACAATTCTCTCCTATATAAAGAGCTTGTAACTCATGATTAATACATCAATATAATCCTTGATTTTTCCATGTGAGATTTGTACATGAATTTCTACAGTTAGGTCAATTGCTAGTACAAATAAATTGATATTTTTATCTAAGGGGACAAAATATCTATGTTAGAAATTAAAACTTAGGAAGTAGTACCGAACTTCATATGTGTGTATCTGAAATATCAATATCTAATATTTTATGAGATGTATTCGAAACTAAAAGTAAAAGGGTTTCACCGAAGTCAATATCAAATTTGGGTTTTGACAATTTCCAAGGTTCGAAACATGATTTATAACTTAGTTGGAAGGTCTTGAAAAATCCTGAGGGGTGTTGACACCTAATTTTGACCCTCCTCGATAGTAATTAACTAGCGAGCTTCTTGAGTTTAAATAATTTAAAATAATTAATTTCATAAATAATAATAATAAAAATTTAGCTTGCAAATTATTTTGAATAAAGTTTTGACACTTTTTATATTGTTTTAGCTAATGTATATGTCTTACATAATTATTCGTATAATTATTATAACTTTTTCAATGTTCAAAGTCAAAAATAATAATAATAATAATAATAGTAACATTTTGTTTTATATAAATATTTGGTTAATTATTTTAGCTTATATCTTGAATCTTTAGTTTATATTCGAATTACTTAGTTTATTTTGTTAACCTTAAGAAGCTTGTTAATTCATTATATTAATTCGTCGTATTTTTAAAATTTAATCAAATTAGCCAATTACATTTTAATTTGGTTGAATCGGTAATTTTTTTAACTAAAAGGCCAAATTTTGGGCCATTTATTGTCCAATTTCCAGCCGACCTGGCCCACTCCTCCATTCAATTTCCCAACAACCCACCAATAATACCCAAACAACACAATTCCCAGTCCAAACACCTTTTAAACCAATTCCCTTTGCAGATTAGCCCAATCCCACCATCAGCCCAAATCCCCTAGTCCCGACCCACTTCTAATCTCCCCTCTTCCAATAAAAATTAAAGACCCCAATTCTATTCCCTACCCATCAGTTTGACCCGACCCTTTTCCCAATTCCAAGAGAAGCTTGGAAGTTCAGCGCACAACAACAACTCCAGGACGCGTGAAGAACAGCAGCAGACCCCTCACGACCGTCCGCTCCAACTTTCAAATTCCAGAAGCGACGAGTCTCAAGGGCTTTGCAACTTACAACGCAGAAAGGCGTGTGTCTAGCGCTGTAGTACGCGCCTCGTCGTCTCCTTCATACCAATTTCAGCTTTAGTTGTACGATCGTACGCCTCCAGCTGGAAGAGACCGTTTCGAATCGTCCTTGCTCGCGTGGATGGGTGCCACGTCGAGCGCAAGGACGAAGCAAAATCATCCGAGCCATCCTTTACCCTGTCGTCCGGATTTGGTTGGATTTGGATAAGTTCTCGTACGAAATGGCAGTCCTCCCAGTCCTTGGGAGGGATTTGAAATTTTGGGTTTGAGCGAGAGTGTCTATTTTACCCCTAACTTTCCTTAAACCCTAGAATTTTCTTTGCTATATATATATCGTTTAGTTTAGCCAAAAGGAGGATCTTTTTTTGGAGGTGGAAATTGTGCAATTAGCCGAAAGGAGGATCTTTTTTTGGAGGTGGAAATTGTGCAAAGAGTAAAAGTATTCAGAGAAAGGTTTTAGTTGGAAATTTTTGGAGATTTTTAGAAGAGACACATATAGCTGTTTGAGTGAAGAACAGTAAAAAATACAAAACCAACAGATTTGAAATAGAAGAGGGTTAGTGGGACTGTAGTGAGGTTTCTTCGTTCATTTAGAGGGGTCCTTGATATATCATTTTGGTGTTGAAGTTGCGGCTCTTTCAAGTTCGTCGCTGTCCTGAGTTTGCTGCTCCAAGAGAGGTACATCCTCCTTTACTTTTTTCACCTTCTTCTCGTTCATGCCAACTGAGAATAATGAGTGGTGTCCGTGAAATAGTGAAACAACCTTGATTTAATTTCCTTGGCTTCAATGTGGTTTCATTTGTTCTAAGAGCAGATGATCTTCCGTTTTGTTCTGCTTAGGATGGTCTGAAATTCATTTGGATTTCAACGTCGAGCTTTTCCTATCATATAGTTTCAGATTGTTCCTTTGTGTGTTGTCTTCTGTGAAATCTTAGTTCCAAACGCTTTTCGCTTTGTTTCATAGATTTGTTTGTTGAAATACCTTATGTCTTCCTATGATAATTTCATTTTCGGACCGTGTGAGCCTGATATAGTCTAAAGATAGTGTATATCTATGACTTCTTGTTCAATTTGTTTGTTTTATGTCGATAGGGTTTAAACTATTTTATATTCAGGCATTTAGTTTAATTTGTTACATCTTCTATAAAAGGTTTCCTGCTCATTTTGAATCTTTGTTCATGTGCTATTTATTTAATACAATATGGCTAATATGTTAATAGTAAGATTTAGGGAGGATATAATGGTTGCTCATGCTTAAATATTCAAAGTGTTTTAAGTTATCTGGCAGACCTCATGGTGCCCATGATTTATATTACTCTCTCAGTTTAGCCTAGACGTTCGGTTGCATCATTTCAATTTTCATGGATGCCTTTCATGTTATCGCTATACCTGTTAGATTAAGTTTCTTTGTTGAAAATTTTCCTTAACAAGAAATGGCGACTCTGCTGGGGAGTTTGGAGGATTCTAACCTTAAGACTATCCTTATTTGGCTATTTGTTTATTTGTTTACTTTACCTTATTGTTGAATGTTATTGTTGAATTGCTGCATTTTCATGGCATTTTTTTCGCCAAACGGAAAATAGTATGCATTAGGAAAAAGGAAAGTTCCGTGGATCTGCACGGCTTTCTTCAGAAATACATAATGATTCATTTGGAAGTATCAAACGAATAGTTGAAATGCGGTCATTCGACGTTGTTTGGTAGCTTCACCCCGTTGTCTGTCCGACTCGGCTAACCATCAATTTGAAACAAATTCTAGTAAGCCTAAGCTAGAGCGAAACCAAAACCAAAATTTAAGCATTAGCGTGAGACGACTTAATACCCAAGGTGTATTAAGTCAATTTAGTAGAAAACCACCAAAATCGTGTCTAAGGTCTTCGACCTCACAACACATCATTTTATTTGACATTTGAATGATGTACGTGTAAAACCAATTTGGGGTGGGTAAACCTAACTAGCTTCTGTTTTGTAGATATGGACCATTTTCCAAAGTTCGACATGATCATATTAGCACCACCCCAACTCAAAATGTGGCATGACAATCTCGACGGGGATCATAGAAGAACCCTTAACAAATATGTGGGTGCTTTAATAGAACTAATCAATGTGAATGGTTGGCCAAAATTAGTTGAGGTCCTTACAGGCTACTGGATAGCTAACGGATGGTGTTCCAATTTGGAACCGCCGAAATTACCCTGACGTTGGAGGAAATCTGAGACTGTATAGACACGGTAGACATTGGGATAGAAAGGAAAGCAAGAAAACAAGAAGACATCTTCATCCCTAACAAGCCCTCCGTAGAAGATATTGCAGACTGATTCGGATTGGGAAAGACTTCGCCTACTGGTGCCAAGAATCTCATGTAGCATTCAGAGATCTTTACATCCGGTTTGGACATGCAAGCTTCTACGCCACTTACAACGAGAGTTCAAGGTCTCCTACATAGAATGGAACGAAATTCGTTCACTAGCATTCGCTGTAGCATTATTGGAAACGATGGTCTTTCCACATAGTCCAAGTCTGAGCATCAATACCCGAGTTATAACACTCGCGCGCACTTTGGTCAAAGGGTATGTGAACCAAGGGATAACAAGGTACTACCCTATAGCTCCGGTCATACTGTCCGATAGGTATCGAGCCTTGGGAAAATGCAAAGAAGGGCATCGATACTTCCAAGGATGCAATCTACTCCTTCAGTGGTGGATTCTCAGCCACTTGGCAAAGGGTGCTGGGACTCGGGTGTTTCATACTCTTGACAACAAGAACACCCTTAAAGATTTGAATGACATGCTTTATTGGCGGAATATGGGCAATCGGATAACAAGGGTTAGATGGGCTCAAATTTTCTCCGAATTGAGAGAAGAAGATCGCCAATGGATGCTTGACCGTTTCATCTCCAAAGAAGTCGTTGTAGAAAGCCGCAGACAGATTGTGCTTCCTCTACCAGGTATTCGGGGAATTTGCCCTTACGCACCCTTTCGAGTCTTACGACAGTTTGGGAGGAGACAAACTGTACCTGAAGAGGCGTACTATGACGCTTATGTATACGATATTGGGGACGATGGGGTGCATGACGCTACTGAAATGTTCAGAGAATGGAAAGGTGCCAAGCGGATGGATAAAACTACCATCGCTCCAGACCGATTTAATGTCGGGTAAGATGAGGTTTACAAAAAATGGTTGAAAAAAGACATACAAGGTATCTCCTCCTCAACCCCGCGCAACTTTCGTAGCGTGACAGACAAAGAGGCCAAGGCAGTGGCCGAGCTACAAAAGGTAAAGAAAAAGGCTCAAGAAATGTACGCTAAATTTGTCGAGAACCAAGACACTCTTGAGAGAACGACTCAAGAGGTGAAAAGACTAAGGCGTAGCTATGATGATTTTGATACTTGGGTCGAAGAAAAAATTGAGAGGATGCGATACGAAAGCTTGGAAGACAAAGAACGCCTGGGTGAAGGATTCTTGCTGATGCTAAGATACATGTTTCAGCAACACAAGACTCAGGGAGACAGCAACGGAGCAGGACCATCAGACACAACATAGTGGGTTTCGCCCCTGTGTGGATCTTTTATATGTATTTATGTCTTTATGTCGTTTAGCCCCTGCGTGAGCCTGCCTTTATCGTACTTTCAAGTGGCCCCTGCGTGGGTGTGTCTTTAATGTCTTATCTTTTCTTCTCCTCTTTGTGTACATTATTATTCATTTGTGAAATTTTTTTTTTTTTGGGGAGGTGGGGGTGGAGATTGCTTATTTGGTTCAAATTCACGCGTACATCATTCAAATGCGCTAGGCCTACCCTTAGCACAAAAGGGTCCCCCTGTATGTTTATGACGCGATATATGTACTATTTAATTGCTTATGTGTTATGTTGCTATGAATGAGGATATCGGAGATCCACTCCTTTCCAGAAATTTTCAAAATATTCAAACCAGTCACTGTTACAAAGGTCCGACCAAAACTTTTCGAGTCTTAAGTTTCTCACTCAAAAGACACCTCCCATACCGAATCCTAAAAAACATTACCTTATTATCTCAGGAAAAACAAATCACTGCTATGGATAAGGGCAAGAAGATACAGATGGAACTCACTGGAGAAGAACTACAAAGAAAGATCGAACAAATCACTCGAGAAATTCAAAAGATTATGGAAGAAGGGCTCACAGTTGACATGGCCACAACAATCTACAAAGCTGCAACTGCAACGCTGGATGAGTATTTGGCATCGAAGATGAAGAGGAAAAAGAATGTCGAGATGGAGACAAAGGAGTTGAGCAAGAAGTTGGATATGCTCCAACTGAAAGTGCAAGAAAAGAAAGCAAGAGAGGCGAAGATAGAATCGGAAACCGTCATTTTGTTAGCCAAAACTGCGTCACTTGATAAAGAAATGGCAGAATTTACCTCAGTGAAGGAGAAGATGGTCTCACTAAGGAAGAAGAACAAGGCTTCCCACCATAATATGATAGACGAACTTCAGAGAATGCGCGGGAAATACTCTATCCGCGAGCAAGAGGCTAGTGGTGGTCCAGATGACACCTATCCTGGAGCGATCGGCGAAGACATTGACGAGGAAATCATCTATAAGCCTCCATTTCTAGGCCGTCTGAGAGGTGGAGACAGATGGATCAATCTTCATGCCTAGAGCCGACACATCGTGTGGGAGCAAGGGTCATGACTTGCGCCTTTCAGTATGAGCATCTCGGATGGGTACCTCAGGAAGGATCATTCTCATTTTTTGAGCAAGAAAACTATTCGAAAGTGTGTGCCTTCCACCCAAATCAGCGAGGGCATACCATAGAGGAATGCGTGCAACTTAAAATGAGGATCTGCCGCCAAATTGACATTGGGAATATCCCGCACACGTGGGGTAATAATACGTTCTCACTTATGATCCGTTTAGGCCAATTGAGGGCACTCAGTTTGTTTGTTATTACTTCACACCGTTCAGAATGTCAATGCTGGAAATCTACAGTGATTTGGTTCAAAATGGGGTCTTAGCCCCTATCCACGATGGGGACAATGATCTCGATCCCGTTGGGGAAGAAATATAGAAGCCTTGTACCTACCACAATGCTACAGATCACAACCTCTCAAGGTACCTTAGTTTTTGCTACGACGTCGAAGCCCTCGTCAACATGGGAAAAATTCGAGTCGAGTTTTTTCCCAGTGGCTAACAGGACGTTTGAGAAAGAGAATGACTGAGATGTAGTCATTATTTTATCTTTTAATCTTTGTTGTCTTTCAATTTCTGTGTAATCGAATGAATGAATAAAAATATTTCCTTTCTTGTACTCAAACTACGTTGGGCCTAAATTCTCCTTGTGAGATACGTAGGCAGCCTTCCAAGGCTCGGCCCTTATCTTTGAAATTTTTCATTCTTCCCCTTTCATATTACGAGGAAATATGAAGACCAGATCAACGGGCACCGAAGTATAGCTGCGAGAAGACCGTAGCTCAACGTGATTTAGCTTTCTGAGATAATGTCAAATTAAAAGAGCAAGCAAATTCCTGCTTATCAAAATCTATTTTCGTCCTCACTCGTGGGTTGATGATATTCCTCAAACATAGCAACTTGTGTGTTTATCTGCTCTATGTGTGATATTATGTGTTTTGTATTCCAAGTCCAAACTGACAAATTTGCCTTTGAGTTGTTTTCCTCCGCATGTACTTTGAAAACTGATCTGTGTTGATTAAGCTGGCAGATCATTCTTATTTCACCAGATCAAAAGGGCCCGCGGATTCCTTCCCTAGACAAAGCTCAGACAAAGAAAAGACAACAATGGGAGATAACAACGAAGAAGCAAGCCTCACTGACGTTGTGGTGGCTCAACCCACCATAGTTGACCAAACCGAATTGATTTTGCAATTGATGCAGCAAATTGCAGAAATGAGAATGGAAATGCAAAGGAGACAAGATCTTTCTCCGTCGGGTTTTGCTACTAATGCTGCAGAGGGTAGGACTCCTATCTACTTCCCTTCCTCGAACATGGATCCATCTCAAAGTGTTCTGCTCGCTCAGAATCCCCCTGTTATAGCACCTACCCAGAATCCACAATATGCTTCTGCCTCCTACCAAGCTTCGCCCCCTCCACAAAGCAACCATCCCCAAATGCCACCTCCTCTTCCAAACACCCAGCCTCAAACCGCTCCACCCCTACTAAATTAGAGCCAAAATCAAAATCAGAACGTTCTTAATCCCCTACATCTCACCATTAATTAAACCAGAATACTAACCCACAAAATTACCAAACCCCTCAAAATGCCCAAAGTCCTTCTTTAGCCCCACCCCTACCAAAGAGGACTACTTTCCAAATTCCCGTCCCTACTGAGCACGAGGTGCATGGTTCTGAGTTGGACCATTACGAGGAACATGAAAGAGAGTGGAGGGCCAATGAGGACGCAAAAGTGGATATTAAGGAAGAGATAAAAAGGGCTATGAAAGAGTTTCAATGCATCCCTGATACCGCTGGTCTTAATTATGAGGATTTGTGCATCCATCCGAATCTTGACCTTCCCAAAGTATTCAAGATCTCAAAGTTTGATACTTTCGGGGGTGTGGGCAATCCTATGGCTCATCTGAGGGCCTACTGCAACCAACTTGTTGAAGTTGGTAGGGATGAAGCTCTGTTGATGCGGCTTTTCAGCCGAAGCCTGTGCGGAGAAACTCTTGAATGGTTCACCTCGCATGAAACCCGACAATGGCCCAGCTGGAATGCTCTGGCAAATGACTTCATCGAGCGATTCGCTTACAATGTAGAAATCGTTCCTGCTCGTTACTCTTTGGATAAAATGAAGCAGAAATCAACTGAAAGCTATAGAGAATTTTCTTACAGGTGGAGAAAAGAAACGGCGAGGGTGAGACCGCCCATGTCTGAAAAAGAAATCGTTGAAGTGTTTGTGCGGGTGCAAGAACCCGAGTATTATGACAGAATTATGTTGCTTGTTGGAGCAAAGTTTGCTGAAATAGTCAAGATCGGTGAGACTATTGAAGACGGTTTGAAAACAGGAAAGATCGCCCGTGTAGCCACATCGCCCGGATCTTCAGGGTTCTTGAAAAAGAAGATAGAAGATGTGGCTGCTGTTTCATATGAGGGCAAGAAAAACCCAAGAAGATCTTCGTACCCCCACTCCCAAGTCGTGCTCGACCTTCTCAAAACTCTTACCAAGCTAGTCAGAGAAATAATCCTCCTCCAGTGTACCAAAATCCTCCTCCAATATACCACAATCCTCTTCCAGTCTACTAAAGTTCACCTCCAATCTACCAAAATCCATCTCCCGCATACCAAAGTCATCCTCCACCTTACCAAATTTCGTCTTCTTACCAGGGTGTGGTTCCCAACTGTGCTAACGTGTAGTCGAGCTACCAAGCACCCCCTCCTGCATATCAAGTCCAAGCTCCACCATATCAAAACCCACACCCGAACTACCAAGCTTCAATGCCAAACTACCAAACAAATTCATACCCAAGAAATCAAACTCCTCGTCCAAATAACCAAAGTTACCAACAGGTGCCTCCTCCTCAAGGCAATTATGGTCCGTCTCCACCTAGGTTCGATAAGAATCCTTCGAGGAACTTCACCGCGCTCGCATAAAGCCGAACAAAGCTGTACGAGCGACTGGCTGCGGCTGGATACATCCACCATGTGGGGCCCAAACCCATGGATGTCAAATTAAAATTCTATAGATCTGACCAGAGATGTGCTTATCATTCCAACAGTGTTGGGCATGATACTGAGGATTGTATCAATCTCAAGCACAAAATTCAGAATTTGATTGACCAAGAGGTAGTCTCTCTCCAACCAGCGGCACCAAATGTCAACGCCAACCCGTTGCCGAATCATGGAGGCGGCAATATAAATATGATAGAGACAGACGATGATTGGTGTGTGAAAAAAGTGATAACTCCAATCGTCCCTGACGAGTTGGATAAGTCTGTGGCTTAATTGACTATCAAAGAGAAAAAAGAGTTCGTTATACTGACACCTGCAAAGGCTGTTGCCTTGGTGCCATCAAAAACTCTTATCAAGCCAAAGTTCGTGATTGAAACTGCAGCTGCACAAGGTATGACCCAATCTGGAAGATGTTATACTCCTGAGGAGCTTGCTCTCGGAGGTCAAAAGAAGATCAGGCTAAAAGACAGATAAGCGAAGGAGAAGCGGAGGAGTTTTGGAGGAGAATGCAGCCGAAGGATTATTCTATCGTCAAATATTTGGAGAAGACTCCTGCCCAGATTTCTGTTTGGGCCCTGTTGATGAGTTCTCAATCACATAGGCAAGCTTTGATGAAAGCACTCCATGATACATATGTGCCCGCGGGCACAAGCAGCGATAATGTGGTCCATGATCCACCAGGTTATTCGAGGACATCGCATCAGCTTCTGTGACGACGAGTTGCCCTTTGAGGGGAAGTCTCATAACAAGGCGCTGCATATCACTGTTGTTTGTCATGAAAAGGTTATCAATCGAGTCTTAGTAGATGATGTATCTGGTCTTAACATTTGCCCATTGTCGACGTTGAGGCAGTTGAAGTTTGACTTGGGGAAACTTGAGCAACATCAAGTCAATGTGAGAGCCTTCGATGGGGTCCAGAGAGATACTTTGGGAGCTGTGAATCTTGTTGTCCAACTGGGCCCAGTCGAGTTCAGTGTGCAGTTTCAAGTTCTAGATATTGACACCAGCTATAACCTTCTTCTAGGAAGCTTTTTATTCACATGGCTGGAGCTGTGCCTTCCACCCTATATCAAATGATGAAACTCATCTGGAAGAACGAAGAGCTGGTCATCCAGGGCAAAGGTAGTCATTCTGGCAGACAAGCGCCTATTATCGATGAAGTGTCTCGAGGCACTGATTTCTACACGGTGGAGCTGGTAAATACCACCGGTGAATACTTGGCCCCACAGCCTCTCATGCCTTCTGTGTATAAAATGATTGCCACTGTGATGTTGCAAAGTGGTTTTGAACCAGGTTTTGGGTTGGGAAGGAATTCCCAAGGAATTGTTGAGCTCATTCAAGTTCCTGCCAAGGGAGCGAATATGGATTGGGGTATGTCCCCACAGATGACGATGAAAAGATGATGAAGAAGAAGGATCAAGCATTGGCCAATCCAATCCCTCATCTGTATCAAACTTTTCCAGTTCGTGAGCATGCCGAGGAGGAGGACCTGGGGGAAGGAATCTGTGGCCTTTTTGAAGAAATTGATGCTATTATTGAAGAAGAGGTCGAGCTGATAGGATTCCATGATACTGAGCCCGGAGGGACGTTGCACAACTGGACCTCCACGCCCATCATAATCTCCCGAACTCCTTGGTAGAAGGGCATCATTTTATGCATGTTTAAATTGGTGGTAGTCCGAAAGAGGCCCGATACCCACCATTTTGCATTTTCTTCTTAACTGTTTGAACTTTAAATTCCCATCGTGATGTTTAAAAAGGCAATATGGCCCTGCCATGACCAAAGTTTGCATTGTTTTACTATTTTAATGAAAGCCTCTTTTATTTTTAAATTTGTTTATTTAATCATCTGTCATGCTTTGATTTTCTAACTTCGTTTGTTTATGGTTTCAGTAAGGTAAGTTTTAAACCTGCCAATGTCATGTCGTGTCACGAGCTGAATGAACAAAATGAGGCAGGTGATGACGAGGTTGATGATTACGTAGAGGAAAGTGAGGAATCAGAGTATGTTGCCAAGGAATTTCGTCAGTTTGAAAATCAGTATAAACCGAATTTAGAGGAAACTGAACGGTAAACCTGGGCGATCAAGAGTGTGTCAAAGAGGTTAAAATCAGTATTCACTTGAGTGAGGATCAAAGAAAAGGCCTGATTCACTTGCTTGAGGAGTACATTGATGTGTTCGTTTGGGAAGTCAGTGACATGCAAGGACTGAGTACCGATGTCGTGTCCCACAAACTGCCGATTAATCCAGGGTTTGATCCCGTGAAGCAAAAGATTCAAAAATTCAAGCCTGATTTGAGTTTATTGATTAAAGAAGAGATTACCAAGCATATTGAGTCTCGATTGGTAGAGCTGACACAATACCCGACTTGGTTGGCGAATGTTGTTCCGATCGCCAAAAAAGACGGAAAAATCAGAATTTGTGTCAACTACAGAGATCTCAACAAGGCCAGCCCTAAGGATAATTTTTCGTTGCCAAACATTCATAATCTGATTAACAATTGTGCTAAGCATGAAATGCAGTCATTTGTGGATTGTTACAGAGGTTATCATCAGATCCTGATGGACGAGGAAGATGCAGAAAAGACAGCTTTTATCACACCTTGGGGTGTATAGCATTACAGAATGATGCCATTTGGCCTCACGAATGCTGGTGCTACCTATATGAGGGCTATGACGGCCATATTTCATGACATGATTTATAAGGAGATTGAGGTATATGTAGATGACGTCATAATCAAGTCCCGCGAGAGTTCGGACCACTTGATGCATTTGAAGAAGTTCTTTGATCGTTTGCGTCGTTCCAACTTGAAATTAAATCCCGCCAAGTGCGCTTTTGGAGTTCCACCCGGAAAGTTGTTGGGATTTATAGTTAGCAGAAGGGGTATTGAGCTCGATCCTTCTAAGATTAAAGCAATTCAAGAGTTACCTCCGCCGAAGACGAGAAAAGAGGTGATGATTTTCTTAGGGAGGTTGAACTACATCAGTCGATTCATAGCTCAATAAACCGTGGTGTGTGAGCCTATCTTCAAGTTGTTGAAGAAAGACGCTCCGACAAAGTGGACTGGAGAGTGTCAGACTGCTTTTGATGCTATCAAGAACTATTTGTCAAATCCGCCAGTATTGGTTCCTCCGCGAGAAGGGAGTCCTTTGTTGCTGTATTTGTCCGTCTCAGATAGTGCATTCGGATGCGTGCTCGGTCAACACGACGAGACAGGATAGAAAGAAAGGGCTATCTATTACATAAGCAAGAAGTTTACTCCATACGAGTCTCGATATACTTTGTTAGAAAGAATGTGTTGTGCTTTGACTTGGCTTGACCAGAAGTTGAGACATTACTTGTCTTCATATACTACATACCTTATTTCCAGGATGGATCTGTTGAAGTATATTTTCTAGAAGGTGATGCCAACATGAAAGTTAGCTAAGTGGCAAATGCTGTTGAGTGAATTTGATATTGTGTATGTGACCCAGAAGTCAATAAAGGCACAAGCCTTGGCTGATCATCTTGCCGAGAATCCTGTTGATGAAGAATATGAATCGCTCAAGACTTATTTTCACGATGAAGAAGTGACAATTGTGGGTGAAGATATTTTTGAAGCATATCCTAGGTGGAGATTATTCTTTGATGGAGCGGCGAATCACCAGGGAAAAGGTATTGGGGTAATTCTAGTGTCAGAATCTGGTCAGCACTATCTCATGGCAGCTAAGCTCCGATTTAATAGCACAAACAACATGGCTGAATACGAAGCTTGTATTCTTGGTTTGGAAATGGCCATCAACATGAATGTCTATGAGTTGTTGGTTATTGGAGATTCAGATCTTTTGATTCATTAAGTTCAAGGAGAATGGGCTGTGAAGAACCGAAGATCATACCCTACGTACAGTATGTACAAAAGTTATGCAAGAAATTCTGTAAGATCGAGTTCAGACATACTCCTAGGATACGGAGTGAGTTGGCCGACGGTCTTGCCACCATCGCGTCAATGCTTAAACTCCAGATACTGATTGTATTGATCCATTGGATATAGAGTTGAAAGAATATCCAGTTCATTGTTCGCATGTTGAAGTAGAACCAGACGGTTTGCCATGGTATTTTGATATAAAGAAGTATTTGGAGTCCGGAAGCTATCCTGAAGATGCTACATCCAACCAGAAGAAGTCGATACGCCGTATGGCTCTCAATTTCTTTCTAAGTGGAGAAATCCTTTATAGGAGGACTCCATATTTGGGTCTTCTCAGATGTGTTGATGCTGTTGAAGCTGCAAAACTTATTGAACAAATACATGCTAGAGTTTGTGGTACGCATATGAATGGACTCACTTTGGCAAGGAAGATCCTTCGAGCCGGTTATTTCTGGATGACTATGGAGAATGATTGTTGCAAGTTTGTGCAAAAGTGTCATAAATGTCAAGTGCACGGTGATCGGATTCGAGTGCCACCTCACGAACTTAATGCTATGAGTTCACCCTGGCCGTTTGTAGCTTGGGGTATGGATGTCATCGGTCCGATAGAGCCAGACGCTTCTAACGGACATAGGTTCATCTTGGTTGCTATTCATTACTTCACCAAGTGGGTGGAAGCAGCTTTTACAAGTCGATAACTAAGAAAGTTGTAGCTGATTTTGTTCGCAACAATTTGATATGCAGGTTTGGAGTACCAGAATCCATTATTACTGACAACGGCGCAAATCTCAATAGTCACTTGATGAGAGAGACATATGAGCAATTTAAGACTTCTCATCGAAACTCGACCGCTTATCGTCCTCAAATGAATGGAGCTGTAGAGGCTGCCAATAAGAATATCAAGAAGATTCTGAGGAAAATGATTGACAATCACCGAGGTTGGCATGAGATGTTGCCATATGCTTTATTGCGTTATCGGACGACTGTCAGAACGTCAACTGGAGCCACTACCATATTTGCTAGTGTATGGAACAGAAGCAGTCATACCTGCTGAAGTCGAGATACCGTCTTTGAGAATTATTCAAGAAGCTGCGTTGAGTAATGTTGAATGGGTTAGCAAAAGAATTGGTCAGTTAAATTTGATTGACGAGAAGAGAATGGTTGCCATTTGTCATGGTCAACTATATCGACAGAGAAAAATTCATGCTTTCCACAAGAGAGTCAAAGCCAGAATATTTGAAATCGGTCAATGGGTCCTTAAGCGCATTTTTCCTCATCAAGACGAGTACAAAGGAAAATTTGCACCAAATTGGCAAGGACCCTACATGGTTCGTAAGGTATTATCTGGAGGTGCGTTGGTCCTGTCGGAGATGGATGGCACCGCTTGTCCAAAACCGATCAACTCAGATGCTGTCAAGAGATACTACGTGTGAAGCTTGAGTTTGTATTTCTATTATTTCCTTGTAATTGTACATTTGCTAGTATTTGTTTCGTTTAAAATCTTATCCCTCTTGTAATGAACTAAGTCTGACCTGAATTCTCAAGAATGAGATACGTAGGCGGCCTATGTCGTCCTCGGTCACCCCATTTACCCCTTTTAATATTTCCTTGTATTTGAACTACGTTCGACCTGAATTCTCAAGAATGAGGTACGTAGGCGGCCTATGTCGGCCTCGGTCGGTTTCTTTGTGAATTTCTTATCTTTATTAACCTTTGAGGGGGAACTACGTTTGACCTGATTTCTGCCTCAATGGGATACTTAGGCGCCACAAGGGTTCGGTTATATTCCCGTAAGATTTCTATTCCCCTTTGCAATAGAAACTGGGACAGAAATTTTGAGAGGGACTCAAAAATTCTCAAGAAGAAGATTTTTCCTCAGCGAGTCAAGACTGAAGATATGTCAATATTTCCAACTGAGACAGAATTTTCGAAAGGATCTCAAAAAATTCCAAGATTTACATGCCGACAGTCGTAGATAAACCAAAATTCGTAACTGGGATAGAAATTTTGAGGATGACCTCAAAATTTCAACTTGGTTTTCGTCGACAATTTAGAGCGACTCTGAATGATCCCCAGCGGATAATCAGATATACCTTCAAGCATCAGACCCAAACAAGTCCGCTAAGCCTGACATAACATGACACTTGGCAGTAGCCCTTTTTAAAATACCACTTTTCAAAAATTTATTTTTTCTTAAAATTTGTATTTGCATTTCATTTGTTTCGGCATAAAATATTTTGTCGTATCTATCAAGAGTTGGGAAATCAGGAAGATCAACCGGACATAGCAGGACAAGGAGCAGACATCCGAATAAATCGACACAGATCAGTCTGTTTTAAAACTAACGATTTTTCTGTGGATGCAGGTTTATAGTATTGCTCAGAAATCATCAAATTTCTTCGATTGATGAATATGTGAAGTCAAGGGGGTAAAAATCTCTTCCTCCAAAATCTATGATTTTTCTGCATATGCAGGAATTATTTTATATTGCACATATCGAAGACTTGGGAGTGTTACGATTCTCAGCAAAATGAAGTCTATAAGGAACGTCCAGCTAGATTCGAAGGTGAATCAAGCGAAAATCTCAAGAAAGAGTTTACGGTTTCCGTGAAGGACGTTACCCGCATCATAATGTCATATATGATATTATACATTACCCGAATAGATCATATTTTATTGTCGATCAAGATAATACATTACCCGGAGGGATCATTTATTTTATTATCGATCAAGACGATACATTATTTGGAAAGTCATTTTACCGTTGTTGTCAGTTGAGACGATACGATTATCCAGAAAGGCACCCAGAAGATCACTATGTTGCTCGGTTTAGGCACTATCTTCATTTGGTACCAAGGATGACATCAAGAGTCAATATTCATGCATCGCGGAAGATCGTGCATCGCGAGTCAATATTCATGCATCGCGGAAGATCATACATCGCGAGTCAATATTCATGCATCACGGAAGATCATGCATCACGAGTTAATATTCATGCATCGCGGAAGATCATGCATCGCGAGTCAATATTCATGCATCGCGGAAGATCATGCATCGCGAGTCAATATTCATACATCGTGGAAGATCATGCAACGCGAGTCAATATTCATGCATCACGAGTCAATGTTCATGCACCACGAGAAGATTTTATACCTCGCAGAAAGTTATACATCGCGAGAAGATTTCATGTCTCGCAGAAATTATGCATCGCGAGAAGATATTCACGCCTCGCAGAAAGATATGCATCGCGAGAAGATATTCATACCTCGTAAAATTTATGCATCGCGGGAAAGTTTCATACCCCGCAAGAAATCACTCATCGCGAGAAGATATTCATGCCCCGCAAGAAATCATGCACTGCCAGAAAAGGAATCGTGCATCTCAAGGTAAATACTTACCCCTCAACATCAACTGCATCTTTATTTGGCAAGAGTGAATGCCAAGAGAATCATTGAAAACAACGAAGAAAATATCAACATTGCATGAGATGTTATTTATTTTTACATCAAATGAAGAGTATATTGAAGATTATATCGCAAACACAAGACATACGCTTTATTTGCTTTACGTCAAACCGATCAAGTTGACGTCAAATATCGAGGAGAACAATTAAGTGTCAACACGGTAAAAGGCACTGTCTCCCATTTAAATTGCATTTTTATGCTGACGAGTTTTATCTCAGTCTTCGTCGAGAGCATCCGAAAGGATGAATTCTCCAAAATATACCACAGGTCCGGACAACATCAAAAAGGATGCAACACAACGTGGAACTTTTCCTTAGCAGCAAACTGGGACATAGTCCAAAGAGGAGTGTCAAACTCTTAGGACGCGAGCAGAGGAGCGACTTCCACCACAATCAAACCACACCCCTATCATAAGGCATGTGGGTTTTTCTTTTGGTTTGTCAGTTTCAGTTCGCATTCGGAATTTTGGTGTCTATCGGAAGCAAGTTTCCAATCTGAGTGACAATGTACCAAGAGCTTTGGAAATCATGTCCGTGCGAGTTCTTACCTATGGGTGCGAAGCGTGCCACATTCATGGCTAAGAAGTTACAAGCCTATTTTTCATACTCGATTTTATTTGTCACTCTTCCAAAACCAATGGTTATCTAGCATAATAGATTTCCTTTTCAACTGATTGAGTCGAACTACAAACAACCTGATTCCTAAGGTTTAAGGATATGTAGGCGGTCTCAATGTTGAATACTCGGCTGTATTCCAACATTAGATCTTAAATCTTACTCCCAAGTATTTCGGTCCCTTCATAATTCGATACCGAGATGACTTTTGAATTCTTTCAAAATCGTGCGTTAAATCAAGCGTATCGAACTACAAGTGGCCTGAATTCTCATGTAGCCTGAGATATGTAGGAAACCCGTTTACAGGGTTCGTCCATAATTCCTAAAGTCCGTGCCAGATCCCTTTCCTGAAGATGAATAGGTGGTTGGTCAAAATTGGTTTGGTCAATTTCATTTTTCTCGAATTTCTTGCATCAACCCAAATAAAATGAGGGACAGTTGTTGACACCTAATTTTGACCCTCCTCGATAGTAATTAACTAGCGAGCTTCTTGAGTTTAAACAATTTAAAATAACTAATTTCATAAATAATAATAAAAAAAATTTAGCTTGCAAATTATTTTGAATAAGGTTTTGACACTTTTTATATTGTTTTAGCTAATATATATGTCTTACATAATTATTCGTATAATTATTATAACTTTTTCAATGTTCAAAATTAAAAAAAAAACGAATAATAATAATAATAGTAACATTTTGTTTTATATAAATATTTGGTTAATTATTTTAGCTTATATCTTGAATCTTTAGTTTATATTCGAATTACTTAGTTTATTTTGTTAACCTTAAGAAGCTTGTTAATTAATTATATTAATTCGTTGTATTTTTAAAATTTAATCAAATTAGCCAATTACATTTTAATTTGGTTGAATCGGTAATTTTCTTAACTAAAAGACCAGATTTTGGGCCATTTATTGTCCAATTTCCAGCCGACCCGGCCCACTCCTCCATTCAATTCCTCAACAACCCACCAATAATACCCAAACAACACAATTCCCAGCACAAACACCTTTTAACCCAATTCCCTTTGCAGATTAGCCCAATCCCACCATCAACCCAAATCCCCTAGACCCGACCCACTTCTAATCTCCCCTCTCCCAATAAAAATTAAAGACCCCAATTATATTCCCTACCCATCAGTTTGACCCAACCCTTTTCCCAATTCCAAGAGAAGCTTGAAAGTTCAGCGCACAACAACAACTCCAGGACGCGTGAAGAACAGCAGCAGACCCCTCACGACCGTCCGCTCCAACTTTCAAATTCCAGAAGCGACGAGTCTCAAGGGCTTTGCAACTCACAACGCAGAAAGGCGCGTGTCTAGCGCTGTAGTACTCGCCTCCTCGTCTCCTTCATACCAATTTCAGTTTTAGCTGTACGATCGTACGCCTCCAGCTGGAAGAGACCGTTTCGAATCGTCCTTGCTCGCGTGGATGGGTGCCACGTCGAGCGCAAGGACGAAGCAAAATAATCCGAGCCATCCTTTACCCTGTCGTCCGGATTTGGTGGGATTTGGATAAGTTCTCGAACGAAATGGCAGTCCTCCCAGTCCTTGGGAGGGATTTGAATTTCGGGTTTGAGCGAGAGTGTCTATTTTACCCCTAATTTTCCTTAAACCCTAGAATTTCCTTTGCTATATATATATCGTTTAGTTTAGCCGAAAGGAGGATCTTTTTTTGGAGGTGGAAATTGTGCAAAGACTAAAAGTATTCAGAGAAAGGTTTTAGTTGGAAAGTTTTGGAGATTTTTAGAAGAGACACATATAGCTATTTGAGTGAAGAACAGTAAAAAATATGAAACCAACCGATTTGAAATAGAAGAGGGTTAGTGGGACTGTAGTGAGGTTTCTTCGTTCATTTAGAGGGGTCCTTGATATCTCATTTTGGTGTTGAAGTCGCGGCTCTTTCAAGTTCGTTGATGTTCCGAGTTTGCTGCTCCAAGAGAGGTACATCCTCCTTTACTTTTTTCACCTTCTTCTCGTTCATGCCAACTGAGAATAATGAGTGGTGTCCGTGAAATAGTGAAACAACCTTGATTTAATTTCCTTGGCTTCAATGTGGTTTCTTTTATTCTAAGAGCAGATGATCTTCCGTTTTGTTCTGCTTAGGATGGTCTGAAATTCATTTGGATTTCAACGTCGAGCTTTTCCTATCATATAGTTTCAGATTGTTCCTTTGTGTGTTATCTTCTGTGAAATCTTAGTTCCAATCGCTTCTCGCTTTGTTTCATAGATTTGTTTGATGAAATACCTTATGTCTTCCTGTGGTAATTTCATTTTCGGACCGTGTGAGCCTGATATAGTCTAAAGATAGTGTATATCTATGACTTCTCGTTCAATTTGTTTGTTTTATGTCGATAGGGTTTAAACTATTTTATATTCAGGCATTTAGTTTAATTTGTTACTTCTTCTGTAAAAGGTTTCCTGCTCATTTCGAATCTTTGTTCATGTGCTATTTATTTAATACATTATGGCTAATATGTTAATAGTAAGACTTAGGGAGGATTTAATGGTTGCTCATGCTTAAATGTTCGAAGTGTCTTAAGTTACCTGGCAGACTTCATGGCGCCCATGATTTATGTTACTCTCTCAGTTTAGCCTAGACGTTCGGTTGCATTGTTTCGATTTTCATGGATGCCTTTCATGTTATCGCTATACCTGTTAGATTGAGTTTCTTTGTTGAAAATTTTCCTTAAGAAGAAATATGCACAGCATTTTATTCACGTGCTTATTCGTTTTGAAATAGCACGCCAGACTCCAGTTAAGAGTATTGATTATAATAATAGTGTTTTGGGTAAAATGTGTTACCTTACCTAATAAATTGTTCATTTGAAAGTTTGTTGTAGTCACAAGTCGAGTTGAATGTGTTCTTGACCCGCTTAATGATTGATTAGAAATATTCAATGCCTATTTGTTGTCTTTAGCTAAAATATCGCAGTTGTGATTTGAGTTATTTAAGTATCGGTCAATTGTTCAAGTGCTTCGCAGGTCTATGAATTAATTTTTTAGTATGTCTTTTGGTAGTTAAAATCGATTTAGTCTCATTTATTCCATGTAAACAACAAAATTGCTTCAATTTGGGATATTTGTCTGCATGAGCAATGGAATAGGTTTCTTGCTAAATTATATGTCTTGGCTTACATTCTATAAATTTTGTGTAAATTGTTTGCTTGGCAGTAAGGCCATTGTTGTTTACGGCTTAGAAAATCCACTGTGATTGCATTCAAGGTTTGAAGTTGACCATATGGCATTTTTCATTCAACGCTTAAACATCCTTGTTCGATATAAACTCATGTTGAATATGTCTATTCATGGATTAATAGTAAAACATGTTCTTAGTGTCCCTGCTCAACCAACTATAGACAAGGTGTATATTGAAAAGGGTCGAATTATTTATCTCGATTTTATTTATTTTTTTCTTTTTCTTTTTCCTTGTTATATTTTTGTTATGTTATTTGTTTATCATATGCCTATGTTTCCATAATCTTGTCAGTTCCAAAGGATAATTGTATTATTTTAATTACTCCTCCAAACATTTTTATGCTTATCATGGCTCTGCATGGAATTCTTTAATTACACTATGTTCTTAAATCAAATTTAGCCTTGTCATTAATTTGAATAATGTATTAACTCCTTATTTTTCCTTTGTCTGCATGTAAAATTTGTCCGAGTTCGTCATGAACTCCTCTCCTCACCTTTCAAGAGAGTCGTAAAGGCTCAAAATGCATTTCTTAAGTCAATCCACAAAAGATGATGAACGGATCTTGGAGTCAAAAATTGAAGAGAGCGGAGGCGTAGAAGAGCTTGGGCGATATGCCCCCTTTTGTTTTTTTTATTTTGTTGTATTTTGTTGTGTTTTGAGCATAAGCCCTTGTCGCTTTTTTTCTTTTTCTTATTTATTTTATCATGGAATGTTTAGTCTAGGACAGATACGAAAGAAAATGGGTCGAAAACCCAAAAAAATCAAATGGGTTAAAAACCCAAAACAGGTGGGTCCAAAAACCGGTCAAAGCGAACAGAACCGAATTTGGACCCAAATACCTTTCCCTCTCTCTTTTTACTTGCTTTTAATTACTTATCTGTTTTACTTGTCGTTAGTTTTAAAGGTTAGGAAAATTCGATTTCCCGCAAAACGCCACTTTGATTTTAACGACTCGATCAAATCAAGTAAATAGCTTAAGGGTTTTACAAATTAAAATTCGCTTAGATAAATAATTTTTCACTTTCAAAACAATTTTAATGATTTTTGGCATTCATTTCAAACAACTCTTAGAAATATCTTTATCGCACTTTTTTTTAGCCAAATAACTTAGTTGTCGGATAACCGTAAGTTAGCGGACGTCTTAGGTGCTTTTATTTAAAAAACCTTCCTAAGACGTTAATAGGAATCCCCGAACCCCTTTAAATGTTTTCAAATGATTTTTTTTTTGTTTAAAGTCTTTTGAACGCAAAGGTTTTCTTGATTTTTCTTTAAAAATTAAGTGTCGACTCTAAAAAGTCGAAAATTCTTAAAACTAATATTTTCCGATAAAACAAGGGGCTCAGGAGTGTTTTTGGCTCTTTGTTGGATTACTAGCTAAATTTATGGATTTAAATTTACCACAACCAAATAGGTCAAGACGACTGTTTTGATCTAGTTCGTCATTAGTGATATCCACACTAATCTCCCGGTGGAAGAACCAACTATTAATCCAAAGCATCATTTCTAAAATCAAGTCACGAGATAAAATAGGTAGGAAACCAGTTTGTAAACAACTAAAGAATTAAGTCCGCATAAAATCAATAGTAAAAATATTGTGAAAATAAAACTCCTACAAATTGAAAGTTATAGTAGTAAAATCATATTACGTAGTCAATAATGGGGATGCAATTCCAGAAACATGAACTAATAGTTTAATCTCTTTGTCCGAAAAGATGGACAAAGAGATGTAGAGGAACCAATGGTAACCCGGAAGAGTAGACCACCCTTAGATTAGAAGTCAAGTGTCTCTTAACTGAGGTTTCATATCAACCGCTAAAAACTGTCTGATACTCAAAAAAAAAGAACAGGGTCAATATAAATACACAACCACAATGTAATGATAGGTTCATGCGGCCAGTTTTAAAGCATGAATGTAAATAGACAACTACAACATAGAAATACGCATAACACCAACAATTAGGAAATAACTCAGATCCCAGTACTTACCGAAATGAACATACACAGGAAACGATCAAAATTATAGGATTTTGATCCTCTCATGGAACAACAATGACACATATCCGGTTCTCTCAAGAAACCACAATCACACACACCCTCTCCTCTACTCACAGGGGCAGATCTACAGTGTTAGATTGGGGTTCGGACGAATTCACTAGCTTTTACGTAATATACGTACAAAAAATCATGTATAAATATATGTAAATATTGTGTGCGAACCCATACCAAACAAAGGCGAGTGGCGCAGTGGGAACATACAAGCGTGCGAGCAGCCCAGGTGTATCTGGACGGGGGGTTCTGGCAATTATTTAATTTTTTTAATTGAACTTTTCCGGATTCTTTCATTTTCAATTAAAAAATGTGTTTTGTGCCTACCTTTTTACCTTTCTTTAATTCAATTTTTTCTATATAGATTTTCTAATTTTTTTTAAAACTATAAAATAGAAAATCGATAATTAAAAATAATAACAAAGTAGTGTCATACTCCTAAACAACATCTGACTATTAATTTCAAGATAGATAATTATAAGTAACAAAAATATAGCGTTATACTCTAAAACATCATCTCACTGTAGATTTCATTTGAAACATTCAATAAAATGTTAAATCTAAAATTTAATTTTTTTAAAAGTTAGGGTTCTATTTTTCACCCGACTTCATTGCTACAGCTTGTTGTCAAAGTGCAGAACTTTGCCCTGATAAGTACTATTTACTCCTCAGTTTCTTGTCAGCTCTCCCTTTTCTCTTCTTCTTTTAATTTGTCTTCACATTATATAAAAATCTATTCAAAGATCTAATTTTTAATCTTTGATTTTAGGGTTGTTCCACGTATGAATAATTTATTCTATTTGTTAAGTTATTGTTTGCTTCTCGGAGATTCAACTTTCAAGCAATAGCGGCTCAATGGTGAAGCAAGTAAAATCTTCCCTTTAGGTCCAAAAATATTAATGGTGAATTTAATAAGTTTAATTTTACTTAAAATAATATTTGAGATTATAGAAAAAAATGTTCAATTTTTTACTAAGATATAACACTTATCTATCTTTTACCAAATAATATTTTAGAACTTTGAAATAAATAACTCAAATCTTGATATTAATAAATGAAATATTTGAAAGTGTGCCAAATGTTACATCATATATGTTTTCAAAACATAACAACTTGTCAGAATAAAATTTAGAGCCAACAAACATCAAATCATGGTTCCACCTCTGCTACTCACACACAAATTGTTAATGTATTGACAAATACCCAGGTTAATCGGTGTTAGTAATTAGACGAGACATGGTACCAGACCAACTAGTAATTACAAACAACCATGCATACAACTACAATCACAGTGAACAATGACACTTAAAATCACAAGTAAAGTAAATTGATTCATTGTATGAGATTATCATCATGATGTAATCTCATATGTTTTCCCAAACATGTATTTGTATAAATAATATTGTAAAGCATTAGACATGCATACATACATAATTTGAAATGTATACAACCACCATCTACCCCGAATCAAACCTCTTTGAAACTCTAAAGAATTTGAGTGTTCCCGTTGTTTAATGTTTTGATTTTGATCCTGGTCTAAGAAAATAAACGCATACAAATAATCAATCAAACTTGACCTGATTATATCCATATTACTCCATCCGTTTCAAAAAGAATGGCCTAGTTTGACTTGGAACGGAGTTTAAGAAAAGAAAGAAGACTTTTTAATCTTGTGGTTCTAAATTAAAGTTATGTCAAATGTACCAAAATACCCTTTAACCTTGTGGTCTTAAACATGCCACGTGGAAAGTTAAAGTTAACGTGTTGCCAAAAAAGGAAAGGGATCATTCTTTTTTAAACAAACTAAAAAGAAAATAGGGACATTCTTTATGAAACAGAGGGAGTATAACCAAATCCTAATCTTAGTCCAATTCATGACCATTAATTTTCTACAAATATCAAGGCATTTCCCACCATTAAATACAATCAAAATGCTCGCCAAGAATAATATCCTAAATTCTAAGTCTTAAGAATCAAATTACAAGATAGGGGATCGAGTAATAAATGAATTACCTTTACAAATGATTTTTATGAAAAATTGAATAGGAACTACCCTACGTCATCCCTCTCAAACACAAGAAGATGCAAAAATAGGAGGATTTTAAACTTTTTCTACATAAAATCCCGACTTACCCCGTTATACTAGTGGTTGTCAGTCCATTATGGCACTTGCATACTCCCGCTATAGCGGACTGTCTAGTGGCGGAGCCAGAATTTAGATTGAGGGGTGTCGAATTATAAAGTAGTATGCACACAAAAAAATTCAACAAAATAAATTTTACCAATAAAAGCAAAACATAATTACATTTACAATCGCACTCGACGCGGTTTCATCTCTTGAAATGTTTGTATAATAGCATCATTAGAAATATTAATAAATACATCTTTTTATACATAAGGAACTAGACAACCGCTCAAAAGCTCATCATTCATCCGATTCTGCAGGGCATTCTTAATAAATTTCATTGCCAAAAAAGCTCTTTCAACGGATGCAGTGACAACTGGTAAAAGCAAAGCACATTGCACTAAGCAAAATACAAGAGGAAAGTTTAAGTTCTTTTTTGTCTCAACTAATTTTCTTGAGAGATCACCAAGTCCAATAAGATTGGAGAACCTTTTATCCATATCACGAACATCAATAATGTATGTGGCAAGTTGATTCTCAAGAGCATTCATACTAAACTCATCAAAGTCATCAGGATATAACTTGGTCATTCTCATTATTTTTTCGATGTTAAAGCTAGAAAATGAGTCAAGTGGATTCAAACAAGCAACTCCATGAAGCAAATCAGTAGTCACCTCATTAAAACGATCATTGAGTTCTTGAAGCTGTCAATCAATAATCTTACAAAATACTTCAACACGATATTTATGTAAGATCGTGTATTCGGCAAATTTACGCCTTGATCATCAAGAATTAACATATGGCTCATCAAAATAAGGCAACAAAATCTTATACTTGATACAAAATGTAAAAACGTTATCAATAAGTGCATCCCATCCATCATCTCTTAGCATTTGCAATCTTCTCTTTGCTACTTCAACTAGTAGCATATCATTTGCAATATCTTGTTTTTTCTTTTGCAAGGATTTATTGAGCTCATTTGTGATACCTAAGATATCTCTCATCAAGGTCAACATAAAAGCAATCTTAAATGTTTGACAAGCTTCGAGATATCCTGTAGCCTTAGCTCTTTCATCTGTAGAATATGCATCAACAACAAGTGCATCAAGAACATCAACAATAGAGCCAAACATAAGAATAAAGTTGCTAAAATATTTGTAGTGAAATCCCCAACGAGTAGCACCGGCTCTTATAATACCAAGTTCTTGATGCAAGCCGGTACCGGTTGTAAGCTCACCCATATCTAGTGCCTCTTGAATTCCTTTTTTTTTTTTGAGAATCTCAAAATTCATCCATGCGCTTAAAAGAAGCTCCCAACACATTCAGAACATTTGAAACCAATAATACAAGCTCTCCCACTTAAATACATTTTTTAGAAACCGCAACTAAAGTTAATTGAAGTTGATGAGCAAAACAATGAATAGAGTGAGCTGAGACACTTTCTTGCCTAATCAACATTTTAAGGCCATTCATCTCGCCTTGCATATTACTTGCCCCATCATAACATTGTCCGCGCACATACGATAGACTCAATGAATGTTGAGCAAGTACATTGACAATTTTCCCCCTTCAAAGATAAAGCACTAGTATCTCGAATATATACAATATCAATCAAGCGCTCCATCACAAAGCCCATTCGATAAACATATCATAAAACGATAGCCATTTGCTCCTTACGTGACACATCAAAAGATTCACCAACCAATAAAGCAAAATAGTCACCATTTAATTCTTGAATAAAGCTTTGATGGTTTCTATCTTACATGCAGTCACAATATCTTTTTGAATCATTGGAGAAGTCATTTGGTCATTCTGAGGAGCATGTTCCAATACATAATCATCAATTTTATCACAATGTTTCGCATACCATGAAAGAATTTCAAGAAAATTACCTCTATTAAGTGATGATTTAGATTCATCAAAACCCCGAAATGCAAATCCTTGATTCAAAAGAAGTCTTACTACATCAATTGAGGCAGACAAGCGAAGCCAATAATCATGCTTAACTTGATCAGATTGTCTCTCAAATGCAGATATAATCGACTGTTGTTGTTGCATTAGATCTTCACTTTTTTTTGCCTGATTATGAGTGCTATTTGGCCCACCAATATGTTGCTTAAAACTTTTCTTCTTATTCCAACTCTTAAATCCTACCGTAGAAAATACTTCACCTCCACCTTGATGAATGTTATCATCTTTAAACAAATAACAATTCAAATAATATGTTGCATCGTTACATACACTATATTCCAACCAATCATGATACTCTTTAAACCATTCAGAATTAAAACGACGCATATCTCCATAAAAATCTGTTTGAGAAAAAATATGATTCTCAGGTTGACAATGACCTTGTCAATGATATGCTCTCCTAATTACAATTTGATCATTTGGATGATTTCAATATTGGAGTTCTTTTCGCCGGATCAAATTCTAAAGAATTTAAATCAATTTCTTGTCTTTCAGAAGAATGTAGTGGTACTTCTGATTGGTTGGCATTTTCTTCCCGTGTAACTTGACTATTAGAAGCCAAATTTAATTTTGGTACTTGAAAAAAATAGTTCTTCACTGATTTTTGAGACTGAATTGTAAAACAAAAATTTCATAAGAAAAATATATAATTGCAAACAATAAATCAATCCTAAACAAAACAAGTAAATATAAATAGAGCATTACGATGGCAGCAAGTCAACAACCAGATTTATGAACAAACTTGAACAAAAAAAAAAAAAGAAGATGATATATCAACAAGACATCAACAAATTGGACGAGGAAAATAAAAATACAAGGTGTAGAAAAGTAGGAACTTAATGTTGTCATGACCACGACGTAGATTGACACCGAGCAATGTTGATTGAAGTATGAAGACGACGGCACGAAGCACTTAGCGTACAAAGACGTTGTTTTTGGACTCTTCCTCTTCAAAACTTTTAATTTTGGAATTGGAGATTTGTTTAATCCCTAGACTTTAAATCTCTAAATTGTGTTTTTTTCTTTTAAAAAATATAATATTAAACTAAAGTTCATTTAAGTCATTGGTTTAAAAATTAAAGGAAAAACATTTAGCTATGTAAAAACTAAAAAAAAAAAGTTACAGATATAAAAAGAGTTAAAAAAATCGTTGAAGCCTTTTTAAAAAAAATTGGCTTCAGCAAGATTCGAACACGAGACGTGGTCAAATGTCAAGACAAAATTATGTGGCCCCTAAATCGTTAAACCAACAATTCAACTTGGTTCAGGAGTGTCAATTTAAATATATATATATAGGTATAAAATAAGAATTTGACTTACGTATACGACGTAATTTTCTGATGAAGGGGTGTCACTTGACACCCCTCGGGCAAGGGTAGCTCCGCCCCTGGGCCTGTCACCCGCACACGCGGAAACCTCTAAAAATCCATTTTTTTATCGTCCCGAATTCACTATCCCGTTTACGCCAAGTTGTGAAATTAGGTTTTAGGTCTAACTCACAGAGTCACACTCCAAAAGCTAGCTCAAAGGGAGGAGGATTGTCCAAGACTGATAAGGAGTCCACCCATCTCTTTAACCACCGATGTGAACTTTTGTCATTCTTTAACACCCCAGCTCACACCCAGTGCTTAGCATCTAGTGCGTGGGCAATTTTGATTTTGGAGGTCCCAACATCGGGTGAGACGAAACTGGCTCTGATACCATGTGAAATTAGGTCTTAGGCCTAACTAACACTCCAAAAGCTAGCTCAAAGAGAGGAGGATTGTCCAAGCCTTATAAGGAGTCCACCCATTTCATTAACCACCGATGTGCGACTTTTGTCATTCTTTAACACAAGTTCAATTGCAGTAGTTTTACTCATTCGAATTCGATTCCATAAATGTTATAGGTTTCTTAATATCTTGACTACTAGAAAATATAAACCAATACTAGACATTTCACCCCACTCATTCCTAGATAGCCGTAGACCTCAGCTCGTGCAGATTCCATCTGAGATTGGCTTAACCTTAAATTTTTAGGTCACTACCCGAAAATTTAATTTTCTAGTCCAATTTCTTTCATCATCAGTCTAGTCATAACAACCGGAACCGACCATTACAACAATCTCAAATTAGTGTTTTGAGCATTTCATTAGAATAATTTTGTAGTGCGTTAATTTTATAATATAGTGATTTTGAATTTATCACCAACTTTTGGTTTATTCTGATGAGTTTGAATGTATTGGGAGCGTTCAAATTGTTTTAAGTATAAAAGTGTAATGACCCAAAGGTTCATTTTGCATAATTTTCGTGTTTATAGTGCTTGAAATTTACCAATGAAATGCTAGAATTTTGGATCATGACAATTTTATTACCATTGTTGAAGTTTTTGTTTGTGCACGTCCAAAATTGGAAGGTATAATAAGAAGTAAGTACTCATTTATACTTAACCAATGGTCTCGTGTTCGAGTCCCTCTGCATACATAGTCAGTTTGTTAGGAAGCATTTTATCCTTAATATGGAATTTTCCTATGCAAATTTAAATTTAATATATCGGACTTCAGTATAAATATCGTATACCAAATAAAAAAAAAAAAAAAGAAATGAGAAGGCAAGGTACATTAATAAACTGGAAAATTTTCTATCAGATTTAAGTTTTTAGTGTACCTTATGTTGGATAGGGAGATGGTGGTTATTTATTTTAGAGTGAATAGACATGAAAATATCCAAATCGTCTAAGAAAATTTTATGATCTGGATGATGTTGGGTAGCGACATTGAATGGTGTTGGGTATTTGGAATAATTGAATCTCACATGGCATTTACAATTTTATAGAGTTGAACAAATAGAGACACATGTATCCTACTTGGTATATTACGGTACAATTCTTTTTATGTGACGTTTTATATGTATTATGTTACATAGCACGCATGATTCTACTTGTTTAATTTTATACAAGTTTAAGTATCGACTTGTGCATATAGAAAATTAGAGAGCAACCAGAGGTACGTATTGATTCATCGTTAACCAGTGATCTCGGGTTCATGTCCCCCTAGATATAGAGTTTCCTTTGTTAAGGGGCGTTCTACAACCAATGTCGGACTTTCTATAGCTCAAATTTAAATTTAATCAAACTTTAATGCGGACAGCGAATATCAAATGGGATATAAAAATAATAATAATTCAAGAACATAAATATATAAAATCAAATTAAAAGCCGCATTTATGTATTTGAAAAATCTCTATTGGATTTAACTTTCTATTGTACATTATTATGTTAGTTAGGGAGATGCATGGTTGTTAGAGTGAATAGACATGAAAACATCCGAACCTAAGAAAATTTATGATGTGGATGCCGTTGGGTAGTGAACTTGAATGGTGTTGGGTATATGAAAAAATTGAATTTGGCATAATTAGGCATTTAAATTTGTATAAAGTGAATAAATAAACACATATATTTTACTTGGTATCCTACATGATATTCCCTTCGTCCACAATTGTTTGTTAGGGTTAGGTCATGCATTTTCCTCAAAGAAAATTTAATATAAGGTGTAATTTGACTAATATAACTCTACTGTACCAAGAATATCAAAAGTCTACATAACTTTTCTGATGAACAAAATGGAGTAATTATTAAGGGCGAAATTGGAAAAAAAATATTTCTTGATTGTTTAAATTGAAAAGTAATCTTGAACATTTAATTTTAGTATACCTGCCAAACAATTGTGGACGGAGGGAGTAATTCTCATACTATGTGATGTCTTATGTGCATTACTATGCTATATCGGGTGTGTGTGTCTACTTGTTCAATATTATACAATTTTTGTTGTCTACTTGTTCTCATCCAAAGTTGGAAGGCATAATCAAAGGTAAGTATACTCATTCATCCTTAACCAAAGCACTTGGGTTTGAGTCCCTTTGATACATAGTTGTCTTTGTTAGGGAGCGATTTACTCTCAATGTGAGACTTTTTGGTGTAACTTTGGATTTACCGGACTCCAATGTGGGTATCGACAACGAATAAAAAATCAAAAGCATAAAGGTAAAAGACATAGATATACAAAACTAAGTTAAATGACACATTTATATATTATTTCACTGAATATCTAACCAATGATGGTTGAAAGCAATTATTTGTGCTTTGTATTTCTCATTTGAAATCTCCAGGTCAAAACTCGTGCAAGGATTTAACATTTGCATTCTTCATTTATTGTTTTTGGTACATAGGAAGAAGTTTCCATTCTTCAAGATTCATAGAAGTCTTTCTTGACTTTGCTCTTTGTTTTATCTATTTTTGTGTTTTAAGAGGAGCTGTCAGCTGTCCATGTAGAGGATTCTCCATATCAAGACTTTTGGAGTAATATATAAATATGTCTTTTAGCTTGACTTCAGTTGATATATATATTCTTTAATTTTGAATATGCATAATTACGTATTTAAATTTGTATAAAATTAAACAAGTAGACATATGCATCCTACATGACGTCCTACGTGACAATTCACATCCTACATAGCGTTCTATGTGTAATTAATATGTCATGTAGGATGTATGTGTATACTTATTCAATTTTATACAAATTTGAGTGTCTACTTATATACACCTAAAGTTAGAGAGCATAAATAGAATCTAAGTTAAATAATATGTTTATATATTATGCCTTATAATATTCTTTAGGGAATGGGTTTAGGGATGACCATGGGGCGGGGGCGGGGCGAGTTGAGCTTAACTCGCAAAATTTTCAATCCGCTCCGCCCCGTATAGCAACACTTTTCATTTTCAACCCGTCCCGCCCCGCATAGACCCGCTCCCGCATAATCTTTTTTAATATTTTATTTTTCTAGTTATGTTTGATACGAAAAATAAATTTATTTTTTCATTAAGTTGTATCAATTTAATAGGATAGTGACTTAAAATTTTATTTTTTAGAGGTCAATTGGGAAACATGCAAGAAATTATATTATTTTTTATTGAACCAATTTCATTTATTATCTTGAATATTTAGTAGCTTTAATGAAATTATCTTAAGAAATAATGCTCTATCATTTAATAATATGTAAAAAGTTAAAATTAAGTTTGAACCGATATAAAATCACATATACCCTCCCTCCGGCCCCACATTAATTTTTTTAAAAACCACTTCAATCTGGCCCGCATCCGACCCGTCCCACATAAGCTTAAACCCGCCCCGCCCCATATAGCCTTAAACCCTACCCCGCGCCACATCTGCCCCGCCCCATTGCCATCCCTAAATGGTTTCATAACTTTGCTTACAAAGTTCAAATTTTCCCTTAATGAATAAACATTACAATGAAATCAAAGGAAAAAGACATTTGCGTGTGGCATAGTTTTCATTTGAAATTTCAACATAAACACTCGTACAAGCACTTGAAAAAATAAAAATATTTCCATTTACTTTCATATGGTTGTTTTTCTTGACTAAGCTCTTTGTTTTATTTGATTTTGCTTTATACAACAGATACACTATGATTACTTAAATAGAATTGTAATTAGACTTTTGTGTGTTGTTGCTTTCTTTTGAAATTTCCATGGTATGGCTTATAAACAATGCAAAATGTATACAACATCCTAATTTTCTTTAGGAATGAGTGCATAAATTTGTGAAGAAAACGCAAAATTAAATGTCAAATGATTTAAACCGTTGAATATTAGACTCGTATCTTTTATTGAATATTATTTAGTGAGCTCAGTTGATTTTTTACGTAAAAAAATATGTCGAGTTTGAATTTTACATATTTCTTAATAAATAGTTAATTCATGACGTGACTTGTGAGTATTTTATAATATCATTTATATTAATTGATATGTAATCTTAGATTTTGAAAAATGATTTGAACTGAAGTAGTTAAAGTTAAGGAAAAAATATGAAAAATATGTTTTTTATTATATGCCAAAACTGTAAAATAAAAATAAGAAATATATGTTTAAGGACAAATAGAAGTGTATAAAGAAAATATTTTTTTCATAGAATTCAATACAAAATAATAATACTATTATTTGAGTGGATAATGCACATATGTTTTGATAATTATCGTAAAGGCGTATATAATCAGTTAATGAGTAAACATCACAATGAAAATTCAAAGCAAATGGACATAATTGAGTGTTGTAGCTATCATTTGAAACTTCTAAGTCAACACTCTGCAACATTAACATTCTTTCATAATTGCCTTTTGACTTTAATGTATTATCTACCACTAACAAAGGTTGAATTTAAGATTTAAACATTATCGTTAATTTTGAATTATATCATACACTCTTCATTTTACAAAGAATAATCTGGTTTGATTTAGCACGGAGTTTAAGAATATAAAAAAGACTTTTGAATCTTGTGGTCATAAATTAAAGTTATATCAAATATACAAAATTATCCTTTGATCTTATGGTCTTAAATATATCACGTGAAAAACTGAAATTAAAATGGTACCAAAAAAAGAAAGAAGTCATTCTTTTTTAAATAGACTAAAAAGAAAAGAAGGTCATTCTTTCTAAAATAGAGGAAATACTTTTTTCAGCTTTAGAAGATTGACATATATTTACATATTCATATAATGTTTAGAAATTACGCGATCAAGTAAATATATATACTAATTTATTAGCTAATATAATTATAATTTATATTGATTACAATTCAGAACTTACTTCTAGCTAGAATTATATTCTCTCTTTTCTCTCTTCATCTCTCCCACTCTATTTGAATCTCGCTTTTCACTCTGCTCTTTTCTAGTCATGTCTCTCTATTGATAGTCAAATCCACAAAATTAACAAGTGATGATCTAGTCAACTTTATTGGTAGTCAAAATTCAAAAAATTAACAAGTAAGATGGCTATATTATTTAAGAAAGAAACACAATTAGATCTTAAACAATTATTATCTTTTCTAGTCATGTCTCAATATTTGTAGTCAAATCCACAAAATTAAAAAGTGATGGTCTAGTCAACTTTATTTGTAGTCAAAATCAAAAAAATTAACACGTGAGAGGGATATATTATCTAAGAAAAGAACACAATTAGATCTTAACCAAATTATTTTCTTTTCTAGTCATGTCTCTCTATTGGTAGTCAAATTCACAAAATTAACAAGTGATGGTCTAGTCAACTTTATTGGTAATCAAAATCCATATTAACAAGTGAGAGGGCTATATTATTTAAGAAAGAAACACAATTAGATCTTAACCAAATTATTATCTTTTCTAGTTATGTCTCTCTATTGGTAGTCAAATTCACAAAAGTAACAAGTGATGGTCTGTAAACTTTATTGGTAGTCAAAATCCAAAAAATTAACAAGTGAGAGGGCTATATTATTTAAGAAAGAAACACAATTACATCTTAACCAAATTATTATCTTTTCTAGTCATGTCTCTCTATTGATAGTCAAATCCACAAAATTAACAAGTGATGGTCTGGTCAACTTTATTGGTAGTCAAAATCCAAAAAATTAACAAGTGAGGGCTATATTATTTAAGAAAGTAACACAATTAGATCATAACCAAATTATTTTCTTTTCTAGTCATGTCTCTCTATAGGTAGTCAAATCCACAAAATTAACAAGTGATGGTCTGGTCAACTTTATTAGTAGTCAAAATTCAAAAAATTAACAAGTGAGAGGGCTATATTATTTAAGAAAGAAACACAATTAGATCTTAATCAAATTATTATCTTTTCTAGTCATGTCTCTCTATTGGTAGTCAAATTCACAAAATTAACAAGTGATGGTCTGGTCAATTTTATTGGTAGTCAAAATTCAAAAAATTAACAAGTGAGAGGGCTATATTATTTAAGAAAAGAAACACAATTAGATCTTAACCAAATTAATTTCTTTTCTAGTCATGTCTCTCTATTGGTAGTCAAATCCACAAAATTAACAAGTGATGGTCTGGTCAACTTAATTGGTAGTCAAAATCCAAAGAATTAACAAGTGAGAGGGCTATATTATTTAAGAAATAAATACAATTAGATCTTAACCAAATTATTATTTTTTCTAGTCATGTCTCTCTATTGGTAGTCAAATTCACAAAATTAACAACTGATGGTGTGGCCAAATTTATTGGTAGTCAAAATCCAAAAAATTAACAAGTGAGAGGGCTATATTATTTAAGAAAAAAACACAATTAGATCTTAACCAAATTATTTTCTTTTCTAGTCATATCTCTCTCTTGGTAGTCAAATCAACAAAATTAACAAATGATGGTCTGATCAACTTTATTGGTAGTCAAAATCCAAAAAGTTAACAAGTGAGAGAGCTATATTATATAAGAAAGAAACACAATTAGATCTTAATCAAATTATTATCTTTTCTAGTCATGTCTCTCTATTGGTAGTCAAATCCACAAAATTAACAAGTGATGGTCTGGTCAACATTATTGGTTGTCAAAATTCAAAAAATTAACAAGTGAGGGCAATATTATTTAAGAAAGTAACACAATTAGATCTTAACCAAATTATTTTCTTTTCTAGTCATGTCTCTCTATTGATAGTCAAATCCACAAAATTATCAAGTGATGGTCTGGTCATCTTTATTCGTAGTCAAAATTCAAAAAATTAACAAATGAGAGGGCTATATTATTTAAGAAAGAAACACAATTAGATCTTAATCAAATTATTATCTTTTCTAGTCACGGTCTCTCTATTAGTAGTCAAATCCACAAAATTAACAAGTGATGGTCTGGTCAACTTTATTGGTAGTCAAAATTCAAAAAATTAATAAGTGAGAGGGCTATATTATTTAAGAAAGAAACACAATTAGATCTTAACCAAATTATTTTCTTTTCTAGTCATGTCTCTCTATTGGTAGTCAAATCCACAAAATTAACAAGTGATGGTCTGGTCAACTTTATTGGTAGTCAAAATTTAAAAAATTAACAAGTGAGAGGGCTACATTATTTAAGAAAGAAACACAATTAGATCTTAACCAAATTATTATCTTTTCTAGTTATGTCTCTATTGGTAGTCAAATCCACAAAATTAACAAGTGATGGTCTGGTCAACTTTATTGGTAGTCAAAATTCAAAAAATTAACAAGTGATAGGACTATATTATTTAAGAAAGAAACACAATTAGACATTAACCAAATTATTATCTTTTCTAGTCATGTCTCTCTATTGGTAGTCAAATTCACAAAATTAACAAGTGATGGTCCGGTCAACTTTATTGGTAGTCAAAATCTAAAAAATTAACAAGTAAAAGGGCTATATTATATAAGAAAGTAACACAATTGGATCTTAACCAAATTATTTTTTTTTCTAGTCATGTCTCTCTATTGGTAGTCAAATCACTAAATTAACAAGTGATGGTCTGATCAACTTTATTGGTAGTCAAAATCCAAAAAATTAACAAAGGAGAGGGCTATATTATTTAAGAAAGAAACACAATTAGATCTTAACCAAATAATTATCTTTTCTAGTATGTCTCTCTATTGGTAGTCAAATCCACAAAATTAACAAGTGATGGTCTGATCAACTTTATTGCTAGTCAAAATTCAAAAAATTAACAAGTGAGATGGCTATATTATTTAAGAAAGAACACAATTAGATCTTAACCAAATTATTTTCTTTTCTAGTCATGTCTCTCTATTGGTAGTCAAATCCACAAAATTAACAAGTGATGGTCTGGTCAACTTTATTGATAGTAAAAATCAAAAAATTAACAAGTAAGAGGGCTATATTATTTAAGAAAAAACACAATTAGATCTTAACCAAATTATTTTCTTTTCTAGTCATGTCTCTCTATTGGTAGTCAAATTCACAAAATTAACAAGTGATGGTCTGGTCAACTTTATTGGTAGTCAAAATCCAAAAAATTAACAAGTGAGAGGGTTATATTATATAAGAAAGAAACACAATTAGATCTTAACCAAATTATTATCTTTTCTAGTCATATCTCTCTATTGATATACAAATCCACAAAATTAAAAAGTGATGGTCTGATCAACTTTATTGGTTGTCAAAATTCAAAAAATTAACAAGTGTGAGGGCTATATTATTTAAGAAAGAAACACAATTAGATCTTAACCAAATTACTATCTTTTCTAGCCATGTCTCTCTATTGGAAGTCAAATTCACAAAATTAACAAGTGATGGTCTGGTCAACTTTATTGCTAGTCAAAATTCAAAAAATTAACAAGTGAGAGGGCTATATTATTTAAGAAAGTAACCCAATTAGATATTAACCAAATTATTATCTTTTCTAGTCATGTCTCTCTATTGGTAGTCAAATCCACAAAATTAACAAGTGATGGTCTGGTCAACTTTATTGGTAGTCAAAATTCAAAAAATTAACAAGTGAGAGGGCTATATTATTTAAGAAAGAAACAGAATGAGATCTTAATCAAATTATTATCTTTTCTACTCATGTCTCTCTATTGGTAGTCAAATTCATAAAATTAACAAGTGATGGTCTGATCAACTTTATTTGTAGTCAAAATCCAAAAAGTTAACAAGTGAGAGGGCTATGTTATTTAAGAAAGAAACACAATTAGATCTTAACCAAATTATGTTCTTTTCTAGTCATGTCTCTCTATTGATAGTCAAATCCACAAAATTAACAAGTGATGGTCTGGTCATCTTTATTGGTAGTCAAAATTCAAAAAATTAACAAGTGAGAGGGCTATATTATTTAAGAAAGTAACACAATTAGATATAAACCAAATTATTATCTTTTCTAGTCATGCCTCTCTATTGGTAGTCAAATTCACAAAATTAACAAGTGATGGTCTGGTCAACTTTATTGGTAGTCAAAATTCAAAAAATTAACAAGTGAGAGGGCTATATTATTTAAGAAAGAAACACAATTAGATCTTAACCAAATTATTATCTTTTCTACTCATGTCTCTCTATTGGTAGTCAAATTCACAAAATTAACAAGTGATGGTCTGATCAACTTTATTTGTAGTCAAAATTCAAAAAATTAACAAGTGAGAGGGCTACATTATTTAAGAAAGAAACACAATTAGATCTTAATCAAATTATTATTTTTTCTAGCCATGTTTCTGTTGACACCCAATTTTGGTCTTCCACAATATAAATTAGTCATCGAGCTTCTTAAATTTCAAACGATTTGAAATAATTAACTTTATAAAATTTTAAATATTTTTCGAGTTATTTTAAGTAATTTTGTCATTATTTTAAAACGTTAAAAAATAATTTATATATTCCATATGATTTTGCATATATTTATTTATGTTTGAAAATCATCTCAAAAGATTTTAGTTTAACTTAATATTTGATTAATTAGTTTAGCTAATTTATAATTATATTTTGAGTTAATTATCTTATAATAGAATTAAATATTTTATTTTGTTAAGATTAAGAAACTCCTTAATTAATTTATAAACAATTTTGGGTCACTTCTTAAAACCTTCAAAAGACCAAGCTTTGGGCCTTTTTCTTCAAAGTCAGCGGCCCAATATAATTTTCTTTCAGCCCACTTTCAAATCACCAAAAATCTCAGCCCAATTCCCAACAATAATAATCCCCAACCCAATTTAATTTCAGCTCATTCCAATACTACATATGCAGAAAAAATTTGCATACACAACAATACAATCGACCCCACCCCCAAATTTTCTTCTTCTTCCTTGTGAGAAACCCAGAAATTCTATGCCAAAAACCAGCGAAAATCCCTGCAAATCACGAGAATCCCGCAGCAAATCACGTCCTCTTCCCCTCTTTCTTTCTTTTTCGTTGAAAATTTGGTACCATGGACAACTTTGAATCTTATCTCTTCAAGATTTAAATTTGAAAAATCACTCCCAAATCGACCCGGTATCCCTCTATATAAACCTCCATCTTCTTTAGTGTGAAAGGAGAAAAATGGTGGTGAGGAAAATAAAGTTAGAGGAGATCGGATTTTTTTTTTTTGAACAAAAAAAAAAAAAAATTGGATTTTGAGGTCATATACGAAAAAATAGTCTAGATTGGATTTTATAGAATAATAGTATTCTAGAATTTTGGGTGTGTTGTTTTGGAACTTGAATTTTCGTCAAAATTTCTTGTGTGGTGGTGGGTGCTCCTCCAAGCTCGTTCATCCCGAAACGCTACCCCGATAAAGGTAATATTCATTCCATTTTTGTATTCTATATGTTTCAATATCTAGCATGAATTTAAAAAAAAATTCCAATTGTTTGATTATTTTTTTTTTCCAGATCCTTACCTACTTTTCTTGTTTTTTCATAAATGGTTAAAAAATTATGATAGTGTTATTGTGATAATCAAGTTCCTTGGTTTGATGATGTTATATTATTATTTTTATTATTTTTTACCTAATTTTTTTTGTTTTACAAGTGTTTTGTTTACCATGATAATTTGGGTGCCTAGCTTATTTTGATTTGTTGTAAACTAGTGTTACCATCCTAAGAGATTGGTCTCCTACCATTGACTGAAATGTAGCTCTTTGTCATGTAATCTATCAATTTGTTAGTCATCTTTAATTTGTTAAGTGCCAGTTGCTTTATAATTCATTAGTTATGATAAGTTTGGTTGGCCATGATTCGTATTCCCCTTAACTATCTTATGTGTTTCTTTAGTCAAACTGATTGTGTAGTTAGTCATGCCCATTGCTTAATTGTTTATTTAATGAATAAGCTCTTTTCCTAATCCTTGTTGTCTTTTCCCTTTGCATGCACTCTATTTCGAGATGAGTCTGCTAAGGCTCTGTTTTCCTTGCATTATTTCGTTGAATCAAATTCAACAACACCTATATTTGAGTTATCCCCGTCAATGTCCGACGATGCCGAAAGCTGAAACAGGCCTCGAAAAGTTCGAAAACGTACAGGTTGTATACAGCAGTATACGCTAGTATACATGGTAAATATTGATGTACATGTCCAAAAAATCAAAATACAGGTGCTAGAGGTTGAAGTGACCTGCATACATTCGGTATACAGACCAAGATACAGGAAACGAGACAGATATATACATTGTACAAAAACGGGAATTGATTTAAAAATCAAAAAATCAGCAGCTTTGGCCCTATGTTTCTGGGCAGTAATAAGCCCAAATTGGTTGCAGCAGGCCAACCCTTCTTTTATCTCTTACTCATAAATTATTTAATTGTGATTTTTTTAAATTTATTTAACCTTAACTTTGACTAGCCTAATTAAAATCCCCAAAAGATGAACTATTTTCTTTATGTTAGTTTATTTCAATATATTTTTTATTATTCTCAAACTTTTCATGAAATACATTTAGTCAAAAATTTTGTTCTTAAATTAATTTAAAATGATTTTTCATGCTTAAATTAATGAATTTTGGTTTGATGTTATTATCTTTTAAAATGATTAAAAACAATAATAATCTAATTCAGCTCTATTCACTTATAATCAATTTTAAAAAATTCTAATTAAGTTTCCATATTCTTAAAATAAAATAAAAAAATAAAAATTAATCTTTGTTTAAATATTTTTTTTTAAGTTGAACGAATGTCGTTAATCATTATTCGTATATTATATCACGTTCCTAAGAATAGTAAAAAAATAATAATTAACCTAAGTCATAGGATAACCGCATGTTAGCGGGCGCTTCAAATGCCTTAAAAACCTTCTTGAAGCGTAAATAAGAACCTCTTACCCATTTTCTCTAAATTTATTAAGATTTAATCTGTTAAAATCTTTTTAAATTAAGTTTTCTTAATTTCTTTAAATAATTAAGTGGCGACTCCTTTCTAAGTATTTTTCTCAAATTGTTTTATACTTAGAACATTTAAAAAGTGATTTTTCTAAAGATAGTAAAATCACGGCATAACAGAAATGGCGACTCTGCTGGAGATTTAATAGGTTCTAACCATAATAGACTTAGGTTAATTATTAATGTTTTTAGCATATGGTTACTTGTTTGCTTATATTGCATGCCTAATGTCTTGTTCTTATATTTATGTGATATGAACTGTTTATTTGTTATTGTTTTCATAAATTGTATATTTGTTACTGCTTTATAAACTGTCATTCCGTTCATATTTCTCCACTTATTGGAAATTCACACTATCACACGTACACGCGAGGTGTGCTTTGTGCACCCGCAAACTTCTTTCAAAGTTCCTAAAGTTAGGAGAGTTGGCATATGCGCGGGGTGTCCAGATCTTTTTCCGCGTAATCGCGTAGCCTTCTCACTCGAGTTGTCCACTCGGGAACCTTGTGTCTAGAAAGCCAAATCTTAGAAAAACATAAGATAGAGCTAAACCACCCCTCAATTTAAGTCATGCATGCATATGCCTTAGATGGATTGATCAAGGATATCGATTCAACATTTAAGAAGTCCACCCTTACGTCGATGGGTTTCACGATCCAACGACCAACAAGCATATTTTGTGCAAAGTGACAATGATAGACGGACCCAAGCCTAATTTTGACATAGTGAATTCGATTCAATGAAAACTCGAGTTGTCACAAATTAATGGCTCAGATCAATCTATCAGAATCACATTCTTTGAATCGTTAGGCCTACCCTTGGCAAAAAAGGGTCACATATTTATTTAGAATACGAAATAATTGTTTATGTGTTATAACTGCTTATGTGAAAATGTTGTTTTATTTGGAGATATTGTAGATAACTCCTCTTCATATAATTTTTAGAAACCTCTAAGCAAAAATATCAAGTCACTATTAAAAGTGCGTCCAAATATTCTTCGAATCTTTAGTTTTCCCAAAAAAAAAACATATATTCAAAACTCCCTTTCAAATCCTAAATCTTACTCTCTCATCTAAAAAAAGGGGGGGGGTAAATTTTCCATTTCAGATCAAAAAGAGATTCAAAAAGGAAGGTCGAACTACGTAGGACCTGAATTCTCCCCGTGAGACACGTAGGCAGTCTTTCAAGATTCGGTCCATATGTTTAAAATTTTCTATTTTTTCCGCTCTCCCAAGAAAATTAGAGTTTCCTCTCAGTCAAAACCAAAAGTATGTAAATTACATTGAATCCACGCAAGTTAACTTTTTTCCAATTCACTATTCCCAAAATTAAATAGACAAATTCCTGTCTATTTAGTCACCTTTCCATATATGTGGGCTCTTTTATCTTCAAATGGAGCAACTCTTATGTGTTTGTGGATCATGTGTGTGATATTTTGTATTATTTATCATCGACACAAATTAATACATTTGTCTTTTGAGTTATTTTCCTTTTCAGGTACATAAAACTGATCTGTGTTGAGAAAATGACTGAACATCCATACTTCACAAGGTCTAAAGGTCCCAAAGATTCCTTCTTTGATCAAAGTTCGTCAAAAGGCAAAGAAAAAGTGATTGAAAATGTCGAGAACACTGATTTGAGCAAAATCACTGTGAACAACCCTATCATCGGTGAACAAAATAAGCTGATTGCACAATTGTTCCAACAAATTGCTGAAATGAGGGCTAAAATGGATAAGTCCCGAGATTTGATAAATATGGCTATCATTGCCAACACTTCTACTTCAGACAATGGAAGACCTCCACTCCATTTTCCTACTTTCGATCCAGCATCCAAATGTTTTGCAAACAATTCAACCATCTACAAATTCAAAACCTCCCATCATCGACTCGATCATCCTTAACCCACATCAAGCTAACTCCTCACGCCAAAAGGTACTTACTCTTCAAAATCCAAGCACCAACAATTTTAAGAATTTTCCTTCCAATTATCAAATTCCTACTCTAACAACTCAACCCATACCTCTAAAAATTGCATCTACTACACACTTCGATGAAAGGTTAGGTTACAATGTGGAATTCATTCCTGATCGATACTATTTGGAGAGAATCAAACAGAAGTCTTGTGAAAACTATCGAGAATATGCCTACCGTTGGAGAAGAGAGGCTGCAAGGGTTAGGCCTCCACTGACTGAGAAAGAGATTATTGAAATCTTCGTGCGCATACAAGACCCGGAGTACTATAGTAGGATGTTTCTCATTTTAGAAGGAAAGTTTAGTGAGATAGTCAAAATTGGTGAAGCTATTGAAGACGGTCTGAAGACCGGAAAAATCATACCAATAATTTCCCAAGGTGAATCTTTCAAGACCATTAAGGAGGAAGAGGAAAGATGTTTCCTCTATCTCATTTGAATCGAATCAAAAATCAAAGAGGCATGCCGATCACAATGTTCGAAATCCTTTACCATCCAAAACCTACCCCTTAACTCCACAAAATCCTTACCCCATCTTTTATGTCAAACCAAATTACCAAACTCCAGCACAAAATTATCCAAATTACCAAACTACGTTGTCAAATTATCCAAATGTACAATCGAGTATCAAAATTGTATCGCCGAATTACCCAAATGCTCCTCAAATCTTCCAATATCCACAATATCCAAATTTTCGAACACCGACACCTACTCGCCAAAATTCCTCACTTTATCATCAAGTGCCTCAACCTCCACGAAATAATCAAGATCTTCCTCGTCCAAAACTTAAGAGAAAACAACCTCGAATTTTTACTCGATTGGTTGTAAGCCAGACTCAACTTTTTGAGAGATTGAAAGTAGCTGGTCTGATACAAACAGTTGACCCAAAAAATGTCAATTCCAGACATTACAGGGTCGATCTTCATTGTGCTTACCATTCAGGAGGTGTCGGACATACCACTGAAGATTGCATCAACTTGAAGCATAAAATTCAAGATTTGATTGATCAAAAGGTTGTAACTCTTCAAACTGTCGTAGGCAATGGTAATGTGGATTCAATGCCGAATCATGGAGAATGTACCATTAACATGGTCGAGGCCGAAGAAAATTGATGATCAGAGCAAGAAGGAGGTCAATCATGTTTCGCCATTTGTATCTGTCTTTTCTGGTAGAAGAATATGCCCATGATGATAATCTCAGAGAAGGAACTAGGGATCTTCTTTAAGAAGGCGATGTCATACTGGAAGAATTGAAGGAGACATCAAGCGTACGAGATGCTGAGCCAATGGAACAAGTTCTTAATTGGACTTCCATGCCGTTCTTGACTCTTCGTTCATCTTGATAGACAAAGATGAATTTTATATTCTCCTCATAGTATTTTTGAAAAGGCAAAATGGCCCATGATTATGTTCAAAGTTCGTATTTCCTTATTTTTGATTAAAGCCTCTTCTATGCGAAAATTTATTCCACTTGCTTTAACGTTTCTATCTAACAACCTTTGTGTTTGTTTTAGTAAAATTAATTTTAAAATCTGTCAATATCATGTCATGTCACAAGCTGAATGAACAAATGAAGTAGATATTGATGTGTCTAAGAGTATGATGAGAAGATCATGATACATTGCCAAATTTTTTAAATGGTTTGAGAATCACGATAAGTCGGATTTGGATGATATAGAAGAAGTGAATTTACCAAAGGATGAATGTGTCAAAGAAGACAAAATTGAGGTTCATCTGATAGAAGCGCAGAAAGAAAACTCAAGAGCTTGCTCAGGCAATATATCGATACATTATTTTGATGGCATGATAAGTTTGAGCATAGACATTCATCTCAAGTGGTTAATCAACTCAGGTGTTATCAAGAGATGTTATAAGATTTATATTTCTTATATTTCTTTCCCTGTAATCGCATCATTTGCTTGTAATCATCTTATCTTTTATAGTTAGGAAATTATCTTTGTATTTGAACTACGTCTGACCTGAATTCTCAAGAATGAGATACGTAGGCGGCCTATGTCGGCCTCGGTCCTTTCCTTTATCAGATTTTTTTAGTTTTGTTAATCCTAGAGAGGGGAACTACGTATGACCTGATTCCTGCCTCAACGGGATACGTAGGAGCCACAAGGGTTCGGTCATATCTCCCGTAAGATTTTTATTTTTCATTGCAATAGAAACTGGGACAGAATTTTTGAGAGGGACTCAAAAATTCTCAAGAAGAGACTTAAAAAATTCTCAAGACATAAGATATATTGTGAGTTGCAACTGGGACAGAATTTTTGAGGGGGTCTCAAAAATTCCTACAAGTCATATATCAAAAGTTTGAAATACGTTGAGACATCTAATAAAGACGAAATTTTTGAGAGGGTCTCAAAAATTCTCAAGAAGATCTCCAACAAGTCAAGATTTAAGATTCATTATGAGTTGCAAGTGGGATATAAGTTTTAGGGGATCTAAAAAATTTTACAAGTCATATATCAAAAGTTTGAAATACGTTGAGACGTCTAATCAAGACGAAAATTTTGAGAGGGTCTCAAAAATTCTCAAGAAGATCTCTAACAAGTCAAGATTAAAGTCACATGGTGAATTGCAGAATTTTATTTGAGGGACTAAAAAATCTACCACTCATATATCAAATATTTGAGATACTCCAAGGCATCTAACTGGGACAGAAATTTTTGAGAATGAGTTCAAAAATTTCTTCAAGCATCACTAGAAGTATGTAGTTAATTTTGAACATTTCGAGCATAATCAGAAGTTTAAAGCTAACTTCAAATGATCTCTAGCATCGTTAAAGTTTAGAGTCAACTTCATCAATCTCAAACATTGTTGGATTTCAGAGACAAGTACAAAACTTTCTGACTATGGAGAACTTCGGGAGAGCTAATTCAGAAATTTCTCAAGCTTCAGCAATTTTCTAAATTCTCCAGGACAAGCTATCGAATACGTCTAATGTTTAAACCAAGGACGTTCATTTAAGCCTTGCATGACATGACATTTGACAATGACTTTTTTTCAAATTGATTCTCAAAAGTTTTTTTTTAAGGATTTATTATTATGTCAAAATTTTGGTATAATTTCATCTTATGTCTATCGAGAAGAAAGAGATCGGAGTGATCAACTGAAGATATCAAGAGAAGGAGCGAGCGATTGAAGAAATCAACACAGATCAGTTTGTTTTAAGAACTAACAATTTTTCTATGGATGCAGGTATATAAGATTGCCTCAAGATCATCATATTACTCCATTCAATGAATATGCAAAATTCAAAAGGGCGAGTAGCTCCTTGAAATTGACAACTTTTCTGTGGAGTTCTTTAGAAGAAAAGCAGCAGTTCAGAATACAAACAACAACACCTCGTTCAAATCTCCAACTAAGCTCCAGTCACATTGAACACAAAATGTTCAAGATGGGAACAAGTGAAGACATCACTCTCAACATGTACAAAACAAAATCAAATGACATTTTTCTTCAGCATCAAGAACTATTGGAAAATATTCACAAATCCCGTTGACAACATACACGGTAATGTCAAATGCCGAGAGGGCCATCGCATGCCAAGAGGGCCATTGCATTCAAGCCGCCAAGAGGGCCATTGCATCTTCAAACGCCGAGAGGGCCATTATCTTCAAATGCCGAGAGGGTCATTGCATTCAAATGTCCAAGAGGGCCATTGCATAATCAAACTGCCAAGAGGGACATCATATTCAAACTCCAAGAGAGCCATCATATTCAAATAGCCAAGAAGGCCATTCATATTCAAACTGCCGAAAGGTCCATTGCATATTTATATTGCCAAGAGGGCCATTACATATTCAAACTGCCGAGAGGGCCATTGCATAATCAAATTGCCAAGAAGGCCATTCATATCAAACGCCGAGAGGGACATTGCATATTTATATTGCCAAGAGGGCCATTACATATTCAAACTGCCGAGAGGGCAATTACATAATCAAACTGACAAGAGGGCCATTATATTCAAATTGCCAAGAGGGCCATCATATTCAAATTGCCAAGAGGGCCATCATATTTCTATTGCCAGGAAGGCTATTGCATATTCAAACCGCCGAGAGGGCCATTGCATCTTCAACCGCCAAAAGGGCCATTGCATAATCAAACTGCCAAGAGGGTCATCATATTCAAATTTGCCAAGAGGGCCATCATATTTATATTGCCAAGAGGGACATTACATATTCAAACTGCCGAGAGGGCCATTGCATTCAAACCTGAGAGCGCCATTGTATTCAAACTGCCGATAGGGTCATTGCATTCAAATCGCCAAGAAGGTCATTATTTTCATATGCCAAGAGGGCCATTGCATCTTCAAAAGCTGAGAGGGACATGGCATATTTATATTGCCAAGAGGGCCATTGCATCTTCAAACTGCGAGAGAGTCATTGCTTCTTTCAACGCCAAAAGATAAACATAATCTTACCAATCAAGCTTTGACAACATCATCCCATCATGGATCAACATTCATCCTTCCAATGGATCATCAATGTAGCAACATCATCTTATCGATCAAGCATCAATATATTCATCATCAAAGTAGCAGCAACATCCTATCAATGAAGTTCGTCATCAATAATATTACATTATTGATAAAGTCATCATCATGTCGCATCATATCAATTCATCATCTATTGTGTCAAAACTGATGGAAATGTGCGCCGAAGAGGGTAAAACATAACACCTCTTTATGTAAATTACAGTTTATACTAACAAGTTTGTTTCAATATCTGACGAGAGCATCCAAGAGAATGAATTCTCAAATCAAACCACAGGTGCGGACGACATCAAAAGGGATGCAGCACAACGTGGAACTTTTTCTTAGCAGCGAATTGGGACATAGTCCAAAGAGGAGTATCAAACTGTTAGGACGCGAGCTGAGGAGCAACTTCCACTACTATCAAACCACACCCCTATCAAAGGCGTGTGGGTTTTTCTTTTAGTTCATCGATTTTAATTTCGCATTCGTGAAATATTTCACTCTCATCAGAGGCAACTTTCTAATCTGAGTGACAGTGCGCCCAGAGCTTTGGAAATTATGTCTGTGTAAGTTCTTACTTATGGATGTGAAGAGCTCCACATTCATGGCTAAGAGGTTGCAAGCCTCTTTTCCACACTCGTTTTATTTGTCACTCCTCCAATACCAAAGGTTATCTTGCATAATAGATTTCCTTTTCAACCAATCGAGTCGAACTACAAACAGCCTGATTCCCAAGGTTTGAGGATATGTAGGCAGGTTCAATGTTGAAAACACGGCTGTATTCCAATATTTGTTTTCAAATCTTATTCTCGAGCATTCCGGTCCCTTCATAATTTGGTATCGAGATGACTTTTGAATTCTTTAATAATCGTGCGTTAAATCAAGCGTACCAAACTACAAGTGGTCTAAACTCTCTTATAGCCTGAGATATGTAGGAAACCTGCTACTGAGGTTCAACTAAAATTCCTAAAAGTCCATACCAAAATTCCTTTTCCCAAAGATGAAGCTGTGGTCGGTCAAAATTGAATTCGTCAATTTCATTTGCCTTGAATTTCTTTCATCAATCCAAGTCAAACGAGGGACAGCTGTTGACACCCAATTTTGGCCTTCCACAATATAAATTAGTCATCGAGCTTTTTAAATTTCAAACGATTTGAAATAATTAACTTTATAAAATTTTAAATATTTTTCGAGTTATTTTAAGTAATTTTGTCATTATTTTAAAACGTTAAAAAATAATTTACATATTCCATATGATTTTGCATATATTTATTAATGTTTGAAAATCATCTCAAAAGATTTTAGTTTAACTTAATATTTGATTAATTAGTTTAGCTAATTTATAATTTATATTTTGAGTTAATTATCTTATAATAGAATTAATTATTTTATTTTGTTAAGATTAAGAAACTCCTTAATTAATTTATAAACAATTTTGGGTCACTTCTTAAAACCTTCAAAAGACCAAGCTTTGGGCCTTTTTCTTATAAGTCAACGGCCCAATATAATTTTCTTTCAGCCCACTTTCAAGTCACCAAAAATCTCAGCCCAATTCCCAACAATAATAATCCCCAACCCAATTTAATTTCAGCCCATTCCAATACTACATATGCAGAAAAAAATTGCATACACAACAATACAAAATCGACCCCACCCCTAAATTTTCTTCTTCTTCCTTGTGTGAAACCCAGAAATTCTATGCCAAAAACCAGCGAAAATCCCTGCAAATCACGAGAATCCCGCAGCAAATCACGTCCTCTTCCCCTCTTTCTTTCTTTTTCGTTGAAAATTTGGTACCATGGACAACTTTGAATCTTATCTGTTCAAGATTTAAATTTGAAAAATCACTCCCAAATTGACTCGGATTCCCTCTATATAAACCTCCATCTTCTTTAGTGTGAAAGGAGAAAAATGGTGGTGAGGAAAATAAAATTAGAGGAGATCGGATTTTTTTTTTTTGAAAAAAAAATAAAAAAAAATTTGGATTTTGAGGTTATATACGAAAAAATAGTCTAGATTGGATTTTATAGAATAATAGTATTCTAGAATTTTGGGTATGTTGTTTTGGAACTTGAATTTTTGTCAAAATTTCTTGTGTGGTGGTGGGTGCTCCTCCAAGCTCGTTCATCCCGAAACGCTGCCCCGATAAAGGTAATATTCATTCCATTTTTGTATTCTATATGTTTCAATCTCTAGCATAAATTAAAAAAAAAATTCCAATTGTTTGATTATTTTTTTTTCCAGATCCTTACCTACTTTTCTTGTTTTTTCATAAATGGTTAAAAAATTATGATAGTGTAATTCCGATAATCAAGTTCCTTGGTTTGATGATGTTATATTTTTTTTTATTTTTTTTTTTACCTAAATTTTTTAGTTTTACAAGTGTTTTGTTTACCATGATAATTTGGGTGCCTAGCTTATTTTGATTTGTTATAAACTAGTGTTACCATCCTAAGAGATTGGTCTCCTACCATTGACTTAAATGTAGCTCTTTGTCATGTAATCTATCAATTTGTTAGTCATCTTTAATTTGTTAAGTGCCAGTTGCTTTATAATTCATTAGTTATGATAAGTTTGGTTGGCCATGATTCGTATTCCCCTTAATTATCTTATGTGTTTCTTTAGTCAAACTGATTGTGTAGTTAGTCATGCCCATTGCTTAATTGTTTATTTAATGAATAAGCTCTTTTCCTAATCCTTGTTGTCTTTTCCCTTTGCATGCACTCTATTTCGAGATGAGTCTGCTAAGGCTCTGTTTTCCTTGCATTATTTCGTTGAATCAAATTCAACAACACCTATATTTGAGTTATCCCCATCAATGTCCGACGATGCCGAAAGCTGAAACAGGCCTCGAAAAGTTCGAAAACGTACAGGTTGTATACAGCAGTATACGCTAGTATACATGGTAAATATTGATGTACATGTCCAAAAAATCAAAAAAAAAAAAAAACACACACACAAAAAAAAAAAAAAAAAAAAAAAAAAAAAAAAAAAAATTAACAAAACACACACACACACACACATTGTTGGGATATATACTATTAACCTTAGAGATTGAATATTTGCTCAATTTCAATAGATCATATATTCATTTATGGACACACATATATATATATATATATATATATATATATATATATATATATATATATATATATTGTTGGGATATATACTATTAACCTTAGAGAATGAATATTTGCTCAATTTAAATAGATCATATATTCATTTATGGTGTCTATTTACTTATATAATAGATGATTTAGTTTGTAGAGTTTTAGCTTATACACCAGGATTAAATCATCGGTTCTTATTGTTGGAAACTATATGCACAGCGGAAACATATTTGGATCTTTAATGCTTACATGAATAATAGACAACAAATATCGTTTATGCTAGAATACATTAATCATGCTAGAACACATAAACAAATTAAAAGTTAATTCGATAAATACCTCTTGAAGTGTGAGCGGATACCTTCAAGCGAATCTCCAAGTTAAACAGATCTTCAAGCGAATCTACAAGATAGTTTTGGTCTTCTACAGTGATCCCAAGTCACATCCGAACTCTCTCAATACTTGGGTGGGCAAGCATTGAATAGAATACTAATCATTATGTTTCTAGGTTAGAGAATTCATATTTATAGAGATGTCTTCCTAATCCAAAAAGGACTAGAAAACCTAGTTTTTTCTAGAAGATTAGAAAAACCCATATTATTCTTCCTTTTTGCATAGAAATAGGATTCTGAGTTCTAGTTAAATATGGGCACTATAGGGACCACAAAATTAATTACCCAGGCTTCCTATTATGGAAATATTCCAAATAATTAATTTGAATTATTCTTACCATAATAAATTACAAATCATTCCACTAGAAATTCGTAATTACACTCCTCTATTTCGTAATTTCCCATTAAACACTTATGTAATTCCCCATGTTAAGATTTCAGATACTAATCAATAAATTAAATTACTGACGAATTTAACTTAATGATTAATTTCCTTTTAAAGCACCACTTAACTTATTTCATGTGTCGAATTCATAAATCTACTTGCAAGATTTGACACAATGAAAAACTTATAAGTTTCTCAAAAAGGCATATCAATCAATCTCTATAACGATACATGGATTCCATCAACTAACTTATTATTTCACCAATATATATTATCATCATCCAACTTACCAGGCATAGTGACCCATCTCAGAATCTCACCTTTTAATAAATCAAAACAATAATTAATATATACAGATCATAATAGTTATATCAGAATTAAGAATATGAGTACATTTAATAGTTTAGAGAATATATTTTTGTCAGTCAGTCTAAAACAACTATCTCTACTCGATTCCGTGCAATACATACAAAATGTACTAGCACAAGAAGTTGAAACTATACCGTTCCCATAATCAGGACAAATTACATATAATCTTGTGCTACAATCGTACCCGATGGCATGTCCAATTTCCATCCTAGATTGTGAACCAAAACTTTATACTTATAAGAACCGATGATTTAATCCTCTGTGTATAAGCTAAAACTCTACACACTAAATCATCTACTATATAAGTAAATAGACACCATAAACGAATATATGATCTATTGAAATTCAGCAAATATTTATTCTCTAATAAATATTATTTCTTAACACATGGTTAATAGTATATATCCCAACAATCTCCCACTTAGACTTTTAACCATCACAATTGTTATAATGTACTATATCCAAATGCATGGTTAATAGTATATACCCTAACAATCTCCCACTTAGATGTGTAATCTTGAAAATTGTTAGAATACTATGTCAAAACACATGATTAATAGTATATACCCTAACAATCTCCCACTTAGACTCTTAACTATGCATTTACAACTTTCGCTGGCTTTCTTTTATTTCTTATCGAAAGAAAATTTATCAAGCTATTTTCTCATGCAATTTTGTCTAGTAGTGCTTCGTCGTAACAAATCAATTTTGTACTAGATCTTTAGAGACCTTATCATGAAACTCTCCAAGAGTGTACTTCTTTTCAGGAGCTCTATCATAAAAGTTCTCTCAAGCATACAAAAAACTCAATCTTCGTTATGATTCTCCCACTACGACTAAGTACTACTATTATGATCACACTTTCATGTTCTTGAGTTTTAATATTTTTTTCAAAATCTTTCGATAGTGAAATATTAACAACTTCTCATGAAGTGTTCTTTTAATTTTCTCAACATCACTCGAACTACTTGAGATAGTAGTTTTCTTATGTCTAGTAACGTTTCTCCCACTAGTTAAGTGCAATGGGACGTCAATTCTGACATACCCATTAGATGTTCTTGAGCGTATGAATTTACAATTGACTTATTTGTTATTTCTTTGTTCAATTCCCTTAAAGATAATTTACTTCTAGGAACATGGTTTACTAAAATTATCCTTTTTCTAGAAATCAGAAAGTTGTGTTAACAATTGACTTATTTTCTTTAGGACATTATAATAAACTTTGTTTCATTCTTTAGGATATTCAATTAACACACACATTCCGTTCTTAATTCCTTATTCTCCCACTCAGCACATGTGCTTGACAATCCTATATCTGAACATGTCACAGATTAGACTGACGTCAAATCCAACTAGTTCTATAGTTGCTCAAGATACTAATATGAAAGAAACTGAATTCAGAATGTAATATATAGTTATTAGAATTTATCCCAAAAGAAACAAAATAACTAATAATAAGTCAATAATTAATCTCATCATCTTCATAAGCGTCTAATTCTTTTCTTTTCTACACCAATCTATTATAGAGTGTCTAGTGTAGACAATTGAAAGACAATTATTCTATAAGATAAGTGACTTATGAGCTAAGAGGCTTACGTCACTACATGATTGTAGTGACTTATATATTTTTCATGATGATACTTTCATGTGTTTTAAATATCTTGAGTTTATCAAGACATTTAGACTTATAAAACATCAAAAATATATTCATATCACGAGCAATTTTCTTGAAAACTCAAAAACTCAAATTCACCTCTTACCCATGTGCTCATTTATTACGTAAATTAGAATAGATTAATTATAACTTATCACTTCCTCTTAAATCCTTTTTAAGAGGAAAACTAAGGTCTCTTAGTCATTTTTTTTTTCTAAACAAAACGTACATGTTAGCAGTGACTTCACTTTCAATGAACAGTTATGTCCATTCATTAACCAACCTCAAAATTCTATTCAGAATAAATGACTTAGACCTTAATGTACAGATAAATCTCATTCAATTTAAAAGATATTCTCCCTTATGAGACAGATTAGTATAATTTAATTCTCTCATACTTATAAAATAATCATGCATCAATATACCACAAGAAATGATATTTATCAAACTCAATGGTAGAAGAGTTACAAAAATATATTATATACTCATCTCTTATCTGGTTAGAAACTGAAAAAATAATTTCTTCTAACATAAGGTACATACACAATGCATTCATTAAGTTAATATATTATCTCTACCAAGAGAAAATCTTAAGTAGTACTAAATGGGTGTGTAAAGTCTATTGAGAATATGAGACACAATACTTTAAATAGATCATAATATTTCGAATAATCCCGAATAACAATAGGGCTCATTTATACATATATATCTATGCATCTCGAATAGCCAATCGTTGGGATTGGAGAACTACTCATGCAATACACATGTACAATGACCGATTATTCACTCCATAAACTTATACAGACCTAATTCAGTTGGAGAATCTACTGTTAGTTTAAGTCAAGTGAAAATCCTCTAGCTACATTGATCCAATCTTATACTACTCAGTTTAGGAGAGTTAATATAGATTATCAAAACTAGACAATTAAATACATAGTGACTTGTATCAATTTCATCCGTTAGGGAGGAAGGTCTAAGCCAGCATATAAAACTAATACTTCACTACTATTTAATCAATTATGACCAAAAAATCATATAATGATCCAAAAAAAAAATCTTACTAGGTCATTCTTATAAATCTATCAAATTTCATATCAATCAGAGTTCCTTTTTTTTTTGAATTTCAAAACTATGATCAATTTGGTTGAAAACGTTGTTTGGTCATAATAGAATTTAAGATTTTTTCCGCTCAATAATTCTTATCATATATCATCATTTTGTGAAATAGATAAATGAATTAAGAATAAAGAACAAAATTCTAAAATTCCAAAAGGTAAGCATGTTTATGTATACATTGAATATTAAAATTCAAAACACGCCTTTTAGATATCTATGCATCTTGAACAATAAATTTTGATAAAAAAATGACTACTCATGCAACATATATATATGGTGTCAGATATTCACTTCAACAAATTTAGAACAAAAGCCAACTCAGATGGAGAGTATATGTTAGTTTAAGTCAAGTGAATATCATTATCCCTAGATCCATTGATCTAATCTAATATTACTCAATTTAAGAGAGTCAATACAGATAATCAAAACTAGAGATTAAATTTAAATGACTTCTATTAATTTCATCCGTTATGGAGGGAGGTCTAGAAGCCAACACATGAACTTAATACTTCACAAAAATTTAGTCATCAAGACTATATAGAACAAACTCTATCACCACTATATCATATTCGAGTAATTTTTTCGGTAAAATTAATTTTTCAAGATACAAAAATTATCTAAAAACATCATCTGAACGATCTCAAATTACCAAATCACTGCATAACAATGAGTATTTCAAATTTGATCGTTTCTGATGAACTTACCGAATTTCTGATCAATTGGAGTTCAAAAATAATATTTATCTCCAAATCTATGGTCAAATTCAGATTCAAACGATTTAAGGAAAAATGAATAGATCTACATCCTTATCATATATCAATTTATGTTAACTCATCATGTGTAATCATGTACCACATATAACATAAATAAAATCAATATAAAGGATGTCATTCATACTAAATCACAATTTAATTCCAAAGAACAACTTTAATACCATTTCAACGACCTCAAAATAATTATAACCACATAGCAATTAGTACTTCCTACTAGGTCGTCATCAATGAACTTACCAAATTTCAGATCAATTGGAATCTTTAAAGAATTTTTATTTCCAAAACTATGACCAAATTCAAATTCAAATGATTTAAGCATCTTAGGAATTATTACAACATGACCTACATTCTTATCATATATCAATTTTCGATAAATAACTATGTACAATCATATTTCAAATTTAACGTAAACACAATTGATACAAGGAATGTTATTATCATACTCAAATCAAATTTTAATCCAACAAACTACCTAAACCCATCTAAACGATTTTCGTTGGCACCATCAAATTTCAAGTCGATCAAAATTATAAAATTCATGACCATATAAACTATGACCAAATTCAAATAAATAGTTTTAGGTGTAGTTTTAGACTAAAATAACTTGATTCAAAATTTCATTCTCTTCTAATAATTATCTCATGAGCATAAGACATACGTTGTGTATTGTCTTTTGGCTAAGACATACAACTAACTTCCTTACAATAAATTATTCTCGTAATTAATACACCTGAGAATCCAAGATATTATATTTCTTCCTTTAAGATCGGTGAAAATCTTTCATATCTCTTCTCACGAATTAATTAGACATAACTAGCATCTTAAGGTAAATCTCCATTAAAAAAAATCACCACTAATATTTTCTTAGAACAATTTATACATAATACATAGAGAATATTCTACTGACTCAAATAAATAAATCATGTTACTAAAATTTATTTGTTAATCATAATTCTCAAAATCATGTATTATTATTCTCACACATATATATATATACCCTAAATTTATATATTCATGTGAAAAATTGTATAACTATGCCCATTTAATTCAAAGAAAAAATGATTGATTCCTCTTCAATAAAAAAAATAAGCACGTGAAGCTACACTTCATCAATAATTTGACCACAAATATTGTATGCCCAATCACTCGAAAAACTAATAGATACAACGGGTAAAATTGTTGCTGCCGACCCATACAAAATTGCACTTAACAATTAACAAGTTACAACCACTAGTAAAACAAAACTTAATAAAAAAAAGATTAATAATGTTACTTATTGTCACTTCCTTATTGTTTTCTAGTTCTGCTAACAAGATAATGCTTTAAAAAAAATTACAAGAAACTCTAGGGTCAAGTAAAGATCTATTCCACTTTATAGAAATATCTTCACTGCCACCGTCAATTCTTTCTTCTTCCTTTTTTTTCCACATAATCAGCCTTTATTTTAAAAAATCTCACATGAGCTCTTTAACAAAGCTAACAGAATCAATTTAGTATCAGGGTAGGCGGCTTTATAGCAGACTCATCAACTTCTTTACATGAAAATATACAATCGTTCATATATATTTCAATCTAGGCTATCTATATAGATGTAAGCAAGGCTCCTGATACCAATTGTTGGAAACTATATGCACAGCGGAAACATATTTGGATCTTTAATGCTTACATGAATAATAGACAACAAATATCATTTATGCTAGAATACATTAATCATGCTAGAACACATAAATAAACTAAAAGTTAATTCGATAAATACCTCTTGAAGCGTGAGCGGATACCTTCAAGCAAATCTCCAAGTTAAACAGATCTTCAAGCGAAGCTACAAGATAGTTATGGTCTTCTACACTCATCCCAAGTCACATCCGAACTCTCTCAATACTTGGATGGGCAAGCATTGAATAGAATACTAATCATTACGTTTCTAGGTTAGGGGAATCGCTATTTATAGAGATGTCTTCCTAATCCAAAAAGGACTAGAAAACCTAGTTTTTCTAGAAGACTAGAAAAACCCATATTATTCTTCCTTTTTGTATAGAAATAGGATTCTGAGTTCTAGTTAAATATGGGCACTATAGGGACCACAAAATTAATTACCGAGGCTTCCTATTATGGAAATAATTCCAAATAATTAATTTGAATTATTCTTACCATAATAAATTACAAATCATTCCACTAAAAATTCGTAATTGCACTCCTTTATTTCGTAATTCCCCATTAAACACTTATGTAATTTCCCATGTTCAAATTTCAGATACTAATAAATAAATTAAATTACTGACGAATTTAAATTAATGATTAATTTTCTTTTAGAGCACTACTTAACTTATTTCATTTGTCGGATTCATAAATCCACTTGCATGATTTGACACAATGACAAACTTATAAGTTTCTCAAAAAGGCATATCAATCAATCTCTATAACGATACATGGATTCCATCAACTAACTTATTATTTCACCAATATATATTATCATCATCCAACTTACCAGTCATATTGACCCATCTCAGAATCTCACCTTTTAATAAATCAAAACGACAATTAATATATATAGATCATAATAGTTATATCAGGATTAAGAATATAAGCACATTTAATAGTTTAGAGAATATGTTTTTGTCAGTCAGTCTAAAACAACTATCTCTACTCGGTCCCGTTCAATACATACAAAATGTACTAGCACAAGAAGTTGGAACTATACCGTTCCCATAATCAGGACAAATTACATATAATCTTGTACTACAATCGTACCCGATGGCATGTCCAATTTCCATCCTAGATTGTGAATCAAAACTTTATACTTATAAGAACCGATGATTTAATCCACTGTGTATAAGCTAAAACTCTACACACTAAATCATCTACTATATAAGTAAATACACACCATAAACGAATATATGATCTATTGAAATTGAGCAAATATTCATTCTCTAATAAATATTATTTCTTAACACATGGTTAATAGTATATATCCCAACACTTATAAGTATAAAGTTTTGATTCACAATCTAGGATGGAAATTGGATATGTCATCGGGTACGATTGTAGCGCAAGATTATATGTAATTTGTCCTGATTATGAGAACGGTAAAGTTCCAACTTCTTGTGCTAGTACATTTTGTATTTATTGAACGGGACCGAGTAGAGATAGTTGTTTTAGACTGACTGACAAAAACATATTCTCTAAACTATTAAGTGTACGTATATTCTTAATCATGATATAACTATTATGATCTGTATATATTAATTGTCGTTTTGATTTATTAAAAGGTGAGATTCTGAGATGGGTCAATATGCCTGGTAAGTTGGATGATAATAATATATATTGGTGAAATAATACATTAGTTGATGGAATCCATGTCTCGTTATAGAGATTGATTGATATGTCTTTATGAGAAACTTATAAGTTTTTATTTTGTCAAATCTTGCAAGTGTATTTATGAATTCGACACATGAAATAAGTTAAGTAGTGCTCTAAAGAAAATTAATCATTAAGTTAAATTCTTCAGTAATTTAATTTGTTGATTAGTATCTGAAATCTTAATATGGGGAACTACATAAGTGTTTAATGGGTAATTACGATATAGAGGAGTGCAATTATGAATTTCTAGTTGAATGATTTGTAATTTATTATGGTAAGAATAATTCAAATTAATTATTTGGAATTATTTCCATAATAGGAAGCCTTAGTAATTATTTTTGTGGTCCCTATAGTGCCCGTATTTAACTAGAACTCAGAATCCTATTTCTATAGAAAAAAGAAGAATAATTTGGATTTTTCTAGTATTCTAGAAAAACTAGGTTTTCTAATCCTTTTTGGATTAGGAGGAAATCTCTATAAATAGGGATTCTCCTAACCTAGAAAATAGATGATGATTAGTATTTTATTCAATGCTTGCCCTCCCAAGTATTGAGAGGGTTCGGATGTGACTTGGGATCACTGTAGAAGACGATAGCTATCTTGTAGATTCGCTTGAAGATCCGTTTAACTTGGAGATTCGCTTGAAGGTATCCGCTCACGCTTCAAGAGGTATTTATCGAATTAATTTTTAGTTTATTTATGTGTTCTAGCTTGATTAATGTGTTCTACCATAAACGGTATTGGTTGTCTATTATTCATGTAAGCATTAAAGATTCAATTATGTTTCCGCTGTGCATATATAGTTTTCCAACAATTAACATCATGAGCCATGCTTGCATCTAATTAGATAACTTAGATGAGGTAAATGTTTCTTCCATTATATGTACGAACATTGATTTACTTTTAAGAAAAGTTTTTTTTTTTAAGGAAAATAAACGACGATGGTTGGCAGGCTATGCCAGAGATGTCGAGGAAAGCTTGATTAAATAATCGTTAGAGTCCTTCTCTAAATACAGTAATTTGTTTTCGTTGTGCAAGTTTGATTTCAGATTCGGGATTTCATGGATTTTCTTAAAAGTAGTTGGCAAAAAGACTGTTTTTGTAAGTACTGGTACATATTTATTTTAATTGGATGGTTAAATTCAATTTTAAAAATAAATTAAGTGCATACATACTTACATGTTCTATTCATTGGTTGCTGGAAATTTCGAGTGGCAGGGGCAGCCATTGTTTCATGTCTTCTTTTTGTTCAATAGTTATTTGAGTGTTATTCTTACGCATTATAAATTAAGAATTTTTCTATGAATAAATAGTACGGTAGTTTGTTTATTTGGAATCAAGCAAAGATTCTTAAAAGTTTTATAAATGATTATAATACATGATTTTGAGAATTATGATAAATAAATAAACTTTAGTAATATGATTTATTTATTTGAGTAATTAGAATATTCTCTATGTATCATGTATAAATTGTTCTAAGAAAATATTAGTGGTGAATTTTTTTTAATTGAGATTTATCTTAAGATGCTAGTAATGCCTAATTAATTCATGAGAAGAGATATGAAAGATTTTCACCGGTCTTAAAGGAAGAAATATAATATCTTGAATTCTCAGGAATTACGAGAACAATTTATTGTAAGGAGGTTAGTTATATGTCTTATTCAAAGAGAATACACAATGTATACCTTGTGCTCATGAGATAATTATTAAAAGAGAATGAAAATCAAAATTAAGTTATTTTAATCTTTAACTATGTCCGAAATGATTAGTTTTGCAAATTTGGTCAGAGTTAAGGTGGTCATGAATTTTATGATATCTGATTGACTTGAAATTTGATGGTTCCAACGAAAAATCGTTTAGATGGATTTAGGAAATTTGTTGGATTAAAATTTGATTTGAATTTGATAAGATCATTCTTTATACCAATTATGGTTATGTTAAATTTGGAACATGGTTGCATATGGTTATTTAACATGAATTGATATAAGAATGTAAGTCATTTTGTTTTAATTCATAAAGATGCTTAAATCACTTGAATTTGAATTTGGTCATAGATTTGGAAATAAATATTTTTATAGATTCCAATTGACCTGAAATTTGGTAAAAGTTCATTAATAAAGGCCTAGTAAAAAGTAGTCATTGCTATGTGATTATATTTTTCTTGAGGTCGTTAGAATGATTTTAAAGTTGTTTTTTGGAATTAAAATGTGATTTAGTATGAATGACATCCTTTATATTGATTTTATTTATGTTATATGTGGTACATGATCACAGATGATGAGTTAACATAAATTGATATATGATAAGGATGTAGATCTATTCATTTTTTCTTAAATCGTTTGAATCTGAATTTGATCATAGATTTGGAGATAAATATTGTTTTTGAACTCCAATTTATCATAAATTCAGTAGGTTCATCAGAAACTATCAAATTTAAAATACTCATTGTTATGTAGTGATTTGGTAATTTGAGATCGTTTATATGATGATTTTAGATAATTTTTGTATCTTGAAAAATTAATTTTATCGAAAAATTACTCGACTATAATATAGTGGTGATAGAGTTTGTTCTCTATGGTCTTGATGACTAAATTTTAGTGAAGTATTAAGTTCATGTGTTGGCTTAGACCTTCCTCCATAACAGATGAAATTAATACAAGTCATTAAAGTTTAATCTCTAGTTTTGATTATCTGTATTGACTCTACTAAACTGAGTAATATTTGATTGGATCAATGGATCTAGGGATAATGATACTCACTTGACTTAAATTAATATATACTCTCCATCTGAGTTGGCTTTTGTTCTAAATTTGTTGAAGTGAATATCTGACACCATATATATGTGTTGCATGAGTAATCATTTTTTTAATCAAAATTAATTGTTCAAGATGTATAGATATCTAAAAGGCGTGTTTTGAATTTTAATATTCAATGTATACATAAACATGCTTACCTTTTGAAATTTTAGAATTTTGTTCTTTATTCTTGATTCATTTATCTATTTCACAAAATGATGATATATGATAAGAATTACTGAGCGGAAAAATCTTAAATTCTATTATGACCAAACAATGCTTTCAATCAAATTGATCATAGTTTTGAAATTCGAAAAAAAGAAGAACTTTGATTAATCTGAAATTTGGTAGATTTATAAGAACGTCCTAGTAAGAAATTGATTTTTTTCTTTTTGGATCGTTGTATGATTTTTTGGTCATAATTGATTAAATAGTAGTGAAGTATTAGTTTTATGTGCTGGCTTAGACCTTTCTTCCAAACGGATGAAATTGATACAAGTCACTATGTATTTAATTGTCTAGTTTTGATAATCTATATTAACTCTCCTAAACTGAGTAATATAAGATTGGATCAATGTAGCTAGAGGATTTTCACTTGACTTAAACTAACAGTAGATTCTCCAACTGAATTAGGTATGTATAAGTTTATGGAGTGAATAATCGGTCATTGTACATGTGTATTGCATGAGTAGTTCTCCAATCCGACGATTGGCTATTCGAGATGCATGGATATATATGTATAAATGAGCCCTGAATTTCGTTATTCGAGATTATTCGAAATATTATGATCTATTTAAAGTATTGTGTCTCATATTCTCAATAAATTTTACACACCCACTTAGTACTACTTAAGATTTTCTTTTGGTAGAGATAAGATATTAACTTAATGAATGCATTGTATATGTACCTTATGTTAGAAGAAATTATTTTCAGTTTCTAACCAGATAAGAGATGAGTATATAATATATGTATTTGTAACTCTTCCATCATTGAGTTTGATAAATATTTTATTTCTTGTGGTATATTGATGCGTGATTATTTTATAAGTATGAGAGAATTAAATTATACTAATCTATCTAATAAGGGAAAATATCTTTTAAAAATTGAATGAGACTTAGCTGTACATTAGGGTCTAAGTCATTTATTCTGAATAGAATTTTGAGGTTAGTTAATGAATGGACATAACTGTTCATTGAAAGTGAAGTCACTACCAACATGTACGTTTTGTTTAGAAGGAAAAATGACTAAGAAACCTTAAGTTTTCCTCTTAAAAAGGATTTAAGAGGTAGTGATAAGTTATAATTAATCTATTCTGATTTGTGTAATAAATGAGCACATGGGCAAGAGGTAAATTTGAGTTTTTGAGTTTTCAAGAAAATTACTCGTGATATGAATATATTTTTTGATGTTTTATAAATCTAAATGTCTTGATAAACTCAAAATATTTAAAACACGTGAAAGTACATCATGAAAAATATATAAAGTCACTACAATCTGATTGTAGTGACGTAACCTCTTAGCTCATAAGTCACTTATCTTATAGAATAATTGTCTTTCAATTGTCTACACTAGACACTCTATAGTAGATTGGTGTAGAAGAGAAAAGAATTAGACGCTTATGAAGATGATTAGATTAATTATTGACTTATTATTAGTTTTTTTTTTTTTTTTGGGATAGGTTCTAATAACTACATATCACATTCTACATTCAATTTCTTTCATATTAGTACCTTGAGCAACTATAGAACTAGTTGAATTTGACGTAAGTCTAATCTGTGACATGTTTAGATATAGAATTGTCCAGCACATGTGCTGAGTGGGAGAATAAGAAAAATTGGAATTAAGAACGGATTCATAAATCCACTTGCAAGATTTGACACAATGAAAACTTATAAGTTTCTCATAAAGACATATCAATCAATCTCTATAACGATACATGGATTCCATCAACTAACTTATTATTTCACCAATATATATTATTATAATACAACTTACCAGGCATATTGATCCATCTCAGAATCTCACCTTTTAATAAATCAAAACGACAATTAATATATACAGATCATAATAGTTATATCAGGATTAAGAATATAAGTACATTTAATAGTTCAGAGAATATGTTTTTGTCAGTCAGTCTAAAACAACTATCTCTACAAGGTCCCGTTCAATACATACAAAATGTACTAGCACAAGAAGTTGGAACTTTACCGTTCTCATAATCAGGACAAATTACATATATTCTTGTGCTACAATCGTACCCAATGGCATGTCCAATTTCCATCCTAGATTGTGAACCAAAACTTTATACTTATAAGTGTTGGGATATATACTATTAACCATGTGTTAAGAAATAATATTTATTAGAGAATAAATATTTGCTCAATTTCAATAGATCATATATTCGTTTATGGTGTCTATTTACTTATATAGTAGATGATTTAGTGTGTAGAGTTTTAGCTTATACACAGAGGATTAAATCATCGGTTCTTATAAGTATAAAGTTTTGGTTCACAATCTAGGATGGAAATTGGACATGTCATCGGGTACGATTGTAGCACAAGATTATATGTAATTTGTCCTGATTATGAGAACGATATAGTTCCAACTTCTTGTGCTAGTACATTTTGTATGTATTGAACGGGACCGAGTAGAGATAGTTGTTTTAGACTGACTGACAAAAACATATTCTCTGAACTATTAAATGTACTTATATTCTTAATCCTGATATAACTATTATGATTTGTATGTATTAATTGTCGTTTTGATTTATTAAAAGGTGAGATTCTGAGATGGGTCAATATGCCTGGTAAGTTGGATGATAATAATATATATTGGTGAAATAATAAGTTAGTTGATGGAATCCATGTATCGTTATAGAGATTGATTGATATGTCTTTATGAGAAACTTATAAGTTTTCATTGTGTCAAATCTTGCAAGTGGATTTATGAATCCGACACATGAAATAAGTTAAGTAGTGTTCTAAAGGAAATTAATCATTAAGTTAAATTTGTCAGTAATTTAATTTGTTGATTAGTATCTGAAATCTTAACATGGAGAATTACATAAGTGTTTAATGGGGAATTACGAAATAGAGGAGTGCAATTATGAATTTCTAGTGGAATGATTTGTAATTTATTATGGTAAGAATAATTCAAATTAATTATGTGGAATTATTTCCATAATAGGAAGCCTCGGTAATTAATTTTGTGGTCCCTATAGTGCCCATATTTAACTAGAACTCAGAATTCTATTTCTATAGAAAAAGGAAGAATAATTTGGATTTTTCTAGTAATATTCTTGAAAAACTAGGTTTTCTAATCCTTTTTGGATTAGGAGGAAATCTCTATAAATAGGGATTCTCCTAACCTAGAAAATAGATGATGATTAGTATTCTATTCAATGCTTGCCCACCCAAGTATTGAGAGAGTTCGGATGTGACTTGGGATCACTGTAGAAGACGATAGCTATCTTGTAGATTCGCTTGAAGATCCGTTTAACTTGGAGATTCGCTTAAAGGTATCCGCTCACGCTTCAAGAGGTATTTATCGAATTAATTTTTAGTCTGTTTATGTGTTCTAGCATGATTAATGTGTTCTAGCATAAACGGTATTGGTTGTCTATTATTAATGTAAGCATTAAAGATTCAAATATGTTTCCGCTGTGCATATATAGTTTTCCAACAATATATATATATATATATATATATATATATATATATATATATATATATATATATATATATATAGATAGAGAGAGAGAGAGAGAGAGAGAGAGAGAGAGAGAGAGAGAGAGAGAGAGTAAGGATGTATATTTAATAAGATAGTTTCATCTAAATTATCTAGACATTTTTGAATAATTTAGGCGCATACTTGACCCTTTTCCTCAGTGAATTTCATTTAGAATCCTATACATGTACAAAAATAGATAAAAACAAAATGAGAAGAGTCAAGAAAGACATCTAAGAATGGAAATGCTAGTTGTATCTCAAATGAAAGATACAACACACAAATGTATATATCCTTCCACTTGAATTTTCTTTTTGATGTTTACTCATTAAGTTAACGTAACCTAACTCTACTTGTCATTAGCAACATGCGTTAGATATTCCATTCAAGATTGAAAGGAGAGAAAAGAAAACTCTCTAAGTAAATTCAGATTTAAATTAAGCAATCTTTTGAAATTGTAATATCAAACTGTTTGTGTGTTGTTGTTTCCTTTTGAAATGGCATCACTTTCAAGACTTTGGTTTGCCTATAGCCAACCAAATAAGACTATTTGAGTGGATATAATTAACACATGCTACTTCACATTGTAGTAAAGGTAACTTAATGAGTAAAAGTACTACTTGTAAACCAAATAAGACTATTTGTGTGGTGTAGCTTTCATATGAAATTCCTATGTCAAGATTGCAAGGACTTCATAAACCATAAATTTTTCCAATCTTTTTTCATAGTTGCCATTTTTGAATTAGAGCTTGTTTAGCTTATTTTTAGTAGTACTCTTTTAAAATTAGTTTTTTAAAAAAGTGTTTTTGAAAAAAGAAATAATCAAATTGACAATTCATTGGAAAAATGTTTTTGATAAATAGATTGTGTTTGACTAATCATCTTTAAAAAGTACTTTTGAGAGTCAAATTATGGAAATAGAGTAATTCAATATTAAGATTATTTTATAGAGAAATTATTTTAAATATCTATTATAAAATTTTTAATTAATGTTTTATTTTCATTAAATTAATTACATATATATTTAACTTTGAATCAATATTAAACATTGATAAATAAAAAAAACTAAGTATTGATATAATATTAACATAATAATTTAAGTATAATTAAGAATATAAAGCAAAATAAATTTCAAAATCATCTACAAATTAAATCACTATATAAGAAAATTCACCAAAAATATAAATAAATATACAAAATATATTAGTAAATATGTATATATGGCAAGGATAGTTCAGTCTTCGAAAAAATAATTTTCTGTTTTTTTGTTTAATAAGCAAAAAAATTTACTTCTTCTCAACAATAGAAAAATTATTTCTGCATCCAATTAAACCAATTTTTACTTAGTCAAACACCTTAATTATTTTCAAAAAATAATTGTGTTTTTCCTCAAAATAAGTGATTTCGGCCTCGCAATAGCAATGTCAAACAAACTTTTATGTACTACTAGTGAATTGTCCATCGAGAAAAATATTAGGGATACTTGTATATAATAGCAAACTAATAACCTAAAATAAATGGAGTAGCTACGGTTTGATTTAATTGTACTCCATAGCAAACGTTTGTCAAAGTTTGCCAGTCGCCTCTCTCCTAAAAATCTCGCTCGCCACTCTCCCATTCGCGCTCGCCACTCTCCCTCTGCTCGCCTCTCTCGCTTTATACACAGATGTGTATAAAATGTGTTTCTGTTTTGTATAAAGCGAGAGAAAATTGTATATACACATGCAAAAACATATATCTTCGTGCTATACACTTAATTATACAATTTACAAACATTTTACTTTGATTCAATTGTAGACAAATCCAAATTTTATACAAATATTGCAGCGAAAAAAGGCCAACGAATTATACAATTGCGAATTATACAATTGCAGTGAAATACAATTTTCTCTCGCTTTATACAACAGAAGTGTATAAATTGTGTTTCTGTTTTATATAAAGCGAGAGAAAAACATATATCTTCTTCCTATACACTTATAATTATACAATATACAAACATTTTACTTCGATTCAATTGTATGCAAAGCAAATTTTATACAGATATTGCAGCGAAATAGGCAGCGAATTATACAAATGCGCATTATACAATTGCAGTGAAATAGGCCAGCGAATTATACAATTGCAGCGAAATAGGCCAGCGAATTATACAATTTAGGCCAGCAAATCATACAATTGTATATGTATAGTGAGGCCATCGAATTATACAATTGTATATGTATAGCGAATTATACGGTTACTATGTTTGTTATGGAGCGCAATTATGTAAACTTTGATATAGCATACAAATATGATTTTTTTTTTTTGCTATATGTGAAAGTTGCCCAAAATATTACTACTCAACTTTAAGATTTACAGCGAATATACCCTCATTAAAAAAGATAACAGCATATATACCTCCGTCCTATAACAAATGAGGCAGATTTAATAAATTTTTTGTTAATAAACTGAATTAAAAAGAATAATCCAAACATAGTTTTTTAATTTATAAATTGTCACAAGGTATCTCACATATTTTTTTGGCAACTTTCAAAAATAATTATATTTATAGGATTATTAAAGTTCAGTAACTATAAGTATGATATTTATAAAAATGACTACAATTCATGTCTTTTTCTAGCAGTATTATATTATATATTTTATTTTATTTTCTATTTGTGCATTGATACCATTTTAATTACAATGAACTAAACAAGAGAGATGTACTAATTATACAAATTCAAATTAGTATTTTTATTCATAAAATTTAAAGTATTAATATATCAAGGATACAAGTATGTGTAATAACTTATTGTATTAATATAATATATTAAACTAGATAAAGTACAAAAGTTTTGCATATGAACACAACAATTCAAAAATTAATACATTGTTATTAAACAAAGAATGAATACACCAATAAGCACACATATGAATACATTGTTATTAAATAAAAGATGACTACATTTGACAACTCAGAAAAAAATAAAAAAAATAAAATGTGTAGGTAGCAAAGTGTGCAAGTATTCAACGGTATAAAAATTGAAAAAGCCAACAAGCGTCAATCCCGTTTTGGTCAACTTTTTCCTATAATACTTGAGTATTGCTCTTAACTATTGTATTTGTTTCATAAAAATAAAGTGACACCTGGACTAATTCTGAATTTTCAAAAGGAGACCTTAACTATGAGGGGGTCCTATTACCCCACTAAACAAACTTGAACTAATATTATTACATTATTTTTTGTCTACCTTACATAGAGAGTGTGTGCACCAGTATTTTAAAAGGCGGGGGTGTGAGGCGATGTGTTTTATACAGTACGGGGCGAGGTGTAAGCCCCGAGACACGGGGCGTAAGTCCCATGGATATACGGGGCTTACTCTCATGTATATTCAATTTTATAGTTTTATTACTAATTAAATTTCTTTCAATGATTTTACATATAATTTTTTATTAGAAACCTACAATATATAGAAATTATATTATGATTTTTATTTGCGATAAGTACTGATAATCTATAATAAAGAAAAAAAGTATCATAATTACTATTTGAGAAATATCATTACACCAATAACAATAAAACATGACTATACAAGTATAAATAATCTAATATCTTAACTTTCTAATAATAAAAGAATCATTATTTTTAAAAAATATATATATATCGTATAATACAATTTATCCCCCCCACCCCAAAGCCTAAAAGAAAATAATCAATAAACTTACAAGTATTATAGTATAAACATCACTGTTTCATGAATAAAAATAAAATTACTTTTAAATAATTAAATAAAATATGATAATTTTGAGACATATGACAAAACCATGAAGACCAATGATAAGTGAACAAGTAAAAGTTTGCTACATATTTTTAAGAGAAATGTTACGTAATATATAATTACATTTTCATAGTGTTATCAAATAGTAAATATGTGATACTACATTTGTTGTTTAGGTTACTCTCAATCTTGTAATCTTTATAGATTAAAAAGTTGAGTATCAATCATTTATTCAAGAATTATGAGTGTCAACAATGTTAATTAAAGATTTTAACACATAATTTGTGTAAGATCTGTTAGGCGAGTTCCGAGCGTTGGGCGTTGAGCGTGCTTAGGGCCTACAGTCGGGCTCTTAGGGCATAAGTCTTGTAGAACTAAGTCCCAAACTTGAGTCTCGAGGCGTTTTCCTAGAGCCCTGCCCCAGGACGAGCTCCGAGACGAGTCTCAGAAGAGTCTTTTAAAACACTGGTGTGCACTCTCTCAAAAAAAGTGAGCAACCTAATATTAATTGAGTATAATAGATAAAAAATTATTCTTTCTTAATTTATCAAAATGAACAAGTAATTAGAAATAATTATAAAAAAAAATAGATAAATAATTAGAGACAGAGAAAAGTATTTTGTTTGAAATTTCTACGTCAAAACTCGTGCAAGGACTCTATCTTTTTCGCTTTTAGAGGATAATAAATGAGAACCACTGTGAGAGTAACATCAAATTGTAATTAGACTTTTTGTGTGTAGTAGTTTTCATTTGAAATTTCAACTTTTAAGAATTATAAACAATACATAGTCATAAATATGTCCTTTTATTTGATTTCAGTTGATATTTATGTCTTTAAATTTTATGTTTGCACAAATCTCATTTAAATTTATATAAAATTAAATAAATAAACAAACACATCTTGTGTAGCATAATACACATATGACATCACGTAGGATACAGATTTTTCATGTAAAATATTATATAGGACAAATATATTTATTAGTTCAATTTTATATAAATTTAAATATTTACTTGTATACATCAAAATTAAAAAATATGAATATAAGTGAAATTAAATTAAAGACATATTTATGATAAATATTAAATATAAAGAAAAATCTGTTTTTCTTTAGGAATAGGTCCATAAAGTTGTGTACAAAAGTTCAAATTTAATGAAGGAAAGTTTGAATAAACTAGTACAAGAGTCTTTTGTTTGCATACTCAACCAAAGCTATATGGAGATAATTTGTATTATTAAAATGATTTTTCAATAGAGATATTTTTTATAAATATCTTATTTTTTCCCCAATGATTCTATATTTCCTATTTCCTTCTTCACTTTGATTGTCTCTTTCTTAGTACCTATAATTCTCGGTATAGTCTCATGTGTGTCAATGAAAATTATGTTTCAATATATAAAGGAAAAACGATATGATATATTCTTCAATTTTATAATTTAAAATTGATGTATTCCTCGTTATAAAAATGATACACATATACACATTGTTATAAAAGTGGATCACATTACCTTTGCAGTTATAAAAGTACAGCTCACATATACCTCTACTATTACAAAAATAACTCACAGTTATCCTACAATTAAAAATTGTGGCTCACTACACACAGTGTTGGGGTTACGTGGTTGTCAAGGTGTCCAATTAGATACCCTTTGCCGGAAATAATGATGTATATACAAGTAAAATAATACACAAAGTGACTAAATTACATAGTTATCTAAACTCATTAAATAAAAAATGATTGTTAGCAATAATTAATTAACGGTAATAACTTAATTGTTGCTAAATATATATACTTTTTAGAGATAATTACTAGTGATAATTTCAATTTAGTACACTCTTTGTACGTAAAAGCCACTGAAGCGTATAGCGGCATTGATCCGAACAATAATTGACTAAAATTGATAAAAATATTTAACATCTTTGTTAATGTGCAAATTTATTGCCACTAAAAATTATTTTTGTTATAATATACTATGAAAAATACATCATAATTCAAGGATGATCCATTGAAGGTGATAAATACTAAATTCTCCCTTCTATAGATGTAACCTGACAAATCATATAATTTAGTTGCAGATTTATCTGAATTCAACATTTTGACGTGAAACATAAATATATATGATAAAATTCATGAAAATTACAATAAATAGTAGGTGAAAACCTATAATTTGAACTTTGTTCATCAAATTCTACAATGATGAGAAGATGTGAACACCTACTATGGTTGATCCACCATCGACGATGAAAACATTTCCCATTACATATTTGGAAGAATCATGGATTAAGTATCGAACCAATGAAGTTAAACCCAGATCTGTCGTTGCAATATATCTCAGAGGAACAGTCTTCAAAAGGAACTTATGGAACCCTTTGTAGAGAATAGCAGAAGAAAAGTATAATTTTGGAAACCTTCTGCTAGACCAAGATCGTTAACTAAGATCGAAAAATTCAACTAAGGAAGAAGAGAAAGCTTGATAGTTAAAAAAGGAATTTGGAAAGAGCTTTGTAATGGAAGAAGACTCTTTAAGTGCTTTGATTTTTTCTTGAATACAAATGTACAAGGCCATCTCTTATTTATACTTGTCTAGGGATGATTCTAGAAAGTCTTCTAGATACATCCATAAGAAAGTTCTAGTGAACTTATCTTCTAGCAACTATTCTAAAATGTCTAGATATTTCCTTAAGATAACTACTCTAAATTATATATATATTTCTTTAAGATAATTTCTAAATATCTATACTAGGACATTCTAGAGAAACCTATGTTATTCAAAAAATCATCTTTAACTTTTTCCACACTCATCCTTAAAGTGATTTTTTGAAATTATTCCAATCTTGCCGCGGAGAAACTCAAATGAAGCTTTTGGAAGTGACTTGGTGAAGATATCAGCAATATTCTCCTGACTTCATACCTCCGACGTATATAAAGTTCCATCAAGAACTTTTTCTCGAATGAAATGATGTTCCACCTCAATGTGATTAGTTCTTGCGTGAAATACCGGATTGTTTACGAGCTTGATGGGACTTTGGTTGTCTCCAAAGATCGTAGTTGGCTTTGATACAGATAGATGCAAATCTTCAGCAAGTCTTTGGAGCCATACACATTCTTGAGCAGTAAGGGATGATGCTTTACATTCCGCCTCCGTAGTTGACAAAGAAACTGAGTCTTGCTTCTTACTGCACCAAGAAATACCTGTTCCACCACGGAGAAAGATATAGCCTGATGTTGATCTTCGATTATCCATATCACCACCAAAATTTGTGTCGATATATTCGATTAATACCAAGTCATTCTTTCTTTTAAAAAATAGGCTCATATCTGATGTTGAGTTGATATACTTCAGGATCCTCTTTGCAGCTTCCAAGTGCGGTTTTCTTGGTGATTGCATAAATCTGTTGACATATCCAACAGAAAAAGCAATGTCTGGCCTTGTAATATTCAAATACAGAAGACTTCCAACTACAGCTCGATAAGGCTTGGGATCTACAAGAAATGAGCCTTCTTCACGCCTTAGCCTCGTGCTAGTCTCCAAAGGCGTAGAGCACTTTTTGCTTTGTTTCACCCCAAACCTGTCCACAAGCTTCTTGGCATACCCTTCTTGGGTAACAAACTCCCCTTTACTTGTGTTTGTTACCTCTAAGCCAAGAAAATGATGTAATTCTCCCAACTTCTTGATATCAAATCTTAGGGCAAGCTCTTCTTGAAGTCTTGCAACTTCATCATCATTATTTCCTGTTATTATCGTGTCATCCACGTACAAGAGAACAACCACATGCGAATCTTCTTGTTTCTTAACAAACAAGCTAGGATCTGAATGTGATGTAGTATAGCCACAAAAATATAGATACTGAGCAATTTTTCATATCATGCTCGTGGAGCTTGCTTGAGTCCATAAAGTGTTTTTTTTAAGTTTGTAAACATAATCAGGATGTAAGTTAGAAACATACCCGGGTGGCTGCTCCATATATATATCTTTGTCAAGTTCTCCATACAAGAAAGCATTTTTCACGTCAAGTTGCCATAGTTTCCAACCATATGAGGCTGCCATGTCTAGTACAACTCGAACTAAGATCATCTTAGCCACCGGACTGAAGGTTTCTCCGTAGTCTTTGCCATATTTTTGAGAAAAAACTCGAGCGACCAATCTAGCTTTATATCTGTCTATGCTGCCATCTACTCTTCTTTTGATTTTGTAAACCCATTTGCAAGAAACGGGTTGTACATCTCTTGGCTTTGGCACAAGGCTCCAATTTTGATTTTTCATTAAAGCCTCAATTTCATCATCCATGGCAAGCTTCCACTCTTTGGCTCCTTTAGCTTCTTCAAAAGATGAAGGTTCTTCATCATCAATTGGCCCTGCAAAGAAATAAGAATACGTACTAACAAAGTTTTCATATCTGAAGCGAGCTGGCTTAACAATGGTTCTGTTTGGTCTTTGTGAAACCAATACATCATCTTCTGGTTGAGTTTCACATTGTTGAGTTTCTGGGCTCCCCCTTTCGCTTAGCTCCTCAACAATTGTATTATCTGAGAAGCACTTGTGATGGGCAAGTTTGAAACTCCACGGTTCAATATTATAGAACCCTCTCCTTTTGATGTAACTCTATAATACAGGATGTTTCATCAAATACGACATCCCTGGAAACAACAAAACGATGTGTTTTTGGATCAATGCACTTCCAACCCTTTTTCCTTTCATCGTATCCAACAAAGATGCATTTTTTTGCCTTGGGATCCAACTTTCTCCGTTGAGAATCAGGGATATGAACATAACAGATAGATCTAAACACTCTTAGGTTTTTGATATTAGGCTTCTCTCCAAATATTAATTTATAGGGAGACTTCATGTTGTTTGAGAAAGTGACATCCTGTTGATCACATAAGCTGCACATTTCATACCTTCAGCCCACAGGGCTCTAGGTAAATTTTTGGCATAAAGCCAGGTTTTACATGTCTCTGTAAGGTGTCGGATCTTTCTTTCTGCCACTCCATTTTGTTGTGGCGTATCAGCACAGGTAAGTTCTATTTTAATGCCATATTGACGACAAAAAGAGAGAAACTCTTCAGAAGTGTATTCACCACCATTATCTGCTCGCAACCTCCTTATTTTTTAGCCAAGCTCGCCTTCAACAATTTCCTTGAATTCCATAAACTTGTTAATAACTTCTGACTTGTGCTTCACAAAATAAACCCATGCGAACCTTGTAAAGTTATCAATAAAAATTAGCATATAAGAACAACCAGAGAACGAAGGAGTTCTTGTTGGCCCATCAAATCACTATGAATTAGCTCTAGTGGAGCAATGCATCTTGACAAGGATCCATCAAACGGAAGACGGTGTTCCTTTCCGTATTGACATCCTTCACAAATCTCTCCTCCACCAAAATTGCTTAAGTTAGGCAATCCTTTTACTAGATTCAATTTTTCCATGGCTTTTAATTTTTCCATGTTAAGATGCCCAAGTCTAGCATGTCATAGATATGCAGTATCATTGCTACTTATCTTCTCAATATATGTATTAGAGGCAGATAAAACATATAGATCATTAGCTCTTTTACCGGTACGAATGACATATGCCTTGAGTTCTTTGATATTTCGAAGGAACTTCACATCATGTGGTCCAAATAAGAGATAACTTCCTGCATCTACAACATTTGCAACGGAAAATAGATATTTCCTCATCCCTGGAACATGGAACACACTGTTGAGAGTGATAGAGTCTTCCTTTTTCTCATTGATGACGATCGTGCCTTCCTTCTCCACTTGATGAACTGTATTATCTGTTGTTACAATGACATCACGACCATTGTATTTGTGAAAGTTGGAAAATTTAGATTCATCTCCAGTAAGATGATGCCCACATCCTGAATCCACAATCCAGTCTCTTTCAAAATTAATAGATGTCATTGCATCTATTGCTCGAGTCTCGGCTACGAAACACTTTCCCAGTCTTCTTCTTCTTCATCAACTTTCTTAGTTTGAGCCATATTGTTTTCCTTGGTTCGACAAAAAATTTTTATGTGTCCGATTTTCCACACCGATAACATTTGAGAGTCCTATAGTTATTAGTAGACTCTCCCTCCTTTCCTAGCGGAACTGAACCTTTTTGGAATCGAGAGTGTGGCCTATCTCTTAATTTTTTTCCTTTAAATTTACTCTTGTTAGATACAAGAGCATTTTCTTCCCCTTTTTTGATTGATACCTCAGCCATTTGCTTGGCTAGTAGTTCCTGTGATGACAACAGATTCTCAAATTCCTCCAAGGATGGTTGTTGAGCCCATCCTTTAACCGATTTAACAAAGGGAGTATATTCTGATTTCAAACCACGAATAATATTTCTTATTGTTCGTGCTTCAGAGATAGACTCCTCCAGATTCAATAAATATATCTCAGAAAATAAGTTGTTAATCTTTAAAAATACACAGCTATAGAGAGATTACCTTAAATGGTGTTAGCCAATTCATTCTCCAATATCTGTAGCCGAGCTTCATTCTTCTTGTTGAACAGATGATCAAGGTTCCTCCATATTTCATGAGTTGATTTGCACCTTATAATATGATCAAATAAATTAGAGGATATTGACCTCTTCAAAACAAACTCCGCCTTAGCATTAACCTGCTTCCACTTCTTGTATACGTTACTATTCTCTGGGTCTGCAGGAGATTTGTGTTACTCCCATTAACAACATCCCACAAATCCTCACCCACAAGGTATGATTTCATACATGTCCTCCATACCTTCTAATTGGATTGGTTCAACAACTCCATCCTCAATCCGTTGGCACAATCGTTGAAATCCATATCGAGAAGCTAGTTGAATTTTTCACCAACTCGATCGTGAAGTAAAACCCAGAAGCCAGTGTGTGGCTATAGCTCTGATATCATGTAGAAAATAGCAGAAGAAAAGTATAATTCTGGAAACCTTCTGCTAGACCAAGATCATTAACTAAGATCGAAAAATTCAACTAAGGAAGAAGAGGAAGCTAGATAGTTAAAAAAGGAATTTGGAAAGAGTTTTGTAATGGAAGAAGACTCTTTAAGTGATTTGATTTTTTCTTGAATACAAATGTACAAGGCCATCTCTTATTTATACTTGTTTAGGGATGGTTCTAGAAAGTCTTCTAGATATATCCATAAGAAAGTTCTAGTAAACTTATCTTCTAGCAACTATTCTAAAATATCTAGATATTTCCTTAAGATAACTACTCTACATTATCTAGATATTTCTTCAAGATAATTTCTAAATTTCTATACTATGACATTCTAGAGAAATCTATGTTATTCAAAAAATCATCTTTAACTTTTTTCACACCCTTTGAGTTTAAAAGGCCCTTCTATTATCTCAGACTTGAAAAATCCTGCAGATATTGAGTTCACTCTGATCTTATCTACTCCTAACTCAATAGCCATTATCTGCAATTCATCATTAGATTATAGGGAGTCTTATTAAACTTCCATTAGTTTAGAAGTTAATTACATAGATACACTCTGGTTTGTAATCTTACGAATCTAATTAAATTTTGGTGCATCCAAATATATATACTCCCTTTATTTCACAAAAAATGACCTGGTTTAACTTGACATGGAGTTTAAAAATATAAAGAAGATTTTTTAATCTTGTGGTCCTAAATTAAAGTTAGGTCAAATTTACAAAATTATCCTTTAATCTTGTGGTCTTAAACATGTCAAGTGGAAAACTGAAATTAAAATGTTACCAAAAAAAAAAAGAGGTCATTTTTTTAAAACAGACTAAAAATGAAAGAAGATCAATTTTTTTAAACGGAGGGAATATATATCTTGAAATATATGCGGTCAAAAATATGTGACATTTGTTTTAGATACATTGTATTCAAATGAATTTGCATGTATAGGGGATACATAAAAAAATTCACTCGTCATTCTCCTATGAATCTGGTATTCCAGATACATGCATATCACACCAAATACATTTTTGGTGTGATTCGCATGTATCTAGTATACATGTCACATGACGATCTCACACGCTTCTCTGTCCATCTATTAGTGTATCTGTTAGAAAACATATATGAATTTAGGTATATCTTCCACAATATATAGTAGAAAACTCTTAATTAATGGTAATATACATAATTATTTGAAAGCATAGGTAGAAGAATTTATGTTTAATAAGATAGTTTCACCTAAGTTATATGAATGAAAAATATTTTTATTTCATTTGCGAAGTATGATTTTAAGTAGAGGCTCTCTACCTTAGTGACCATGTCAAGAGCCATCTTTGAAGAAGCGTAAGCAAGACTCCCTTTGTATACTACTCGATTCAGAGCTGCAGCGGAAGAGATATTAATAACAGATCCTCCGCCCTGTTTAGCATCGCGCGTTAGACTACAAACACATTTTGACACCAACCATGCCCCTTTCAGATTTGTGTTAAAAGTATGCTCCCACTCTTCCTCCGTTAATTCCAATGAAGACCTAACACTACCTATAAATTAATTTATTTTACGTGATACAGTTACTAATAATAGTAGTTTATAAAATAACACTAATCAAGTACCTCTAATGCCAGCGTTGTTAATCAAGACATCGATATGTCCAAAGGCATCCCAACCTATTTGTACAACGGACTCAATTGTAGCACCATCAGCAGTAACATCAAGTTCGAGCGCAAATGGACGTCCGTGGCCTTTTGAATTAATCTCATCGCATAGAGATTTAGTCTGTCAACACGACGAGCAGCAGCAATGATGCTACAACCGTCTTTGGCCAAGTCGAGACAGAACTCTAGCCCAATTCCTGATGACGCACCGATGACCATCACTATTTTTTCACTAAAGTCATGCCTGTTGGGATATATACTATTAACCATGTGTTAAGAAATAATATTTATTAGAGAATAAATATTTGCTCAATTTCAATATATCATATATACGTTTATGGTGTCTATTTACTTATATAGTAGATGATTTAGTGTGTAGAGTTTTAGCTTATACACAGAGTATTAAATCATCGGTTCTTATAAGTATAAAGTTTTGGTTCACAATCTAGGATGAAAATTGGACATGCCATCGGGTACGATTGTAGCACAAGATTATATGTAATTTGTCCTGATTATGGGAACGGTATAGTTTCAACTTCTTGTGCTAGTACATTTTGTATGTATTAAACGGGACCGAGTAGAGATAGTTGTTTTAGACTGACTGACAAAAACATATTCTCTAAACTATTAAATGTACTTATATTCTTAATCCTGATATAACTATTATGATCTGTATATATTAATTATCGTTTTGATTTATTAAAAGGTGAGATTCTGAGATGGGTCAATATGCATGGTAAGTTAGATGATAATAATATATATTGGTGAAATAATAAGTTAGTTGATGGAATCCATGTCTCGTTATAGAGATTGATTGATATGCCTTTTTGAGAAACTTAAAAGTTCTCATTGTGTCAAATCTTGCAAGTGGATTTATGAATCCGACACATGAAATAAGTTCAGTAGTGCTCTAAAAGGAAATTAATCATTAAGTTAAATTCGTCAGTAATTTAATTTATTGGTTAGTATCTGAAAACTTAACATGGGGAATTACATAAGTGTTTAATGGGGAATTACGAAATAGAGGAGTGCAATTACGAATTTTTAGTGGAATGATTTGTAATTTATTATGGTAAGAATAATTCAAATTAATTATTTGGAATTATTTCCATAATAGGAAGCCTGGGTAATTAATTATGTGGTCCCTATAGTGCCCATATTTAACTAGAACTCAGAATCTTATTTCTATGCAAAAAGGAAGAATAATATGGTTTTTTCTAGTCTTCTAGAAAAACTAGGTTTTCTAGTCCTTTTTGGATTAGGAAGACATCTCTATAAATAGGGGTTCTCCTAACCTAGAAAGATGATGATTAGTATTCTATTCAATGCTTGCCCACCAAGTATTGAGAGAGTTCGGATGTGACTTGGGATCACTGTAGAAGACCATAGTTATCTTGTAGATTCGCTTGAAGATCTGTTTAACTTGGAGATTCGCTTGAAGGTATCCGCTCACGCTTCAAGAGGTATTTATCGAATTAACGTTTAGTTTGTTTATGTGTTCTAGCATGATTAATGTGTTTTAGCATAAACGGTATTTGTTGTTTATTATTCATGTAAGTATTAAAGATCCTAAATATGCTTCCGATGTGCATATATGTTTTCGAACAATTGGCATCAAGAGCCATGCTTGCATCTATAATAAATAACCTTAGATGATACATTTATATATACATGTGATTATGTATACATTGCCTTGTTGAAGATTGTAAATAAAAGATTTATAACGTGTTGTTAGACGTCTTAGTGTGACAAGAACATGTTTTTGGCATCTCAAAGCTTAACCTGATTTTTTTAATTATTTTGCATAATTTAAAAAAAAAAGTAAAATTGGGGTTAAATAGAGGTGTTTTTTTTTTGTTCGGCGGCGTCAGAAAACAATAAATTAGGGTTTGAGCAAGTTGTTTCAAAGAAGCAGAACTGCTTCGTTTGATTTCTTGTCTCAGTTGGATACACCATAATCCTAATGTTATAAAAAAAAATTAATGGTGGTTGGCAGTGTTTTTTGTTTTGGCAAATTGAATGGGAATTTTTTTTGCCTAGTTATCACATGTCAAAGTTTATTCACTAATTCATTCTCATATGCTACAGTTGACTTTATAGTCATTTGTTTTAAGAGTAACAAATCCACTGCTTAAATATTCGTTCATTTATGATCTAATTATATAGGCAAATTTTTGGTTTCTCGCATACTATAATTTTGACCACTTAAGAATTTATGATTAGTAAATAATTATTATTGTGGATTATTTTATGGACTCATTGAAAATTCTTATAGTTACATATATGCGAGATTATATCAATACATGGATTGAGAGTTATGATTAATAAATAGGATTCATGGTCTATTTATCTAAGTCATTAGAATATTCTCAATGTATCATGTATAAATTGTCCTAAGTGAATACTAGCGGTGAATATTTATATACTTAAATGGAGATTCACCATTAGATACTAATAACACTTAATTAATCCATGAGAAGAGATATTAAAGGTTGGTAGAAAACGTAATATCTTGAATTCTCAAGTGTATTAATTGAAGGAACAATTTTGATAGAAGGAGGTGTTGTGTGTCTTAGCTAAAGGAAAGACACATAATATGCCTTATGCTCATGAGATAATTATCAAAAGAGAATGAATATTTGAATCAAGTTATTTTAATTTAAACTATGTCTAAAACGATTAATTTTTCAAATTCGATCATAGTTTAGGTGGTCATGAATTTTTTTGATCTCTAATTGACTTAAAATTTGATGGTTCCATTTAAAATCATTTAGATGGGGTTTAGGTAGTTTGTCAGATTAAAATTTAATTTGAATATGATAAGATCATTCTTTATGTTAGTTATGTTCATGTTAAATTTGAAACATGATTGCCCATGGTTATTTGACACGAATTGATATGTGATAAGAATGTAGGTCATATTGGTTTTAATTCCTAAAAAATGCTTAAATCACTTGAATTTGAATTTGGTCATAGATTTGAAAATAAATATTTTTGTAGACTTCAATTGACCTGAAATTTGGTACGTTCATTGGTAACGGCCTAGTAAGTAGTAGTCATTGTTATGTGATTATATTTTTCTTTGAGGTCGTTAGAATGATTTTAAAGTTGTTCTTTGAAATTAAAATGTGATTTAGTATGAATGACATCCTTTTGTATTGATTTTATTTATGTTATATGTGGTACATGATCACAGATGATGAGTTAACATAAATTGATATATGATAAGGATGTAGATCTATTCATTTTTTCTTAAATCGTTTGAAGCTGAATTTGATCATAGTTTTGGAGATAAATATTATTTTTGAACTCCAATTAATCAGAAATTGAGTAGGTTCATCAGAAACTATCAAATTTAAAATGCTCATTGTTATGTAGTGATTTGGTAATTTGAGATCGTTTATATGATGATTTTAGATAATTTTTGTATCTTGAAAAATTAATTTTACCGAAAAATTACTCGACTATAATATAGTGGTGATAGAGTTTGTTCTCTATGGTCTTGATGACTAAATTTTAGTGAAGTATTAAGTTCATGTGTTGGCTTAGACCTTCCTCCATAACGTATGAAATTAATACAAGTCATTAAAATTTAATCTCTAGTTTTGATTATCTGTATTGACTCTACTAAACTGAGTAATATTTGATTGGATCAATGGATCTAGGGATAATGATATTCACTTGACTTAAACTAACATATACTCTCCATCTGAGTTGGCTTTTGTTCTAAATTTGTTGAAGTGAATATCTGACACCATATATATGTGTTGTTTGAGTAGTCATTTTTTTAATCAAAATTTATTGTTCAAGATGCATAGATATCTAAAAGGCGTGTTTTGAATTTTAATATTCAATGTATACATAAACATGCTTACCTTTTGGAATTTTAGAATTTTGTTCTTTATTCTTAATTCATTTATCTATTTCACAAAATGATGATATATGATAAGAATTACTGAGCGAGAAAATCTTAAATTCTATTATGACCAAACAACGTTTTCAACCAAATTGATCATAGTTTTGGAATTCGAAAAAAAAAGAACTCTGATTGATCTGAAATTTGGTAGATTTATAAGAACGACCTAGTAAGAAATTAATTATTTTTTTTGGATCGTTATATGATTTTTTGGTCATAATTGATTAAATAGTAGTGAAGTATTAGTTTTATGTGCTGGCTTAGACCTTTCTCCCTAACGGATGAAATTAATACAAGTCACTATGTATTTCATTGTCTAGTTTTGATAATCTATATTAACTCTCCTAAACTGAGTAATATAAGATTGGATCAATGTAGCTAGAGGATTTTCACTTGACTTAAACTAACAGTAGATTCTCCAACTGAATTAGGTCTGTATAAGTTTATGGAGTGAATAATCGGTCATTGTACATGTGTATTGCATGAGTAGTTCTCCAATCCCAACGATTGGCTATTCGAGATGCATGGATATATATGTATAAATGAGCCCTGAATTTTGTTATTCGGGATTATTCGAAATATTATGATCTATTTAAGGTATTGTGTCTCATATTCTCAATAGACTTTACACACCCACTTAGTACTACTTAAGATTTTCTCTTGGTAGAGATAAGATATTAAGTTAATGAATGCATTGTGTATGTACCTTATGTTAGAAGAAATTATTTTTTCAGTTTCTAACCAGATAAGAGATGAGTATATAATATATTTTTGTAACTCTTCTACCATTGAGTTTGATAAATATTTTATTTCTTGTGGTATATTAATTCATGATTATTTTATAAGTATGAGAGAATTAAATTATACTAATCTTTCTCATAAGGGAAAGTATCTTTTAAATTGAATGAGACTTATCTGTACATTAGGGTCTAAGTCATTTATTCTGAATAGAATTTTGAGGTTGGTTAATGGATGGACATAACTGTTCATTGAAAGTGAAGTCACAACCAACATGTACGTTTTGTTTAAAAAGAAAAATGACTAAGAGACCTTAGTTTTCCTCTTAAAAAGGATTTAAGAGGTAGTGATAAGTTATAATTAATCTATTCTGATTTGTGTAATAAATGAGCACATGGTCAAGAGGTGAATTTGAGTTTTTGAGTTTTCAAGAAAATTACTCGTGATATGAATATATTTTTAATGTTTTATAAGTCTAAATGTCTTGATAAACTCAAAAATATTTAAAACACATGAAAGTATCATCATGAAAAATATATAAGTCACTACAATCTGATTGTAGTGACGTAAACCTCTTAGCTCATAAGTCACATATCTTATAGAATAATTGTGTTTCAATTGTCTACACTAGACATTCTATAATAGATTGGTGTAGAAGAGAAAAGAATTAGACAATTATGAAGATGATGAGATTAATTATTGACTTATTATTAGTTATTTTGTTTCTTTTGGGATAGGTTCCAATAACTACATATTACATTCTGAATTCAGTTTCTTTCATATTAGTACCTTGAGCAACTATAAAACTAGTTGGATTTGGCGTAAGTCTAATCTGTGACATGTTCAGATATAGGATTGTCCAGCACATGTGCTGAGTGGGAGAATAAAAAAATTGGAATTAAGAACGGAATGTGTGTGTTAATTGGATATCCTAAAGAATGAAACAAGGTTTATTATAATGTTCTAAAGAAAATAAGTCAATTGTTAACGCAACTTTCTGATTTCTAGAAAAGGATAATTTTAGTAAACCATGTTCCTAGAAGTAAATTATCTTTACGGGAATTGAACAAAGAAATAACAAATAAGTCAATTATAAATTCATACGCTCAAGAACATCTAATAGGTATGTCAGAATTGACGCTCCATTGCACTTAAGTAGTGGAAGAAACGTTACTAGACATAAGAAAACTACTACCTCAAGTAGTTGGAGTAATGTTGAGCAAATTAAAAGAACACTTCATGAGAAGTTGTTAATATTTCATTATCGAAAGATTTTGAAGAAAATATTAAAACTCAAGAAGTGTGATTATAATAGTAGTACTTAGTCGTAGTGGGAGAATCATAACGAAGATTGAGTTGTTTTGTATGCTTGAGAGAACTTTTATGATAGAGCTCCTGAAAAGAAGTACACTCTTGGAGAGTTTCATGATAAGGTCTCTAAAGATCTAGTACAAAATCGATTTGTTACGACGAAGCACTACTAGACAAAATTGCATGAGAAAATAGCTTGATAAATTTTCTTTCAATAAGAAATAAAAGAATGCCAGCGAAAGTTGTAAATGCATAGTTAAGAGTCTAAGTGGGAGATTGTTAGGGTATATACTATTAATCATGTGTTTTGACATAGTATTCTAACAATTTTCAAGATTAAACATCTAAGTGGGAGATTGTTAGGGTATATACTATTAACCATGCATTTGGATATAGTACATTATAACAATTGTGATGGTTAAAAGTCTAAGTGGGAGATTGTTGGGATATATACTATTAACCATGTGTTAAGAAATAATATTTATTAGAGAATAAATATTTGCTCAATTTCAATAGATCATATATTCGTTTATGGTGTCTATTTACTTATATAGTAGATGATTTAGTGTGTAGAGTTTTAGCTTATACACAGAGGATTAAATCATCGGTTCTTATAAGTATAAAGTTTTGGTTCACAATCTAGGATGGATATTGGACATGCCATCGGGTACGATTGTAGCACAAGATTATATGTAATTTGTCCTGATTATGGGAACGGTATAGTTCCAACTTCTTGTGCTAGTACATTTTGTATGTATTAAACGGGACCGAGTAGAGATAGTTGTTTTAGACTGACTGACAAAAACATATTCTCTAAACTATTAAATGTATTTATATTCTTAATGCTGATATAACTATTATGATCTGTATATATTAATTATCGTTTTGATTTATTAAAAGGTGAGATTCTGAGATGGGTCAATATGCATGGTAAGTTGGATAATAATAATATATATTGGTGAAATAATAAGTTAGTTGATGGAATCCATGTCTCGTTATAGAGATTGATTGATATGCCTTTTTGAGAAACTTAAAAGTTTTCATTGTGTCAAATCTTGCAAGTGGATTTATGAATCCGACACATGAAATAAGTTCAGTAGTGCTCTAAAAGGAAATTAATCATTAAGTTAAATTCGTCAGTAATTTAATTTATTGATTAGTATCTGAAATCTTAACATGGGAATTACATAAGTGTTTAATGGGGAATTACGAAATAGAGGAGTGCAATTACGAATTTCTAGTGGAATGATTTATAATTTATTATGGTAAGAATAATTCAAATTAATTATTTGGAATTATTTCCATAATAGGAAGCCTGGGTAATTAATTTTGTGGTCCCTATAGTGCCCATATTTAACTAGAACTCAGAATCCTATTTCTATGCAAAAAGGAAGAATAATATGGGTTTTTCTAATCTTCTAGAAAAAACTAGGTTTTCTAGTCCTTTTTGGATTAGGAAGACATCTCTATAAATATGAATTCCTCTAACCTAGAAACATAATGATTAGTATTCTATTCAATGCTTGCCCACCCAAGTATTGAGAGAGTTCGGATGTGACTTGGGATCACTGTAGAAGACCAAAACTATCTTGTAGATTCGCTTGAAGATCTGTTTAACTTGGAGATTCGCTTGAAGGTATCCGCTCACACTTCAAGAGGTATTTATCGAATTAACGTTTAGTTTGTTTATGTGTTCTAGCATGATTAATGTGTTTTAGTATAAACGATATTTATTGTCTATTATTCATGTAAGCATTAAAGATCCTAAATATGCTTTCGATGTGCATATATGTTTTCCTGCCACGGCTCCATTATTAGATTGATTTGTAAGTAGTACTGAATTGATGTATAGACTTTTATGTATTTGTAGAAACTAGAGAGTAATGGATAACCACTAGATATAAATTCTTGTCCTGTTTTTGGTAGTCGATCAGTCAAGTCAGTCAGCCAGCTAGCTAGTAAATTTCTCTATAATTGTCACAGAAATATCAATAATATTTGCATAGTAATGTAAGAAATCAAGTTTTATTATTGACATGACTAACCTATGTCGTTTAGCAGGGGCGGATCTATCCTTGGCCAAGGAGTATCAAGCGACATCATTTCGTCGAAAAATTACATTGTATATAAAGATCAAATTTTGATTTAATAAATATTAAGACATGTTATTAACAAAAGTTAAAAGTTTAGTCTAATAATTTAGGATATGTAAAAAAAATTGAGATTGTGTGTTCTACTATAACCATTGACACTCCTGCCGGCCTCATAATTATTTTTCTACTATAATTATAAATTCTCTTAATAAAATTCTGACTATATCAATATTGTTTACTCTCTTCGTCCAATTTTATGTGACATATTTTTTTGGTCAGTCCCAAAAAATATGTCACATTTTCTTATATGGTAAATATTTGAAGGTATAATTTCTCTTTTATCTTTGTTGGTTTCACTTAATTTTAAAGATAATATTCTAATACATTTATGATGAGAGAGAAAAGTGAGTTTACTTCTTTGAAGAGCAATTTGGTAAATATTTCAAAATCTTTATTATTTCTTAAATTTCGTAAATGGTCAAATATTACCTCATAAAATGATACGAAGAGAGTAATATTTTTGATAAATTTGGAGATACATGACCCACTTCAAAAGGACTCACATTATGGGGAGTAGCTTAATTATTAGGTGTCCTTTCGCAATCTAGATCTCAAATATGGATCATGACAAAAGGGCTCAGTGACTAAGTTGGTTTAGAATTCTAGTCAACTAATTAATCTTGAAAGGGTGTTCATAATTTGACTAAAAACTTATTCAAGGCAATTAAATTAGATATTTTATAAAAAAGAATAATATGATTTTGATTTTAAACAGATAAATTATATATATCATTTTTATAAGAATAATAAAGGGACAAATATATACTTTAACTCGTTGAAAAAATGGTGTATATATATATATCTTTATCATCTAACAAATGGTCATACAAAGAAATTATACATTCATATTATAAGCCTCCAATTCTTATTAGGACACTACATATTCAAATATATTTGACTTCTTATAAATATATTTTAATGAATGATGTTACATTTACTTAATAAAAACCTTATCACTTTATTTGTTTGTTTAATGTAAGTACTAAGTAGATGTAAAGGGTATATATCATATATTTATATAGAAGTAAACTCTAGGTTCCCTACATGATGTCATCAAAAGCAAGAGTTTTTTTTTAAATTTATTTATTTTCAAAATCAGTTTTTCTTTTTCATAAAAATGCATTTGTTTATGAAAATATTCTGAGTTTTATGAAAAGTTGTAATTTCAATGAAGTGTTGTGACTCTTTTATGAAAAGTTATGACTTTTATGAGAAATTGAGACATTTTCGGAGGGTTGTAACTTTTCTAAATAGTCGTAACATTTTCAACAAGGAACAACAAATATTTATTTTCACTTTCTTCTTCTTCTGCACCATTTAATATTCGTGTAATTTGTTTCTGCTGAGTTGCTCACTGATATCATTGTTTAATTTACAGATCCTGGTATTTTTTGCAGTCATATATTTATGTCTATGTTATCAAGGATGAATGATAAAATGTTATAATTTTCATTTTCTGTTACATTATTAGTATTCGTTATTACGTAATCTTATATGTAAAATAATATAATATTTTAATTTTAATAACGGATAGATTTTAAGTATTACTTTATAAATTCCTTATTATTAAATTCACACGCAAAGCACGGGTAATTTTGCTAGTTAAACAAACGAACCAAATCAATTAATGTTTATCATATCTGATTTAGTTTGATTAATAATAATTTTAAAATCTACTAAAATGGAAATAATTTTAAAACTAACTAAATTTGTTTGATCTTTAACAATATATGATCAACTAAATTTTAGTTTCAACTAAAAACTGATCCAAATCAAATCGCAAAAACACTCCAAACATTGCGCTGAGTATTAAGAAACATTTTCCATTGCTTCGAGAATTGAACGTACAATAAGGAGAAAAAAACCCAACATTATTACAGTGTTTGTCTAAAATGTCCATTTCTTGTTGAACTTCTTGAGCTAAGTTCATCGCTCTAGAGCGATGAGAAAATAGGGACACCTGGTAAGGTAGCACCAGCATCGACGATGAAAACATTGCCCGTTATATATTCAGAAGAATCATGCATTAAATATCGAATAAGTGATGTTAAGGCCGGATCTGTAGTTCCAAGATATTTCAGAGGAAGAGTTCTCAAAAGGAACTTATGGAACCATTTATTATTAACAAGGTCCTCTGTTATCTCTGACTTTACAACTCCTGGTGATATCGAGTTCACTCTGATATTCTCTCCACCCAATTCAATCGCCATTATCTGTCATTTCAATCATAATCAATTAATTCATCGAATACAACAGACAAATCATTTTGTTCAAATTGAACGAATCGTACCTTAGTAACCATATCTAGAGCCATCTTTGAAGTACCGTAAGCAATTGTCCCTGGTACTACTATACGATTTAAACCCGCCATTGAAGTGATGTTAATAACAGATCCTCCGCCCTGTTTAGCATCGATCATACGCTTACAAACATATTTCGAAACCATCCATGCCCCTCTTAGATTTGTGTTATATGTATTGTTCCATTCCTCCTCTGTTATTTCCACTGAAGAGCTCACACTCCCTGATTATACACAAAATTAATTCTAATTACCATAGAACAGCTGATAGCGACTCAATAAAATGAGAGGTCTAAAATTAAATTATAATAAGAGGCTTAAAATTCAATAGTCAAAGTAAAGTACCTCTAACACCAGCGTTGTTAATCAAGACATCAATACGTCCAAATGCATCCCAAGCTATTTGAACAGCGGACTCAATGGTAGAACTATCAGCAGAGACATCAAGTTCAACAGCGACTGCGCGTTGAGATCCGGTTGAATTACTATTAATTTGATCACATAGAGATTTCAGTCTGTCAACACGACGAGCTGCAGCAATGATTTTGCAACCGGCTTTGGCTAAGTTGATACAGAACTCTAGCCCGATTCCAGATGACGCACCGGTCACCATAACTACTTTTCCACTAAGGTCTTGCCATGATGACTCCATTTTTTACAAGTAAAATGAAGTTAGAAATGTTATACTATATAGTTTGATACAGAGAGTTTATATATATAAAGTCAATAAAATGTAAAAACTTCTAAACTTAGACAAGTTTTTCCTATTTTCTTCCTAATAAATAGTCTATAGTCTCAATTATCCATCTAACTTGTCTATTATTTATATGTCCACATTTTAAAAAGATTCATTTCAAATTATTTACTCCCTTCGTCTTATTTTACGTCACACAATTTCTTTTTTTGGTCCACGCCAAAAAGAATATTACATTTCCTTATATGATAAGTATTTAAAGTTACAATTTTTCTCTTACGCTTGTTGATCCCACTTAATTTTAAACATAGTACTATAATATATTTATGAGAAAAGAGAAAAGTGAATTAACTTCTTTGAATGATAATTTGGTAAATATTTCCAAATTTTTATTATTTCTTAAACTTCGTGCTCGATCAAATGTTATCACATAAATGAGACGGAGGGAGTATTAAATTACAAAATTAAATTATTTTTTTTCATTTTTTCCCTTAAAACGCACAAATATATAGTGAACTAAAATTTGGTAAACTCACTTGTTAGATGTGACAAAGAGATTGACTACAAACAATTGGAACGATTTCTTTTCAATAATTTTTCATTTTTCATGATAGGTTTAAATTATAAGATCAGAAAAAATACTTTTTTACATTTGTTTAATTTTAAATCATAATATTTAAAAATTATTTTTTTATATTTTAACTTTCACGTCAAGTTAAGTTAAAATAAAATAGATAATAGAATATTATGGCCGCCTTTGTTGAAATATCCGTGATGTGGACCAAGAATATGGCCTTCTTTTGTTGAAATTTCACAATGTGTGGGCCCTCTGTTTTTCAGACTAGTTGCTATTACTTGGGCAAACTTTAGAGTTTAAGCAAATTTAAGAGAAAATTCATGTTTTTAAAATTTAATTAAGAAGTTGTTACGCTAAATCAATTCAAAAATATATTTTTAATATAGTTTGATACCATCTATTTTGGACTAATTAAGCTTATACATTTTTTTTGGATAAAGCTTCACATCATTACTAGTATTTTTTCACTTAACGTGTAGTTTATTTTTCAACAATTATAAATTAAACTTCACATCATTAGCTTTCATAGCCAACCAAAACATTTGTGTATCGAAAAAAAGCAAGTTGAGCACGTGGCAGAATAAAAGGAGGACAAATTCTCGAGTTTATTGATTTGATAGAATGATCGACTTTAAAAATATGTTTGAGAAGACATTATAAAAATATTAACTGATACAACTAATGATATTTTTATATGAACATAATATTTTTGGATGCGAGTGAAGCTATTTTATTGTTCAATATTGTGTACAATACCTTTATCACATGATAGTTTTAACACACTTATAAAGCATTAGAGGTGAACAGTACAAAAGCAATATACTATTACTTTTGCTTCAAATCTTTTGATAAATACTTAACTTTTCATATAATTTAGAAGAAAATAACAAAACTGTCTTTTGATAAATACTAACACATGATGCTTGGCTATTAGAGTAAATATAGGGATGGCAATGGGGTGGAATGGGGCGAATGCGGGTCGGGTTATAATTTTTGCGGGTCAGGAGGATTTGAGTTTATGTGGGGGCGGGTCGAGGAGGCGATGCGGGTTCAATTCTCTTGATAATAAAATTTGGTGGGGCGGGGCAGATTTGCAGGTTGCAAATTAAAATCTCAAAGTAAAATTAAAACATGAAATTAGTGTCATCGTGTTGTTATTCATTAGTGTTATATTCTAGGTGTTTTGAGAATCCTCACAAATACAGGGATCCGATCCCTGGCAGAGTGCTATCGTCCATATTCATCTTGGGGTAAAGCTGTCAAATTAGGTGATAGGTGAAAAGTGCAGCGTACTGCACTAATTAGAAGAGTGGACGAGATTATATGTTTCAGTGGCAAACAAATGAAGGGACCAGGTCCTTAGAAGAGTTATTTATATCTGATGCATAATGGGTAATGGGGTACAACTGTAAAGTTGTCATGTTAGTAGTAGGTGAGGCGTCAGTGTACTGAACCAATCAGAATGGAAGAGGTTGTTTGTCCAACGGTTAATAACTTTGTATGGTTGATACTTTCAACATGACAAACAACATATTAAGTTCATTCATTCAAAAGGACAAAGAGAGCCAGCAAATCTTTGTCAAAGAACTCAAGCATCAAAGAACGCAACAAGAAACTTGATCCCGAAAAGTATGCGTACGTGAAAAGGACGAAAAGACAGTTGTCAACTCTTATGTGGTTGGTGCACAACCTTTGAGAACAGCAGACTCTCAGCCAATGGCCTTGTCCCAAGAGTTTGTGTTCATTTTTATATAGTCTTTTCTTCCTCAACACAAACTCAAGTTTTAGAAAATAAAGTTTTGAATTTCAGAAAATTCAAAAGCTCAAAAGGCAAAGGTCATCTTTAAAAAGTTTCATCCTATGAGCAATAGGGACCTGATAGAGCTGTGAGCTATTTAGTTGTCTTAGGATTATATCTTTAATGCTTACATTGTCAATTGTTCCTAATCTATAAAAGATTTAGATATTTGTTTTGAGTTTGTAAAAGTCAAAATCTGTTAGGATTAATTGATTTAGTGGGCAATATTATTTTGTTGCTTAGTCAAATTCTAAGTCATCTAGAGTTAGGTGGTTTAGAGGGCGGTGTGGTATCCGCTTAGCAAAGTCTGAGTAATCCGGAGCGTGGTGATTTAGAGGACAACTTGCGTGTTGCTTAGTTGAATCCTAAGTTGTCTAGTGGTGATAGCTTAGTGGACAGAGTGTCATCTGCTTAGGATCTTCAAGCAATAGGGTTATTGCTTGGTCGTGAGATTAATAACTTCTTCTCACATTGTTATAATCGGGTTTCACTTTTGTTTGTGAAAATTAGTGAAGACGATTGAAATCATGTGCAACAGATCGTGATTTTACTCCCTTGAACAAGGAAGTTTCCATGTAAACTTCTCCGTATTGTGTTCTCCGTATTGTTTACTCATTTCACTGTTCTTAAAGTTGAAAACGGCTAAAAAGTTGCTTTATTTTTAGAAAATATAGTTTTTTCAGAAAAGTAGTTTTACAAAAAGTAATTTATGTTTAGCTAATTATTTGAGGAAGTGTTTTTTGACAAATAAAATTGTATTTGACTAATTTTGTTAATAAAAGTTTTTTGTCTTTTAAGTGTCAAATTATAAAAAAATAAATAAAAAGTATCAATATGATAAAAAATCTATTAAATTTTTATTTTTATTCAAATAAAATGTACATGCGTAAAATTATCAATCAGTACATACATAGATAATTAAATAACTAAAATATAATATTAACATAATGGTTTGAATATAATAAAAAATATTAAGCAAAATAAGATATTTTAGTGTTGAAATAAATAATTTTCTGTTTCTTCTTGTGTTTTTTAAGAATCACAAATTTTTAATGTCTTTCTAACAATAGAAAAATCATTTTTACGTCCATTTAAAAACATTGTTCTAATTACCCGAATAAATTGATTTTCAAAAAACAAAAGATAAAAAAATTATTAAAATAAATGTTTTTGACGTTCCAACGATTTCAAAGAGGCTCTAATATCGATCATCGTTAACTAGTCATACTTAATTTGACCGGAAATATCCATTTTGAAATTTTTAAACTGATATTATTTTCTTATCCTTAGAATAGTACAATAAAATAACTACGTAATATAGAAATTACAAGTAACATGTGATATGTTTGTGTAGTAATTTTCACTTGAAATCTTCAAGTCAAAAAGACTGGAAGAACAAAAAATACATTTTCATTCATATATCCATAGTTGTCTTTCTTTGACTTCAACGTAGTAAGATGTGGAACGGTGATCAGTTGCGAAGTTAAGTGGAGTTTATGAATTTGAATAATTTAATAACTTTTTTTAAAATATTATATTTATACTAAAATATTAAATAAATATATGTATTTATTGACTTGTAAATCTTAATAAAATTGATCGATAACTTCGCGGTAAGAAATGAGTCGTGAAAATATTTTTCATGCTAACTCCCTTCATATACTTAATTGCATTAATTAGCCACTTAGTCTTCTCACTTTGAATTTTCATTTTAATACTTTATTCTTCTCCCTTTGAATTTTCATTTTAATAATTTATTCTTCTCACTTTGAATTTTCATTTTAATACTTTATTCTTCTCACGTTGAATTTTTATTTTAATATTTTATTCTTCTGACGTTGAATTTTCATTTTAATATTTTATTCTTCTCACTTTGAATTTTTAGTTTAATACTTTATTCTTCACTTTGAATTTTCATTTTGATAGTTTAATTAAGTGAACGCGACTTTACTCTATCTCTCAAGTATCAAATTCAATCTGTCACAATCATATAATTATATCAAATAGAGAATACTAGACCCATTTATGTGACGTCATCACAAATTATAATTTCTTTTAATTTATTTATTTTAAAATTATTTTTTCCCTTTCAGGAAAATGCATAAATAACCTCTTAGATTATGACAGAAATTTCAGAGACACACCTTAACTAAACTAAGGTCCTATTATCTTCCTGAATTTATTTTTTTTGTAATTTTGTGCACCTTTTTTGCTTACGTGACATCCAAATATCTCTCGCTCGCTTTAATCGCGTGGAGTCACGGAGTGTGCCACGTAAGACAAAAGGTGTACAAAATTACAAAAAAAAAAAAGTTCAGGGGTAATAGGATCTTAGTTTAGTTAAGGTATGTCTTTAGGATTTTGGTCATAGTCTAGGGGTACTTGTGCATTATCCCTCTCTTTCATAAAAAGTTATGACATTTATGAAATGCTTCTGACTTTTATGAAAAATTGCAATTTAAATAAAGAGTTGCGACTTTTATAAAGAGTTATAACTTTTATAAAAAATTATGACTTTTATGAAAAATTGCGACTTTAATGATAAAACATTGTACAATAATGGAGAAAACAAATTAAACCTAGACTGAATCCTGATTGTGGTACATTTTCTTGTAAGATTTTCATATACAATGAAAAACTCTCTCCGCTTTTACTCCAAAGACATAATAATTAATTGAATCTCGTTTAATCTTGCTAGTATTTCAATTTATTTATTTGCTTGGATTATTTGATTTTGTGCTAGTTAATTAATCTACGTTTTTTTGCAATCGAAACATTAGCTCTAAGAAATATCACCACTTCCACAACCTAATAGCCACACATAATCGGATAAAATTAGTGATCACAATAGGGTGGTGCCGTCAAGTGGCGGAGTGGATTGAGTTTAACTCGTAAATTTTTTAATGTGCTCTATATAGACCTGTCCTACATGAACTCGTCGTGCATAAATTTTTTACTATTTTTCTTTTCTATCTAGTTAAATTTGATACTAAAAATAAAATTCATAATTTTTTTTTATTAAGTTGTATTAATTTATTAGATAATGACTTAAAATTTATTTTTTAGAGGTTAATTGGGAAATAGGTAAGAAATTGTATTATTTTTGATTGAACTATTTTCATTTGCTATCTTGAATATTTTAGTAACTTTAAAGAAACTATTTTAATAGATAATGCTCTATGATTACTCTTATAATATGTTGAACCCGCCCTCCCCGCACCGCCCCCACATAGCCTTAAACTCGCCTTGCATCCTATCCGCCTAGCCTCATTGCCGTCCCTACTTATAATTATGGATTTTTTGTAACAAATTTGTATTAATTACTATACGCGCGTCTTAACAACTTTATTTATTAGTAATAACAATTATCTGAAGAGAGAAGTACAAACAAGAAGGTCTAGACATTATCATACACCAATGCAAATGAAGTAACAAAACCTAGATAAGGTTTACAATATCGAAAATGATTTTTCATTATTCGTTTAGTCGATATTTAGGAACAACCATTAAATGGTTTTCTTTGCTTGTTACTATCCCAAAGTGTTCATCAACGTCCACATCACAAGGTTGCATACCATTTGGAAGCTCCAAATCAAAGCAATGCACCAATTGTGCCACCATAAGGCGGACGACGATGATCCCCAACGAGATTGCAGGGCAACTTCTTCTACCAGAGCTAAATGGTAAAAGTTCAAAATCACGTCCACGAATATCTATACTACTTCCAACAAATCTCTCAGGAAAAAACTTCTCAGGCTCCGGCCAAACATTTGGATCCCTCTGAATTGCATAATGATTTATCATGATTCGTGATCCCTTTCGTATATGGTAGCCATCAACCACACAATCTTCCATGGCTTCACGTTGCGTTACAGGCACAACGGAATGCAGCCTCATTCCCTCTTTCACAACCATATCTAAGTAGTTTAACTTCTCCAAGTCCGACTCTTTAACCATTCTTTCAAGTCCTACCACTTCTTCTAACTCTTTTTGGAGTTTCACCATCACATGAGGATGTCGAAGAAGCTCTGTTACTATCCAATCTACCGATGTTGCTGAAGTGTCGATTGCTGCAACAAGCATGTCCTGTTAATTAAACACGATTAATTAGGATGAACAAATTCAAATCGTTTGATAAGCTTATACTATAAGAAATAGAAAGGATGAAATTAGACAACGTACGATGAGAATAGCTTTTATATTAGTACGATCAAACTCAAACTTTGTCTCTCCTGAATGCATAATGTCCAACATCGTGTCTACAAAGTCTTTGGATTGCTTTTGGTCACGAGACTGGTCATGTTCATCGATTATCTTCTCAAGAAACTCATCAAACACCTTTGAAAGTTCCTTGAGTTTACGCGTGATTCCTTGGAGATCAATTACACCAAGGAAGGGGAAAAAATCTCCAAGATTTGGTGTTGCACCTAAATGCACAACTTCTTGAAGTATACCTTTGAATCCCCTCTTGCCCAATTCTTCATCCATATACTTCTTTCCAAACACCATCAAACAAGTTATGTCAGCACTCAACTTTGCAACTTTTGCACTAAGATCAACAACACAACCACCGCCATCATTTTTAAGCGATTTGATCATAAGATCAACTTGTTCTGTTCTCACGGATTGAAATGAATTGATCTTTTGATGTGTCAAAAGGTCTAGAGTGACCAATTTGCGCATGTTGCGCCAATATGGTCCATATGTTCCAAATACCAAATTCTTATGACCATATGACAAATACTTAGCGGCCTCGTTATGAGGCCTCGTAGCAAAGATATGATCATAAGTCTTGAGGAATTTTTCGGCTGTATCGACAGATGATGCAATATATGTAGGTATTAGTCCTAGTCTTATATAGGAAAATGGACCATATTTCTTTGATAGGTTTTGTAAATCATGGTGTGGTTTTTTTCCTAACAAATGAAGGTGTCCTAAAATGGGGATTCCCTTTGGACCTTGTGGAAATTTTTTTCTCTTGTGGATATTTAGGAGCTCATACAAGGCATACACAACACAAACTACTACTAGTGTTTCCCATATCAAAGTCATTGCTAAACTAATATGACTTCCCTAATTTCTAATCTCTAATGGAATATGTGTATATATATATATAACATTGTACCATTAGATGAAAGTGACCATTGAAAGGTCTAGATTAGTTTATCATATATAGTACTGATATTCAAATTTGGCTGCAACAGTCAAATTGATATAGAATATCATAGGAACATATATTATAATTATGTGTTTAAGAATAATATATACAATAATTGCTTGTTCAATTTTATTAATGATGATTTAATAGATTATATTTTTTTGTTTATATGTTCATTTATTTGTATAGTAGAAAATTTTTAGAGTATTGAATTTTAACTTAGGACAAGCCATCTGTATATATAGTTGTAGCACGAGGTGAAATATAGTTTCCTATCTTAATTATAATATGATGTTGTTTCGGCTTTTTGTTCTAGTGCATTTCTTATGTATTGAGCATGATTGAGTATGAGATAAATGTTTTAGATTAACCGATAAAACACTCCTTTACACTATTAAACATGTTGATATTCTAAAATTGAATAGCATAAAGATACCATCGAAGTTGTCCCATATTTGTATAAAGACACCTAAACTTTAAAAGTGTCCTATTACACCACTAAACACCTATATGTCGTTGTAAATGGGTCATTTTTACCCATTCCGTCGTCTGGGTTGTTTACACGCACGTTAGGCGCGTCATGGACCATTTTTCATTTTCATTTACCAGTTTAAAACAGCCACATGTCATTTTCTTTCTTTAATATTAATTATTTAATAAATGTATGTCATCTTCCCCAATTTAAACTCAAAAAGAGCCGTTGATAGCCCTAATATTTTGATTTTCATGGCAAAAACAATGTTGGTGCTCTCTGTTTGACGACTTCATCATCTTCCTCAAGAAAATAGGTAGGAATTCTTCTTTTCTCCTTTAATTTCCAGTAGAAACGTTAATTTTAAAGTTTTTTATGGTTGAATTTCTTCTCAATTTTGTGATTAGTTTTTGATTGAAAATGTCAAATGCGATGTTGAATCGTATTTGTAATGATGAGAATGATCCGATGTTGCGAGTGAAACTGCGATGCAAACATGGTGACTTACTATCAATGCAAACTTCATGGTCGGAGCATAATCCAGCTCGAAGATTTTGGTCTTGTCCACGCTATCGTGTATGTTTACTAATTCTTTTATGGAGATCTTTTGTTTATGTATTTTTCTTTAATTTGTGTTTTGCGTATTTTAGGAGGATGCGTGTAACTTCTTTAGATGGAGGGATCGAGAAGAAGTTGTATACGATCCAAGTACGTTATTCCGAGATTAGCAAAGAGAATTAAGGAGTTGGAAGAAGTATTGACATCTTATGAAAGTCGTGTCGAAAGTAACCAAGTCTTGATGAATGAGAAAAAGAACGGCAAATGTTGTAACTTGAAGCTAATCGTCTTGATCATTATTGTGTGTTTTCTATGTTTAAGCCTAACCAAGAATGTGAAGGATGGAAGTTGTAGGTGTGTGCAACCAAAATTGCCATAGACATCTTACTTTCAAATTTTTGAAATTGTAGATGTGAGTACCTAGAAGCTAATGGTCTTGATCTTTGCTAGTTGTAGGTGTGTGTAACTTGAAGGATAAAAGTTGTTGATGTTCAAGTTATTGTTGTTCTTTGTTGTCGAAATTGTTATGATTTGAACAATTTGTTAATGTATTTTGTTCTCTTATCTATATTATCGTGGCAGATTTGAACAATTTGTTAATGTATTTGATTCTCTTATCTATATTATCGTGACAACCACTTGAGAAAATTCACAAATATGTCAATTACAATTAAAAAGGCAACAACAATACTGACTAAAAAGAAGACTTCATAATCGAGTTTGACTCCAACCATTCAAGTTTGTTTGGTTACACGCAAAATTGAGTTTGTTTCCAACAAAAAACAAAAAAAAAATATGCATAGTTAAATTTTGTTCGTCAAAATGAACAAGACAACATCAAAATGCCCTACTTCCATGGCACAAAAGTCTTCCTATTTGAAGTTGTTTGGCCTTGGCTATTAGCAGCATTAGCAGCAGCTACAGACCTAGTTTGGATAACCTTTTCAGCCCTTATTCTTTCCAGGTTGCTACTGGTAATAGTTGTCTTCCCCTTCCATTTGAATCCACGTACTGGTGTGTAGCCAATATCACCAGTGACAACATCAGCCCTCTTTGTAACTCTTGTACCAGTATTGATGACTCTACCACTTGGCAATCCAGGCTGCTTAGTCAAATAAATACACACACAAATATTAGACAATTAGGTTTGCATTGACAATTGTAAACTTGCATTGATAGTTGTAAACTTACATTGAGAGTTGTAAATCCATGTTCAGCTTGGTAAATGCCAACACCTACTATTCTTGGCCTTTTAAAAGGTCTTGTTTGTCCTTCAATGTTGTCCTCATGTTCTACTGGTCTCTTCCCTCTTCCTAGATCTCTTCCACTGCAGTTTGCTTCATAACTAGTTTGACTATGTTGAGTCATTCCTCTTCCTGCTCCTCTACATGTACCTCTACCTCTCCTTGTTCCTTATCCTCTACCTGTACCTTCTCCTCTACCTGTACCTCTACCTCTCCCTCTAACTCTACCACTTACAGTCTATACTTTGAAAAAAAATATTAAAGCATATCTATATTATCTAACAATGATATAATAATTAGATATATTACCTCTGTGTTTTTAGCATTTCCATGTGATTGAGCTGGAACACCTCTGCCACTTGCTCTTCATGTGCCTCTTCCTCTACCACTTTCAGTAGCCTGTATATTAATATATCAATACATATACATATACATTTGAAAGTAACAAATAAAAGTACCTGTGTCTGAGAAGATGGTTCAGCTGACTGACTTGGATCAGTACCTCTTGCCTGAGAAGATGGTTCAGTTGATTGACTTGGACCAGCTTGATTTCTTGTAGGAGATCCTCTTTTATTGTGTCCTTGTGTGCCACATTTGCTACAAGTCATTACAGCACCTCTTTTGCTCAACTTTTCAGTTTTTCTGCTTTCATCTGCTTCCTTTCTTCTAACCTTACTTGGTCTTCCAGGTAACTTTCTCATCTTTGGTGGCTTTACAATTGGATTATTTGATGTTGGCCACATTTTCATGTTATTCATTGGCTGAATAAAATGGGCATATGTGCTGAGGTAGGTTTCCTTGCTATAACAACTAGCCACATAATGGATTGGTTCCAAGTTTTTGTAATGAAGGGCAGCAACACCATGAGGACAAGGAATTTCCCTGAGCTGCCAGGATCTGCAACTACACCTCCTACTAACAATGTCCACAGTATGTGTAAATCCATGGTGTTTAATCTCAAAACCTCTTTCTCCATTCCAAGTCAAGTTACATTGCATAGACTTTTGAATGTTTTCTTGCAAAATCTTCAAAGACATAGGAGATATATCAGTGATCCAAGTGTTTGAGAACTCTCTCAAATCACCAATTCTTTTCATCATCTTCACCCTTATCTCCTCAAGCATTGTAATGATGGTTTTATACCTTGCAGGCACTATCCAAGCATTAAAACTTTCTGCCATATTGTTGTCCACAACATCACATTTGCTATATTCTTCAAAATACCTTTTGCACCATGTATTCAAATTGTACCATAAAAGATTATCCAAACCTTCTTGTCCTAATTTCCTCATTGTCTCTATATTGTCCTTCATCTCAGCTTCAAATGTGGATTTAGCAATCCTCCAAAACACTCTTCTTCTTTCAACTCCTTTCCAATTTTTTGACCAATTTGCAAGAACATGTCTTGCACATTTTCTATGTTCAACAAGTGGCAATAAAGTATCCACAGCAATTTCTAGTCCCTAACAAATCAACATAACAGAAAAAAATAAATTAAAATGCAAAACTCAACAACAATAAAATAGTAAGATGAATATCAGTAATTACCTTTTGCATATCACTAATGATGGATAGTTGATGCCCTTCTCCAAGTTCAAGATCATTCTTCACTAGTTCAAGAAACCATGTCCAGGTATACTGATTCTCAACCTCAACAACTGCCCAAGCAATAGGCAACATTTGGTTGTTTCCATCTCTACAAACTGCCACTAACAACTGGCCTTTACACACACCTTTGAGAAAACACCCATCAAAACCAATCAACCTCCTAGCACCTCCAAAAAATGCTTTCTTTAAAGCATTGAAGCAAACATAAAATCCTTCAAAAATTTTCTGCCCAGCTTCTGAATCTTCTCCAACCTTCACTACACAAGTACTACCTGGATTACTCCTTAATATTTCATCTCTATAATCAAAAATCTTACCATACTCCACAATGTGATCACCCATGATCTCTTGTAACACTCTAGTCCTAGCTCTTCTCACTGTTGTCCTACCAACATTAATATCCAACTCCTTTCTAATAATGTCCTGCAACAACACAATGCTGATGTTTGGCTGTTGAGTTATTCTTTCTTTGTATTTGGTGGCCAAAAACTTTGAGTTGCACAGGTAGTTATGAGTTGATGTCAAACATTTATGGATAGGGTTGTATGTTTTAACAATGAAATCTCCACTAGTTCTATCCTTACTTGCACACAACAACCAAGGACAACTATCTTTACAACATCTCACTCTAACTCTGCAAGGCTCATTTACATATTTTTCAATTTGAATATGTTCTTGGATTGCATATCTTGTCACTGCCACTCTAAATTCTTCAACAGTTCCAAAAACCAGTCCTAATTCCCAAACAATTTTTTCAGCAGTTGTATCAAACACAACTCTATTTGGGGTTTTCTTCCTCCTAACATGTTTATGCACTACTTGATCAACCTCTTCACCCTCTCCCCAACCTGTTTCATCATCTATTTCAAAGCTAGGAACTTCATCACTTAGATAATAAGGTTCATCACCTCCAAGCTTACCAACTAAGCTTTTCCTAATACCATTATTTGTCTCATCATACCCTATATCTGGACCTTTCTCATTAACATTAATCTGATCTGAAGTAGTTCCCCTACTTCTCCTTTGTGACCTTTTGAAATGCTTCTTGGTTGCCCTTATATCTACATACTCTTGATGAACATCACTGTCAACCTCAGTATCTTCACTAGTATCTCCTTCAGATCCTGATTCATCTTCCACTTCATCATCAGTTGGATCATTATCTATTATAGGATAATCAGATGAAGGTACACTTGAAGGAGGAGGCACAGTAGAAGTAGATGGAGGAGGCACATTGGAAGGAGGAGGCACAGTAGAAGGATATGGTGGAGGCACAGTAGAAGAAGGAGGGACAATAGAAGGAGATGATGGAGGCACAGTAGAAGATTGAGCTTCAAATTGAGTGCTGGAAGTTTCAGAAGGACCAGTTGTAGGGATGGAAGGAAAAGTAGAAGTAGGAGGCTGATTATTAGGGTTAGAAGTCTCATAAAAAGATTTCTCACCTACCACACTTTCAGTCACATGGGGGACAAACTCCAATTCAAGTGGGGCCTGATTAGCTTCACTAACCCCATGAAAAACATACACCTCCACTGTATCCCCATCATTTATCATATTGAAAAGGTCAAATATAACCTTATCATTATCAACAAGGACCAATAACCCATCCCACTTGATGAAAAAATCACAATCTATTGTATATCCTAGTTCCTTTATGTAGCCCCTCAACTCAAAATAAGACATCCTATCAACATCTACATCTAGGAATTCTGTCACATGCCCCCCAATATATTTAGGTGGTGGACCAAATTCTATTACCCCCCATGATACCATCTTAAAGTTATCAGAGTAAAAGCCATCCTGAAAAACATGTAACAACAACAAACACAATTCAAACACACATTCACTAACAAACAACAACAACAGAAACACTAATTAGAAAAAAGTACTAACATTTAGCTCTAACAGTACTAACAGAACAAAAGTAATAACAATAGCAGTTGATAATGTACAAATTGAAGTCTACAAATGCATAAGAGACAAATAATAAGATTCGAGCTAAGTGGATAACATCTAGCCCTAACCTAAAACACAATCACAAAACCCTAAACACTAACAGTCACACTAAGTCAATAACATAATACCCTACACTAACTAAGTCGATTACGCAATATACTCAAAAATATCCTAACAATGGCAACTGTAGGAGGTCGATTCCAACACTTCTACACTATAATAATCCATAAAATCAGAATAATCGAAAAAAATGACGATTTTTATCATATGTTTTGGAACCCTAACCTGTTAGACCTTCAATCTCCAAGAATCTTCACAAATACACATTAACAACGATCAACAATGAGATCCTCAACAACAACACTTTCTTCAACAGCAATACTTGTGGATTTCGTTCGATTTTAGGGAAAAGTTGAGAAAGAAGAAATGAAATGAAAAGGGGAAGACGAATTTTCTTTAAAAAAAAGGGTCGGGTCGGGTTAATGCTATACTAGAGAGTGAGCAACACGCGCACAACATAGACGACGGAATGGGTAAAAATGACCCATTTACAACGATATATAGGTGTTTAGTGGTGTAATAGGACACTTTTAAAGTTTAGGTGTCTTTATACAAATATGGGACAACTTCAATGGTGTCTTTATTTCTTTTCTCTTTTGATTTATTAAAAAAATGAGATTATGATATGAATCAATATGTAGAATGAATGATAATGATTTTGTCATAAATGTTTCATCAATTTATACAATACGTGTTTTGGTGTATAGTGTTTAAACTTATACACATATATATTTATATGTATTTTATTTTAAAAAAATTAAATTATCTAAATACACAATTTATTTACTATATTCTCTAAGATTTCGTATCATTTGAAAAAAGTTATAAAAATTCTTACTCTCTCCTATTTTTCGTATATATCACTTTACGCAATGTATCGAGACGCTGAATAATGATGTATTAGAAAATTGGGATGCGAAGTATCAGGACGTTTTGAGATATATCCGAATTCCATCCAATTTTAGGAATTTTTGTAATTTCAAATTTAAAAAATGAAAAAATTTAATATTATTTTTGAAAGATGTTTAAAACTTTAAGATTTTTTTTACCTCACCCAATCCCTACCACCCCTACTCCCTATCCCCCTTGCCCGCAATTTCTTTTTTCATCTGTCAGGTCTCAGGGTCAGATTTGAAATGGTTATCGAGATCTTAATCTAGCTTGGATTTGGGATCGAGTTCTAGATCTATTATTAGAGTTGATTTGTTGAATTAAAAATTATTTTTCTAAATAGTGTTACTCTCAGACCAGAATAAAAGATATTTTTGAAAATAATTTTTTCATCAACCAATCAAACATTAAAAAAAAAATATTCTCTATTTATCAATCAAACATATAAAAATAAGTCAGAAATCCACTTACCAAACAAAAAACATTTTCCTTCATACCAAAACACAACCTAATCCTAGTTTTATCTCGCGCAAGCCAAAAGAGTAAAATTGGGCCTTTGAAAGTTAGGCACAAATGTTTCTTTAAGTGAGGTTTGAGTGCTCAAGATCACATCAACATGATTCTGCAACAATGGCGATTGGCCGGAGGTAAGTCGATTCACTATTTTCACTGCAATTTACTCTAAAAATGAATTTAGATATGTGTTTTCTAATTATTTATACAAATTAGTGTTAGAAATTATAAGGAAACAGATTTTTATAACATTTTCGTAACTTTGTATATGATTTTCAGATTCTAATATGGTGAAAATGAACGGGTCTGTAAGCGGGTCAAAAAGACCCGCTAATGGTAGAAGATCTTCTGGTGTTTTGTCAAAATAACTCCACAGTGAGTCTTTCAACTTTTTTGGGGAAAAAAAAAGCTTTTCCATGGTGGTTAGTTTTGTCCACTTAATATAATAGCAATTTTTTATTATTAAATATTGATTTGAATGAGATACTGATAAAAATTACTCCCTCGATTTCAAAAATAAATGACCTCCTTTCCTTTTTATATGTTCAAAAAGAATGATCTCTTTCTTTTTTTGGTAACAACTTTTCACGTGGCATGTTTAAGGCCACAAGATCAAAGGACAATTTTGTAAATTTGATCTAACTTTAATTTAGAACCACAAGATTTAAAAGTCTTCTTTATACTCTTAAACTCCGTGCCAAGTCAAACTAGGTCATTTTTTGTGAAACGGAGGGAGTATGACTTTGACGAATATAAATGATAAATTAAGAATTGATTTGAAATAAAATAATTTTATATTGACGGTAATAATCGTTATATATAAGATGTAAACGGTTTAAAAAATAATGATGTGAATTATAAATTTAACGTATGGAACAAATGGCTAGGAAATATATATAAATTAAAATTAAATGTGAGTTTATTTCGCAAAATATAAAATTGTGGGTCAAATTTTATAGTTGAAAAATTCCAAATTATGATTGAAATTCCCAAATCATATTTTGAGTACACAAGTATATGGATAAGTAAAGTACTCAAAATTGTGTTTTTATAAAATTAAAAAAACAAAACAAATATTCAATTAGTATACACTGATATACAGATTTGTATATAAAGATATACGGATCCATACATGTACTATGAGTCGTGGTTTGACTCCGCGTGGGTCAATTTCGAAACTCTTTGAAGTTTTCCACCGGTAGAAGTACGAACCGTACTCTCAACATAAGAGTTGTATTGATGAAAATTTTAAATTAGAATGTCTCTGTGAAAACAATCATAACTTTTTATTCTAAACTCAGATTTAAGAATGATTGGTGATATTCAAAAGAAGACTCAAAGACCTTTAATGTGATGGGTAATGAGACACATAACTCCTCATATTATAAGAGATATGTTTGTTTAAAGTTGACCCTTGCATTATCTTATGCAAAAACTTAATTGATAGACAATTTATGAACTCGACTTAGTGTTAGAGGTTCCTTATGACACTAATTCACATACAATATAATTCCCAAACTTAGAAATTTATCTTAGCACCTAGTAAATCATCCGTTAAGAGTCTATAGACATATAAAAAATTGTTCATGTCTTGGCTTAGAAATTTTTGGAGTGTTACAATAGTACTCAATAAGCCCTTAGGACAAGACAAAGGTATGTTACTATTGATGAAGGAAGTCAAGACAAGGGGAAGATTTGTTAATTACGTCTTGAATTCTTTCCTTATATATTTTAGCAAACTCTTAATCTCTATTAGTTTAAGAGATCCTTTGTCCTAATAGATTTGAGAAATTATATATTGTCTTTCTAGGATTAGGACAACCTTTTACTTATAGGTTTGAGATTGCTTGAGATGTATATATAGGGGATGTAGTAAGGGATTCTAAAGCATAGTGGAAAACTCTCTGTGCTCTTGCTTAGAGGATTAGGCCTAGCCGAACCTCATTAAGTCCTTGTGTTAATTTTCTTCTCTTTTTTCTTTATTTATGATTGTGTGCTAATTAACCTATGATATTTTCGCAACGTATTCTGAATTACATTGTGAAACGAATACATTTCTTATTAGCTCCACAAATACTAAAGAGAAAAACAAATTACAAAGGAGTGTAGTCTGAGAGATAGCATGACCAGTAAAGCAGAGAAGAAATGGTTTTCATAGCACATATCTTATTTAATTAAGGCCAACTGTTTCAGCCACCTCCATTATCTATGTATATAATCTCTCACTTGATCTTCCTTTAATTGATTATCGCACCATATTGTATCGTTTGAGATTAAGCATTCTTTTTTAGTCTATAAGTAGGAATAGCCATTAAATGATTTTCTCTGCTTGTTGCTAACCCAAAGTGCTCCTCAATATCCAATTCACAAGGCTCCATACCATTTGGAAGCTCCCAATCAAAGCAATGCACCAGTTGTGCCACTGTAAGTTGGACAAGGACAATTGCCAACTGCATTGCAGGACAACTTCTTCTACCCGAGCCAAATGGTAAAAGTTGGAAATCATGTCCACGAATGTCTATACTGCTTCCAACAAACCTCTCGGGCAAAAACTTTTCAGGTTCAGGCCAAATATTTGGATCCCTTTGAACAGCATAGAAGTTAATCAGGATCCGGGATCCTTTTTGTATGTGGAAGCTATTGACTACACAATCTTCCATTGCCTCGTGAGGTGCTAGTGGCGCTACGGCATGCAGCCTCAAGCCCTCCTTTACAACCATGTCTAAGTAGTTCAACTTCTCCAAGTCTGATTCTTTTACCATTTTTTCAAGTCCTACCACTTGTTCCAACTCTTTTTGGAGTTTCTTCATCACATGAGGATGCCGAAGAAGCTCTGTTAGTATCCATTCTATAGCCGTTGCTGAAGTTCCCATTGCTGCAACTAACATATCCTGTTATAGAAAGTAGAAATTAGTACAAACAAACCTAATAATAGAAGAACATAAATGGGATGAATGAAATAACATACGAAGAGTATAGCTTTTATATGGCTACGGCCAAATTGAAATTCTGCTTCTCCTGATTGCATAATGTCCAGCATGGTGTCAACAAAGTCTTTGGATTGCTTCTGGTCACCAGACTGGACATGTTCATCGATAATCTTCTCAAGAAAGTCATCAAACACTTTTGAAAGATCCTTGAGCCGGCGAGTGAGTCCCTGGAGATCAATTACACCGAGGAAGGGGAAAAAATCTCCAAGATTTGGCGTTGCTGCTAATTCGTCAACCTCTTTGACAAGAGCTTTGAATCCCCTCTTGTCCAAATCTTCATCCATGTACTTCTTTCCAAACACCATCAAGCAAGTCAAGTCAGCATTCAAAGACGAAATCTTTGCACTAAGATCAACAACAATGCGATGATCACAAGTTTCATTTTTAAGTGATTTGATCATAAGCTCAACTTGTTGCCTTCTCATAGATTGAAATGAATTGATCTTTTGGTTACTGAAAAGGTTCTGAGTGCACAACTTGCGCATGTTGCGCCAGTATGGTCCATGCTTTGCAGATATCATATTCCTCTGTCCATATGCCAAATAATAAGCTGCTTCATTATGAGGTCTACTAGCAAAGATATGATCATATGTCTTGAGGACCTTCTCCGCTGTGTCTGCAGACGAGACAATGATTGTAGGTACTAGTCCCAGTCTAACATACATAAGTGGACCGTGTGTTTTTGCTAGTTTTAGGAAATTTTGGTGTGGATTTTTTCCTAACAAGTGAAGATGTCCTATAATGGGAAGTCGTTTTGGACCTGGAGGATAACTTTTCCTCTTGTGGATGTTGTTTAGCAGCTCATAAAAGGCATACACAATAAAAATAACAACTAGTGTTGCCCATATCAAAGCCATGCCTAATACTACTTCTAACTTTTTTTAGCTTCTAATAGATCTCTTATTGAATGGGTCTAGAAATCTCAATCATATAATGGCTGTGTTTGGTAATGTTAGATATTATTTTTGAAAAATGTCTTCCCTAATTAATGTGGAGGAGAAGTAGTCATTATCAAGGTAATGGAAGATATGGTGCTTTCAAACAAAGTCAGAAGATAACTAAATGAGCCATATTTCAAGTTGTGTGTCTGATAGCATAGCAAGCCTTGGGAATAAGTTGCTATAAGGCTTTCTAGAAACAACTTGAATTATTTGACTGGCTGCAAGTTGGTTTAGAAAGTTGTACAAGTACTACTAGTTCTAGTGTTGTCAATGGATAAATATGTATGATGTGTGTATTTGGCTGGCTGCAAGTTGGTTTAGAAAGTTGTACAAGTAGTACTAATTCTAGTACTGTCAATGGATAGATATGCATTATATGGAGGGGAAATAACAAAACTGTAGCTATAGAGCGCTAATATGATTTTTATATTTGTTATTCTTAAAATTTACTCTTGATTATATTTATTCCAATATGTATGATATGTGTATTTGTATTCATTATGATTTTCATATTTGGGTTTAGATAATGACATTTGAATTTTTTTATTACTTTGTATTGATTCCAATATGTATACCAAATGGATTTGTAGTTATTTAAGAAGCATATTTGTATCTATATACTTAAGTAAATTCATTTTCATTCAGAAATGATACAAAATTGGTTTGTATATTTATATAAAATGTAAGATAAAATTTGTATTCCAGTCATCAAACACATATAAATTTATAATCATGGTAGCAATCAAAATTTGTATTTAAAAAAAATTGTATTTCACAACCAAAAATGTATTTCCTATCTGTTATGTATTCCAAAAATATATTATATTCAATGTCTAATTTATAGAACACCCACGAAATATGATTCCAAATTATTTTCTATTTCAAGTATACGACATAAAAAAAAGGGAAAATGCATAAGTACCCCCTCAACCTATGTTTCAAATCTCAGAGACACACTTATACTATACTAAGGTCCTATTACCCCCCTAAAATTATTTTATAAATAATTTTTTATCCCTTTTAGGCCTACGTGACACTAGTTTGAAAAAAAATGTCAACACACGCTGGACCCACAAGATAGTGCCACGTAGGACGAAAAGGGGTAGAAAATTATTTATAAAATAAGTTCAGGGGGTAATAGGACCTTAGTATAGTATAAGTGTGTCTCTGAAATTTCGAGCATAGGTTGAGGGGGTACTTGTGCATTATCCCTAAAAAAAAATCAAAACAATTCAATCACTTACTAGCTATTTGTATCTCAAACAGATTACAAATTTAAAAATTGTATTTTTTTTACTTTAAAATATGGCTGATGATTCTGTACTTTCATCTCCTTTGGGTCCTTCTGCATGCGAAAAAGATACATAAATACTTCAATTCATTAAAGAGATAACTCTAATCATTGATGTTGTCCAACAAAGTGTCTTGGATGAAATATTGACCTGAAACTCCCAAATCAAATACCTTAGTGACTGTCTAACCTTTAAACGCAATATTTGGATCGTAACTTATAAAGATCTTCAGGTGAAGCCAACAGTACAAAATACGATCTAGATCCATTTTTGAATCACTTCTTCAACTACCATTTTCGAATCACTTCCAAATTTTTTTTAGGAATCAACTGTGATTGTTTTTGTATTTCACCGACAATCTCATAGTTCAACGAAATCAGTTGAATTCACTTCGATATCCCCATCGATTATTTCAAAATTTTCTTCCCTGATGGAAACAAATTACAAACCATTCGAATTCACTTCAACAAGGGTAGAAAATCTTTTACATGATTTATGAGATCTCTTAGAAAATTTGAGAAATTTGATTTTAAAAAAGCAAGGTACTTGAGAATATTAAATAATGGAATAAATCGTGAGAGAGAAAGAGAATGATAGAATTTGGATAAAAAATCTAGAGAGAGAAAAGTGGGTAATGTGATCTTTTATTTTTGAAAAACTACATAAATAGGCCATAAAACTCAAAATAATTGCAAGTTCATACCCAAATCCAAAGTAATTTCTGAAATACTCATTCTCTCATAAATATACAACCCATACCCTCAATTCAGTAAGGCTGATAATTTTTGCTTAACTAATACAAATCAGTATTATATATTGTATTGATAACATTAAGACTGATAATTTTACTTAATTGATACTAAATCAATATACATACTGTATTGGTATCATTACGATTTCTTGTTCAGAAATTACTCATTAGTCAATGATACTATAAGAGTATATATAGCATCATTGACTAATGAGTAATTTCTGAGCAAACCTTATTGATAACAATTTCTTAATATAACGATCTCATGAACGAATTTAGATGTATGACGTGAGGACGAGCGAGTCAGTCACTGTGGTAAGCCTTACATACCTGAAAAGAACAAAGTATTGTCCTATTTTTACCTGATTGTTTGTGTCTTTTAGGGACTCTACAATGGAAAGGTCTTGAGGATTGGTAGAGAAGGGAAGGGTTGTATCTCTTACAGGCAGGTTACTCCTACTACAAATATTGTTAGTTTCAAACCTCAAGCAGATAGTGTAACATTCCGGAAAATTACATGTCTAGTGAAGAGTCCAGTAAGTCCGTTAGAATGCGTATTGAGGTACATAGGCATTTCAATGCCCAATACTGAGAAATATTGGGCATATTATAGAATATTGACTAAGGGGTGTTAGCCAATTTCTATGTATACACAAGTACTTAAAATAACTATATTCTTCATATATGGCCCAATATACATTCTCATCAAGTAATAGGCATCCCAATGCCCAATATTGAGAAATATTGGGCATAGTATAGAAAATTGGCTAAGGGGTCTTAGCCAATTTCTATATAATACCCAAATAAGCAAAATATATTCAAAGCTTGTTTAGAAAATGTACCTGCAATGAAGACCCTAAGCTAAAATTCAATCACCATATATAGCAATACATTAGGTACTAGGCATCCAAGTGTCAAGCCTAGCACCATAGCACATAACCATTTAAAATGATCATGTAGAGTAAGCAATGCCCAAAGACATAGTGAGGATCCTTGGGACAATAAGTAAATATTCCAAATGAGCCTTCCAAATAGTTAGTTGGGAAAGTACACACAACACATGTGCAAGCACATGTGCAAGACCGGCCGAGGGAAGGGGACCACTCTAATCGATTCGGTTAGGGCGGTTGGGGGTCCAACCGCACATGCGGGTCCAACCGCGTGGGACCAAACCCCCTAACCTACCCTAGACCCTAACCTAACTAACCTAAGACTAACCAAGAACAACCATCCATAGGACCCGACAACCTAGGACAACCTAACTAATTAACTAACCGCCTAACTAACTTAGGGACAACCTAGTACCTAACCTAGGATGGTCCTAACCACTTAGGGGTACTTTAGTAATTACCCTAGGTTACCTAATTAATTAATTTAGCAACTTAATTAATTAATTTAAAAGGCTAAAACCGAAAATACAAAGAAAATTTCCAGATTTCGGTTAAGACAAGAAAAAGACAACCTAGTACCTAACCTAGGATAGTCCAAAGAGTTTGTTATGGTCCTAACCACTTAGGGGTACTTTAGTAATTATCATAGACTACTTAATTAATTAATTTAGCAACTTAATTAATTAAAATAATTAGACAAAACCGAAATCCCAAGGAAAGACCTCAAAATCGATTAAGTCAAGATTCTCTAATTCTAGTCAATCTAGGGAGCGTTTTGGTAATTTACTACCTAAGCTATTTGAGTTAAGTATATAATCTAAGATCACTTAATTAACAATCAGTTCTTAAAAGATTTAGACCTAAAATTGTTCACCATTAACACCCAAAGTAAGAGCAACGAAGACCGTGACCGAACCCTAACGACTAGCAAGAACGTTACAAGGCTTTTTCGTGCAAAGTTCATAGTGATCTTCGTAGATTTAATTCTACAGCAAGGTGTGTGTTTTCTCTCATGGAATTCTTTCTCCAAGAGGCTTTTCAAACGTTTTTACTTCAAAAATATCGAAACTAGGATTGTTCCCATCGAATCGCATGTTCATCTCCATCGAATCGCATGTTCATCTCCCTAGTTCTCCCGATTTCCGATTCTTGTAGTATAATAGTATTATTCTCGATGCATTGTTAATTGTATGTGGTGTTAACTGATCTTATATTTGTGTTTAATTGATTTATACGTCAAGTGAAATATACATGTTAGATCCGCATACTTAGGGTGTTATTTAACGTTGAATGTTATAATGCCTACTTGTGTTTCGAGAATGTGAATTGATATGAGTATTCGTTGAATTATTGATATGTTCATCATAGGTTAAATGTCAGCTTGCTTAACATGTTAAATTACTATAATGTATTCATGAAGTGGTTGAATTAGATAGTGATAATGTTATGACAAGTAACTGGCGAAATTATGAATGATGCCAACAAATTGGCTAACAAATCTATATCTAAATGTATTACTCCAAAAAGTCATTCTAATCTCAATTCAATAAACTCATAACATAGGGTATGCAAACCAATGAGACAAGTCCCAACATACCCTATCTACACAACTTGTGAACGCCATAAAATCTTACAAAGAATCAATAACCATCATAAAGAATGATATAAGGTTAGTAAGTGACGTAAACAAGTTAAGGTGAGTAAAGAGATAACTAAGAGTTAAGTTATGAAATTGACCTAATATAGAGTGTTAGAAAGAAGTGAGATGAATCTCAAAAAACACTTAATCGTTACGTCAATAATACTCACATAAGAGGGTGTTAGAGTCCGTGAGACAAGTCTCACTCACACCATGATGATAAGTAAAGTCTTAAGATCAAAATCATCAAGTAAAGATAGGGATGACCAGTCATCCATAGAGTATGTAAACGTCATAACTAGAAGCAAGCTTTCATAATGTGTGAGTAAACTCTAAAAGATAAGAAGATAAAAATCTGAGCTTAGCACCGATAGACTAGTAATGAGCTTGTGCCAGCACATGTAAGTCTCATGAGACGAGATCACCACCCCGGTGGACTAGGGCCTCAGTACGTCTCCTAGTCTTCGAACTATGTTTCGCCAGCATAAGGACTAGCGGGTGGAAGCCTCCACCCAAGAATGCTAGGCAGTTTCGGTTTCACTTTGGCCGGTGATTCCACCTCTTTTCGGTGTGGGAAAGACACTGGATTTTATGTTTAGCTCACATTATCTATGTCGGTTATAGATCAGGAAAAGAATCCGGTTCACTATCACCGTGAACCCCCCTTTACGGTGTGGGGAAGACATCGAACGGTTCACCTTAGCTGGTGAATCCCCCTTTCAGTGTGGGGAAGACACAAAGCTTGGTTCACTTTAATCGGTGAACCACCCCTTTTCGGTGTGGGGGAGACACTGGATTTCATGTAGCTCGCATGATCTACTTCCGTTAATGCAAAGAGAATTCTTTAAGAGAGTAAGAAAGAATAAGTAGCATGTTCACAGTGAAGAATCGAGCAAAGAAGTAGAGTCATAAGTTCATAGTAAACTAAGTAAAGTAAGAGCTTAATGAACATTAATCATTGGTGTTTGATAGACATAACAAGTTGGGGGTAGCCAATATGGAGCATGGATTATGTCCCAAGAACTATATATTATGTAAATAATCAAATAAGGGGCATAGCCAATAAAGATTGGCTTATTAATATAATCATACCCAACAAGAAGAAGAATGAAAAATCTAACTCATAAGTAGGGTAGCCAATCGTTTCCTTAGTCTTGTGAATTGCTTACTCGATTCATTGTAGGTATGGGACTACAATGAATTATTGCACTTGTAAGCGAAACATAAGATCAAAGGAGATCATTGAACTTTACAACAAGAAGCTAGAAAAGACTGAAAAATAATCTAAGTATGGAAAGGGTGACTCTCGGCCTAATCATCAAATTAATAAACGTTTGTTTAAGTTGTTCTAAAATTATGTTCATGATTCCAAGGTCTTATGTTCATATAGAAAACGAGTTGTGTGCCTTAATTGCATGAAAACGTGTCTTATACATATCATAAATCAAGATTACCGATTTAAGTAAGTAACGTTGAGACCGTAACTTGACATGTTGTTTAGGAAAGAGCTTTCCTTGTTCATGCATCGTCCCTTATGTGTTATGTGCATACACCCATACTTAGTACAAGCGTGTACTAACCCCATATCTATTTACTATTTTTATAGGCGCAGGTTCTCAAGAAGGTTGAAGTCCGTCGAAGCAGTTTGGAATAGCGATCTCCAGACTTTAGTAGGTCCTCTTGAGTTTGAGGATGCTACGTTTTATTATTCTAGCTTAGTACATTAGATTTAGCTAGTGACTACTGTCCCTAGCGTTTCCTTTCAAGTATTTTATTCAAAGCATTGTAATAAGGCCAATTGGCGAACTATTATTATTATTATTACGATCATTTATTTCATTTGTTTAATCTATTGATAGATGGTTGTTGAGTTTGAGCTAGTAGAATATCACTCTTATACAAAACTATATGAAGTCTATGTACACTTTGTTAAGTAATTAAAAATTTTAAATTTTCCGCAAATTTAACTATATGATTGTGATGAAAGCTAAGAAGAGGCTTGTTTGCGACCTCTGAGAGGTTAATGACCCCGGTCGCGGTTCGGATTCCAGAATCCGGGTCGTGACAAACTTGGTATCAGAGCATGAGGTTAAATTACCTAGGAACTAAGGCTCAACACAACCACGTTGCGTAGTTTCTAACTTATGGTTGTGAAGTGCACCACAATCATGATTTAGAGACTCTGTGATGTTAGGAATTATCCCTTCTACTCTTTATCGTGCTTTATATAGCTTTGACATTTTGTGTCATTCTAAGTATCTAACTCCCTTCTTGGTATACGTGTAGACAATGAACACAAGAAGAAACGCCAACAGAAGAGTCGAAGAAGCCACTGCTGGAGGCAATCAAGCTCCTCCTCAAGCCCCAGCCGCTGAAGCACAAGTGCCCGCCAACTTAGTAGGGATGACGGGTGAAGAAGTTAGGGCGGCACTGCTTCAGATGGCCCAAGCCATTATTGTGCAAGAACAAGCCATCACGACTCAATCCACTAGAGAAGTTGCTCCAGAGAAAATCCACAGGTTAGCACTATGGCTAGTAGGTTGAGGAATTTTACTAGGATTAATCCTCCAGTCTACTATGGGTCCAAAACAAATGAGGATCCTCAAGAGTTTGTGGATGAGGTTTATAATTTTCTATGTGCTATGGGGGTTAATAAAGAAGAAAAGGCTGAGTTGGCTGCTTATCAACTCAAAGATGTGGCTCAAGTGTGGCACAGGATGTGGGGAGATGGTGGAACACCTAGGGATGTCTCTGTCACTTGGGACGTTCTCAAAACTGCATTCCTGGAGAGATTCTTTCCCATCGAGGAATTCATCAACTTACGACAAGGAGGTATGTCGGTTAGGGAATACTCTTTGAAGTTCGTTTAGCTTTCCAAATATGCTTTTTCTCTTGTGGCCAATAGCAGGGATGAGATGAGTAGGTTTGTGACTGGTGTGTCGGATGATTTAGAAGAGGAATGTCGGGCAACGATGTTGCACGATAACATGGACCTTGGTAGGTTGATGGTCCATGCACAACAAGTTGAGGAGAGTAGTCGGAGAAAAAGAGACCGAGAGAGCAAGAAATCTAGGCCCTCGGTTCAGTCCGATTCGAGCAATGGTACTAGTTCATTTGGAGTTCGGAATAGGCCCAAGTTCAAGAAGGGGCACAAGCACTCAAGTAATCCTACTCCTTCTAAGAACACTAATAACAAGGAGGACAATGATATAAATGGCCAAAGTGACCGAAAGGTGTGTGGTAATTGTGGTCGTGCGCATGGTAGGTTTTAATGGATGCTATGGGTGCGGTAAGAGTGGGCACGTGATAAGGGACTGCCCGTACGTGAGGAATCAGGCCGAGGCTGGGTGCACTTCTACAGCCGAACCTCCTAGGAGGAACTGATTCTACGCGTTGAAGGGAAGAGAGGAGCAAGAAAAGTCCGCGGATGTGGTTACTGGCAGTAAACTTGCTTGTCTTTCCTTTTCCTAATTATGCACTATTGAATCCGGGATCTACCTTGTCTTTTGTTACTCCACTAGTAGCCAGTAAAATTGACTTGCTTCCTGAGATTCTGTATGAGTCATTTTAGTTGATACTCCCATATGGGACAATGTTAGGGCCGAAAGAGTACATAGAATTGCCAATAATTGTTCCCAATAAAGTTACTCATGCTTATCTAATAGAATTAACCATGTGTGATTTTAATATAATTTTGGGTATGGATTGGATCCATAAATGCTATGCTACCATAGACTGTCGAAGTAGGATAGTAAGTTTTCAGTTTCCCAATAAGTTAGAGTTCAAATGGGAAGGGCGTAGTTCGAATCCAACAAAGACAAATAGTTTCCAAGCTTAAAACCAACAAGAGGTTATCTAAGGGGTTGAGGAAGAAGGAGGTTGCCACCGTAATAATGTTAAGGAAAAACCACCTTGTTGAGGGGACAACATAAGAGGTCGAGGCCGATAGAAGATTCCGTTACCCTCACATATTCGGTTCTTAAAGTTGGACAAACATTTCCTAAGTCCGTTTTTCGTTACTTCAACTCTAAATCTTAGTGCATTAGGCGGTTTTTGGTGTTCTAAGTCCATAACTGTGTGTTTTATACTTGCACTATATGAGTTAATATGAGTTCATGCTTGCTTTCATATTGCTGTTTTTATATAGCTTATTATGTGATGCATTAAGTTAAAGTAGAATTGAGAAGGAAGTTCCTCGATCTTAAATAAGAAGATTCAGATAAGCTTAGAGTATGTGCATCATTAAGAGTAAGTTGTGAATTAGACATTCACGAAGATAAAGTTCTAGTATGCTAATGTGATTTCCGAAAATTACCCTCTTTAGTTTAAATCGATAAGTAGTGTCATTCGGGGACGAATGTTCCTAAGGGGGGGGATAATGTAACATTCCAGAAAATTACATGTCTAGTGAAGAGCCCAGTAAGTCCGTTAGAATGCGTATTGGGGTACATAGGCATCCCAATGCCCAATACTGAGAAATATTGGGCATATTATAGTATATTGGCTAAGGGGTGTTAGCCAATTTCTATGTATACACAAGTACTTAAAATAACTATATTCTTCATATATGGCCCAATATACATTCTCATCAAGTAATAGGCATCTTAATGCCCAATATTGAGAAATATTGGGCATAGTATAGAAAATTGGCTAAGGGGTGTTAGCAAATTTCTATATAATACCCAAATAAGCAATATATATTCCAAGCTTGTTTAGAAAATGTACCTGCAATGAAGACCCTAAGCTAAAATTCAATCACCATATATAGCAATACATTAGGTACTAGGCATCCAAGTGTCAAGACTAGTACCATAGCACACAACCATTTAAAATGATCATGTAGAGTAAGTTGTGCCAAGGACATAGTGAGGATTCTTGGGACAATAAGTAAATATTCCAAATGAGCCTTCCAAATAGTTAGTTGGGAAAGTACACACAACACATGTACAAGCACATGTCCAAGACCGGCCGAGGTAAGGGGACCACCCTAACCGATTCGGTTAGGGCAGTTGGGAGTACAACCGCACATGCGGGTCCAACCGCGTGGGACCAGACCCCTTAACCTACCCTAGACCCTAACCAACTAACCTAACTACCTAACTAACCTAGGACTAACCAAGAAAGGCCAGCCATAGGACCCGATAACCTAGGACAACCTAACTAATTAACTAACCGCCTAACTAACTTAGGGACAACCTAATACCTAACCTAGGATGGTCCTAACCACTTAGGGGTACTTTAGTAATTACCCTATGTTACCTAATTAATTAATTTAGTAACTTAATTAATTAATTTAAAAGGCTAACACCTAAAATACAAAAGAAATTTCCAGATTTCGATTAAGACAAGAAAAAGACAACCTAGTACCTAACCTAGAATGGTCCAAAGAGTTTGTTATGGTCCTAACCACATAGGGGTACTTTAGTAATTATCCTAGACTACTTAATAAATTAATTTATCAACTTAATTAATTAAAATAATTAGACAAAACCGAAATCCCAAGGAAAGACCTCAAAATCGATTAAGTCAAGATTCTCTAATTCTAGTCAATCTAGGAAGGGCGTTTTGGTAATTAACTACCTAAGCTATTTTAGTTAAGTATATAATCTAAGATCACTTAATTAACAATCAGTTCTTAAAAGATTTAGACCTAAAATTGTTCACCATTAACGCCTAAAGTAAGAGCAACGAAGACCGTGACCGAACCCTAGACGACTAGCAAGAACGTTACAAGGCTTTTTCGTGCAAAGTTCATAGTGATCTTCGTAGATTTAATTCTACAGCAAGGTATGTGTTTTCTCTCATGGAATTCTTTCTCCAAGAGGCTTTTCAAACGTTTTTACTTCAAGAATATCGAAACTAGGATTGTTCCCATCGAATCGCATGTTCATCTCCCTAGTTCTCCCGATTTCTGATTCTTGTAGTATAATAGTATTATTCTCGATGCATTGTTAATTGTATGTGGTGTTAACTGATCTTATATGTGTGTTTAAGTGATTTATACGTCAAGTGAAATATACATGTTAGATCCGCATACTTAGGGTGTTATTTACATGAACATTGAATGTTATAATGCCAACTTGTGTTTCGAGAATGTAAATTGTTATGAGTATTCGTTGAATTGTTGATATGTTCATCATAGGTTAAATGTCAGCTTGTTTAACATGTTAAATTACTATAATGTATTCATGAAGTGGTTGAATTAGATAGTGATAATGTTATGACAAGTAACTAGCGAAATTATGAATGATGCCAACAAATTGGCTAACAAATCTATATCTAAATGTATTACTCCAAAAAGTCATTCTAATCTCAATTCTATAAACTCATAACATAGGGTATGTCAACCAATGAGACAAGTACCAACATACCCTATCTACACAACTTGTGAACGCCATAAAATCTTTCAAAGAATCAATAACCATCATAAAGAATGATATAAGGTTAGTAAGTGACGTAAACAAGTTAAGGTGAGTAAAGAGATAACTAAGAGTTAAGTTATGAAATTGACCTAATATAGAGTATTAGAAAGAAGTGAGATGAGTCTCAAAGAACACTTAATCGTTACGTCAATAATACTCACATAAGAGGGTGCTAGAGTCCGTGAGACAAGTCTCACTCGCACCATGATGATAAAGTAAAGTCTTAAGATCAAAATCATCAAGTAAAGATAAGGATGACCAGTCATCCATAGAGTATGTAAACGTCATAACTAGAAGCAAGCTTCCATAATGTGTGAGTAAACTCTAAAAGAAAAGAAGATAAAAATCTGAGCTTAGCACCGATAGACTAGTAATGAGATTGTGCCAGCACATGTAAGTCTCATGAGACGAGATCACCACCCCGGTGAACTAGGGTCTCAGTACACCTCCGAACTATGTTTCGCCAGCATAGGGACTAGCGGGTGGAAGCCTCCACCCAAGAATGCTAGGCAGTTTTGGTTTCACTTTGGCCGGTGATTCCACCTCTTTTTGGTGTGGGGAAGACACTGGATTTCATGTTTATCTCACATGATCTATGTCGGTTATAGCTGAGAAAAAGAATCTGGTTCACTATCGCCGTGAACCCCCCCTTACAGTGTGGGGAGGACATCGAATGGTTCACCTTAGCCGGTGAATCCCCCTTTTCGGTGTGGGGAAGACACATAGCTTGGTTCACTTTAATCGGTGAACCACCCCTTTTCGGTGTGGGGGAGACACTGGATTTCATGTAGCTCGCATGATCTACTTTCGTTAATGCTAAGAGAATTCTTTAAGAGATTAAGAAAGAATAAGTAGCATGTTCACAGTGAAGAATCGAGCAAAGAAGTAGAGTCATAAGTTCATAGTGAACTAAGTAAAGTAAGAGCTTAATGAACATTAATCATTAGTGTTTGATAGACATAACAAGTTGGGGGTAGCCAATAATGGAGCATGGATTATGTCCCAAGAACTATATATTATGTAAATAATCAAATAAGGGGCATAGCCAATAAAGATTGGCTTATTAATATAATCATATTTAACAAGAAGAAGAATGAAAAATCTAACTCATAAGTAGGGTAGCCAATCGTTTCCTTAGTCTTGTGAATTGCTTACTTGATTCATTGTAGGTATGGGACTACAATGAATCATTGCACTTGTAAGCGAAACATAAGATCAAAGGAGATCATTGAACTACACAACAAGAAGCTAGAAAAGACTGAAAAAATAATCTAAGTATGGAAAGGGTGACTCTCGGCCTAATCATCAAATTAATAAACGTTTGTTTAAGTTGTTCTAAAATTATGTTCATGATTCCAAGGTCTTATGTTCATATAGAAAACGAGTTGTGTGCCTTAATTGCATGAGAACGTGTCTTATACATATCATAAATCAAGATTACCGATTTAAGTAAGTAAGTAACGTTGAGTCCGTAACTTGACATGTTGTTTAGGAAAGAGCTTTCCTTGTTCATGCATCGTCCCTTATGTATTATGTGCATACACCCATACTTAGTACAAGTGTGTACTAACCCCATATATATTTACTATTTTTATAGGCGCAGGTTCTCAAGAAGGTTGAAGTCCGTCGAAGCAGTTTGGAATAGCGATCTCCAGACTTTGGTAGGTCCTTTTGAGTTCGAGGATGCTACATTTTATTATTCTAGCTTAGTACATTAGATTTAGCTAGTGACTACTGTCCCTAACGTTTCCTTTCAAGTATTTTATTCAAAGCGTTGTAATAAGGCCAATTGACGAACTATTATTATTATTATTACGATCATTTATTTCATTTGTTTAATCTATTGATAGATGGTTGTTGAGTTTGAGCTAGTAGAATATCACTCTTATACAAAACTATATGAAGTCTATGTACACTTCGTTAAGTAATTAAAAGTTTAAATTTTCCGCAAATTTAACTGTATGATTGTGATGAAAGCTAAGAAGAGGCTTGTCTGCGACCTCTGAGAGGTTAATGACGCCGGTCGCGGTTCAGATTCCAGAATCCGAGTCGTGACAAATAGTGTCATCCATCCTCAACTGTGATGCAACACATTCCCTCTATCTTCAAATATGCCAACAATAATATTCAAGACAAATGTCATATTTGTCCTTTAGCTAAACATCACAGGTCCAGTTTTCCTACTAGTTGTAGTAAGACACTTGCTTGTTTTGACTTGATTCGTGTAGACATGTGGGGGGCTATAGAAAGCTACATATGATTAAGAAATGCTACGTTATCACTATTGTAGATGATTACAACAAATATACATGGATTTGTTCGTTACATTCTAAATGTGAGGTTATTACTGTCTTGAAGAATTTTCTTTGTATGTTTAAACTCAGTTTAATGTCAGTGTGAAATTCATAAGATCTGACAATGGAACTGAATTCTTCAACACTCATTGCATACAATTATTGGCTTTAAATGGCATAATTCACTAAAATGGTATAGTAGAAGAAAAACATACATATTTCAGAAAAAGCTAGAACTTTTAAATTCCCAAGTGGTGTGCCTATAAGTTTTTGGGGTGATTGGGTTAGAACCTCAGTGTACTTAATAAATAAACCTCCTTCTCCAGTTTTGAATGGGAAGACCCCTTATGAAACTACTGTATGGAAAGATGCATATTCTTGATCACTTAAGGTGTTTAGCTGCTTATGTTACGCTTGTAAATAACCAAGACGTGACAAATTTTGCTGCAAGGGCTAAGAAGGTTGTTTTGGTTGCTAGAAACTCAAAAGGGCTACATATCATATGTCTTGGAGGATAAGATCTTCTTTGTCAATAGGGATGTGGATTTTAGAGAATTTAGTTTTCGTTTAAGATAAATACCATATCAGATTTGGACATGTTAAGTATCACTCACATAGATCTCTTGTCCATTCCATTCCTTCTAATGCTCCTGGTTCATTAGATGTTAGTGATAAACCTCAGATTTTGCCTAAATTGGTTGAAAACATGCAAGATGATAACACCTCAGACTTCGAAAGAGATAAATAAAGATTCGTCCAAGTCACCTATTAGTTTTTAGCTTTGAGTCAACTTCAAACAATCATATATTTTAGCACATAAAGAATTAGGTGGCTCATGAGCTATCAAACCGAAGGTCTTTGAGTCCTCTTTTCAACGTCACCAAGTTTACTGAATTTCGAGCTCGGAGTATAAAGTTATGTCAGTTTGAGTGAAGCTTCACTAGTTATAACATTTGATCCATTTGAGAAAAGGGTATTTTGTTTTTTTCCTTTGACCACTAGGATTAACCACTTTTTTACTCACCCAATTAAGGGTCTAATCAGACGCTAAGTCATTTTTCACGTATCTAAAAACTTAGGTATTTAAGCGAGGGTTCAAGAGGAGAAAAGGGCTAAGTTTCTGCCTTTATCAAGATTTGTGGAATTCGCCAAGAACATCGTTCTTTCCAGGTATATAAGGATTACTACAGTGATGGACTCGTTCTTCCTCACGCCATACATCTAAATTCGTCCTTAAAATCGTTATACTAAGAGATTGTTGAGTAGTTCTTGATTGTTGTTTCATTCTTTAACAATGCGAGTGTTGAGTTTCTTAGGTTGAGTATCTTGATAAAGAGTTGTGATTCTTGATAGGAATTATGTGAATTTTCTATGAATTCGTGCTAGGTTTGTGAATCAAAAAGATTTTAGAAGAAATCACTCGATTCTAGATGAGTTAGGACCCGAATTGAAGTAGAAAAATTCATTAGAATTTTGGGCAGGGGTGTGGGCCGCCGTGCCACCCATAGAGCCCGAACTCCTGCCAAGTATTTTGGGGCCTGGGCCGGTAATTTAGGAACTGGCGCCCTCCGCCACTTAGTATGCCAAGGTCGCCTTGTCCTTTTCTTTTGGTGTTCATTTATGGACGTGTTCCTTTGAATCGTGACTATGTTCTCTTCTTCGTCTTAGCTCTTAAAGCCTCTATTAGTCCTTTGAAAAATCGTACATATCCTAATCACATGTATTTATTTGCATTTCAAATTAAAGTGAGTTTTAAGAGGAAAATTTAAGAGGCCCTTTTGAATCATTTTGAAAATTCCTTCGTAGTTAAGTATAGTTTTGAAGTAAGTCTTGAGGAAGTAAGTATGAGAATGAGAAGTGTTGCATTCATAATTGGAAAAGAGTATATGGTAACTAAAAAATCTCAAATATAACACTTTCACATTTTGAAAGAGGGAAAGTTGATTCTAAATGAGTTTATGTGTTCAAAGAAGTTTCAGAGTATTATCTTTTTTAAGAGGATCTTTTGAGTATTTACCACAAATTGAGTACGTGTTATGGTTTATACATTTGAGCATGAGTTTGTATATTATTGGGAGTAGTATTGAGCACTGATATGAGGATAAGTTTAGAGAACTCATAATCCTCATAAACCATGTAGCAACATGGGTAAGGGTCGTACTTTTTAGATGATTTCTTATTGCTTTTAAATATAGCTTAGTGGATCCACTTAGTTGAGGTGTTCTATACCCCGGTAAGGTATAGAACAATTCTAGCAGTTTGAGCGAAACGATGTATCATCACATAACTCATAGTAATGGTTGTTGATTAGAGAATCTCCCAAATAAGAGTAAAGAATAACTTTCTGTATTTTTTTTACTTCTTGAGTTGATATTTATTGTTTTTAATATTGCATCTCTTATTATTGCTTTCATATATGGGAGTTGAGTTGAGGGAGTATTGTCTTCCCATGTTATCAGTTCAGTTATCTATGTTTCAGTTTTCCCTGCATGCTCGTACATTCAATGTACTAACGTCATTCGACTTGCATCTAATTTATGATGCAGATACAGGTGTTCATGGTCATCAACAGGCACTTCGTTTACAACATTTGCCCTCCAGCTAACTTTGGTGAGCCTGTTTGCTTTCCGGAGGGCTCCACATTTCTATTTCTATTTTGTAAAGATGTTGCGGGTCTTCTCCCTGCATCTATCGTAGTATTTAGAGGCTTCGTAGATAGTTAGAAGTTGAGTAGTCTTTCATTATTTTCTTTTGTTGAGATGTTTTGAGGTCTTGAGACACTTATGTATCTGTTGTTAGTCATTTTCAGGCATTTATTTGAGTTAAGAGTTAACTTGAGACTTTAAAGTTTAATACTGAAATTAGAGTCCCTATTTTTCTTGAGTAAGTCTTCTGCTAAGCAGTCACTAACTTTTCACTCAATATACAAAATTAATTAGTTTATACATCAATAATGAGAATAACTTTTATGAATACAAGAAATAAATTTTAACTAATTTTCTAAAGAGCTATGTATGTGAGACTTTGGGAATGGACTATTCACCCTGACTCCAGATTTTCTTCTATTTTACTCTCTTCATTTTCACGATTTTTGTAGGTAAAACGAGTTTAAGTATATATATATATATATATATATATATATATATTGTTGGTAAGAGATCAAAGCATTTCAAAAATAGCATCAAAGATGGCACAATCAAGAAAGATTATCTTTACCAAGAACGAAAATTTCCAGTTCACCAGGCTTTGAGGATCTAAGATTATCACAAGTTTCATTTTTAAGTGATTTGATCATAAGCTCAACTTGTTGCCTTCTCATAGATTGAAATGAATTGATCTTTTGGTTACTGAAAAGGTGCTGAGTGCACAATTTGCGCATGTTACGCCAGTATGGTCCATACTTTGCGGTTATCAGATTCTTCTGTCCATATGCCAAATACTGAGCTGCCTCGTTATGAGGCCTACTAGCAAAGATATGATCATATGTCTTGAGGAACTTCTCGGCTGTTTCTGCAGACGAGACAACGATTGTAGGTTCTAGTCCCAGTCTAACATACATAAGTGGACCATGTGTTTTTGCTAGTTTTAGGAAATCTTGGTGTGGATTTTTTCCTAACAAGTGAAGATGTCCTATAAGGGGAAGCCCTTTTGGACCTGGAGGATACCTTTTCCTACTCTGGATATTGTTTAGCAACTCATAAAAGGCATTGACAACAAAAACTACAACTAGTGTTGCCCATATAAAAGGCATGCCTAATACTTACTAAACTCTTTTAGCTTCTAAAAATATCTCTACTTGAAAGGGTCTAGAGATCTCAATTATATAGAAAAATCAATGCATTATTTGGTAATGTTAGAAAGTATATTTCGGAAAATCTACTCCCTAATAAAACTAAGGAAAACAAGCTTCATAAGTGACATTCCACATTAATTGTCTCCTCCATCGCTACCCTACAACACACCTCACCTCCACGTCCGTCCCTGCAAGATCATGTTTTTTTTTTAGTTTTATTATACTTTATATTCCTACAACATACTAGCAAGTAGCAAACAACAAGCAACATCACTTGCTAATTCCATCAATTTAATTTATGTAACTCGAGCGAACTTTAGGCGAAAATTTGGGATGATCTAATTCACTTTTCTCTTAGTACAAAATAACATGGTGAGAACCATGTCTGTATTAGGATTGACTTATTATAAGTTTTTTTAAATTTGAAGTCGATATAACCTTTAAGTACTTTAGGAGTGTTTCGCGGAATTAAGAAAGTAGCTATAAGCTAGAATGCTAAAATTAAGCCAAAAGCTTATCCAAACAAACTCCATAAAATCAAATATTTCTTTCTCTGCTTTGATTATCTCTTTTTTATAATCCAGAAGAAAAAGACTTGAGTTTAGGAAAATATTAGAGTAAAGAGTTGTTCAGTTAATGAGTGATTGTTTGAGTTAACAATATAAAATTCAAAGTGGAAGAATATACATCAAAACTTTATAGCTTGTTTGGATGATAGTTAGCTTATTATGTTATTTGGTTTAAATATTATGTTTTGTTTGACCGATAGTTAAATTTTATTATATAGTATTGTTAAAACTTATTGTTATGTAATGATGAAAAGTCACGTTTTATGTAACGATCGATTTAGTGTGATTGTGCCGTTATAATATTTCAAATCTTTTTCTTTTGTCTTTGCTTATTATCTAATAATCTTATGTTATCCTACATGATGGAAAACAATATTAATATAATCTATCCAAACTATGTATTCATGAAAACACTACAGTACAATATGATACGATACACTATAAAACAATATGAAACTATCATCCAAACAAATATAAAGGTAGGTCCTACAAAGTGGTGGTTAGATCGATTTTCTCATATGTGGCGGAATGCTTGCCAATCAAGTACTTTCATCTTCAAAAGATGCAAGTTGTGGAAGTAAGGATGTTGAGATGATATATGAGCATACTCGTATCAGACAAAATAACATTAGGGTTGATGATATCCGAGACAACAAAGAAATGACATTTGTAAAGAACAGGACGAGAAAAGCGAGTCTGAGATGATTTGGTCATATGAGAAGTTGGACATACTCATACGGGTGATTTGATGATTTTGTATTTTTGATATTGTGGAGTACCGTACATCACATTTGACTAGATAATGTATTTGTACTACATTAATCGCTCCTAAAAATTAAATAATACTATGTGCACCCATTTAATTACATTTTCTTTTCTATTATAAATAAATGGGAAAATGATATGAAATAACAAATTGTTAATTTAAAATAAATATTATAATCACAGTTTTATTTAATTTTGATTCGTAACAAATACTTTGTCATTCGCCTCTCTCCCTAAATCTCGTTTGCCTCTCTCACTTTATACAAACACAAATGTATAAATTGTGTTTATACCTGCATAAAACGAGAGAGAATTGTATATACAAATGCATATCTCTTCGTCATATACACTTATAATTATACAATACAAATCTTCCTCTGTCCAGTTCTCTTTTCTTTTTCTCTCTTTTTATACAAACACAAATTATACAAAATACAATATAAAATTTGTGTTTGTATAAAGCGAGAGAGAGATTTGATATACAAATACAATTGTTTTAACTCGATTCAATTGTATACGAATTCAAATTTTATGCAGATATACAAACACAAAAAAATACATATGCAAACACAATTTTATTGACACATATGTCCGGTTTATACATTCAGAAGCCTGCGATTTTATACAATCAGATGTTACCTGCGATTTTACAAATCTAGTGTTTCATAGTAAATATGTTTGTTATGAAACGCCAATAACAAAATTGTAGCTATAGGAGCGCTAATATAATTTTTATGTCTGCTAAACTTAAAATCTATTTATAAATAAATTAAAGGGGCGTTATATATTTACTTTTTTCTTCGTTGGACTTCATCTAAGTATTGCGTAGGTCTTTAAATATTTTTTTTCCAAAAAAAAAGTGTTGGATATTTTAAATTAATTTGAGACATTTTAGTTTATGACATAAGCAATTATGTCATTAAGTTGATGATTAATGTGCATATGTCATAATACTTTGTCCCCAAATTTATTTCCTTTGCCTCCAAGTATTAATTTCCTTTATCTCCAAGTAATGTTTTCCTCTTCTCCAAATTTGAAGGCCTAAACTCTCGTATGTATATGTTGATGAAGTCTTGAGAAAAGACAACCAAGTTAAATATATAAGTGGTCAATTTTGAACCAAAAATGGATGACAAGGATACTTTGGAGTCAATAGGTGGATGAGAAAATCATTTTAAAGCCAATAGGTGGATGAAGGATATTTTTATACCATTTTTAATACTTTAAAGATATTTTAGACCCTTTTTCGTATAATATAATAAAATTTAAGCCATAACTAAAATAAATATAATATTTTTAAACTAACGATAGATAACAACCATCCCACCAAGGTGATGAGTTATACTAGTCTTGTTGTAAATTTGTACAATAATAGAACATCAAATGGTTCTCTTACCTCAATTTTATATTCACATGCCCTCTGCCACCCCACTTGTATAAGTATTATATTATATATTGTACTAATACATTATATGTGCACCCACTAGAAGACATTATCTATTATAAAATCATTTATCTCTCATTTTGTTACATTATAATAATAATAAGTTTTTTTTTTTTTTTGTCAAACCAAGGACTTAACGAGTATAATAAACAATCTCTTACAAATATTGGAGAAGTAATTGAAAGGAACGCCATATATTTAGTTTTTTATTCGTTTGACTTCATCTAATTATTGCATTAAGTCTAATATTTTTTTAAACCAAAAGAAGTACTTAAATTTGATCGAAAAATATTAGAGTAAAGAGTTGTTCACTTAACAAGTTGACATCAACATGATGACTATTCAAAGTAGAAAAATATCCACCAAAATTTAATAGCTTGTTTGGATGATAATTAGCTTATTGTATTATTTTGTTTCAATACAATTTTTGTTTTGATTAATAGTTAATTTTTATTTTATCTTATAGTTAAAATTTGTTGCTTTGTAATGAAGAAAAATTATATTTTATGTAATAATCGATTAAGAGTGACTGTATTGTTACTGTATAGAACCATGATGTCGCTTACTATAATCTATAAAAAAAACCCAAAAAAAGAGAGCCAAAAGTGATTTGAAAAAAAAAGAAGATAAAACTATATAACAAATCTAACCCCGGACTTATTATCACCAGTATTGTTAAGCAACTCATACAAGGCATACCCACATTAAAAAAATTGTGTTCAATATTCATTATTCAGAACGATTCTCTAGGTAAGATCATGTTTCTTTTTACTATACTTTACATTCCTACAACAAACTAGCAACCAACATCTCTTGCTAATTTAATCATGTAACTCGAGTGAACTTAAGGCAAATTTTAAGAGTTGTGCAAAATTATTTTTAAGCTTATTCAAAGATATTTTTGATATGACAATGTGATATTGTTCATTTAAAATTAGGTCTAACCCATTGGTGGCCCCCTAAAGTTGGCACCGAATTTTACTTAGACACTTTAACTGACTGATGTTCATATTAGACACCTAAGGTAGAGTTTTGATGTGTCATTTTAACACTTTTTGCTGACATGTCATGATGAGTGTAACACACTCATTAACTGCGCGTCAAAGATTTATTTAACCAATTTTTATTTTTTTTTCTTCTTCTTTCCCATTTTTTCAACCACAATTTCTCAAACTTAAACTTCTTTCATGGTGAAATAAATTTGATGATGCCACAAATGAAAAAATCTAATTTCTAATGTCACCGATTTTCCCAAACTGAAATTTCTTTTTTTATTTATGCCCTTCTTCCTCCTCGATTTAATTTGAGAAAAAGGAACCGAAATTTGGAGGAAAAAAACATGATTTTTTTTGAAAAGTTAGAGATTAATAAGAACGCACTAAGAAAATGAGATAATCCCATTAAGAAAAACTTAACAATGTGATGTGAAATGTGTAGACACGTAATTTTTGACCGAACATGAGATTTTATACTATTTTTTATTCATTAAATATTTTTTTTATGTCTAAGTTAGATATTTTTTATTTTTTATTTTTATTAAGTTATTTTTATAGATTCAGAAACAACAAAAATAGAATCATTTTTTAAGGTAAGTTTTATTTAAATTGTTAAAAAAAATGAAAAGCTACAAAAATATATCTTCTTATAATTTACATGTAATAAATAAACTAGTGTTTCTTAATTATTATTTTTATTAGTCATTTAGTTTTTAAATTGGTTGTAGATAATTAATATTTATTATTTATAATTTTGATATATTTAATTTATAAGAATATTATCAATTATCATCACATCTACTCACAATCCTACTATCACTTCCCACACCCTCACATGATTCTCTCCACTCACCCTCACACCCACATACACTCTACACACTATATATGCACACAGAAACAAACAAAAAAAGGAGAAAAATTTCAGCAAAACATACAAAAAAAAAAAAAAAGAGGAGACAGCCGCACAAAAAAAAAATTAGCAACACAAAGGCAGCAAAAAGAAAAATCAGCAACCCAAAATACCAAAACATACAAATACGCAAATACAACACATATACCATCACAAACCACCTATAAGAACTTGGTGGGTGTTCTAATCGAGGTTCAGTCAGGATTTTGTGGTATCAACTTTTCCTTATCTCTTTAATTTACTCATGAAATTTGATGTAACTATATGATAAGTTTTTTAAAAAAAATATAGTATTGTTTCATTCATAATTCAATTGACATGAGTATTGTGTTGAATATCATATATTTATTTAATGCATGATGATAACTTTAATTGGTGTTTATTTTAATTTATCAAAATTTATTTGTTAGTCGTTATGTCTTAAAATAAACAGATTGTGATGGTACTTTTGTCTTACCTTACATACCAATAACGATAAAGTAGGAATTATTCGGCTAAAAATTATTGGTGTTCTATTTATCAAACAAAGGATGAGATTTATTATAGCAATTCTTCAATGTTTTGTTTGGATTAATATAAAAATAATAATAAATATGTGTAGGCTTAATTTTAACATTAATTTTATGGGTGAATAAAAATAAAATAATACAAGATAGTTCAAAATTTATATTGTATCCTAGAATTTAGTATTTTATTTTAGCTGATTTTTTTAACCATTTATTATTTTCTTTTAACATTAGGCAAACTTTAGGTACGTTAAAATTATTTGTTTCAATCAAGAATGCGTTTGCGCATCTTTTTTGAAACATAAAAAATCAGAATGCATTGATGCACCTTGTCCAATAATATAATTAAAAATTTATTAATTTAAAGTAGAGTCTTATAGGAAAATAAATCATTAGGTGTAATACAAGAAGACAATTATGTCTCTAAATATCAAAATCGAGAATACAGTTATGCATCCGATTGAGACCAAATGAAGAGTTCACCAATAAAAATATGAGTAAAATTGTACATAAAAAAAAAAGTATTAGTCAATAAAAGCGACTGTGCTAAAACCACGGAACTCGAGGAATGCCTAATACATACCCCTCGGTCAACAAAATTTCTTACTTGAATTTCTGGTTCGCAAACCAAAATGAAGAGTCATTTTCTTTTGATTAGGGATTAATTGAAAGGTGACTTGAAACACTAATAACTCAATTCCAATTGACGACTCTGAAAAAAATAAATAATTCTCTAATCAATAACGTCACTTAAATTGAAAAAACTCATATGCCTCATTGCGCGATAAAAGGGTGTGACATCTCTGGCGACTCTGCTGAGGAATAACCAGAATTCAAGCTTTGTATACTGACTTTTACTTGATTTTATTATTTTATTTTAGTGAATATATTTTGTTTGATGGCCCAATGTGCTACTTGTTGCTCATTTTTTTGCTTTTATATTTATATTGTTGAACTTCACTAAAAATCAAGTAAAAAAAATTACTCACACCTTATGAGTCTCTGACTACACTTGCACACATTCACAGGAATGCAGTTATGCATCCTACTTTCCCTTGAAATAAAGCTGAAGTGTCTTGGCACGCAGTGAAGGATATTCAGTCTCATATGTTAGGCGGGGTTGAACAAGCAATTAAGTCGGAATAGCGCAGCTACCGATAATTTATCTCCCTGGCTCGAGTTGTCCACTCGAGTAAGTCATTCTAGATATATATCCCCTTCAGTTTGAACATACTAAAAGTAGAATATGGACATGGTTATAAAAGACTCTGAATATTTGCATTATTTGCATGTAACTTAGTGAGCCTCTGAACAAGAGTTGGGTACATCAAGGAAAAATATCTATATATATAGAAAAACTTGATAAGTTAACTCATTTTGGTGTGATTAGTGTAATAAAAAATGTTATCTTCCATTTTTTACAAAAAAAAAAAGAAAAACATAAAAATATTTCTTCTTTTAGGACTTATTATGTCTTTTTAAAAATGAAATGAAACATTTCTCGAACAATTTTTTTAAAAAAAAATATATATTTAAATTATTTTGGTATAATTAATTAAAAAATTAAAAAACTTAATAATACTTTGAGAAATATTGCATTTGTCAAGTCAAGTATTAATATCAATATTAAAAATTAAACCGCTCAATTTGAACGAACTACGTATACCTAATTCTCACCACAATGAGATACAGAGGCAACCCTCTTTGGGTTCGGTGATCTTTATTAAAAAAATTATTTTCAAAGAAACAAAAAAAAAAAAAACTTTAATTTTTTATTAATAATAAGTTTTCCTTTTAGTAATTCAAAAGAAAAATAAAGGATATTTTTTAAAAAAAAAAACTTAGTTATTAAGTTTTAGAAAACGAAAAAGGGCTTAAAATACCCTTCAACTATGCAAATTAGAACAAAAATACCCTTTTTCTACCTTTTGGGCCTAAAATGCCCTTGACGTCAACCTTTAGGCTCTATTTTGCCCTTATTTTTAACAGCCTAAATAATAATATCAATTAACAAATTCATTTATGACGTGTCACTATCCTATTGGTTACCCTAATAATTAATTAAACTAATTAAAGAAAACCAAACCCACCCAAAAGCCCCACCCATAACCAACTCTTTTAACCCATATAGTAACTTTGTTTTAATTCTTTCTCCATTGAGTCAATACTGATAGTGGAGATGAAAGGAAAACCACACAAGTTCATATATTGGTGAAGTGTGTAATGAAATTGTTCCAATGAGGAGTCATATTTCTAAAGTCCCATATATACTGTTGCATAGCCCACTGTTCAATTGTTTGTACGTATTACACTCGTAGCAGATGCTATGTGAAATGGGTAAACCATAAAAGTTTAGTATCTAAAGGAAGAGAGAGGAATGTACATTCTCTGAATGGAAGTTCGACTCTTCTCATTATATAGATTCTTGTGAAGCTAGAGGTAAAATCTGAGTTTCTTTCAGAAATAAATCTCTACGGACAAGAAGCCAACAGTATAGACAATCTTCCTTCAGTCTTGCAAAAAAGAAATGTTTGTTGTAGATATCATGTACATGTGTTTCCCTGGAAAGAATGTCGCGGAGCCTTTATCCATTAAAAGGTTCTTATGGCTTCCTGAAGCTTAGGGTTTGGCTTGAGATCATACTAGTGCATAGCAGTTACATGACAATATTTTCTTGTGTTTAGAAGGAGTCTGTAACATGATTTACACCATTGTGGTGCATAGGTTTACCTTACATCAATTAGTCTAGCATTCCTTGCCTTGCTCGATCTTGCTACATATTCAATCTCATTCTGTTTCCTAACTACATTCATTCACTGTTCTCAATTTTCATGCTAAAAGCAGCCCAAGTGTTTGCAACTGCGGCGAAGTTTTAGTTGCTTCATGCTATTGTGTTGATTCCAAGAGTAATAATTTTCATGCTACAGCCTGGTAATTTGTTATGCAACCGCTCTATAGCCATTTCCCAGATCAAGGCTGCATCAGGCCAATTACTATCAGAGGCACACAAGTTTGACATCAGGACGTAAGTAGCAGTATCATTTGGATCTATCACGAAAAGCTTTTTTGCGGCCCATTTTAGGTTAAAATTTTTGGGTTATGGGTGGAGCTTTTTTTTTTTTTTAATTAGTTTAATTAATTATTAAGATAGCCAATAGGATAGTGACACGTCATAAATGAATTTGTTAATTGATATTATTATTTAGGCTGTTAAACATAAGGGCAAAATAGAGCCTAAAGGTTGACGTCAAAGGCATTTTAGGCCCAAAAGGTAGAAGAAGGGTATTTTTGTTCCAATTTGCATAGTTAAAGGGTATTTTAGGATCTTTTCCGAATAAATTTAATGATCTTTAATCATGCTCTCAAATCATGTTACAGATTTGATCAATGCATTATCAAATAATTTTTTTGAAAATAAAATAAAAATAAATTAATTAATAATTAAGAAATGTCTAACCCTAATAAACTTTAGCATTCATGCACATAGTTAAATTAAGGTGATTGATTTGTGGTTAAACTGACATCTCAACCCTACGATACAAGATCAAAAGAAAAAAAAAATTGTCCAGAAAAATGGAAATGAGCCGGACAATGATGAGGTTCGAAACTTGATGGTCTCACAAGAAAAGAGTCAACAGAAGAGTTAGGGGTATTAAGATAACATATGACAAAGATGTACGAAGCTTGAATGAGTGGACAAGCTCCACCGTCTTCAATTCATGACTATCTAAATACAAATATGTCACCCTCTATCCAACCGTTGACAAATGATCCAATTTATTCACCCGTATTTGGCCCATATGCTGACACATCCAACGTAGATCGAACTCCTATGGTGCACTCTTTGGATACACCTATGACGTGTAATCCACTCTTCGTGCCAACTGCGCCCACTAATAGCGTCTCACGACTTACAATGGAGTCAAAATTCAACAATGATCCTCCACCTAAAGTTCAGTATGAACGAAATTATAACCCTGAATTGACATTTAAAATCCCAAACTCTTACCCTCACACTCATCAATATAGTTTCACTGTGGAAGCTGAAAAAGCTATTAAGAACAAGGAACATGAAGAAATGACGAGAAAAATGAAGAGTTTGGAATAGAGTGTAAGAGATATGCAAGGATTGAGAGGTCACAAAAGTGTCTCCTTCAATGATTTATGCATGTTTTTCCACGTTCATCTACCAATTGGTTTTAAAACTCCAAAATTTGAGAAGTATGATGGACATGGAGATCCTCTAGCTCATTTAAAGAGATATTGTAATCAACTGAGAGGGGCCGGAAACAAAGACGTATTACTCATGGCTTATTTTGGAGAAAGTTTGACGGGGAATGCCTCAGAATGGTTCATAGATCAAGATACTTCTAACTGACATACATGGGATGATTTTACTCTATGTTTTGTCCAACAATTTCAATATAATTTCGTCAATATGTTATAAGGTGGAGAGAGCAAGCTGCGAGGGTTAATCCGTCAGTGAAAGAGTTTGAAATGATTGATGTTTTCCTCCAAGTGCAAGAACCAGACTACTTTCATTATTTACTTTCTGTTGTTGGCAAAACTTTTGCCGAAGTTATTAAGATTGGTGAAATGGTGGAAAATGACATCATGTCTGGAATGATTGTAAGTCAAACTGCCTTGAAATCCACAACACAGGTGATTGAAAATAGATCAGGAAATCTTGGAGGAAAGAAAATGAAGGAAGATGTAGTGAATATTATGTCAGACACACAAAAATGTCTAAGGGATCCATTTTATCAATCTTCACCACCTCAATACCATCACTATATCCCCATGCAAAATACACAATACTCTATGATCCCACCTCAATATGAAGTATATGGTGCACAACCACATGTATATCCACCAAACAATTCTCAATGGCGAGCACCAACATATCAAAATCTTCGTCCATCTTCTAAAAATTTTCGAACACCTTATAATCTCTGTCCGAGACATGGATTTGGAGGAGGTCAAAGGCCTGGAAATAATTTCACACCAATTGGAGAGTCTTACACAAGTTTCTTTAATAAGTTGAAACATTTGAAGATGATAGAGCCGATTCCTCAAAATTATGTGGACCCACATGTATAAGGTTTCAATTCTACAATACCATGTGCATATCTTCTGATACTCCAGAGCACAATACTGAAGATTCTCGAAACTTAAGAAGAAAGGTGGAAGAGATGATTCAAACAAAGCGGATTGTGGTTCAAAATAATGACCCCCCAAATGTTACTAAGAATCTTCTATCGGAGCATAATGATGTAGATTTCATCGAAATGATATGTGATGATAAAGAATATGAAAATTATTTCAATTCTTAAGAAAAAATAATTAAAATTGTTACAGCTTTCATGAAGGCTAGCGTTCAAAATAGTGGCTAAAAAGTCAAGCTTGGTGATGGGGATACACTCTTCTTTTCTCTAAAAAGAGAGTATGGATAGTTTATTTTGTCATCATTTATGCTATGCAATCTTTCCTTATTTTATTTGGGATAATGCACAAGTATCCCCTCAACCTATGCCCGAAATCTCAGAGACATACTTATACTATACTAAGGTCCTATTACCCCCTGAACTTATTTTATAAGTAATTTTCTATCCCTTTTTGGCCTACGTGACACTATCTTGTGGGACCAATATTGGTGGACTTTTTTTTTAAGCTAGTGCCACATAGGCCGAAAAGGGGTAGAAAATTACTTATAAAATAAGTTCAGGGGGGGTAATAGGACCTTAATATAGTATAAGTGTGTCTCTTGGATTTCAGACATAGGTTGAGGGGGTACTTGTGCATTTTCCCTAATTTAGTAAGTTAGACTTTTCTATCATTTCTCTTATATGTTTGTTTGTTGAGTCTTGTCGTAATTTGGCTTATTATAGAGTTGTAACCTGAAAGTTTGTTGTCTGCTTACTAAGTCCTTTGATCTTAATATAATATTTTTCTTGTGTCATTTTGATCCGTTCTATTTGATTTTCCACATATGCATCTCTTTTCAATTAAATTTTTGTGACATGATATGCAAGATGATTTGGTGAGATCTTATATAGGTACTCATTGAATGTATACGCCATATAAGTTCAAAAAAAAATTATTCACGAAAATAAATAAAGGACTTAAACACCTTGATACATCCTTTAGTAGGGAAAAATGCGTAAAGAATTGATATATGTCATTTGTTGTCAAGAAGTTATTACTCAGATGGAGATTTCAAGATGACAAATATATACATATCCAACAATGCATACGTTGCAAAGAGATAATGTCTGATTTTCACTTCACATCTTAAAGAGTGTACTTGTATTTGACATTTTTAATAATTGATATGACGAAGACATTTCATTCTAATATCCAAACATCGTGTAATCCTTTTCTATCCCTTTTGAGCCTTAAATTTATTTATTTTCATACCCCTCTTTTGGAATCAAAATACAGTAAAAATAAATAAAAGAAAGAGTCACAAATTCAAAAAAAAACATAAAAAGAAATATAGAAGTAAAAAAAGTTGAAAAACAATAATAAAAAATCAATAACAACAAAAGAACAGATTCTTGAACTACGTTTGACCTGATTCTTGCTTTGAAAAGATATGTAGGCAGCCTTATTTTAAGGTCCGGTGCAACCAAAAAAAGAAATCTAACAGGTCCTCATCACAAAAACTGGGGCAAATAATAATAATGATGATGAGGATGTTGATGATGATGATGATTATTTTTATACAAAATAGAGTCGATTCCAAAAGTTGTAAGTCTTAATCTTGTTATCGTAGTATCGTTGAATCTTTATTACAATCCTTTCTTTGTAACCCTATCCAAATTCCATGTAACAATCTAAATAAAGACCTTCTGATTAATTTTTAACAATGACAAGTCAAGTAAGCATTCAGTGTTGAGGAGTGAAGATGAGGGAATCTTACCGATGAAGATCCTTCAAAGCACTATAAGGCATCATACATGTTAAGAGAAAATAAAAAATGAGAGAGTTTTATTGGTGAAAACCCTGAGGGCACTATAAGATGATGATGAGTGAGAGACATAAAAAATGAGTGACATTGTTGGTGAAAAATATTTTGAGACGCCACAAGTCGAATGTGATGCATGAATCTAGTACAAGATTGGATTATAAAAGCATGATTTCAAAAGGCTGAAAGTTTGACAAAAATAAAGTTTAGATTGATTGGACAGATCAAGCCATTTAATCTCACATGCATGTTATGATCATTGGAATCGAGCATCACTCTCAAATGAGTCTCTTTTTATTTTTTCATTTTTGTTTTCTCAAAAGAAATAAATATTTTTTTCTTATTTTTTTAATAACTGAATTCGTTTTGTATTTCTTCCTTGAGTTAGTTTTCACTGAAGCATGCAGAAAATGATTTTAAAATTGCTATCATTTCTCCCATTGCTCAAAACAAAGTTTGGTGAGCACATCAAATATAACATGATTCAAGAAATAGTGACATGCATAGTAACTTGTCAACAATTAACAAAGTTTGAGAATTTATTTGAATACAAGATTTAATGATTGTTGGCAAATGGAAACAATATGACAAATTTGAAGTTGGAAGTTCTCAGTAACTAGAGATGTATTTTAAGATTATCAAGGTGAGCTGACTAGCGAATGAAACCAGTATATCTCAAGATGAAATTAGCTTCAAACATGGCAACAACATGAACAATTATCCTCAAAGTCAATGTCACAAATCAACCGCCACTGTAAAATAAAATAAAAATTGAAGACTCAAATTTTGTAAACATTATTGCAAAATAATAATAATAAATAAATAAATAAATAAAAAAATTACATGTATTTTTTTCTCCTAGGACAAACATTTCCTAGTTTGAGACATATATTTCTCATTTTCTTCTAGGATTAACACTTCCTGGTGAGAGACCGTTATTAGTATTACTATTTCATTTATTTCTTTATTTTCTCTGTCCTAGAATAAACACTATTTAGTTTGAGAAAGTTATTTTTCATTTTTTTTCTTTTAGGATAAAAACTTTCTATCATAAATAATAAAAAAAAAAAACTTAATGTTATGATAATTATATTTGATGAATTATAATAGTAGGACCCTCATAAACAATGAGAATTAGAGTAGCAGGACTCTCCTAAACAATGGAAATTAGCATACCAGGATTCTCCTAAACAATGAGAATTAGAATAGAGGGACCCTCCTAACAATGGGAATTAGAGTAGCAGAACTCTCCTAAACAATGAGAATTAGAATAGCAGGACCCTCCTAAACAATGAGAATTAGAATAGTAAGACCCTCCTAAAAATGAAAATTAGATTAGTAGGACCCTCCCAAACAATGGAATTAAAGTAGGAGAACCCTCCTAAACAATGGGAATTAGAGTAGCAGGACCCTCCTAAACAATTAGAACTAGAGTAGTAGTACTCTTATAAGCAATGGAAATTAGATTAGAAGGATCCTCCTAAACATTTGGAATTAGAGTAAAAGGACCCTCATAAACAATGGGAATTAGATTAGAAGGATCCTCCTAAACAATGAGAATTAGAGTAGAATGACTCTCTTAAACAATGGAAATTAGAGTCGCAGGACCCTCTAAACAATGGAAATTAGAATAGCAGGACCCTGCTAAACCATGAGAATTAGAATAGCAGACCCCTCCTAAACAATGAGAATTATCGTAGCAGAACCCTTCTAAATAATGAGAATTATATTAACAGGACTCTCCTACATAATGAGATTTAGTAGGACCCTCCAAATAATGAGATTAGCAGGACCCTCCTGGATAATGAAAATACAAGGGCTAAGAAGGTTTTTTTGGTTGGCTATTTTAGAACTCAAAAGGGCTACAAATTATATAACTTGGACGATAAGATCATCTTTGTTAATGGGGATGTGGATTTCAGAGAATCTTTTTTTCCTTTTAAGATAAATACCATATTATATTTGGAAATGTTAATTTAGTATCACTCTCATAAATATGTGGTCCACTTCATTCCTTCTAATCATGGTTCATTAGATGTTATTTAGCAACCTCAACTTTTTCCCGACTTGTTTGAAAACATGTAAGATGATACCTTGCAAGATTCTTCTCTATTTACTGATGTAACATCTCAGACTTCGAAAGAGATAAATAGAGATTCGTACAAGCCAGCCATCATTTTTTAGTTTTGAGCCAATTTTAAACAACAATATATATCAGCACATAAAGAATTAGGTGGCTCATGAGCATCTAATCAAAGGACTTTGAGTCCTCTTTCCAACGCCGTCAAGTTTGCTAAATTTTGAGCTCGGAGCAGAAAGTTATGTCCGTTTCATTGAAGTCTCACTAGTTAAAACATTTCATCTATTTGAGAAAATGATATTTTGTTTTTTTCCCATTAACCACTAGGATTAACCATGTTTTCGTCACCCAATTAAGGGTCCAATCAGATGCTAAGTCATTTTTCACGTACCTAAACACTTAGGGATTTAGAGCGAGGTTTTAAGAGGAGAAAAGGGCTAAGTTTCTAGCGTTCATCAAGATTTGTGGAATTCGCCAATAACATTTTTCTTTTCAGGTATATAAGTATTACCACAGTGATGGGCTCGTTTTTCCTCACGTCATATATCTAAATTCGTCCATAAAATAATTATATTGAGAGATTTTTAAGTAGTTCTTGATTGTTGTTTCATTCTTTAACAATGGGAGTTTTTGAGTTTCTTGGATTGAGTATCTTGAGAATGATTTGTGATTCCTGATAGGACTTATGTGAAATTTCTATGAATTTGTTCTAGGTCTGTGAATCAAAAAGAGTTTAGAACAAATCACCTGATTCTAAATGAGTTAGGACCCGAGCTGAAGTAGAAAAATTCATCAAAATTATGGTCAAGGGTGAGGGGAGGCGCGCCACCATAGCGCCCGAACTACTGCCTAGTAGTTTGGGGCCTAGCTGGGCAAGTAGTTTAGGAACTGGCACCCTGCGCCACTGAGTACGCCAAGGTTGCCTCGTCTTTTTCTTTTTGTGCTTCATTTCTGGACGTGTTCCTTTGAATCGTGACTATGTTCTCTTCTTCGTCTTAGCTCCTAAAGGCTCCATTAATCCTTGAGACATCCTATATGAGAATGATAAGTGTTGCATTCATGATTGAAAAAGAGTATAACTTTATGTATTTTTATACTTCTTGAGTTGATATTTACTGTTTTAAAAGCTTTTAATATTGCATCTTTAAGGTGAGTATGTCTTCCCATGTTATCATTTCAGTTATCTATATTTCAGTTTTCCCTACATGCTCTGACATTTAATGTACTAACGTCATTTAATTTTCATCCTATTTATGATGTAGATACATGTGTTCTTGGTCATCAACAAGCGCTTCGTCAGTTCGTCGATATCATTTGTACTCCAGCTAGCTTTGGTGGTGAGCCTCCGTGTGTAACACCCCATATCCAAAACAGACCAAAAACCAGCTTTTTAGAAAATCTACAGGTGCAACAGACGGTGGTCATCGATGGACCATAGACTGACCCATGAACCGTCCTGCACATCAGTCGATTGGGTCAGAAACCACCCAAATCTCAATCCAGAAGATTTGACTAAGTGTCGAACGACGGACGGACTTACGGTCCATAGTCTGAGTCCGTTAATCGACACCCCTTTCACCCACTCTCTAACAAGAGTCACGGATGACCAGCACGGTCTGTAGGTGGACCCACGGTTCGTAGGTGGGAACTAGCAGCCAATTAGGGGGAAAATACAGTAGGGTCAATTTCAAATGATTATAACTCTTAGAACAAACTGAATTAGGTGTCCCATGATATATCATCAGATAGATAATTGAATTAGATTTCCATAGCCACCAACCTTGCTAAAATCAGAGCTCCGAGTAAACAGTTATGCCTGTTTTAGTAAAGACCTGTCGAACAGGCCCAACCTACGGACTAAACGACGGACCGTCAGTCCTGGTCGACGTTTGGTCTGACAGCAACTTATCCAGGGGTCTTTTGGTCTTTTCTCACTTCGTTTAAACTCTAAGATACGTTATTTTGACCCTAAATCATCAGATTTTAATCAGTTTAAGCCTTGAAACATAACTAAAACTTACCTAAGTCAAATCATTAATCAAAAGTTAGAAAATTAGAAGCAAGAAAGGAGAAAAAGTTCAAGAACCCTAGTTCAAGAAAGCATTAAGTTTCCAGCAGTTCCAGCCACGAAATCTAAGTATTTTTCGGTGAAGTTCATCACCAAGTATGTGGGATTTCACTAGTGGGTTCCATTCACCCATTAGATCCCTAGTTTTCAGTCAGATTCTTGATTCCCATATCATGATTAGACCTAGGGTTTCTATAACTTTAACAGAACTTCATGAATTTATTAGTTATATGTTTCAAATCACATTATCATGTTATTACTCAGATTATCGCATGAATTTCAGATTCCTAGCTTTGTATTTCTTTAGTTCTTGAATTACACATGCTAGGTCAGATATTTCAGTTACTTCAAATATACATGCCTCAGTTATTAATGCATCATTATCAAATTAAATATTGCATTATCAGTTTGCATGTTCAGTTTTGAGCCATCCAGTATTTTACAGAAATTCAGACATAATCAGTTAATTACATAAATTCAATGGGAGTAGCATAATACCGAGTTGGACTAGGGTTCAGCGTACCCAATTAGTCCCAGAACTACTAGCCAATTAGGTTGTAAGTCCCCTCTGTGGGCAATCAGTTTAGTGATCATGCCAGCATGTCTTTATACCTTTGGCAGGGTATATTGGGTCCTCTCAATGGGGTGTATACATCGGACTCCACATTTAGCTCATGTGGTTTTATTGTCGGTTATTAGTAGCTCCCACAGTTCAGTAAGACTCTCTGCATTGACCATTTATCAGTATATTCAGTATTCAGTTTCAGCATGTTATAAATTGGGCATTCCATCCAGTTAGCTCAGAATTCAGCATATCATGTTCAGATTATTATACTTGCTTTTGTTCTTGTTCAGTTATGTTTTGTTTCAGCTTTACTCTATCCTACATGCTCAGTACCTTCAAATACTGACGCATACGTGCGCTACATCTTCTCGTGATGTAGGTTCAGGTTCTCAGCATCCAGATCACGCATAGATCGATTTCCGATCTCCAGTTCAACAGATTTAGTGGTGAGTCCTCATTCTCCGAGGACAACAGTCATGAGTTTAATTTCAGTATTCAGTCATTTAGTTCCAGTTTTTGCTAGATTTAGCTGGGGCTTGTCCCAGTATTTCTAGTCCAGTTTAGAGGCTTATTTCAGACATAGTTAGTTTCAGCTTTGAGTTGATATTTTCTTTGTATTAAACTCATCATTTTTCATATATCTCAGAGTTAGAATATGGGTATTCCCCATATTTTAATTTTTAAGTATGATTTAGCTTCCGCAACAATTTATTATTCTTTAGTATGCTCATGATCGAGGCGTGACACCGTGCTTTCAGGAGGACTCCACATTTATATTTCTATTTTGTAAAGATGTCGTGGGTCTTATCCCAACATCTATCGTAGTATTTAGAGGCTTCGTAGATAGTTAGAAGTTGAGTAGTCTTTCATTCATTTCTTTTGTTAGATATTGAATTTCCTAAGCTTTATTGCTGGTTACTTTTGTTATTTTTTGGATTTTCCTAGTGAAAATTTTGCCTTTGCTCAAACTCGTTAAATATATAACTAACGAAGCTATATATAGCTCAAACTCGTTAAATACAGATATTGATGAGACCATACATTTTATTATTGGGAAAATTTATCAACGAGACAAGAGATGATGAAGATGTTTAAGAACAGTTGATGGAGATAAAGCATCTTAATGGAAAAGATGGCCTTATTGTAAAAGGATCTTCCATCAATTTATTATTGTCCCATATTGTTTAGCCTATAAGTAGGAATAGCCATTAAATGATTTTCTCTGCTTGTTGCTAACCCAAAGCATCCTTCTACACTGGGTAAACTTAATTGGTGCGCTAACTTTAAACTCGACTTACTGCGAGGGGTCTCTTATTACCCTAAACCACATCCGATATACTTTCTACACTGAGGTAAAGAACCTATACACACATGAATAAGTAAGATATTTTTCGATGAAAATTCAAATCTGTAGAATAGAATTTGCATGGTGTTACAGTAGCCCATACTAACAAGTGCTCTAGAGTTATATCATTTCTTTATATGGAGGGGGAGAGAAAATCACTCAGGCAGATGTTGCTAGCCTAGCTCCATGATTTGAATAATGAACATGACATAACGAATACTAGAACATAAGCAAATTCTATCACTAATGGGCTCGTTCGGTTACTGGCTAGAGTTATGCAAGTATTAGTTATGTGGGTTTTAGTCATGCATAAATTAACTCTACAAAATTTAGTTATGCATGTATTAGTTATGGAGGTATTAGTTGGTAAGTATTATTTAATTATGTAAAAGATTACAATACATTATAATATTTATAGTAAACATTCTATCAATATAGTGTTTATACATTTTTAATACACCAAATGTAGGAATTAAATATAAATTTACGTCCTAAAAAAAATAATAATACATGTAAATTAAATATGTGAAATGTATTTAATAATATATAATGCTAATATATTAACATATGCACTGTCAAAATATATATCATCCAATTTGTAATATTAATAAAATAATTACATTTAGAATCCAAATGTAAACAAAAAAAAAAGGTTGTTCGTGTGCTAAAAGAAAAGGAAAAAAATAATTAGGAATGCAGTATAGTCTGGTCAAGTTATCAATAAAAAAAAATTTAAAATTAATTACTAGGGGTAAATATATAATTTATTATTTTAATACATATATAACTAATGCCTGCATAACTTATTGAGAAAATTACATGAAAAAACAAACTTATATTAATAAATTACTTAAAATAGATATTGTTTGTTTTATTTACCATTCGCCACTTATTTTTTGTCATAATTACGGTTGTCAGTATAAGCGTGTCTTTTCCCTCTTTTATTACCCAAGACACATGCTACTTGTGTGTGTCTGCATAAAATTTCTTTTAACCTTTTTCACTTTAAATTCAAAATTTCAACATCTCCCTCTCAATTTGTTCTCTCAGATTTTCAGGTAATTGTTGTCTCGATTTCATGCTTATTTTATTATTTTGTATTGTATATTACTGCGAATCTTTTTGTTCCTTTTCAGTTTTTTTTTTTTTTTTTATACATCCAAAATCATGGATGAAGAAGAAACACCCTCTAAGAGAATCACTAGAGGTATACAACCGAATCAACAGTTTTTGTATGATTTTCCATCTTTTTCTTTGGGTTTAACTCAAAATTTCGAAGAAGTTTAAGGATCCCTTGCTAAATCTCGAATTAATTAATAAGAGGGTATGTCGAAGTCTGGTAATACCCCATTGAAGATGCAAGAAGTCATGCATGTTGCAAAATCAAAAGGGAAGACAAAAAAAGTGGATAAACATAAAGAAGACAAATTTGTTTATGTTTTGACTTCAAAGAATAAGCATAAAGTAAAAGAGATTGCATTAACAAGCAATAAACAAGGTAAATCAGTTGAAGTTTTGATTTCAAAGAAGAAGCGTAAAGTAAAAGCTATTGCATTTACAAGTAATAAAGCAGATGCCCAATCTGATTCAGTTGAACAATTACATTTTGAAAAAATTGAGGTAAACTGTATATATGTTTGAAGTTCAGATCTAAAGTTGTATGCATATCTTTAACTGTTTGAATATATTTATATCTATATATACAAAAATGAAATTCTATATTTCAATTGTTGTTGTCATTATTTTGATATTTGTGCTATACTTATTTTCAAATTGTATAATTCTTTTTGTTTTACAGTTGTATCCATATTTATATAACTTTGTATTTGTATATAGATATTCACTTTGTATAACTTTGTATTTGTATATAGATATTCACTTTGTTTAACTTTGTATTTGTATATAGATATTCACTTTGTATAAGTCCATATTTGTATATACATATTCACTTTGTATAGTTCTACATTTTATACTGTTTTTGCTATCTGGCTTGTGTAATTATACATTTGAAATTGTATAATACGTTTACATTATTTATTAGGGAGTACAATTTCTTCTCAAGGAAGATTCACTTTACACCCCATATATGTAATGCTATATCAATATTGGGGTAATGGATCAATTAGGCTCCAATCAAGTTGAGGAGATTAGTTACAGTGAGGCACCAGAAAAACCAATTAGATCAAACGTTGATGTGGATAGTGGTGAACGTATCATTGTCAGTTCGTTTTGTTGTATCTTTTATATTTGTTTGGAATTCTGTATTAGCAATAATACTTTTTGAATATTCTAGTTTGATGGGAACAATATTTTGTTGGCTCTATTATTTTGTTTAATGCAGTTTTGCGATTTTATTTGTTGATGTTTCACATATTATACAATTTTTTCGTGAATATAATTGATATATACTAATTTATACAAATGAATAGTTTGACATGTTATACAATAATTTTGAATAATTATTCAACTTAATTGAGAAATCATTATACAAATGCAATTATTACTTAGAAACAACAAAAATTTGTATCAGTTATCTTTTTAGTTTGTTTGTTACTTTATATGTCATATGCAATTATACAGTCCAATTGAAGCATTTACAGGGCTCACTAATCCTGCAAATGTCACCTTTTGATTTTCAAATTCATCAAAAAAAAATTATTATAAAAAGTAATTTCAAAAATACCAAATATTATCTGCAGGTTGTATATCAAAATACAAATGCAGATGTCAAACCTACATTTATACGAACATAATTTATACAAACACTAACTCCACATAAATAATAGCTATCAATGAATTATATATATTCAAGTAGCAATTCAACTTAAACTACTTTATACAATTTTACAAATTAAAATCACTTTATGCAAACTAATTTATACAATAATTAACATAGTTTAATTCTTCCAACTATTTTATACAATTAACCACTGAAATAATTAAATTAAACAGTTGTAGAGATAAATTTAAATACCATATGTGATCATGTATCGATACAACTAAACTAATATTCAAATGGCAAAAGTCAGGCAATATTAAATGTATAAAATCATCATACATATTTAAAATTGAATCTTTTCTAAGCTTCCTGAGGCTGATTTTTACAAGAACGCCTATTGTGACCTACAACGCCACATGTACTGCATGTATTTGTCTTTTTAGATTGCTGATTTGTCGCGAGACTTTTTTTTTTGTCTTCCAGGAGACCTTTTGAACTCTGGAGGCAGAACTACATCAGTCGCTATATATTCAGGGACCACCCATTTTATTTTATCTGGCAATGGGTATATTGAAAATTCATAAGTCTTCAACACTGTTATCGGTGTATATAAATTCGAGCAGAACTCATCTGGTCCTAAACTCTTGAACTTCAGCCCAAGCATGTTCACATGGTATTTCTTCATACTGGAAGCTTCCACAAGTACACTTTTTCTTCTAAAGCAAACTATATAATTTCTACCTTTATCATTGACATTGTGAACATATTCTGTTGACGGAAAAATATGCAATATACAAAAATAAATCAAAACAGATTATTATGTATAAATTTATACAAAAATAACTTTATACAATTAATCACTAAAACAGCTCAGTTATACAACTGCAGATATAAAAGTCTACATTCATGCGAACACTAACTTATACCGTCACTAACTCTCCATAAACAACAAATATCAACGAATTATACATATTTAAATCGCAATTCATCTAAAACTAATTTTTAGTACAATTTTACAAATCTAAATCACTTTATACAAATTAAATTATACAAAAATTAACTTTATACAATTAATCACTGAACCAACTCAGTTATACAACTGCGGATATTAAAGTGTACATTTATATGAACACTAACTTATACAAATACTAACTCCACATAAACTACAACTATCAATGAATTATACATATTCAAATCGCAATTCAACGTAAACTAATTTATACAATTTTACAAATCTGAATCACTTTATACAAACTAAATTATACAAAAATGAACTTTATACAATTAATCACTGAAACAACTCAGTTATACAACTGCAAATATTAAAGTCTACATTTATACGAACATTAACTTATACAAACACTAACTCCACATAAACTACAACTTTCAATGAATTATACATATTCAAATCGCAATTCAACTTAAACTAATTTATACAATTTTACAAATCTAAATCACTTTATACAAACTAAATTATACAAAAATTAACTTTATAAAATTAATCACTGAAACAGCTCAATTATACATCTACAGATATAAAAGTCTGCATTTATACGAACACTAACTTATACAGACACTAACTCCACATAAACTATCAATGAATTATACATATTCAAATCGCAATTCAACTTAAACTAATTTATACAATTTTACAAATCTAAAACACTTTATACAAACTAAGTCCACATGAAACAATTTGAAACATACATTCAATCAAAGCTTCAATTATCAATTACGATTTGAATTTCAATTAAACAATTTATACAATTGAAGCAGTTTCTTCGACTTGAATGGATGGAACAGATCTTCAACACCAACAGAAACAACAACAACAACAACAACAACATTCCCTGTGAAAAATCCCACAAATAGAGTCTACGAAAGATAAAATGTATGCAGACCTTACCAACTATACTTTTATTTGATGAAGGCCAACTATTTCAGCCAACTCCATTATTTCTGCTTTATATAACTTTTTTTTTTGTAAACAGATCTTCCTTCAATTTATTATTGTCCCATATTATTGTTTAGCCTATAAGTAGGAATAGCCATTAAAGGATTTTCTCTGCTTGTTGCTAACCCAAAGTGCTCCTCAACATCCAAATCACAAGGCTCCATACCATTTGGAAGCTCCCAATCAAAGCAATGCACCAGTTGTGCTACTACGAGGTTGACAAGGATGATTGCCAACTGCATTGCAGGGCATCCTCGTCTGCCAGAGCCAAATGGTAAAAGTTGGAAGTCACGTCCACGAATGTCTATACTGCTCCCAACAAACCTCTCGGGCAAAAACTTTTCGGGTTCAGGCCAAATATTTGGATCCCTCTGAACAGCATAAAAGTTAATCATGATCCGGGATCCTTTTTGTATGTGGAAGCTATTGACTACACAATCTTCCATGGCCTCGTGAGGCGCTAGTGTCGCTACGGCATGCAGCCTCAGGCCCTCCTTTACAACCATGTCTAAGTAGTTCAACTTCTCCAAGTCTGATTCTTTTACCATTCTTTCAAGGCCTACCACTTGTTCCAACTCCTTTTGGAGTTTCTTCATCACATGAGGGTGCCGAAGAAGCTCCGTTAGTATCCATTCTATAGCTGCTGGTGAAGTGCCTATTGTTGCAATTAACATATCCTGTTATAGAAAGGGGAAATTAGTACAAACAAACCTAATAATAGAAGAACATAAATGGGATGATGAGATAACGTACGAAGAGGATAGCTTTTATATGGCTACGGTCAAATTGAAATTCTGCTTCTCCTGATTGAATAATGTCCAACATGGTGTCAACAAAGTCTTTGGATTGCTTCCGTTCACGAGATTGTACATGTTCATCGATTATCTTCTCAAGAAACTCATCGAACACCTTTGCAAGATCCTTGAGGCGGCGAGTGAGTCCCTGAAGATCAATTACACCAAGGAAGGGGAAAAAATCTCCAAGATTTGGTGTTGCTGCTAAATGCTCAACCTCATTAACAAGAGCTTTGAATCCCCTCTTGTCCAAATCTTCATCCATGTATTTCTTTCCAAATACCATCAAACAAGTCAAGTCAGCACTCAAAGATGAAATCTTTGCACTAAGATCAAATACAACGCGATCATCATTTTTAAGTGATTTGATCATAAGCTCAACTTGCTCCCTTCTCATGGGTTGAAATGAATTGATCTTTTGGTTACTCAAAAGGTGCTGAGTGCACAATTTGCGCATGTTGCGCCAGTATGGTCCATGCTTTGCGGTTATCATATTCTTATGTCCATATGCCAAATAATAAGCTGCCTCCATATGAGGCCTACTAGCAAAGATATGATCATATGTCTTGAGGAACTTCTCGGCTGTGTCTGCCGACGAGACAACGATTGTAGGTACTAGTCCCAGTCTAACATACATAAGTGGACCATGTGTATTTGCTAGTTTTTGGAAATCTTTGTGTGGATTTTTTCCTAACAAGTGAAGATGTCCTATAATGGGAAGGCCTTTTGGACCTGGAGGTGGAGGATACCTTTTCCTAGTCTTGATGTTGTTTAGGAAAGCATACACAACAAAAATAACAAGTATTGCCCAAATCAAAGCCATGCCTAATACTTAACCAACTTTTTTAGCTTCTAAATTATCTCTACTTGAAAGGGTCTAGAGATCTCAATTATATACAAAAAACAATGCATTATTTGGGTGTGAATGGTAATGTTAGAATGCTAAAATTAAAATAAGCCATGTTTCTCTTCAAATACAATTTTTTTTTAATAATTCGGTTGAGACGACTTGAATGGATGGATAACTAGACATGGATGGAAAATATTAAAAGTAAAGAGTTGTTCATTGAATTTTATATGAGGGATTGTTTAGTCATGAATCATATGGAAGATTATTTCATAGATTGAACGCTATTTCAAACGCTATTTCATATGATATATTCAATTAATGAGTTAACAAAAAATTAAAATTTAATTAATGAGTTCACATCAAATTAATGAGTTAACAATATAAAATTCAAAGTGGAAGAATATCCATCAAAACTTAACAGTATATTTGTACGATTGTTAGCTTATTGTGTTATTTGGTTTAAATACAAACTGTGTATTCATGAAAACACTATAGTACACTATGGTACAATATATACGTTATGAAACGATATAGAACAATCATCCAAACAAATATATGTAACGATCCGAACTGTTGTTATTTAGGAACGGAAAAACATCGGGAGAACTAGGCTCATCATCCCGCCATAGCGATACAGATGCCGCTAGGGCCGCGGCGCTCCATGTTCATTGTGTAGTATATCGTTAATTGACGGTATAATTCATGCATAGGCCTTCGTGCACCGAATAAGGGATGATGTCTACCAGTACATGTGGTTTGCTGATACTACTCTTGCTATGCCTTTTTGGCATAGTTTGGTTGCAGGGTCAGTGACGTTTCGTAGGTAAAGACAAAGTCAATCTCTAACAGCTTCTATTGTTCCTTCCATGTGGTGAGAGTTGTGTCTTTGTTATTGTGTTTCATACCTTGTTATCTTAGAAGCTTTTGTATCTGTTTAGACTAGACCTCTGTCGTGTTGTTTATTCATGTTTTGTGTTGGATGTTTAAAAACTCTTATTTTATAAAAATTCCATGAAATTCCTTTTATCTAAGCTTTCTTAATCTTCCGCATGTTTTAACCGGTTGGGAATCGAGGATTCTCCTACTTAGGTGTTAGAGTAGCACTCAACAATAGAACAGTAAGTTATAACCCATAGCATTCAAATATCAGTTGTGAAAACAACAAAAAGGAGCATCCATGTGCTTACAAAACGTAAGGAAAAACAAAGAAAATGAAATATTGTTCATTACATGCCCAAGAGGGGCAAAAACCATATCAAGATCCCTGGGAATCAGAAGTGTTGTTGCCGGACTCTAGGTCCTCCGGGGGTATCACACCAGACCATGCCCCCGATAGTCTCTCGGCTCGAGTTGGGAAAGCTCCCTCTGGGGGTCAACACAAGAGAAGATGACCTTAATGGTCTTCCCCATTCGGGCCATCAGACATCCATCTCTATGCTCTTCCTCCTCTCATGTCGCAATTGGCGGCGGAGAATCTCAAACTTGAGAGCAGTCACTACAACAAAAGAGACTTTTAGTGGCATTTAATTTTCCTTTTAGCGGCAATATTTATTGCCACAAAAACTTTTAGCGACATTAAATATATTGTCATTGTATCCAGTGTCGCTAAAGCCTCTAGCGGCATTTATTTAGAGGCCGGGAAAGACCTATAATATTACCGCTAAAAGTAATTTCTTTTAGCGGCATTTATTTGGTAGCCAGTAAAGCTTCCACATTTATAAATTATAATTACCAATAAATAAGACCTATTTTAGTTGAAATTATTATAAAGATTATAATTGACCAGGAATTCACCTTTAACTCATATGTATAACGAGAAAAATCAATACAACAATAGTAATCGAAGAATTACAAAACTCAAACACCATCATTCAGAACAATCAAAAACTTAATACATCCACTTTATTGTCTTCTAGTGGTAAAAGTATGAATCACCTATAAGATTGTGTTCAAGTTATCAAAACAAATAAAAAGAATGTGTTCAAGAATGAAGAAACAAGAAAGTTGAGACGGTAAAAGTATAACAACTTGGATCACAATCATATGTAATATCGGGAAGATCTTATTCTTCCTTTTGTGTTTGGAGTTGTTGTCTTGCCAAGGTAGCACGCAACAAAATATGTAATTCTTTTCCTATTGTGGATGTTGTTTAGCAAGGCATAGACAACAAACATAACTTCCTTATTCTCACGCTGAAAGATTCGATTTCTCGGTGTGCAATAGCCTCTCACGCTAGATCTCAGTAGGTAATGAATACAATATTTGAATAAATTAGATCATTCTTCGTCATATATGATGTTATGTATTAATAATTTGAATAATAAACCTATAAACAAGTAGGATACGAGGTAGAACATAAAATAAGAATATCAATAATAATAGTAAAAATAAAATGACAAAATAACATAAAAAGTAACGATGCAGTCACACCAAACCAATGTAACTTTTCGTCATTATCAAGTAATAAATTTACATAATATAATATAATAAAATTTAAGCATAATTAAAACTAATATAATGTTTTTAAACTAACTATAGATAACAATCATCCCATCAAAGTGATGAGTTATACTAGTCTTGTTGTACATTTGTACAATAATAGAACATCAAATGGTTCTCTTACCTCAATTTTATATTCACATGTGCCCTCTGCCACCCCACTTCTATAAGTATTATATTATATATTGTACTAATACATTAATCGCTCAAAAAATTAAATATTGTATGTGCACCCACTAGATTACATTTTCTATTATAAAAAATTGGGAAAAAACTCTCATTTAGTTACATTATAATAATGAGAATATTTTTTTTTTGTCAACCTAGGACTAATTAAACGAGTATCATAAACAATCTCTTACAAATATTGGAGAAGTAATGGAAGGAACGTCATAAATTTAGTTTTTTATTCGTATGACTTCATCTAATTATTGCGTAAGTCTAATATTTTTTTAAACCAAAAGAGTACATAAATTTGATCGAAAAATATTAGAGTAAAGAGTTGTTCACTTAACAAGTTGACATCAATATGATGAATATTCAAAGTAGAAGAATTTCAACCAAAATTTAATAGCTTCTTTGGATGATAATTAACTTATTGTGTTATTTGGTTTCAATACAATTTTTCTTTTGATTAATAGTTAATTTTATTATATCTTATTGTTAAAATTTGTTGTTGTGTATGAAGAAAAGTCATATTTTATGTAATAATCGATTAGGAGTGACTATGTTGTTACTGTATAAAAACTTGGTTGCATACTCAGCGTTCATATCATTAATTGAACCAAAGAATATCAAGGAAGCTTTGAAAGATCCTGATTGGGTAGTGTTTATGCAAGAAGAGCTTCATCATTTTGAACGAAGCAAAGTGTGACACCTGGTCCCCAGACCAATTGACAGAACTTTTATAGGAATACGATGGGTATTCAGAAACAAACTTGATGAGCATGGGACTATCACTAGGAATAAGTCAAGACTAGTGGTTCAAGGATACAACCAAGAAGAAGGGATTGACTATGATATGAGACCTTTGCTCCTGTAGCTAGAATGAAAGCCATCAGAATTTTGATTGTGTTTGTTGCACACAAAGAATTCAAACAGTTTCAAATGGATGTCAAAAGTGTTTTCTGAATGGAAATTTAAAGGAAGAAGTATATGTCAAGCAGCCTCAAGAATTTAAAGATACTGAGTTGCCTGATCATGTGATCATGTGTTGAAGTTGGACAAAGCCTTGTATGGTCTGAAGCAAGCTCCTAGAGATTGGTATGAAATACTGCCAAAATTCTTTTTGACTAATGGGTTTAAGAGAGGCAAAGTTGATAACACTTTATTTCTAAAATCTAGAGGGAAAGAATTGTTGATTGTGCAGGTATATGTTGATGATATAGCTTTGGAGTAACCTCAAATGGTCTATGCAAAGAGTTTGTTGAACTGATAAGCAGCGAGTTCGAGATGAGCATGATGGGTGAACTTACATTCTTCCTAGGACTGCAAATAAGACAATCCTCTCAAGGCACTTCTATTTGCCAGGAGAAGTATATCAAGGAGCTACAAGATTCTAGACACTCCAATGAGTACAAGTGCAAGACTTGTAACACTGAAGATCAGCTAGCAGATATCTTTACAAAGCCTCTGAGTAAAGAAAGCTTCATGAAAAACAGACTGAGATTGGGAATGCACAAGATCACTTAATCTCTTAAAAAGGCTACTCAAGAAGTTCCTACTTGACTATGTCTAGGAGGACATGTATCTATGCTTGTTTGAATACTAGGCTGCTCCGCCTCTGTCCTAAATGTGTCTTGTTGTCCTCTTCTATCCGTTTATATTCTACTTTTATGGCTTGATGTTTTGGAACACATTGCAGTGGATAGTATTTATATGATTGATCTCATTTCGTTTCTGTGATTCTGTTTATGCGTGTTTTTATTATCTCTTTATGCTTTCATACGCATGTTATGTGTGGCCATAGTCTTGAATTCTCCTGTTTGCCTAGTGTTTTAACTTGCGTATGTTTACTGTCTCTCCTTTTCAATGATGTCAAAAGGGGAAAGATTGTATGTTCTTGTCTTGCTATAGGTTGTGCAGTTTATGGTTGCTTGGTCTTATGTTAACAAGGGGAAAAGATGGATTAAGGGGGAACTAATACATGCCAAGTGAATGAATGTGTGAGAAAGTTTTGCAGGTTGTATGTCATCATCAAAAAGGGGGAAATTGATAGAAGTTCTATGCTTCATGATGTTTTGATGATCTCCTCACAAGTGCAGGGACCTGGTCCTCTGCAGAGTATGAAACTAGTCCAAGTCGTTAGAAGCGCTGGACAACTGTAAAAGTTGTCTGCATCAGGAAGGTTGGTGAAGCGCAGAGTACTTCACCAATCATGAACGACTAGATTGTTTGTTTGATGGATAATAAACTTTCATGTTATATATATCAAAGATCAAACAACAATATCATTCATTCACAAAAAGGAAAAATTCTTCAAGCTTCAAGAACAACCAGGAAACTAGTTGACGTGCATCTATTGCTTTCTGTTGTTGCTGTATTTTGTTTGCTTGTAATTGTTCCTAAATTGTAGGTTCTGTGTCAGCTGTGATAGAAACGTTTCAATCTTGGGTGAATCATTGTAAGGACTTGGGTTACGGGTAACTTAGGCTTTTACTTCAAGTCTATATTAATCAGGTAAGATTAGTATAGAGAGCAGTGTTGCATCTGCTCATGCTCAGCTAAGTGATAGGGTGTATTACTTAGTGTGGAGATTAGTAGGTTAATCTCTTATTTTGTAACAGACTTTTGCTTTTGCTTGTTGAAGAATAGTGAAAGTGATTTTGAAAAGTTATATTGAGAACATGTCGTGGTTTTCCTCCCTTGAGCAAGGAGGTTTCCACGTAAAGTGATTGTCATCTTTATTTTCTGCAACTGTTCTTTATTTACTGCGTATTACTGTGGTGAGGACCTGGTCCCATCTAAGTAAGTGAATACATACATTCCAACAATTTTGCATCTACAATTCATATTACAAAATGCTTGAAAGGTTTGAAAACTTGTGAAAATTGAGTTAAGCATCTATTTCAGGAAATAAGATGCAATTGTGTGGAAGCCATTGAGATATACAGTTTAGTTCATACTTCATAGAGATAGCGGAAAATAAATTGTTGAGATATTGTAAGTATTTTTGTTTTCCCAGGACTATTAGTGTGTGAATTCACTGTATTTGAAGTTGAATTTGAAATTTTTATTCTTATTCCTGAAATATTGTCAAAGTTATTATCTACACATTCATTGATAACACCAATATCTTATAAAATTATTATTTATTTTATTATTGATGCAATATATATCATTTGAGAGAGACTCAATTCTAAAAAAATTATTTACCAAAAGTTCATGCATAAGCCAACTAAATCTATGTATTGATTCTATTTTATTAGTTATTAATGTGGTATATCATAATATGGTAAAATGTCATATCTTTAAGTAGGTAATAGTTATATTATATCAATGAGATATTACTTTCTTATTTTCATTTTTGATAATCTATATGAATACTATTAGTAGTGTTTTACACAAATATTCAATACATATAATTTAAAATTTACTATACTCACTAAATATGATTTACTGCAATAGTATAAATAACTTTTCTTACCTCTTATTAATAGCAACTACAAGATTAATTTTTATATCCTATAATGGTTATATTTAATTAATTTATCTCCAATTGTTACTGTAATTTATTTTTTATGATTATTGAGATCATTTTAAAATTTATGTGCAGTAATTTTATGATTAATTTCAAAAATTGAGGTTGTTAATTAACAACTATCTTTTGAGGAAAAAAAAAAAATACTCCTATAAGTGTAGAATCTCTTTCTCCTAAATCATAGGCACATTTTATCTCCACTTAAAATAAATAACACAAAAATTAATAATCTATTTTAATATTAAATATACATAAAAAAACTATTTAAATGAAGGTTGAAGAAAGTAAAATGCGAAACATATAAGTGCTAGAGTCGTTAATATGGGCTAGGCCCGTTGGGCCGGCCTGGCCTAACCCGGGATTTAATAGGGTTGAGCTAAGATTTTTAAAGCCCATTTAAGAAAAGGATTTTTTAGCCCGGCCTGAATAAGCATGTTGATTTGTGGGGCTTGAGAAAATATAGGTAGGGTCGGCCCGTAGGCCAGTAAAAATTAATTAAAAAATATAATATAATATTAAAATTTAAAATTAAAGAGAGTCTAAACTTAAAACAACTAGGTTAATATTTCTATTTAGATATTTATATTTTTTCTTGAAAAAAAACTTAATAAATACTATAAAGATAATTTATGCGATAATTTCAGAGACCTCCCTCCAAGTTTCGCTCTATAACACTAATCTCCCTTGTGGTTTACGATATTACGTCTACCTCCCTTATTTTCATTTACTTGTAACCATTCTTTAAATATATTTAAAATAAATACAAATTAATTTAGATTTGACAATTTTATCCTTTTTATATTAATTTCTTCATATTAATAAATATTATATAAAAACAACCTATTTAACAAATATTTTAAAAATAAATTAGCACAAATACATAGTTTTTTATCAAACAAAGATCAAAGTCTTCATTCAAGCTGACTCACCATTTTCACAAAATATTAACTCTTCATATCCATTTCACCTTTATCAATTCACATAGATTTTCCCTACAATAACCCATCAATTTTCAGCAACAATTTCTTCAAATAGAAGATAAAAATGAACTCCTCAAGAGAGAAATTCGATAAGAACGATCAGATTTTGTTCTAGTTAAACATTTTCACAAGTGAAGAAGAAACATGATCCAACAAATAGAGATAAATCGTTGAAAATTAAATCTAAACTTGCATATACAAGGGTAAAATTGTCAAATATAAATTAATTTATATTTATTTTAAATAGATTTAAAGAATGGTTACAATAAAATGGAAGGGAGGTAGAGGTAATATCGTAAACCGCAGGGAAGGTGAGTGTTATAATGCGAAACCTGGAGGGATGTCTCTGAAATTATCCCTAATTTTATTTGTGGATTTGATTAACAAGTAGTAACATTAACATCATCTAATATTGTTTTGTCGATATTTATGATAATATTTTTAAATTATAATTTATAATTTAATTTAATAATTATATAAAAAATATAATTTTTAAAAAAGTAGGCTGGCCCGGCAAACCTGTAGCCCACGTACTTGTGGGTTGGGCCGGCCGGCTCCTAGCCCATGCCAAAAATGGGCTAGCCCGGCTTGGCCCGTAAAATGTCAAAGCTTGTATGGCTTAGCCCGGATGGAGTGGACTAGCCCGGATGGAGTGGGCTAGCCCATATTGAAAGCTCTAACAAGTGCGTTATTCATGGATATCAATAATGCATATTCTTAGGTAAATATATTAATTTTGAAAAGAATTAATTTAAAATTCATTTGTTTTTAACATTTTCAATCATCCATTTTTTATTTTGTTATAAGGGGGATGATTTCTATTTTATTCTATTTATATACCTAATAGGCGAGGAAAATTCAATTTACTTGGTTATTTTACTTATATGTAAAATCAAGGAATTACTTCACTTTGCATGTTTAATTAATTTCAATTATAAATATGAAATGCATTTATTAATTATGTATTAAATTTTATTTTTATACTAAATATTAAATAGTAATTTATAATTTAATAAAGTACAACTTTCCATTAATAATTTGAAAATCAGTAAATAATATTTTTGAAATTTGTGGTTTTGAATTACACATATATAAAACATTTAAATTTGTTTTTTACTTCTATTGTATTAAATATTTCATGTGGATAGCCGAAATTTGATTATTTTTATAAAAAAAAATACATTTTTAATAGCTTAAAATAATATATCGTAATTTAAAGTATAATTGATCATACTATTAGAATAATATTATAACAAATAAAGTTATATACTAAGTCATAGAGTTAATAAAATCATAAATTATTTTTAATTTAACAATTATAATATTTAAAATATCCGTGCAACACATAAATACGAATACTACTATTAAATAATAGTAAATTTGTACAATAATAGAACATCAAATGGTTCTCTTACCTCAATTTTATATTCACATGTCCTCTGCCACCCCACTTCTATAAGTATTATATTAATCCATCAAAAATTTAAATAATGTATGTGCACCCACTAGATTACATTTTCTATTAAAAACAAATTTGGAAAATCATTTAACTCTCATTTTGTTACATTATAATAACAAGAAGTTTTTTTTTTGTCAACCGAGGACTAAACGAGTAGCATAAACAATCTCTTACAAATATTGGAGAAGTAATTGAAGGAACGTCATATATTTAGCTTTTTATTCGTTTGACTTCAATAAATGACTACAATTTATATTACCTTTTGCTGTATTTTAGTATAATTTTTTATTTTTTTATTTATACATTAATATATCTTTAAGTACAATAAACTAAATAAGGAATTGACTCTAAATATAATTCACTATCCTTACATTACATCATACAATGAGCAACTTCCCATAATTAACTTTATAACTTAAAAAAATATTTATTTACAGACATATAAGATCATATTCTTTATCAGTTTAACAAAAATTGCGAAACATCATATTCAAATTTTTTGTTATCTCCATATTTCTTATTCTGGCGTCGTAAAGGTATTAATAAAATTTGTTAATTGATTTAAGTTATTGTTGTAAGAAAATTGTTGAATTTGTGAATGAAAGTTAAGTATTTCGATTTTGAATAGGTGAACTACATGACAATAGATACAACAGTTGTTAAACAAAAAATGAAAACACCAATATAGAATACAATGAATACATTGTTGTTAAACACAAAAACGAATATGTTGGGTACAACTATATTTGTATTCCCTAATCAACTTTTTATCTTGGATGTAGTACTTACATATCTAGATATAATTGTATTCGTAAATTAACATTTTAACATGTGCTTATATAATAAGTATCTATGTATATAAATATGGATACATTTCAACAATGTTGTTAAGCAAAAATATGGATACATTATATAACGTGCAAAAAAGTACAGTTTGTGGGTATCAAACTGTATAAGTATGGATACATTAGATAAACGAGCAAAAAAAATAATACAATTTGTGAGTATCAAACTGTATAAGTACGAGATAAATATTCAATTAAAAGATCCCTGATGGATACAAAATCACAAAAATCACTCCGGGAGTGATGTAAAGTATCTTGAATTTGAATGAATTTGGGGGGAAACTAGAAAATATGTTATGTATAAATATTGATGAAAATATTATTTTTTTTTATAATGATAAACATGGAAAAAGATCACAAATGTACTTGCCATAATTAATTAGGCATTCAATTATAATTATTTTTCTATTTAATATTTTTATTTATTATATTAAATATATATATATATAAAAAATATTTATTTGTATAAAATTATCTTTGCTATTTATAATCTAATTATATCCATATAACATGAAAAATAAAATATAACTATTTTTCTTAAATATATAATGGATGTTTGTCATACTTTGAAGTTTTTCCATTTATAGTTTATTAGGAGATAGAATTACTTTTTAGAAAGAAAAAAACACATAAATAGGAGTTAAATAAAGGGGAAGGTCTATTAAAAGGGACAAAGTAGTTTGTCAATTAGGTAAAAATCCTTCAAGTTTTAAAAATTAGGTAGAAGTGACAAAAAAAAAAATTAGGTTACAAGATATTTTCACAATAGTCCCAAACTTTTAACTTCTACACTTTAGTCCAACAACTGTCGTAGTTGTCGGGACAACTTCTTTCATCGTCCGACAACTGTCGTAGTTGTCGGAACAACTTCTTTAGTCGTTCGACAACTTCAACAGTTGTCCAAGCAACTTTAGAAGTTATCCAAACAACTTCAGTGGTTGTCCAGACAACTACGAAAATGTTACTTAGTTTAGTCCTTTTATTAATATTAAAAATAAAAAAGTAAAGAAAAATAAAAGGACCCCACTTGTCCTTTTTTTTTGATTAAAAACTTGAAAGGCACTATGAACTCATTTTTCCTAAATAAAGGGCAAAACATTAATGAGTATTATCATGTATATATATTCAATAGCCTAATGTATTGAACTAAGTGTATTTATATTCTTGTACAATATTATTGGAGGAATAATATTTGATTGTAGGATATTGATGTCATTCAATATTTTATGGACAATTTGATAATTCAAATTTTAAAATATTTTGGTTCCACTTATATATATACACTTACTATATTTACTAATTTAATAGAAGTTTTATTTCTCTTTTTTTATGTGAAGGAAAAATGACAAATTAATTTATGATTTTTATTTAATATTTAATTAATAAATTTTTTATTTGGAAAAAAAGTTTAGTATTAGTTTTCAAGACTTATTTAGAGTCGCCAATTAATTTTTAAGAAAAATCAAGAAAACTATTATTTTTTTTCAAAAGATCAAAACAGTAAATCTAATGAAAAATTTTAAGGGGGTTTAGGGGTTCATATTAACGTCTTAGGAAGGTTGTGAAAGCACCTAAAACGCCCGCTTACTTGCGGTTATCCGACAACTAATTTATTTGGCCAAAAGGTTTAACTTAGTTTAATAATTTAGAATCCTTTTAAGATGAAACATCGACCTACTTTCTAAATGAAATTTTTGACTTACAAGATTTATTATTTTTTAAGTCTGTTCATAATCGATTGACTTAGTTGAAATAGTTAGAACATAATGGCGTCTTGCAGGGATTTTAAATTTTTTCAACCCTAAAACAAACGGCAATCAATAACAAGTAAATAAGCGATAAAGTAAAGAGGGAGGGAGAGAGTTGGGATCCAAATTCTATTTATATCCGCCTGGATCGATATTTGGATCCATTTCTTTTTGGGTCTTTGGCCCATTTCAATGATACCTGTTCTAAACTAACAAGATAATAATAAGTACAAAAAAAAGGACAAAGGCTTAGGCCTAAAAAATAACAAAATACAAGCAATTTCAAAATAAAGAGTGGGCCTTAAGCCCAATCTTTTCAACTTCTCAAATCGTTCCAAATTCTTCAAATTCGAGGCATGTACGTCAATTTGGGGCTTGACTCGAGTAAAATAGAATTGGGCCTCTGTGGCCCAATGGGAAAATACGAAGGTAAGGTCCGTGGGATCCGAACAGATTTCGCATGCCAAGCAAAATAAAATGACGTTAGTACGGAATGAGGAAAACTCTAATACATTTCTATAAAAATAGACAATATTATGGTAACCAATAATTTAGCGCCAAATCATAATTAAGTATTTCGGACTAATCTAATGATCTAAATGACTTTGGAAAAGATACTAGTATCACATGGCTGCCATGAAAAGAAAGGACAGAAGGAGCTTCAGATGCACATTTACGATTGCCACTTAACTCTTTTGAAAGAGCAAAATTATATCATTCAAACAAAAGAATCAAAGCTCGAATACAAACTAGCGGATACAAATGACATGCAAGTTGCAAACAAAATTTATTTAAAAACCTTGGTCAATCCCCAATTTTATGTATATCCACAAGTTGACATATAATCAAATGAAATATCATTGGACTAAGAAAAATCATCACATCACATGATGAAAAATTAATCATAACAAAGTTCAAAATTTGAAAAAATAAAATAGAGAATTCAAATCTTCCAGCCGACTCAACTTGCGAAGATAAGCATTTCGGACTGAAACTTAAATGGCATTAAGACATGAAATCAATTAAGCAAAAAAAATTGGGAAATTTTTCAAAATGTCATTATTTTGTTATTTAAGAGGACTCATTGTCAATACTTTCATTATTTAGTAAAAATGTCACAATTTTAGTTTATTATGTATCTTTTTAATCTATTTTTTAATTGTTTAAATTGAAAGAATACAAATATTTAAAACAGAAAGGAGAAATTAAGGGGAGAGAATAAAACTAAAGATGGAAGTATTGCTTAAAACTCTCATCAGTTACAAAAAATTAAAAAATTCAAAAAATCAACCGACACTCCCAAAATCTGATGAATTCTCTCAACTTTTGATTTTCAAGATTTTCATACAAATTCGACGAGATAATTGTTTCTTCCTTATTCTTTTTCTAATTGTTTATAATTGATATAATTGTTAATCGTATTCTGTTTTCATATATTTGAAATTGATATAGTACAAAAAAAATTGAAAGTGTAATTAAAATTAATTGTAAAGCGTAGTATTCAGGTTTTGTATAATTATAAACAAGTAGTCTGTTTTCGTTCGTTTTCTGTTTTCGTCTGTATTCTGTTTTGATTGCAAATTGTATGAACTATGGATAACGTATGACTATTTGAATAAGTTGTATTCCTTAACGAAACAAATATGGTCAATGTAATGTATGTTGTAAGCGTTTGTTCTGAAATGGATACAGTTTCAATAGTTGTTTTGTATACGTATATGTTAAGGGACTTCTATGAAATAATATAAAGAATTACTATTGTGAATACACAAAATTTATTACTATGATGGAGTTTTGTTCATAACATGATGATTGTTATGTATTCAGTAAGCGATATTACTTGAATAAAGTTTTGTTCATAACATGATCCAAGTACAATTGTGAATACATATATTAGTTACTTAATTTTGACTTTGTTAACAACTCTACTCCTGACTTTATTAATGTCTTCGAAAGTTTTTCTTAGTGTGAATACGATAAGAATACACTGAATAAAAACATCTGAATTCAAAATACAATAAGAATACACTGAATACAACTAATATGTATTTACTTTGGAAACATACAAATAGCATTACAATGTGTATATTTACTTTACGGATACAAACAAGGCTCACACAAAGTACAATTAGTATGAACACATCTGAATCCAAAATCACCCAAAATGAATTCATTAACAATAATCATATAACACAAGTACAACAAACACATAAAAATTTCATATCATACAACACAAATCAACAAAAGTTCATTAATAAAATATGAAATATCATAGTCATGTAAATGTATTCATAAATTATTGAATATCTACAAATGTGAAAAAATATAAAGGAATGAATAAAAATGATACATTATCAAAATTAACAAAAATTGACCCCAAAATACAACAATAAAATAACAACGGAATACAAAATACAAACTAATAAATAATGCACAGTGTACATACATTAGAAGCGGATCCTTATTATCCGCTATTTCTTGAGTAATACATAAATTAAAAGATGGAAAATCACTAGAAATCTGATGATTAAGGTGAATATCTCTGGTAACTCTCTTAGAATCATCCATTGAAGAGTGTTTTAGAGGTTTAATTGAAAATTATCCAACTTTCACCAAATATGAATGATTTAGAACAATAAAATCAGAAAATAAATCTAAAAAAAATAAATAACGATGAAATACCTTTATTAGTGGAATTTGTGAATCAAGTATTTGAAGATTAAAAAAGAACAAATAAAACGGTAGAAGATAAGAGGAATATTGGTAGAAGATAATAGGGATTTGAAGGTTTGAAGAGAATATGAAAAGAATATATGGAAGAGATAAAACTTTATTTTTTTTTACATTAAGATAAATTTGGAAGAGAGAGATACGGAAAAACGTGAACAATGAAATAGTTGGGTAATGTAATCTATGAGATATACATGGGAAAGGTAAGTAAAATAATTTCTTTTTTTATATGTAAAATTAGTTGGAAAATATGTAGGTAATAAGAGATAAAATAGGAATTTAATTAGGATATATATTATTTTTTAAAATAATGACATTTGTGATATTTTTACTAATATTTTTAAAACAGTAAGATTTTTACTAATTAAATTATTAATTTTGACTAGTTTGCTAATTTTTCCAAAAAAAATTGTATGTATTGGGTCTTGTATGAATGTTGTAAAGTTGGGTATTTTGAATTGGAGAAGTGGGCTGCGGAACAATTAGAAAGGGGCCCAAACACCAAAAAATTTTGAGTGGGTTTAAAAGGAAAATCAATTTAGCCAAATGAATTTTAATTCACAAATTAAGCTAAAGTTCAAATAAGATGAATTAACTAAAATTAATCAACGAGCTTTTTAACTTTAACGAAATAGGATAATAAACTTAGTTACAAATTAGTGACTCAAAATATGAACTACTGATTTAGACAAAATAACTTAACAAAGTATTAAGTAAAACTAAAATCTTTTTGAGGTGATTTTCGAATATATTTAAAATAAACTAATTATATATAACAATATACATATATCACTTAAAAATTATGAAATGTGACTAAAGCAAACTTAAAATTGTCCAACAAAAAAGTTTTGAATTTATGACGTCAATTATTTCAACTCGTTTGGAATTTAAGAAGCTCGATGATTACTTCATATCGAGAAGGGTCAAAATTGGGTGTCAACATTAAATATTTATAACTTTTTTATTTAGTATAGAAGTAAAATGGTAGTCCAAACTTCTAAATTTTTGAGCTTTTTACTTTTGATAAATTTTTATTATTATTATTTGTTTATGATCATAAAATGATAAAGTTAGGAAAATGAAGAGGTGTAGTTATAAAGTCGATTTAAAATGAAAAAATAATTTTTAAAATAAATTTAAGAAAATAAATTAATAGGTAAGGGATATTTTCGTAATTCAAATTTTGACATTGATTATTTCCATTTTTGATAATATATATGATAATTATGTTATTCATATTTGGGTTTGTATAGTGACATTTGTATGTATTCCTTTATTAGTTTGTATTCATTCCAATATGTATATCAAATGGATTTTTAGTTATTTGAGAAGTATATTTGTATCCATATACTTATGTATTCATGTTCAAACAACATTTATTTGGATATTTATCAAAAATGTATATTCATTCTTAAAATTATGAGAAAATTTATATTTCAGTCATCAAATACATACAGATTTACAATCATATTTTAAAAATATTGTATTTCATGGTCGAAAATGTATTCCTTATCTGTTATGTGTTCCAAAAATATATGGTAACCACTAGCATTTCCCATATCAAAGCCATGCATGCCTATATTATTTTTAGCTTGTAAAAGATGTCTAGTTTAAAGGGATCTCAATCATATGATGGTTGATTTGCTAATGTTAGAAATTGTTTTTGGAAGATGTCTTCCCTAAATAATGTGGAGGACAAGTAGTCATTATCAAGGTAATGGAAGATATGGGCATTCACAAAAAAAGTCATAAGATAACTAAATGAGCCATATTTCAAACTGGGCTCCTTTGTATGAGCTACTTGCAAGTTATTTGTCAATGGATATGTATGTATGATGTGTATTTGACTGGCTGCAAGTTGGTTTAGACAGTTGTACAAGTATTACTAATTCTAGTGTTGACAATGGAAATATATGTATGATATGGAGTGCAAATAGCAAAATTGTAGCTACAGAGCATTAATATGATTTTTTATGTTTGTTATTCTTAAAATTTACTCTTGCTTATATTCACTAGTCCTTGCACTTATGTTGCATGTGTATCCCATGCTAAATTGTGTAGAGTTATTATAACAATATATATATTTGAACATGTATGTTGCCCATGTATCTCATGCTTAATTAGTACAAAAACTTTGAAAATATTATAATAAGTGTGATAAGTTGAACAAAAATTGAAGAGAAATATACAAGCTAAAACCGATAACTTCAATTATGAAATTCCTATAATATATCAAATGGAGTATTCAATTTGATAAAAAAATATTTTATTTATTATGTTATAACTCATAATTTAAATGTCAAATGTAATTTTAAAATATTACTGATCTTTTATGTTTTTCATCTTCTTTTCAAGAAATTGTAGTCTCCATTCATTTATTCATAAGTTACCCTCACCTACTCCTATTTTATTTTATTTCTTATATTTCAATTTTATATCACATTTTCAGTCTATTTTTTTATTAAAAAAAATAAACTTTTATATGACACCGTTTAACTTAGTAATGTATTAAAAATGTAATGAACCTAATATGAATGACATTAATCATAACATGTAATGAGATGCAATTGTGTGGAAGCCATTGAGACATGCAGTTTAGTAAAAGCAGAAAATAAATGGTTTTCATTGCACAAATCTTATTTGTTTAAGGCCAACTATTTCAACCTACTCCATTATTTGTGAAATAATATTCAACAACAACGTCGTACCCATTGAAATCCCACAAATGGAGTCTATGGAGGGTAGAATATACGCAGACCTTACCCTACTATGATCTTATTTAACTAAGGACAACTATTTCAGCCAACGTACGTACTCCTATTGTATCGTTTGAGATTAAGCATTTTTTAGCCTATAAGTAGGAATAGCCATTAAAGGATTTGCTCTGCTTGTTGCTAATCCAAAGTGCTCCTCAACATCCAATTCACAAGGCTCCATACCATTTGGAAGCTCCCAATCAAAGCAATGCACCAGTTGTGCTACTATAAGATGGACAATAATTATCCCCAACGGCATCGCAGGGCAACTTCTTCTACCCGAGCCAAATGGTAAAAGTTGAAAGTCACGTCCACGCATGTCTATACTACTCCCAACAAACCTCTCCGGGAAAAAATTCTCAGGTTCAGGCCAAATATTTGGATCCCTTTGGATAGCATAATAGTTAAGCATGATCCGCGATCCTTTTTTTATGTGGAAGTTATCGACTACACAATCTTCTATGGACTCGTGAGGTATTAGTGGCGCTACGGAATGTAGCCTCATTCCCTCCTTCACAACCATGTTTAAGTAGTTCAACTTCTCCAAGTCTGATTCTTTTACCATTCTTTCAAGTCCTACTACTTGTTCTAACTCTTTTTGGAGTTTCTTCATCACGTGAGGATGTCGAAGAAGCTCTGTTAGTGTCCATTCTACAGCTGTTGCTGAAGTACCCATTGCTGCAATTAACATATCCTGTTATACAAAGGGGAAATTAGTACCTAATAATATTAGAAGTATCACTACAAGAAAGAAAACTGTGAGTTACATTGGGATTTTCCTGGGGATTAGTATGAGAATTCGCAGGAAACTTATTTTCATGATTACTCATGTAGTTCACACTGTTTTTGTAGTTTATATAAATGAGATGAAATAATAAACGTACGAAGAGTATAGCTTTGATATGACTACGATCAAACTGAAATTCTGTTTCTTCTGATTGCATAATGTCCAACATGGTATCAACAAAGTCTTTGGATTGTTTCTGGTCACGAGACTGGACATGTTCATCGATCATCTTCTCGAGAAACTCATCAAACACCTTTGCAAGATCCTTGAGGCGGCGAGTGAGTCCTTGAAGATCAATTACACCAAGGAAGGGAAAAAAATCACCAAGATTTGGTGTTGCTGATAAATGCTCAACCTCTTTAACAACAGCTTTGAATCCCCTTTTGTCCAAATCTTCATCCATGTACTTCTTTCCAAATACCATCAAGCAAGTCAAGTCAGCACTCAAAGACGAAATCTTTGCACTGACATCAAATACAACGCGATCATCATTTTTAAGTGATTTGATCATAAGCTCAACTTGCTCCCTTCTCATGGATTGAAATGAATTGATCTTTTGGTTACTCAAAAGGTGCTGAGTACACAATTTGCGCATGTTGCGCCAGTATGGTCCATGCCTTGCGGATATCAGATTCTTCTGTTCATACGCCAAATAATAAGATGCCTCCATATGAGGCCTACTAGCAAAGATATGATCATATGTTTTGAGGACCTTCTCGGCTGCGCCTGCAGACGATACAATTATTGTAGGTACAAGTCCCAGTCTAACATACATAAATGGACCATGTGTATTTGCTAGTTTTTGTAAATCTATGTGTGGATTTTTTCCTAACAAGTGAAGATGTCCTATAATGGGAAGGCCTTTTGGACCTGGAGGATATCTTTTCCTATTGTGGATGTTGTTTAGCAAGGTATACACAACAAATACTACAACTAGTGTTGCCCATATAAAAGCCATGCCTAATACTTACTAACACTTTTAGCTTCTAAAAATATCTCTACTTGAAAGTGTGTAGAGATCTCAATTATATAGAAAAATCAATGCATTATTTGGTAATGTTAGAAAGTATATTTCGGTGGTCTCTTAAAGTTGACACCAAGTTTCACTTAGATATCTTAACTAGATGATGTTCATTATAAACACATCATGTAGTGTTCTATTGTGTTATTTTGAAACTTTGTTACTGATGACATGTCAAAGTGAGTGTGATACAGACAATAATAGCGCGTGAAAAACTTAATTTAGCCATTTTTTTATTTTGTTTTCTCTTTTTCTTCTCCATTTATCAAGCCCCCCCCCCCCACACACACACACCACCTTTTTAACAATTTAAACTCCTTTAATGGAGACCTTTAATGGAGGTCAGATTTTTTATTCAAATTCATTTTAAAGTCATTTTTCTTCTTCTTCATTGTATTATTTTTCTAAATCTACGATCACCTTCCTCCACTATTTATCGAAAAATGAATATCAACACTCATATTTCATATTTATTCTCTCTTTCTCTCCCTCTTTTCTTCCAAAAAAAACAAAACTAAGAAAATAGAAAAAGAAAAGTGATTTTTTTTATCAAAAAAAAGAACAAAAGAGATTTTGAGTGTAATGAAAAAGAAATTTTTTTAGAATAATATTTTTATTTTATTTACTAAATAGATTTTAAAATAATTTTTAACTAAAAATAGCACATGTAATCATTTAATTGATTGTTTGTCACGTCATCAAAAAGTGTTTTACACTCTCCTTTAGTTTTTTGCTTATTGTCAAAAAAATATCAAAATAATATAACAAAATCCTACATGAAATAATTAAAATGAATATCGATTAGTTGAGATATCTAAGTGAAATTTATTGTCAATTTTAGAAGATTATCGATGGATTTGGCCTTTTAATAATTCAGTTTGAGTACTTATTTTGTTCAGAGATTGATATTTTGACGTGTTAAGCTTTGATTGTGCCATCTAAAGAAAATGAACTCCATTCATTGAACCTATTAGATCTGTTTTATTCTCTCTAAATTTAATTTAATTAAATTATTTCTTTCTTCAGTCCAATAACGTTACGCCTTATTTGAAAAAAATAGGAATTATAACACTAATGTCTAGAATGGATTTTTTAGGCATAAATAAATGGCTTGAGAATCAAAAGGGGTATATGCATGTGTTGTTTTGTGCATAATTTATTATATTTTATATGAGGGATTGTTTCGTCATGATGGACATCATATGGAGGATTATTCCATTGATTGAGTAGTCTTTTCCTCTTCTAGATATTTCAAACACTATTTTTTTCTATAAATATATAAAATTTAATCAATGAGTTAACATCAAATCAATGAGTTAACAATATAAAATTCGAAGTGGAAGAATATTCATCAAACCTTTACAGCTTGTTTAGATGATGGTTACCTGGAAAAAAAAATTATTTGTACTGGGTGTATGTATCAAATTAATCTAATTTTTATTAATATGTGATTTAATAAAGTAAAATATATGTTAATTAATTATGATTAAGTAAGTAAAATGAACTATAAATTTAACACATGACATATATGTTTATTCATTTTTAGTTGGTTATGTTATTTGGTTTAAATATAATATTTGTTTGATTGATATTAAATTTTATTATATCGTATTATTTAAAATTTACTGTTACGTAATGGTGAAAAGTCATATTTTGTGTAACGATGGATTTTGTATATTGCAGTGTTACAGTATTTAAAAAAAAGTTATTTTATTTTTGTTTATTATCTAATAATCTTATTTTATCCTATATGATGGGAAATAATATAATCTATCCAAACTATATATTCATGAAAATACTACAGCACAGTGTCATACGATACGTTATGAAACAATAAGAAACTATCATCCAAACAAATATAAAAGTACGTAGATCCTACAAAGCGGTGGTTATATTGATTTTGTCATTTGTGGCGGGTGTTGACACTAATCAAAGTACATCCATCTTCACAAGATGCAAGTTGTGAAAGTAGGGATGTTGAGATGAATATATAATATATAAACATATTAGGAGAGATAACATTAGGATTGATGATATTTGAGACAACAATAAAGCAGGGGCGAAGTCATCTTGGACTAAGAGAGTTCATCTAAACTCTTTTTGATGAAAAATTATATTATTTGTACATGATTAAAATAATATTTTATGTATATTTAGTAGATATTGAACTCTTTCAGCTAATTTATATATCTATTTTTAGAAATATACAGTTATCTTACTGAAAATTCTAACTACACTACCATAAAAAAATGATGTTCGTGATCGACAAAAGTGAATATGAGATGATTTGATACACCACTAAAACAGTCAAAACCAACCTCCAAATGTCGGCTAGTAGTATTTTTTGGAAAATTATGTCACAGAGGTTAATTTTTAAAATTATAAATAATAAAAATGTTATTTATATATGATTAAAATAATATTTTATGTATATATCAGATGTTGAATCTCTTTTGGTTATTCTGTGTTTATTTCTACAAATTTTGAACCCCCTTATTGAAAATTCTGACTACGCCACTGCATCCGATATTCTATATGATAGAATGCATTGCTACCTCTAGAACAATGGTTATGTTTAAAGAATGTGCTTTAGAAAAAGCTTAAATATGTTATTAAATATATATGACATTTTCATTTGAGAAAAAAAGACTTATTTATGTTATTATTTGTAAGTTAAAAAATATTTTTAATTTTGTAAAATTATTTTTAATGTGATCAATTATGATTGGATCATCTCATTATTATAAAAAAAAAAAAAGGTTTGAATAGATCATCGAACTTTGAAAAATGATTCATCTATGTGGTTCGTTAAAAGTTTGATTTGTCTATGTTATTTCAGTTAACCAATAATGGCATGCATGAATGAGTCATTTCTCAATAAAAATGACATGAATAAGCCAAGCTTTTAATAGATAATATAGATGAATTTTTTTCAAAGTTTGATTTCATTGAGTATTTTTTTCCTTTTCTTTAAAGTTATATTTTTGTGAAAAATATCAAAGGTCCATTTTGGCAAACGAAAAAGTTAAAATTAAAATATAATGACCGGATGGTTGTTTTGCTCCTTTAAACACATTTTTCAGTTTGAACAATCTCGTAGTTTTATTATATTAGATAATTTATGACTTATAAGAGTAAGTGACATGGATTCTAAGGTGATAATATGATGATTGATTGAGATTTTCAGTTTAGAAATCGAGAAATTTGACTATAGTCAAAATTTTGAGTTAACAAAGCCAATTATGATTTGAGCTTCTAGTTGAAAGTTTGAGTTTTAACAAAGTGAAGTGTGACCACGATAAACTTATTATCAAAGACATTTGTCATATGGGGGATTTGATGATTTCAACAGACATGTTTTATATGATCATTTGGTAAATTTGTTGTCACTGTGGAAAAAAAATATCACGTTAATGTCATTGTAAAAATGTATCAAGGTTTTGAAAGGATATATCTTTATTTTGCTTTGTTATTATTACAATGTTATCTGCACTCAGCCGATAAGTAAAAATATGGAGAGCGTGTTGAGTTTTATTTGCCCTGATTTTTTATCATAAATAGATTTTTCTTTTAGGAAAAGGTTTTGAATTGGCTAGTCCTTTTTCTGGTAGGAAAAGGTTTAGGACTCTATAAATAGAGGCATGTTCCTTCTAACTTAATCAACATTCACAATGTAGTCTTAAGGGCTTTGAGAGTTTTGGTGAGGGGGAGAATTTGTGGGTCACAAGCTTGATACGTTATCACTTGTGTGAACCTCCCATTTATTTCGAGTGAATTGGTTGAGGTTGTCTCTCTTTGTATTTTGTACTCTCATATTTATAGTGGATTGCTCATCTCCTTTGTGGAGGTCGATTGACCGAACCACGTTAAATCTTTGTGTCTTTTGGTTTATTTCTCGTTGTTTTTCGAGATTCGCTTTGTTAGCTTCCGCGTTTACACCTGCTTATTTCGGTCCTAACAAGTGATATCAGAGCCAGATTCAATGATGGAGTCAGGTTCAGTGGTTCGATAATCGATGATTGAACCAGGTTAGAAAGAGGTGTTCATCTTGGCGGGTGTAGTTCTAGCAGCAACCTTTTTGACAGTAATGAAGATTATGTAGGAGAAATTGTTTCAGAGAGATTCTCTGTGTTGAGACATAAAATTTGCAAAGGAGATTATGGAGCTGAGAAGCAAGTTGTTGAAGATTAAGTGAAGAAGGTGGACAAATTTATTTTGTCCGAAATTCAGGCCAAGGGGGAGATTTGTTGGGTTTTATTTGCCCTAATTTCTTACCATAAATAGGTTTTTCTTTTGGGAAAAGGTTTTGAATTGGCTAGTCCTTTTTCTGGTAGGAAAAGGTTTAGGACTCTATAAATAGAGGCATGTTCCTTCTAACTTAATCAGCATTCACAATATAGTCTTAAGAGCTTTGAGAGTTTTGGTGAGGGGGAGAATTTGTGGGGCACAAGCTTGATACGTTATCACTTGTGTGAACCTCCCATGTATTCCGAGTGAATTGGTTGATGTTGTCTCTCTCTGTATTTTGTACTGTCATATTTATAGTGGATTACTCATCTCCTTTGTGGACGTAGGTCGATTGATCGAACCACGTTAAAAATTTGTGTCTTTTGATTTATTTCTCGTTGTCTTCTTACTCGTGATCTTTCGAGGTTCGCTTTGTTAACTTTCGCGTTTACACCTGCTTATTTCGGTCCTAACAGAGCGGGCAACTTTGTCGCGAATTTTGAGGATTTTGTATTCTTGTGTGGGTTAGGGAGGTCTCATTTAGCCAATTTTTGATGATTTTTTCTCCTCATATATACATTTGGTACATGATTCTAGCTTTATTTTGTTAATTTTCCAAGCATGCCCATTAATTTTCATGCTTTGATTTGCAAAAATTGAGATTTGAAGTCCCTAGACAAAAAAATAAAAATAATTGATTTGTAATTATAATTTGGTTGATTTTTGAAACTTAAAAGATCCTTATATTATGGGCATATCAATTTTGACATCAAATTTTTTTAGTTTCTAAAACAACTCTAATGGAAAGGATCTAGAGATCTCAGACGTATAATAGTTGGCACCATAGAAAAATCAATGCATTATATGAGTGCGTTTTGTAATGTTTGAAAGTATATTTTGAAAATGTTTTTTCTAATAAAATTAAACAAAACAAGTTTTGTAAGTGATATTTCATATTAATTGAGCAAAAATTTTTGTAACACGAGTGAACTTTATACAAATTTTAAGTGTACCGAAATTAGGACCTAGAATAAAAATATGACTATATGAGTATCGATAGACTTGTAATTACTAATAGATTATATTGCTTGAGTCCTACGATATTGTGCCTTATTTTAAAAAAATAAATAGAAATGTTATATCAGTAATTTTATACATTCTATTTTATATGAGGGATTGTTTGACTAGTCTTTCCACTTCTGGATATTTCAAACGCTATTCTTCAATAATCAAGAAGAGTCAATAAGAGACTAATTTTGCTTAAACAATTATACTCACGTTGAAAGAACTGATTTCAATAATTCAATAATCTAGAAGAGCATAGATCTAAGTTGATAATAAAAATACAAATGTTTGAATAAATTAGGGAAACTTCATATATATATATATAGCTACTTAAAAAATAATTAATTATTTTCCATAGCTATAGATTAATAATTACAATTTGTAGCAACATGTTATAAGGAGGAGAGAGGCGAGGACTGGGAAAGAGAGAGGAGAGAGGCGAGAGAGAGGAGAGAGGCGAGAGAGAGGAGGAAAAAATGAGAGAAAGGTGAATTGTATATGCATATTGGTTATATAATTGTATATCATACATATGTATTTGTATATATGGAAAGAGAGATTGAGAGAGGGAGGAGAGAGGCGAGCGAGAGAGAGCAGAGAGTGGGAGAGAGGTAAAATATATGTTAATTAATTATGATTAAGTAAGTAAAATGAACTATAAATTTAAACACATGGCATGTATGTATTGGCTTGGTGTATACACCCGATGCGGTAAGTTTTATCCATTTTTAGCTTATTGTGTTGTTTGGTTTAATATAATGTTTTGTTTGACTGATAATTAAATTCTATTATAGGTATTGTTTAAAATTTACTGTTATGTAATGGTGAAAAGTTACATTTTGTGTAACGGTCGATTTTGTATATTGTGTCGTTACAGTATTTAAAAAAAAATCTTTTGTCTTTGTTATTATTTATCTAATAATCTTATTTTATTCTATATGATGGAAAACAATATAATCTATTCAAACTATACATTCATGAAAATACTGTAGACACGTAATTTTTGACCGAACATAAGAGTTTATACTATTTTTTATTACTTAAATATTTCTTTTATGTTTAAGTTAGATATTTTAGTTTTGTCTTATTTTTATTAAGTTATTTTTATAGATTCGAAAACAACACAAATAGAATCATCTTTTAAGGTAAGTTTTATTTAAATTGTTAAAAAAAAATAAAAAAAAAGTTACAAAAATATATCTTCTTATAATTTAAATGTAATAAATAAACTAGTATTTCTTAATTATATTTTTAATTAGCCATTTAGTTTTTTAATTGGTTCTAGATAACTAATATTTATTATTTATAATTTTGATATATTTAAATTATAAGAATATTATCCATTATCGTCACATCTACCCACAACCCCACTATCACTTTCCACACTCTCACATGATTCTCTCCACTCACCCACACACCCACATACACTCCTACATACTATATATATGCACACATGAGAAAAGCAAAAGGAGAGGGAAAAAAAATCAGCAAAAACACATGGAAAAAAAAGAGAGGAGAGGAATTACTCCCAAATTACAAAATTTTCAGCAATAAAAAAAAATCAAAAACACACTCCCATTTTTTTCATTACTACTTTATCTAAACACAATATATATATCACTTCATACGCCAAATAAAAGTTTTGTGGGTGTTCTAATCGAGGTTCAGTCAAGATTTTTGCGGTATTCAATTTTAACTTATCTCTTTTAATTTATATATGAAATCTGATGTAGTTTTATGAATTTTTCCTTATATAGTTTTGTTTCATTCAGAATTCGATTGAAATAAAAATATAAAATTAAATACATTTGTTGTTCTTTATTATTGTACAAATTTGATACTCTGAATAAGTTTGTAGTTAATGTCACGTAGAATCTAATTGAATATAGAAAATTAATTAAGGTTTTAGAGTTAGTACATTGAATTTTTTTTTTATAAAAAATGTTAGTTGTGATATTTTAAAATGAATAGGTCATAACATCTTTTCTTGTCTTGATTTAAATAATAATGATAAAGTAGATATAACTAAGCTAAAAAATAAATAAATAAATAAAATAAATTATTTTTGTTTTATGTTATCACACAAAAATAAGATCTATTCTAACAATTTGTTATTGTTTTATTGTAGTAAAAAGTGTATGCTTAATTTTGACATTAACATTAAGAGTAATAAAAATATAAAACATTAACATATAAATAAAAGCTATACAAATAATGCCAGAATTACATATTGTATCCTCAACATTTATATTTATTTTACATTATTTAGTTTTATTTATAAAGGAAAAATATTTATTTTAATGACTAGATTAGTTTTAGGCATATTAATAAATATTTGTCTCAATTAAGAATGTGGTTACACATCTTTTTTGAGACACTAAAAACTCAAGAATGCGATTACGCACCTTGACCAAATTATTTTAATAACTAACTTTCATTAATTTAAATCAAGAAGTGTAAATAAAAATTATTAGGTGTGATGAACTTGAAAGATGAAGACAGTTATGTCTCCAAATGTCAAAGTCAAGAATGCAGTTATGCATCTGATTTGAGACCAAATAAAATTTCAACAATAAAAAATGCAAACAATTCATGGCCTAAAAATAATATATTCAAAAATATTTTAAAATTAGTATAAGTCAATAAAAGTGACCGTGTTAGAACCACGGGACTCGAGGGATGCCTGATACCTTCCCCTCGGCCAACAGAATTCCTTACCTGAATTTCTGGTCCGCAAACTAAAATAAAGAGTCATTTTCTTTTGGTTAAGGATTAAAAAAAAAGGTGACTTGGAACACCATAACTCTATTCCAAGTGGCGACTCTGAAAAAAATAAAATAATCCCTTAATCAATAACGTCACTTAAATTGGAAAAACACTTCTCGCCTCCGCGCTCGCGAAAAAGGGGTGTGACAAATACTAAAGTACAATATGATATGATACATTATGAAACAATATGAAATTATCATCCACACAAATATAAAATTACGCTGGTCATACAAAGTGGTGGTAATATTGATTTTGTGATATGTGGCGGGTGCTGACACCAATCAAGTACTGTCATCTTCAGAAGATGCAAGTTGTGGAAGTAAGGATGTTGAGATAAATATATGAGCATACTAGGAGAGATAACATTAGAATTGATAATATCCAAGACAACAAAAAAGCAGAGGCTGAGCCACCTTGGACTAAGCCACCTTGGACTAAGACTATCTCCAACCCACCTCTATTTTCTATTTACTTTTTAATCAACATATTATTTTATATATAATTCCATTAATTAAATATCTAATATTCATTATTCATTTTTAAATGTAATATAATATTTTTAAAAATATTTTTTAATATATACTACTTTTATTTCAAATTAATAGTATTTTAATTTTTTTTAATTTTCATCAATAATAAAATTTAATTTTATTATTAATTTCCATTTTAAAGAATACAAAAAATTAAAATGGCAAGAAGAAAAATTTAATTTTAAAATACAATACATGATATGATAATTTAAATACAAGACAACAATACAATACATAAAATAATAATTTAAATACAAGACAACAATACAACACTATAACATAATAATTTAAAAACAGGATAAACTACAATACATAACATAATAATTAATTGATCAGAATAATAATTTAGTAATCCGATAGGTCGTTTTCAGATCTAGCACTATTCGAAAAAAATTAGGATATGATTCCAAAAATTATTGCAATTGCGGTTGTGATTGCGATTATGATTGTTGATTTCAAGTATTCGTTGTTTTTCTCGTTGCATGTAATCACGAACATTTGGATCACAATAGTTTCTCAATGCACCAATTCAAGATGTCATAGAGGATCAAACTCCAACTATAGAAGTGGTGATAGATGAAAATCTCCGGTTTGAATAATTTTTAGGTAGACATAAAAAAGGACAAAAATGCTCATTTTATCTACATAATGCATTATAAAGCATTTATGGGAGCAACGTAATAATTTTGAAAATTGAGTGTTTAAGTAATTGTATGTCACTTTTATTTGAATTTACCCCCTAATTTATGTATTAATATTTTCTTGCAATTTATGTTATTTAAAAATTTAAGATAAAATATTATTTTATATCTCATTAAACATTATATAAAATAATTATTTGGGAAAAAAATATTTATATTATGAAATAAGAAAATAAGAATGAAATAGAAATAAGGGGAAACGACACTTTTAGTCCCTATATGTTAAGGCTAATTTCTGATTTTAATTCTTGCGTTATTTAACTTAGCACTATTAACCTTTAATTATATCAAGTGAGTGATTTTAATCCTTCAACTAACAGATCCAAAAAAATTAACAGAAAGTTTTGTAATGACCCGGAAAATCATATTTGATTTTTTTTTTTGAGTTATTTGCTAATTACGATTATTTAGTTGATGGATATTTAATATTCATTAAATAAATTAATTTAATTGGTGAATAATTGACCAAATTTATAATTAATTTATATATATACCATATATTACTTGACTCATATATTGAAATAAGTTAGTAGGGTTTAATAATTATAAATCATAAATTGGGCAAGGGAAAAATAACACCTTCTTAGCGAAAGGATGTCCGTGCGGCGACCACCAGAAGAGAAGACAACATAACGGCTTTGTAACTGCTTCAGGTAAAAAGGAAAAATATATATATATGCAAATGTTAACTTAGTTATGCTAACTGTTAGTTTGTAATCATATATATGTTCAACCATTATTGTATTTGGTGAAAACTTTAGCCTTCTTTTTATAATTGCACGTGTATTAAGGGCTGCCAACTAAAACTTGAATTGGAATTTGAGGTCAATTATTGAGGACTACTAAAAAAAAGATATTATTAATAATATTGATGGATTAATCAATGGCTGCAAATTGTTGAAATTTGGTTACTGTTTCATGGCGTAGGTTACATGTGGCATGACTTAGCATAAGATTTAGGCATTTTTCTATAATTATCATATTATGACTCAAGTATTGGAATATTAAGATAACTAATTAAATGTTGGGTGTATTATATTATATGAAAACTATTAGGGTTATAGTGTTTAGAGAAATTATGATTTAACCCTAGACTTGAAATACGTGAAATATGAGATTTGACCTATTGGTTGGAACCAAGATTTAGAAACTTGATTATAGATTTAGGGTGAGGTTTAGGTCGGGCCTAGACAGACCTGTCGTGATATGGGTGTTTATAGTTTTGAAATCTTATTTTGATTATTAATTTGAATAGATTTTATTGGTTTGGAAGTCAAACGAAAGAGGAAGGCTCAAGTTCTGGAGTCATTATTCGACTATTTGAGGCAAGTGAATTTCTTAACCCTTGCTAAGTGTATGAAATGCGTGTATTTCCTTGTGGTATATGTTTGGGAGTAATGGGATTTGGTGATGGGTTGACTTGTCCACATTGATTAATACTAATGATGAAACAAAAAGTAATAAGAGGCAATGTGAATAATTGCTTTTGTGTGATGTGTTCATAATGAAGAATGGTGTGAAAGGCTTGTTGAGTCATTGTTGATGTTGTTGTGAATCGTGCAGTGTTATAAAAGTGGTCATATCCTCTTTATTTGTGTGAACATGTCATTTGCATTATTTTAAGACATGGTTGTGACAAGTGTTATGTGCATTGAGAAAGAAGGAGAACTTAAAGAGGATGTACCATTTCGAGGGACGTATCGTGCGCCGCGATGGATATAATATTTTGAGGAACATATCGTACCGCGATGGTTACTATTATCGAGGTTCGTGTCGTGCGCCGCAACATATGCATAGACAGATATATCACTCATGGGTCCCGGACTGAGAGACAGCGGGTGTGTATCACTAGGTCAAACATGCATCATTATACTTGACATTGCATTCCATTGCATTGTACATACTTATAATTAGCGAACTTGATATTGTGTTTTCCTGATCTTGTGGTTGCCTTTCTGTAGAACTTGTGATTGTTGAATAATGAGCTTGTTATTGAGGATATGTAATTTGTTGAAGTGTTGTTATTGAGGATATGTAATTTGTTGAAGTGTTGTTGTTAAGGATATGTAATTTGTTAAAGTGTTGTTGTTAAGGATATGTAATTTGTTAAAGTGTTGTTGTTGAGTTGCGTGCTATGTAAACTGTGATTTGTTTGGTTGAGCTGATTTTTATGCAGATTGTAGTTGTGGAGGTTCGGTTGGGTGTTTTATTAAGTTAATTATATATTATTTCCGCACTTTATTGTAATGGTTGAATTTTAGGCTGACTTGTCTTGGTGGGATAAGACGAGTGCCATCACGTCCATTTTTGGGTCGTGACAAAAATGGTGTCAGAGCCCCAGGTTCATAGGTCTCACGTGTATACAATTCGAGTCTAAGTAGAATCTCGAGGATCGGTATGGAAACGTCTGTACTTATCTTTGAGAGGCTATAATGACTTTTAGGAAAAATCTTCAGTTCTTGGATCTCTATCGTGCGACCTTGGTCCAATTTTGATTCACATCGCTTCTTTCCATTTGCTCTCACTTATGTGCACTTATGTGATAACTCGTGCATAGTTCCTTATGTGAGTAATGGTGTCGTGTATGGTTTGTATGTTACATCGTGTACTAAGGTGGAAGTGATATAATTTTGAAAAGAATGTGCGTTTAGATTAAAAATGTTTATTAGTTTGAAAGAGTTGAGTAGAGTGATGACTTGATGATCCATTTTGAGGAAATTTGAATAATGAGGTTGAACAATGGTTTAAGGGACTTCATGAGCGTCTTATACTTTGTTCAGGCTAGACATCTAGTAGTGGGATCAATACTTTTATGGTATAGACAATATTTGGGGTGGTTTGACAATAGAAAGTGAGTGATTAAAAAGAAGGTTAGATAATGAATGTGATAACTTTAGAAGCTACATTTAGTAACAGTTTCATAACATATATGGGCTACTTAGTGAATGATGAGGTCAGAATCTGTAGTTTCATAGATCGAGTGTATACCAAAGAGGGTTATGATATGACTATTACAATGATACCAATTCTTACTTGGTTAGGGTTATGAATTGTGTTACTCTTGCTATGGACCTGATCTACAAAGGAATGCATATCGCTTTGGATGAGTGACTAGATGAATTTTATAGTGTATTATAGTTAGTTAACAAACAAAAATGTGTGTGCTATTTGGGTATGGTCTTCTAGGTAGGTGTGATGTGTTCTAGTGGTGGATCTAACAGTCTTTTATGATGTGATACTAGTGTTATATGAAAACGGATAAGTCGATTGTAAGCGTGAATATGAACTAGTTAAGGAGTTATCAGTTATATCACATGTTTGTATTATGAGATTCAATGTTGCATTCACATTTGAGAACCAACTAGGTTGTTACTGCATATGTTAATGGTTAGGCGTGCGTATAAGGAAAATTGTAGTTGTGGATCGTTGATACGATATTATTTCTTTAAGATTAAAAGTGTATTCTGAGGATTCTAAATGAGGACGGTGATTTCTTTTTAAGGTCTAATGGAATGGATAGATACCAAAATTACAAGCTTATGCATAAAGAAAGTCTCAAAGAATATACTTGTGTAAAGGTAATTGAAGATTTTAGTAAGAAGTGCATATAAAAGTAGGATAGTCCTTTGGATTTAATGAATATAACTGAGTTTAAGGTGTCATATTGATGAAAATGTTGACTTCGTGATGATGATAAGAGCTAACTGAACATAATGCTAATAAGAGTTTGTGATGGATTGTGATTGAGATGCAACTATATAATAAAGATCGTTGATTAAATGAATTTTGTATTTTAATGATGACTTGCGAGTATTTAAGGTTGTGGTTTGATACTTTGAGTAGTTGATTGCATGAAAAGTTATAGGAGATGTTGAGACACCGCTTGAATAAAATTGAATGGAGCTAGAGTAATACATGAAAAGAATTAGTTTAATGTAGTTTAATCTTTGGAAAGAGGTGAGAACAATAATATTTTAGTCTGATTGCAAGGGCTGAGAAAGTATCTTCAGAGGAGTTGAAAGTTGAGTTTAGAGACATTGATTTCCTTCGTTTTGCTCTTGTTATGGTAATAGTTTCACAGGTTCATCAAATTTATTAAAAACTACTGGATAAGGCTTGAAAAAAAAGGGTGTCAAGACAGATGTTCAACTCAAGTTTGATGATAATTTTTTCTTATGGTTTTGAGTTTGATAATGAGTATGATTAAATTTTAATTGAATTATATGATAAGGTCGATGGAGAGGCGATCAATTATAGGCTAATATATGTGAATTCATAAAAATCTTCAAGGTATGAGTTAATGTTGATAGATAAAGAGATTGGGTTACACAGTTGAATTCAAAATTCACGATTTTCATTGTAGCTTAGATTTATGAAAGTATGTTTTGTAAAGGTATGAATTGATAAGGTAAGAAATGATCAATTACATCGAGTATGAATCACTTGGAAGGACCTAAAAATAATTTGAGTGGTATATTTGGTTACTTTGATTATTATACCTAAAAGGGGTTTCACCTAATACTTTGGCTCAAAGAATAAGGTAAAAATATCATGGGTTGTTGATCAAAGGATAAAATTGGTAAGAAAGTCGGTGATTATAAAAAAAAAAAACTGGTGTACTGAAGAGATTAAGGAATAAGACCTCTCATATAGACTCTTGGTTCAAAGTTGAAGGATATATGGGTTTTCATATATAAGTTCTAATATGACTATGGATGTGAATTTGTTCGGTATAGACGTACCAGGAATTTGTCAGCGATTTTTATGAATATAAGGTTTTGATTTAAGTGGGGGGAAAAATAGTGAGGTGTAAAGATTTTGTGTTGTTATGTAGGATAATTTATTCAGATTATGGTAGGTGACTTATGGATACACAATAGGATGAACCTACAATTATACAATGTTAATGAGGATTTTGACGGGATTAAAACTAATTTATTGATGGGACAATATAGATTGGTATGATGTGTTACATAAGCAATTGATAGTGAGTAGAGGTGATGAGCTAGCTTATAGTATACCGAATTATTGGAGTGATAAGAAAATTTCTTAAGTGAGTGATAAAAAAATCTCTGAAGTGTTGGTATGAGGTGTATGATGGTTTTATTAGTTGCAATTTGGTATATAAAAAAAATACGTGGAGTTGACATTGAGTGTGATTCAATTGTTGTATATCGATGGTAAGGTACTTTTAGATTTGAAATTAATGTTATGAGCCTTTGGTATGACCTGTATTTGTCATGAAATGCTTAAATGAAAAGAGAGGAAGCCATAGTTCAAAAAATTTTAGAGACAATAATGTGTTTGCTAAGAAGACTTCAATATAATGATGGTTTGAGAGTAAGGTAAGTGACTGATGTGGTTAGGATGTTTGTTAATATTAAAAATGGTGGCTCTATTATCGTACTGAGAGGCTGGAGTTTGATAAATCGAGTATGTGTGAGATTGTAATGGGATCAGACTGGTTGAATTTAGGTGGCAAAAAAAATGAGAGATGTAGTCAGATGAATGGAAATATTTGATATGAACATTATGGAAGAAGTGTTTAGTATTATTCAATCTTGCTACTGTATATTCTTATATAACCACCTTCTTCGTATTGGGCACTATTTGGAGTATGATTCCCTACTTATATTACGGGTGTTTCCACATATATGGGTGAATTCTTAGTGGTGGATCGGATGTACCGATCCTCTTATGTACCTTGATATGATGAGATCCTCGGGCATAATTGATCACTTCAGCTATGATAGGTTTGGTTTTGTTTGGAAGTTGAAATACATAAGTAGTTCTACACGCACAACCTTGTTTATGAGAACCTATATAAGAGGTATGAAGAGTTACAATTGTCTAAGAGTGTTGTTAGAGGTTCTGTTAGCTTAGGTGTATCGCTAGCTATGTGGTTACTTGATCTTGTTGTTCTTGGGTTAGATAAGTTGATTCTCCCTTGATGAGTATGAAATGTCTAAAGATCGGGTTTTCTTTTATAACGTAAACTCATGAAAAGAATTATGTTGTGAGAAGGAAATTTTGATAAAAAAATGTGATAATTTGTGCATTATGAGTGTTGGTGGTTAATTCAGGCTCACTTCTGATTATTGTCGATATTGATTCAGACGATTATCTTGGATACGTGAGAAAAGATTTCATCATGGTGGTTGTGTTAAGGTCCAATGAGTTTGAGTTTAAACTGAGTTCATGAGTTGGTTTTAACTTTAAAATCGCTCTTAATTTTTAGATCTTTCAAAGTTTGATGCGAAGGTAAAACTCTTAGTAGTTGATCTTGATGGAATGATCTTAAGGAGGAGCTCACTTAAAGAGATGAACATTGACTAGTAGGTCATAACTCAAGTTTTTGGTAACATTGGTTGTTCCTTCTTCTTCCTTATGTTCGAGGACTAACATAGTTTTTAGTTATGGATAATGTAATGACCCGAAAAATCATATTTGAATTTTTTTTTAAAAGTTATTTGTTAATTACGATTATTTAGTTGATGGATATTTTATTTTTATTAAAGAAATTAATTTGATTAGTGAAATTGACCAAATTTATAATTAATTTATATATATATCATATATTACTTGACTCATATATTGAAATAAGTCAGTAGGGATAATTATAAATCATAAATCGGGCAAGAGAAAAATAACACCTTCTTAGCGAAAGGATATCCGTGCGGCGACCACCAGAAGAGAAGACAACATAACGGCTTCGTAACTGCTTCAGGTAAAAAGGAAAAATATATATATATGCAAATGTTAACTTAGTTATGCTAACTGCTAGTTTGTAATCATATATATGTTCAACCATTATTGTATTTGGTGAAAACTTTAGCCTTCTTTTTATAATTGCACGTGTATTAAGGGCTGCCAACTAAAACTTGAATTGAAATTTGAGGTCAATTATTGAGGACTACTAAAAAAAAGATATTATTAATAATATTGATGGATTAATCAATGGCTGCAAATTATTGAAATTTGGCTACTGTTTCATGGCGTAGGTTACATGTGGTATGACTTAGCATAAGATTTAGGCATTTTTCTATAATTATCATATTATGACTCAAGTTTTGGAATATTAAGATAACTAACTAAATATTGGGTGTATTATATTATATGAAAACTATTAGGGTTATAGTGTTTAGAGAAATTATGATTTAACCCTAGACTTGAAATACGTGAAATATGATATTTGACCTATTGGTTGGAACCAAGATTTAGAAACTTGATTATAGATTTGGGGTGAGGTTTAGGTCGGGCCTAGACAGACCTGTCGTGATATGGGTGTTTATAGTTTTGAAATCTTATTTTGATTATTAATTTGAATAGATTTTATTGGTTTGGAAGTCAAACGAAAGAGGAAGGCTCAAGTTCTGGAGTCATTATTCGACTATTTGAGGCAAGTGAATTTCTTAACCCTTGCTAAGTGTATGAAATGCGTGTATTTCCTTGTGGTATATGTTTGGGAGTAATGGGATTTGGTGATGGGTTGACTTGTCCACATTGATTAATACTAATGATGAAACAAAAAGTAATAAGAGGCAATGTGAATAATTGCTTTTGTGTGATGTGTTCATAATGAATGAAGAATGGTGTGAAAGGCTTGTTGAGTCATTGTTGATGTTGTTGTGAATCGTGCAGTGTTATAAAAGTGGTCATATCCTCTTTATTTGTGTGAACATGTCATTTGCATTATTTTAAGACATGGTTGTGACAAGTGTTATGTGCATTGAGAAAGAAGGAGAACTTAAAGAGGATGTACCATTTCGAGGGACGTATCATGCGCCGCGATGGATACTATATTTTGAGGAACATATCGCACCGCGATGGTTACTATTATCGAGGTTCGTGTCGTGCGCCGCAACATATGCATAGACAGATATGTCACTCATGGGTCCCGGACTGAGAGACAGCGGGTGTGTATCACTAGGTCAAACATGCATCAGTATACTTGACATTGCATCCCATTGCATTGTACATACTTATCATTAGCGAACTTGATATTGTGTTTTGCTGATCTTGTGGTTGCCTTTCTGCGGAACTTGTGATTGTTGAATACTGAGCTTGTTATTGAGGATATGTAATTTGTTGAAGTGTTGTTGTTGAGGATATGTAATTTGTTGAAGTGTTGTTATTGAGTATACGTAATTTGTTGAAGTGTTGTTGTTGAGGATATGTAGTTTGTTGAAGTGTTGTTATTGAGTATACGTAATTTGTTGAAGTGTTGTTGTTAAAGATATGTCATTTGTTAAAGTGTTGTTGTTGAGTTGCGTGCTATGTAAACTGTGATTTGTTAGGTTGAGCTGATTTTTATGCAGATTGTAGTTGTGGAGGTTCGGTTGGGAGTTTTATTAAGTTAATTATATATTATTTCCGCACTTTATTGTAATGGTTGAATTTTAGGCTGACTTGTCTTGGTGGGATAAGACGAGTGCCATCACGTCCATTTTTGAATCGTGACAAGTTCACTGCTAAAGGGGTAATTCGGATATTTTAAAGTAATTGCTTGAGAAAACAGAAAAAATTTTAAGAAAAAATCATTTGTTGCATAATTTATCGTTAATCGGTGTGAGAGGGAAGGCTAATGCCTACCAAGTTGGTTTTTGAAATTGTAGCTCAAATCGACGGGCTTGTTCTTCTAGATAGAGATAGGGAAGGCTAGTTTGTTCTTCAAAGAGAGAGAATTAAAAAGGAAATACCCGAACTACCCTTTTTAGCAGTGAACTCTCTGTTAATTTTTTTTGAATCTGTAAGTTGAAGGACTAAAATCACTTACTTGATATAATTGAAGGTTAATAATGCTAAATTAGATAACACGAGGACTAAAATAAGAATATAGTCTTAACACAGGGACTAAAAATATCATTTTTCCTGGAATAATAATATAATATCGAGGAATTGAATTGGATTTGGTTGTTGAAAAAATAGAAAACTCTATATTTAGAGAGTAAAATAAAGGATTGGGTTGGAGATGACCTAAGAGAATTCATTTGAACTCCCTTTGAAAAAATATTATATTATTTATACAAAATAATATTTTATATATATTAATAGATATTAAATCTCTTTAATTATTTCGTATATCTATTCTTACAAATTTTAAATTTTGTTATTGAATATTTTGACTTCACCATTGCAAAAGAATGACATTCGTGATGGACACGTGAGATGATTTGACACACTACTAAAACAGTCAAAATTAAACCAACCTCCGAATGTTGGCTAGTAGTGTTTTTTGGAAAACTGTGTCATAGAGAGGTCAATTTTTCAAATTATAATTAATAAAAATGCATTCTTTATGATAGAATGCATTTCTACCTCTAGAACAATGCATATGGTTAAAGAATGTGTTTCAGAAAAAGCTTATATGTTATTAAATATTTATGACATTCTTATTTTAGAAAAAAGACTTATTTATGTTATTATTTGTAAGTTATAAAATATTTTTAATTTTATAAAATCATTTTTAATGTGATCAATTATGATTGGATAATCTCATTATTATTTTTAAAAAATAATAAAAAAGATTCAAATAGGTCATAAAATTTTGAGAAAAGACTTATATATGTGATTCGTTAAAAGTTTGGTTCATCTATGTTATTTCAGTTAACAAATAATGACATGAATGAGTCATTTCTCAACAAAAATAACATGAATAAGCCAAGCTCTTAATAGATAATATCGGTGAATTTTTTTCTAAGTTTGATATCATATTTTTTTCCTCTCTCTTTAAAGTTGTATTTTTGTGCAAAATATCAAAGGTCCATCTTGGCAAACGAAAAAGTTAAAATTAAAATATAATGACCCGGATGGTTGATTTGCTCCTTTAAACCCAATTTTTATTATACTATATAATTTATGACTTATAGGAGTAGGTGACACGGATCCCAAGGTGATAAAATGATAATTGATTGAGATTTTCAATTTAGAAATCGAGAAATTTGACTATAGTCAAAATTTGGAGTTAACAAAGTCAGTTACGATTTGAGCTTGGAAGTTTGAGTTTTAACAAAGTGAAGTGTGACCACGATAAACTTATTATTTGACATTTATCATATGGGGATTTGATGATTTCAACAGACATGTTTTATATGATCATTCGGTAAACTTGTTATCATCGCGAAAAAGAAATATCACGTTAATGTCATTGCAAAAGAAATACCAAGATTTTAAAAGGATATATCTTTATTTTGTTTGTTATTATTATAGTGCTATTTGCACCTAGACAGTAAGTAGAGATATGGAGCACGAACAACTTTGTCGCGGATTGTGAGGATTTTGTATTTTTGACATTGTGTGGGTTAGGGAGGTCTTATTTAGCCAATTTTTGATGATTTTGTTTTTCTCATATATACATTTGGTACATGATTCTAACTTTATTTTGTTAATTTTCCAAGCATGCCCATTAATTTTCATGCTTTGATTTGCAAAAATTGAGATTTGAAATCCCTAGATAAAAAAATAAAAATAATTGATTTGTAATTATAATTTGGTTGATATTTGAAACTTAAAAGATCCTTATATTATGAGTATAACAATTTTGACATCAAATTTTTTTAGTTTCTAAAACAACTCTAATGGAAAGGGTCTATAGATCTCAGACGTATAATAGTTGGTACCATAGAAAAATCAATGCATTATATGAGTGCGTTTCGTAATGTTTAAAAGCGTATCTCAAAAAATGTCTTTTCTGATAAAATTAAAGAAAACTAATTTCGTAAGTGACATTTCATATTAATTGAGCAAAAATTCATGTAACTCGAGTGAACTTGAAACAAATTTTAGGAGTGTGCCAAAATTAGGACCTAGAATAAAAATATTACTATATGAGTATCGATAGACTCGTAATTACTAATAGATTATATTGCTTGAGTCCTACGATATTGTGCCTTATTTTTTAAAAAAAAATAGAAATGTTATATCAGTAATTTTATACATTCTATTTTATATGAGGAATTGTTTGACTAGTCTTTCCACTTCTGGATATTTCAAACGCTATTCTTCAATAATCAAGAAGAGTCAATAAGAGACTAATTTTGCTTAAACAATTATACTCACGTTGAAAGAACTGATTTCAATAATTCAATAATCTAGAAGAGCATAGATCTAAGTTGATAATAAAAATACAAATGTTTGAATAAATTAGGGAAACTTCATATATATATATATATAGCTACTTAAAAAATAATTAATTATTTTCCATAGTTATAGATTAATAATTACAATTTGTAGCAACATGTTATATGGAGGAGAGAGGCGAGGGAGACTGGGAAAGAGAGAGGAGAGAGGCGAGAGAGAGGAGGAAAAAATGAGAGAAAGGTGAATTGTATATGTATATTGGTTATATAATTGTATATCATACATATGTATTTGTATATATGGCAAGAGATATTGAGAGAGGGAGGAGAGAGGCGAGCGAGACCGAGAGAGCGAGGAGAGAGGCGAGCTAGAGAGAGCAGAGAGTGGAAGAGAGGTGAATTGTATATATATATAATTGTATATTATATATATGCATTTGTATATATGACAAGCGAGATTGGGAAAGGGAGGAGAGAGGCGAGCGAGATTGAGAGAGGAAGGAGAGAGGAGCGAGAAAGGGCAGAGAGTGGGAGAGAGGTGAATTGTATATGTATATAGGTTAAATAATTGTATATTATACATATGTATTTGTATATCCTGACGAATTATACATATACAAACGTGACTAATTATACATACTCGAAGTCAGCCCACGTAATTAATGTATAATGTTAGTCGCGAGTGATAATTATAGCAAACTATAGCTACGATGAGTAATTAAATAGTATAAGTTTGCTTAGTCGCGTAATTTTCCCTAAATTATATCATTCTTTGTCGTTATATGATGGGGAAATTAAGCAAATACTCCATAAAAGTAAAATAATGGCAACTATATATCTTGTTACATTCATACCCCACTTAATAACTACACTATATACTCCTTACTAATTTTGTTTAACTGATACTAAATTAGTATTATATAGTGTAGTGATGTCGTTAAGGTTGATGATTTCATTTAAATTGATATATATATATATATATATATATATATATATATATATATATATATATATATATATATATATAGTGATCTAGTATCAGGAGAAAATGAGCTTATAGTGCCTTTAAAGTCTTTAATTAAAAAAATAGGACAAGTGTGGCCTTTTAATTTTTTTTTACTTTTTTATTTTTAATATTAATAAAAGGACTAAACTAAGTAATATTTTCGTAATTGTGTGGATAACCACTGAAGTTGTTTGGACAACTTCTAAAGTTGCTTGGACAACTGTTGAAGTTGTCGAACAACTAAAAGAAGTTGTTCCGACAACTATGATAGTTGTCGGACGATTAAAGAAGTTGTCCGGACAACTATGACAGTTGTTGGACTAATCTTTTTTTTTGTCACTTTTACCTAATTTTTAAAACTTGAAGGACTTTTACCTAATTGACAAACTACTTTGTCCCTTTTAATAGACCTTCCCTAGTATCAGCTTAGACAATTTATCAGTCTTAATAATACCAATACAGTATATGATACTGATTTAGTGTCAGTTAAGTGAAAATTATCAGTCTTAATGAATGAGATATGCGTTGTTTTTTTTAAGAGAATTAGTATTTCTTGATCTACTTTGTATTGGTGTATGAACATGTAATTATTTGAGTTTTATGACTCATTTATGTAGTTTTTTCTTATATGATATCATACTTCAATAATTTGAATGATAAATCTACAAGAAAAGTAGGATATGAGATAGAGATTACTATAAAAAGGGAGGACAAAGAATAAAATACAATTATTAAATAATAAGTAGAAATAAAATGAGATGAAAATATTAAAATAACAACGCTAATGTGAAATGTGACTTTTCTTCATTGCTTAACAATAATTTTAAATAATACAATATGATAAATTTAAACAATAATCAAAACAATGATAATATTTAAACGAATAGTATAATAGGATAACAACCATTCCAACAAGGTGTGAGGATACAATTATTTTGTTGAAAATGAGCACCGTACATCACATTTATTACATAAAGTATTATTGTATTACATTAACCGCTCAAAAAAATTAAATAATATTATGTGCACCCACTAATTACATTTTCTACAATAAAAATAAATTGAATGAGCGCTATATATTTTACTTTTTTATTCGTTTGGCTTCATCCAAGCAAAAAGTGTTTAAATATTTTCGATTCCAACAGAAGTACTTAAATTTGCTTGGAAAACATTAGAGTCAAGAGTAGTTAACTTAATGTATGAAAATTCAAAGTGAAAGGATATACACCAAAACTTAACAGTTTGTTTGGTTGATTGTGTATTTTGTTGTGTTATTATAGTTTTAAAAATTTAATATTTGTTTTGATTAATAGTTAAATTTATTGCATCATATTGGTAAAATTCATTTTTATGTTACCATAAAAAGTCGCATTTTATTTAACGATTGATTTAATGTGATTGCATCATTACCTTATTATAAAAATTCATTTAGCTTAGTTTATTATCTAACAATCTTATTGTATCCTTTATCATATCCTTTTATAACAACCCTACGTAATATCTTATTTTTCGTGTAGGTTTTTTTCAAGTATAATGACGAAAAATATATATATATATCATATTTATCTAAACACTACACTACACCATAATATGATACATAGTGAAACTATGTAATAACAATCCAAATAAAGTGTAAATGCACCAACCAAAAATGATCTTTAGTGGTAATTAATTAGTGGCAAAATTTTACTTACCGTTAAATATATTTTTAGAGGCAAATAACACTCTTTGTAAATGTCCCTAGATTCTATAGCGACACTGGATCTAATGACAATTAACTAATGTCGGTAAAAGTTTTAGCAATCTTTATAAATGAGTAGGGGGTGTTGAAATGAGTCCAAATATAGATAATTCGCCCAGAATTTTATGGGTAGGACTCAAGATTATTTAAATCAGGTTCAATCTTAACATTGTCAAGTCTTAACACATGTTGAAACAATATTCAATTTAGCAATATTTAATTTCCAATTTCAACCTGTCTTAAGACTCTTTACTTGCATTAGTTTACTGTATGTTCTCATATTGATATCTTCCAGGATATATCTATCAATTTTTAAGTTACTTTTTGTTATTTGCTGGAGTTAAAATTCAAATTGTAGTTATAAAAGGTAAATAATATATGCTAAAATTATTGAGATTAAGCGGGTCAAATTGGAGGGGTCATGACCCAACTCGATTTTTAGACCACCATTTGAACCCATGTATAGTAAATTTGGCGGGGTCATGACCCAACCCGATTTCTATTTCAACTCATTTAATATATGGGGAATTATGTGAATAAGGAAACATATACTAGTTAACATAGCTATAGTTTAACTAATTTACAATTGGCCACTAATATTTTGAGTTTATTATGGGGGTTGCAGTTCGAGTTTGTATAATTCATCACTAATAATTCTTCATTTGATTTATATTTGTATATGACGGTTCGTATTTGTATATAACGGTGATTTCCTTTGGTTTTTCAGTTTTATCATGAGATTCAATCAATCTTTTCTGTATAACTTTCTGAAGTTTGTACAAACGTTTAATTTTCGAAATTTATATAAAATAATTTGTATAACTTGTATAATGTATTTGCTTAGTATAATATGTATAACTGTTTAAGGTTTAGATATTTGTGTTTGTATAAATTTGTTAATTCGAGTTTTATAACTCAATTGTGTAAATACTTAGGAATTATATAAACGTACCGCGAATTGTACAAATGATGTGTAAATTATACAAAAAGTAACTTATAGCTATAACCCGCTAATATGCAAACTATAATTAATTATCCTACTTATGTTTATTATAGTGACTACTTGCGAAATTTTTCCTTTTAATATTCTCGATTTTAACTCAACTTGCCCATATATATATATATATATATATATATATATATATATATATATATATATATATATATATATATATATGTAGATGTAAAAATTCTATAAAGTGATGGTTAGTGATTTTGTTATATAAGGCAGAGTGTTGACTAGTCAAAAACTATACTTCAAAAGCTGCAAGTTGTAGAAATAAGAATGATATAATAGACATACTAGGAGAGTTAACATGAAAAATGAGAATGTCTGAGACAAGGTAAGAGCTAGTGACCTTCATAATTAACTAGAAATGAGAAGCGCAACTAAAATGATTTAGATATGTAAAAACAAAATGTGCAAATACCCCAGTCTTGGAAGGTCGGTTTTAAAAATAAAACATAATTATGGGGTCCGAAACCCATATTTTCTGTTGAAAAATGCATTTGAACTACTAGACCATTGATGCTTATTGGTTAAAGAATATATTGTTTTAAACATACTCCTTAAAGTTAAATTTTTGTGGAAATAAGTTTGCGGAAATAAATTTTACAAAGTGATGGTTAGACCCATCTCGATAGGTTGGTTTTTTGTATTTTATTTTTATTTTTGAAATTGACCTCAAGAAGTCAATTTGCATTTTCTCGATTTTTTACATTGAAAATTTAACCTTCATAAGGAGGTTCTGTTTTTAAAAAAATCTTTTTTCTAAATTTTTTAAGGTCAGTTTTAGGCATTTTTAGTAGGAGCATGAAGAAGTATCGGGTAGAGATGATAAGGCAAGACATGAAAAAAACTTCATTTTATCGAGCACATAATTTTACATGAGAAAATAGAAGGGCTGGGATAAGATTATAAGATTAGCAGGTAGTTGAGTATTACCTTTTTTTTTGTGGGATTAGGCTTAGTGATAGACGAAAGCATCATGTTTGTCGTAATATTATCCTTATTCAGGTAGTTTATTGCTTTTGACATCTGTTACCACCTGTTATTTATTATGTTCCAATTATCGCACTTTTTTACTATTGTTACTATTCTCCTATGTACTACTTTCTTTATTTGGGTCATTTTTATTTAATATCACTTTTCTTTTTCATTACTAGTTTTATTTGTTGCATTTAAGTTGAGAATTTTATTCAGAAATAATATTTCTACCTCCATAAGATAGTATAAGGTTTGCATAAGATCTACCTCAACAAGATAGAATAAGGTCTATATACACTCTATCTTCTCCAAACCTCACTTATGAGATTTGATTGAATATGTTATCACTAAGGTAATATTTTAATCAACTCAATGTATAAAAAACGCTAAAAGTTATAGCTACTTTAGATGCAATAACATAAATTTAATTATGAGAAAAATATTTTTTACAAGAATAAATGAAACTTTTATTATCTTTAAATATCACGTGGCTATTGTAAAGTGAAAGGATATACACATTTATTGTTGAAACTTTCACGTGAAGTTTCCATGCCGAAAAACGTGCCAAGGACTTAGAAAACAATAACATTTAAATTCTTCACTCATAGTCATCTTCTTGACATTAATATATATTATATTTGATTAACAAATATTGTAATGATGTGGTAAGTATTTTTTTATTTTTAATTAGAGATATTAAATTTAAGTTCATCGAAATGCTTTTTAAATTTAGTTGGATCTCTAGTTTCTTAAGGCTTAACTTGATCGTTTACATTATTCTCACGGTTTTATATTTTGTACTTGTGATAATCTAATAATATATGAATCGATATTAAAAAATAAATACGATACTGAAAAAATATTTTGGCAATTTATAGGGAAATTTATTGAAATTTCACTAGTTTAGGAACTAATTACTTAGAATATTATGAATATTACTGAATTTTGAGGCATTGAAACACGTCTAGTTATTTCGAGATACATGTGATCAAATTAGGTATAATTTATTTTTAATACACTATATTCAATTGGTTTTGCATGTATCTAGAATACATAAAATGATCTCTACCATTCCCTCTCATCTTGCTCGCCTCTCTCATATCTCGCGAGCGTATCTGGTAAATCATCACACCAGATATATGCATATAGTGTGTATCTAATGTGATTCACATGTATTAGGAATACAAAGACATATCTCGCTAGCATCTCTCCTGTTCTTGCTCATCTCTCTCCCAATTTTCTTGTATCTATAGCAAAAGTTATGTGTCTAGGTGTATTTGAATTGAAATCAGATGTGCAATTATTAAATAACGAGATAAAATATAATTTTTACAAAATGTGACGAGAATTAGTAAATATAATAGAAATGTTTGTATAATTAGATAGTGTTCACATCTTATTAGCTTAACATATTATAGAATTTTTTACGGAATTTTATACAAATCACATCGTGTTAATAGTTAATCACATCTTATCCCTATTTTTTTTTTATCAAATTATAAAAAATCCTTAAATTTGGTGAAATTCGGATACATTCCAACACGCCCCGATTTCGGATACATCCTTCAACGTCTCGATTTCAGATACATCACTCAATATTCTGATACATCGCGTACGTCCCGATATATTACATAAAGTGATGTAATCGACCGATACAACGTGTATGTGATGTATCAGATCGATACATCGAATAAAGTGATGTATTTGAAAATAGGAGAGAGTGAGAATGTTTGCAATTTTTTCAATTGATAAGAAATTTTAGAGATAAAATAAATGGTGTATTTAGATGATTTTTCTAATTTTTTAATTAGATTAACAAACTGTAAATATATATGCTGTTTTAGTTATAAGAAAACCCCGATTTACAAAGAAGAAAAATCAATTCAACTTTCAAGGAAAATAATCATTTTTTAAGAAACGCTATTTAATTCTTAAAAAAATAAATTAAAAAAAAATTAGAGTTAATTTCAGAAAAGTTAAACACAAAAATCATTTGAAGTTCCAAATAAAGACACAAAATTCACATTTTCATTTAAAGAAGATTTTTAAGATACTTAAAACGACTGCTATTATACGGTTATCGAATGATTTAAAATATTTGGCTAATTTCAAAGAAAATATAGACATGCAAAAGTTATTTAAGGAAGTAATTAATTTTCACAATTTGATTTTTTTTTTTGAAAAGAGCACATTTTGTCCAAAAAGATGACTAGGTAAAGAAAAAATTTTAATTCCTTAGAAGGAATGGCAATTTGGAAATAACTTTTGCAAGTAAGAAATTCAACCATACTTTAGATAAAATGGAGACAGAAAAGTGTTTATTTTTTGAAAAATTATATTATAAATAAGTCAATCACCAAAACAATTCATCTTTTAGGGTACTTGAATTGAGTTATAACAAACTAATATCGAATAAAACAAATAAGAATTAAAGTAGTGTAAATTTTGTTTATAGTATTTTATACAGTAATATTATCAAGTTATGGCATTAGAGTTTCAATTTCATTGTGTAGCATTTAATATCTCACTCTATAGCATTTTATTAATAATTATATTGTTAATTATAATTTATTAAAAAGAGTTGTTATTAACAATTAATTAAAAATTAAGGGATAAAGTAATAATGGATAATTAATTAACACACTGACAACAAAATTATGAAACTTTTGTTTCTTTATTAATTGCTACATTTAATGCAGGTAGCACGTTTTTTAATATGAATAGTTACACTTTTTAGAGAGTTTAATTAAAGTTAAATATATGATTAGCACATTTTTAGGGATATTAAACATTTTCAAATTATCATCATTGCCTTAAATATCTCTAGTTAGTTAAAATAATATTATTTTTTTGAATTAATTCCTTAAAAAACTCAACCAGATAATAACAAATATTTTTGGATTTTCAGAATACTTTCAGATTGTCATTTTCAAACATATTTGAATCAACGTTACAAGTAGTCTTCTTTCCAAAATTTCACGATTATTTTCATATTGCTTTCAACGTATAAGAATATAAGTCATTTTTTCTAAAAATTCAAAAATATTTTCATAGCTGCATATTTCACTTTTTTTTTTTTAGTAACTTGATAAATTTTGGCGTACAATATATGTTTCTAAATAAATAATAATATATGTTCTTATATTAATTTTGTATTGAAAACGTATTGTGTTTGTTTAATTGGAGTATTGTATAGGACAGTGAATGATATATTAACTGTGTATGAAGTGTGTATGAATTATATGAACTGATTATAAATTTGTGTAACGTTGAAGTCTGAATTTTTTTTAAATTGTGTATGAAGATTATACAAAACGTGTATCATTTGTGTATGAAAGTCCATTTATTTATTTTTTAAAATTACAGTATATGTTTCTAATGAAATTAGAATATATGTTTTGTATTTATTTTGTACAGCGGGTAGATCAAAACTTGAAAGATGGAAGGGGTTTGCTGACGTGAAATTCAAAAGGACAAAAACGACTTGCAGTAGATGCCGTCAAGTTGGACACAATAGAAAGAATGTTCAAATTATCCTATGCAAAAACAATGATTTCGTAATGTTACATTTGCTATTGTGTTGTTTTGAATGTTAGAAACACGTTTTGTTTTATTGAGTGCAGTTGTTATCATTGACATTTATAAAGTTTGGTTTCGTAAAAAATTGTCATATATATATCATTTGTTTCTGTTACATATGTCAAAGTTCAATATGACATTCATAATTCATACAATGTTTATACATTATAAATATACATTGAACTATACTGCCATTCATAAAATGTTCATATAGTATTCATACAATGTTCATACAGTATTCATACAATGTTCATATATGTACAATTTGTTTCTGTTACATATATCCAAGTTCAATATGGGATTCATAGTTCATACAATGTTTATACATTATATATATACATTGAACTTTACTGTCATTCATAAAATGTTCATATAGTATTCATACAATGTTCATATATATACCATTTGTTTCTGTTACATATATCAAAGTTCAATATGACATTCATAATTTATACAATATTTATACAATTTTCATACAATGTTCATATATTTTTGCATATTGCAATCGAAATTTATACAAAAATCATACACATTTAATAAAGTGCAAATATTCATTTAAGCATACTACCATTAAATACAACAGTTAATATATTATGACATATATAGTTAAATATATTTTATACAACATGCAGACATGAGTGTTACAAATTCTCTACTGCTGGATTTTTGTGACAAGTCAAAATCATCTCTTGGTTTCACACACCAAGAAGACGAAGAAGAAGAAGAAATTGATGAACTATGTGATTCTTCACTCACTTCGTCTTGTTCTTCATTAACAACCGGTTCTCCAATCATGTCCGGGACAGAATTTTTTACTTTCCTCCTCTTATAACATTTTTTCCGATTGCTTTCACTGTTGACACTACTTTCCTTTTAGAAGGACTAGACCTTACTAGTTCATCATTCGACTTCTTCTCTAATTCCATCGCAGCTGTATAGCCTGAGATTTGCGATTGAATTTGAGTTATACATAGATCAAAAGATGGTATTTCAACCATGAAGTTACCGGTATAGTTTGTACCTCTTGTGAATCTCCTTAAGGTATTTGGTTTAGACATTGTATTCAACAACCCAGATCCTAAAAATTTATAGACAAATAAATATTAAAGAATTTGACATAAACAAATATAAAACTTGAAGAAACCTGCATTATCTATACAACGTAAATTTCTCCTAAAATCAAGCAAACAACATATAAAAATTAAATAATTTGACAAAAGAATCAGAGAAAAAATAAAAACTTCAAGAAATAACCTGTTTGATGATCTATGCAACACGATTTTTTCCGGAAATCATGCAATATTGCGAATTTGATGGTCAAAAAATAAAACACCTAATTTTGTGGAAGATTGATAGAGATGTAGTTGAATAAGGATTTTAAGCTTAATCTGATTTTAGGAAATAAGTTTAAAGCTTGAAAGGGTATCTACTTGAAGATGACATTAAGCGTGCGAATATGTATGCTCAGATTTAATATGACAGAGAAATTAGGCGTGTTGTCTTTAATTAATTAATAGAGAGAGAAACATGTGCTGCCTTTAATTGATTAATAGAAAGAGAAACGTGAAAAAAAGCGTGCAAAATTAATATGGTAGAAAGAGAAGCATGTAAATAGAGGAGAGTTGAGTGTATTGGGAGAAGATAAAAGAGTATTGGTTGATATGGGGGTGGGTAGTTATTGGGTAACCATATAATATGAAATTAATTAAAATCAAATCCCTAATTTTTAGATTTTATTTTTTAAAAGGTAACTATATAATATGAAGCTAAGTTTAATTAATATTTAATAAATAATAATTTATTATTTATATTAAAAACATTAAAAGGTAATTGATTAATATTTAATAATTTATTATTTATAGTAAAAACTTTAAAAGGTAATTGATTAATCAGTAATAATTTAAAAGGTTTTGTTGATAAAAGGTAAGTGAATAAATGAAACTAATTATTTAAACATAATAATTATTGGTTAAAATAATAAAATAATTTCTTTTTATTAATATATTATTAGTTAATATGCTATAACTTGATAATAATATGCTATAAATAGTTTATTTTTAAATATTTTTTTTAATTAATATATTATTAATTGATGTTCTATAAGATGATAATAATATGCTATAAGTAGTTTATTTTTAAAAAGTATGATTACAACTTGATATTTATCCTCTTAAATGTGTGTGGGATATTAATTTTACATTAAAGTACAATAAAAGAAAATAAATATTGGGCCCAAATCTAATTTATGTTGTCTGGAGCAATGCTTGGGCCAAATTGTGCTGATCTTAGGTTTTGGGCCCAGTTCATCACTGTCCTAAATGAACCCTGCTGAAATTAAATTGGGCTTAACCCCTTTTTTTGGGCAAAATTATATAAAATAAAACAAACTATTAATAAAATCAAATGATATAGCCACAATTTTATTTAATTCTATATCATTTAATTATAATTCGTAGCAAGCAATTTGTCATTCGCGTCTCTTTCCATATATCTTGCTCGCCACTGTCCTGATCTTGCTCGCCACTCTCTTTCTCGCCTCTCTCACTTTATACAAACACAAATGTATAAATTATGTTTGTGTTTGTATAAAGCGAGAGAAAACTGTATGTACAAATACAAATACATATCTTTTCGTTCGTCTCACTCTCAGATATCTCACTTGCCACTCTCCTGATCATGTTCAACACTCTCTCTTGCTCCTCTCACTTTATACAAATACAAATGTATAAATTTTGTGTGTGTAGAAAGCGAGAGAAAACTGTATATATAAATACAATACATATATTTTCGTCCTATACACTTGTAATTATACAATACAAATCTTTCTCTACCCAGTTCTCTTGTGTTTTTCTCTCTTTCTTACTTTATACAAATATAAATTATACAAAAAAAATACTTTCTTATTTGTATACAGATTTCAAATATATACTTATACAAATATAATTTTTATGTTTGATAAACCTAAATTTTTTCCTCTTCCTAGGATCTTTTAGTCCATCTGGACTGCTGCTGGTAAAAATTTTGGGCTTTGGCCAAAATTTAATTTAATTTAGAAGATAACGGCAAAACAAAATAGACATTATGTGTCGATATTACAAAGGTGATTTTATGAGCCAACATGATGATACTAAACATTGAAATAAGAATACATTAACAGGAAGAAATCCACTTGTAACACTTTGTTTGGATGGTTGATACATATTTTATTTCATAATGTATTATATTATATCATTTGAAAGTAAAGGGTCAGTTATATTCGTTAACTTTGTTATTTAGAGTTGATATATTGCTCGTCAAGTATGTTAAGATTTTGTCCTAGTTTTCTTATCATATTTGAATTTTTACTTTTCTATGGAAGGAAAATCAAAACATAATTATAATTGTTTTTACTTTTCCTTAAAGGAAAGTATAATTCTCTTTCATATTTTATTATTATTTTTTTTGAGTAAAAATTTATAATTCTATAGATTGAAAAAATAACTCTTCTCATATCATGAGGAAAATATCCATAACGTAGTCGTTAAATAGTTTTATTATGAGGAGATTTTTTCTCTATATTCGAATGTGTGTGTATATATATTTCATGTTAGCATTATCATATTGTAGATTGAAGACTTATGAAAATTCTTTTAGAGATATTATAAACATATAAATGTATATCTAAGTCAAAAAGAAAATTGATTAATTTTTATGATAAAAGATAATTCCGATCAATTTAAGAATATCTTCATTGATTAGAGATTCATTCTGATAACGTGTTACAAAATGAAAAAAATTAATTAACTTTTAAGATCAGTCTTATTTCAATTCTCTTCAGGTTATCTCTTTTAATAAGGGTGAGAAATATTCTTTTATAGGATGTACAAACCATCAATTTACCTAAATAAATGAAACATCCACACTTCAATGAATTCATAACAATGTATAACTTTTCTTTTATTATATGTACTACACCCATTCTTCTCAAAAACAATTTGATAGGAGTTTCACACCACCTCTTAAATGGAATTTTAAGAGTTATTACACATTGTGGATAATTGCTTTACGTCAAGATTGTCCTAATTTAAGCAATCTATTTATTCATTACTCATTAAGTATTAAGTATTAGGGATAATTTTAGAGATTTCTCCTCAATTTTATTTTTAACACTCATCTCTCTTATGAGTATTAGTGATAATTTTAGAGACCTTTCCTCAGATTTATCTTTGTAATACTCATTTTGCTTGTGATTTATAATATTACACTTACCTCTCATATTTTGCGGTTTATATAACAATTCATTTAACTTATTAATTGTTAATGTAAAAAATTAGGATACGACTGATTTACCCTTTTTAATATATCCAATTTTATATTTAAAAAAAATTAACAAATAATTGTTATAAAATAAATATTTTCATCTTCCATTAACCCATTCTGCTAAACTTGTTTTAGAGTTGATATCATCGATTTGTTTGTTTTATTCTACTGAGAAAATGAAGAATTTTATTGGGACACAGTACAAGTATCTCTAGACTATGAATAAAATTTTAGACACACATCTATACATAACTAGGGTCATGTTACCCTCGCCCTCTCCCCCCCCCCCAAATCATTTTTCATATTTTTGTGCTGGTGTGACACTTTCAACCGCTCAAGTTGGTTGTGTTTTACAGTTGCGTCTATCACATGTGCAAATACTTTTTAAATTTAATAAAATATCTTTATTTTTTAAATTTTAAAAAAATATTTTTATTTCTTCATATTGTATTTAAATTAAGTTAATACACATATTTTTTGTTTGTATTTGAACTATTTTTTACCTTCATTCATTGTTTTCTCTTTTATTTTTCTATTGATTTTATTTACTCTATTTTATTTCCTTTATTTTTTTTTTTGATTTGATTTGAAATTTAATTTCAATTGTATTTAGAATAAGTTAATTTAGAACGATATCAAATAAGTGAAAAAATCAATAATATATATATAAAAAAGTAAAATGTTAAAATTAGAGGACACTTTTTAATTACTTTTTTTAAAAAAATATACACAATTTTTTAAAAATAATTAAAAGTGAAAAGATAAGAAACTAATGAAAAAATAAAATAAAAAGTTTAAAAGTGAGAAAGAAAATAAAATAATATAATAATCTTACAAAAGAAAGAAATGAAAATAATTAATATATGTAAGTTTTGATATCAACAAATATTGTTATAAGTTACCAATTAAAAAATGCATATATCGAATTTGTTCACTGATTATATGTCTTCAAGAGAACAGTTTGCGTACACTCTCTATCTCATCAACATTTATGATGTACTTGTCCCAATTTATTAGGTTAGGAATAATAAAATTCTGATTAAATATAGACATGTCTCTAAAATTTTAATTATAATCTAAAAATACTTATGTCTTATCCTAATTTAATATCAAATGTTAGAACTTAACTGAATTTTCATGGAGTGGAATGCAAACAATTTTATTTATCTTTGGTTAAGAAATGATATTTATATCAATTATATATAATACTTATCATTACAAACCAGGTGGCTACAATATATAGGAGCAATCTCCCAAGACTAGTGCCCTCGCGGGGTTTGTTGTTATCCCTTCAAAGCTAACAAATTAACACATGCTTTGTTCTAACTGTTGATACTATATATTATAAGTGATTTTATCATGAATTACGTAAAATTATAAATTCATTTAAACAAAAGATTTTTAATGGAAGATTGAAATACATCGATTATCAAGGAATCAAAAAATAGTATATGAGAAAGAGAATTTTTTTTATATTATAATTCTTTATAGGGAAAAATTATGCGGCTAAGCAAATTTATACTATTTAATTACTTATCATAGCTACAGTTTGCTATAATTACCACTCGCGATTAACATTAATCATTAATTACGTGGGCTGACTTCGAGTTTGTATAATTAATCATGTTTGTATATGTATAATTCACCAAGATATACAAATACATATGTATAATATACAATTTTTTAACCTATATACATATACAATTCACCTCTCTCCCACTCTCTACCCTCTCGCTCTCGCCTCTCTCCTCCCTCTCTCAATCTCGCTCGCCTCTCTCCTCCCTCTCCCAATCTCGCTTACCATTTATACAAATGTATATGTATAATATACCGTTATATACATTTAAAATTCACCTCTCTCCCACTCTCTGCCTTCTCTCTCTCGATCTCGCTCGCCTCTCTCCTCTCTCTCCCAATCTCGCTCACCTCTCTCCTCCCTCTCCCAATCTCTCTTGCCATATATACAAATATATATGTATAATATATAATTATCTAACCAATATACATATACAATTCACCTTTCTCCACTCTTTTACCCCTCTCTCTCTCCTCTCTCCTCTCTCCTTCTCTCTCTCGATCTCACTCGCCTCTCTCCTCTCTCTCCCAGTCTCGCTCGCCTCTCTCTTCCCTCTCCCAATCTCTCTTGCCATATATACAAATATATATATGTATAATATACAATTATCTAACCAATATACATATACAATTCACCTTTCTCCACTATTTTCCCCCTCTCTCTCGCCTCTCTCTCTCTCTCCCAGTCTCGCTCGCCTCTCTACTCCATATAACATGTAGCTACAAATTGTAATTATCAAACTATAGCTATAGAGAGTAATTAATTATTTTTAAGTTGTTATATGTGAAAGTTTCCCTTCTTTATATTACTCCCTCCATTTCAACAAAATTGACGTCCTTTCCTTTTTAGTCTGTTTAAAAAAGGATGACCTCTTTTATTTTTGGTAACATTTTAATTTCAGATTTTCATATGGCATATTTAAGGTCACAAGATTCAAGAGTAATTTTGTACATTTGACATAACTTTAATTTAAGACCACAAGCTTCAAAAGTCTTCTTTATTTTCTTAAACTGTCAATTCAAATTAGACCATTCTTTGTGAAACGGAGAAAATAGTAATTAAGAAGTGAAATCAAAAACTCAAAAAAAAGAAGGCAAATGTAATATCGTAAATAAGAAGAGAAGTGAATGTTACTAAGTTAAATTTTCTCTGAAATTATTCGTAAGTATTATATTGGAACTTCATTTATTTAAGGGATAATGCCCAAGTACCCTCTTAACCTATGTCCGAAATCTCAGAGACACACTTATACTATACTAAGGTCCTATTACCCTCCTGAACTTATTTTATAAGTAATTTTCTACCCCTTTTTAGCCTACGTGACACTAGTTTAAAAAAAAAGTCAACCATCGTTGGGCCCACAAGATAGTGCCATGTAGGCCGAAAAAGGGCAGAAAATTATTAATAAAATAAGTTCAGGGGGGTAATAGGACCTTAGTATAGTATAAGTGTGTCTCTGAGATTTCGGACATAGGTTGAGGGGGTACTTGTGCATTATCCCTTTTTTTAAATAACTAATGTAAATTCTCCAGCTCACTTTTGACTACTCTTGCATGGTATAGTACCAACTAGTCGAATTAATTGACCTAATTTGTTAAAAGACTAATACAATAGGTAGAATTAAGATAATACTCCGTGTCTCTATTTAGTTGTCCACTTTAAAAGTGACATACATATTAAGACACCAATTATTATTATAGGTTAGTTACAATTTTACCCTTAACTTAAAAGATTATGCAACTCTCCAAATATAATAAATGTATTTTTTGATTCCAAAAAGTATGCATTACAACTTAGTAGTACTAGAAATTTTCTAAAATTAAATAAGGCATATTAGGAATAATATTATTATACTTTCTTAATTTGTTAAAATAAACAAGTAAATAGAAATATATATGAAAAAAAATATGAATAAATAAATAGGGACAAAGAAAATACTAAATAGTATATATCACACCAACTTTCAGAGTTGATTTGATTAATCACAACTACAAAGACTTCAATTCTGATTTTTGAAACATTAATTAGCTCAAGGAATATACTATCACCACCACTTTAGTAGCCTAGCTAAAAACTACTCAAACAATTAAAATCAAATTAGTAGTGGTTTGGATATGTAATATAATTCAAATCATGACATCAAATTCAAATTCTCCAAATTGGAGAATTTCATATTATAATTTCATATTTTTTAAATGTAGATATTGACCCACAAGTTTATATTTCATATTTAAAAATCTACTATTTACATCTATATATATTTGCGATAATAATAAAAGCGTACTGACTCATTCAAGGTGTCTTAAGCTAATTTAAGACATCTAAAATTACTCAGCTACAATAACTTATTATGTCAAGGGTGTTCAAAATATGTTATTTAATAATCACTTCGTGTATCATCTTACTTGTATATATAATTTTTTTTTCGACGAAAGGTGTCCACACCCTGACTTGCATGTGCCTCTGCCCCTATTGACCAATAAACTGCTCAATAAATATATTACACTACAACTCATTTTTAATTTTACTTTTTTATTTAACTAAAGTTTGATAAAAAATGTTGTATTTTTTTTAGATAACTTTATACTAATGTATTATATTTTTGTTATAACTTTTGCTTATTTGGTATAAGATTATATAAAGAATTGAGATAATTATTTTGATAGCTTTTCACAATTTATGTAGTTTATGTTTATAAAATAAGAAATATAACTTAAAAATCAAATCTAAACAAAACTTTAATTTCGTCTCATATAATTTCAATCTCACGTGGCTAAACAGAAATCCTTATATATTATGGTACATTAAAGTCAAGAAAGACAACTATGAAATGATGAACAAATTTTTATGTCTCTAAAGTCCTTGCACTATTCTTTGACATAGAAATTTCATGTGAAAGCTACAAACCACACAAAATTGTCCTTTTTTCTTTGAATTTTCATTCTGATGTTTACTCATAAAGTGAATGTATACACCTTTTATATAAATTATATATCAAGCATCATGTGTTAATTATCCACTCAAATCCGTCTAATCTTTTTTTTTTAAACTATATAATAAATAAAGTTTTTACTAAAGATAGTGTAAATTAAATGACGATACAAACAATTGGTTATCGATACATAAATTATTCACATATTACTCTTAAGTTTATATCGAGAAGGAAAATATAAAGTCTTGTATAAAGCCTCGACGTAAGGATTTAAGACTTTAAAGTGCGTCAACGATGGTTAATCATTTATAGAATATGCACTATGTATACAAAAGTTAATTATGCATACAATATATATAGATGTATTATAAATATTTTAAAATTTAGAGATAATGCACAAGTACCCCCTCAACCTATGCCCGAAATCTCAGAGACACACTTATACTATATTAAGGTCCTATTACCCCCCTGAACTTATTTTATTAATAATTTTCTACCCCTTATCGGCCTACGTGACACTATCTTGTGGGCCCAACGTTGGTTGAATTTTTTTTTTCAAGTTCGTGCCACGTAGGCCGAAAAGGGGTAGAAAATTGCTTATAAAATAAGTTCAGTGGGGTAATAGGACCTTAGTATAGTATAAGTGTGTCTCTAGGATTTCAGGCATAGGTTGAGGGAGTAGTTGTGCATTTTCCCTAAAATTTAAAAAGTATATTATGATTGTTTGATAAGAAATTGATACAATATATTATAAGTGTATTAAAATGTGTGACAACTACATTATATTTATTTTATAATTAAATTGTGTTCTCTATAATCTATGTTAAAATAGTATTATAATTTCAAAATAACACTACTAACTCAGAATAGTCTAATTAATTACAATTTGATGTTACTCTCATTGGGTGACTCCCCGGGGCGGACCCACGTGCTGTCCAGGGTGTTCACCCGAACACCCTCGATAAAAAAATACACTGTATACCTAAGGTGAATTTTCTGGATTTGTATTCATATATATATATTTTGAACACCCTAAATCACAAATGGATGAGATAGCCCAGCGATAGCTGAGCTCAAAGTTACGCGCGACGTCCAGGGTTTGAATCCCTGGATTGGTGTTTTACTTTTTACATTTTGTAGTTTCAGTTTTTTTTTTTTTTTTTTAGTTAAATGTTTATACTTTTATTTTCTGAACCTTGGTGTTTTACTTTTTACATTTTTTAGTTTCAGTTTTTTTTTTTTTTAGTTAGATGTTTATACTTTTATTTTTCGAACATCCTCAACGATTCCTAGATCCGCCACTGGTGACTCCTAGTCAAGAAAGACATCTATGAATAGAAAAATGTTGTTAGTTGTTTTGTTAAGTCCCTGCACGAGTTTTGACGTAGAAATTTCAAATGAAAAGGATACATGAACGAACATGCACATAAATATATATATTCCTTTGAATTTTCAATTTGATGTTTACTCATTAAGTGAACGTCTTAAGTGGGCACAGCTACCTTCAATTTTATTTTATTTTATTTTAAAAACTCATACCGTAACTACTAACTAGTCCTTTTTAAGGATAAAGGTATCGAAATTGATGTTACGATATCAAACTTTGTGAAGATTCTTTTATTTCTGCATAATTTAATAGTATATTTTAAAGGTATATATGTGCTCACATTGACATCATAAATATTGCATCATTTTAAATAGTAATCTGTCCACATGGACACATATATATCTTTAAAATACACTTTTATAAAGTGCAAAGGGTAAATAGGTCCTCCATAAAGTTTGATATCGTAACAACAATTTCGCCCAAAATTAAAATATTTTTCACACTATATGAAAGGTGTAAATTATATGGGATTTTCCCTATGAATTAGTATGAAAATCCGCAAAAAACTTCTTTTTCTATACATTTTCATACTAATTCCAAAAAAAATTCCATATAATTCATCATTTTCTTGTACTGTCAGATTCCTTTCTCTCCCTTTTATCAATGAGCTTATTTAAGTTATATAATATATACTTACACTATCTATCTTTGTAAGTTATATAATATATACTTACAGTAACTTTCTATCTATAAAGAACATGATTTTATTGTTTGGAAAAGGATCTAAAATATTTCTTCGTTCGTTCACTCAGTACTCAGTAGCAACTTTCGTATTCGCGATTTTCGAGGGTTGAAAATGGTTTTCAGACAATATGAACAACAATAACTCGACATTCTCAAGTTCACCAATTGAGTTAAAGTATTAGAAATAATATAAAACTAACATCTATCCACCTATTAGCTTCAAAATACCCTTCCCACCCACCTATTGGCTCCAAATACCCTTCTCATCCACCTTTGGGTTCAAAATTGACCACATATTTAACGGTTTTACATTTAAACTATTTAATTTTTTTTTAAAATACATGGAACTTAAATATTTTATGATTTAACTTATTAATATAATTTATAAATAAATTCACTATCCACCCATTACTAATTGAACCCCACCGAATTAAGAAACCTGTCCGATTACTAATGCAACAACATGAAAGCTATTGCTAATGAGTGTTTCTAAAAATTTGAGGCGAAAATGTCTATAGAAGTACATTATCATACATTCACATCCTTAATCAAAACATATTATAACTCAAGTGTCTAAATAAAAATTACCGATAGACATAAAAGTCTAATTATGTTCATCTTAATTATTCCTTCGTCTCAATTATGTGATGATACTTAATAGATAATTTTTAAAAATAATAATAAATTAAAGATTTAATATATTTTTGAAAAGGCATGAATTAATTTGGGATATACTACTTCTTTAACTTTAATCGTAAATTTCACATTCAAGCTTGAAAGAGAATCTTATTGAAAGTGTCCTCCTAAATATGCGGCTCAACAATTAAATTGGGGCTTCGGCTCGAATAATTTCGTCGTGTTTTAGTAGTGTTTAGGGCTATTTTGATATTAGAATTGGTTTATTAAATGAGTGGGGTTTAATTATTAATGAGTGGGTAGTGAATTGGTTTATAAATGATATTAATAAATTAAATTATAACCAATAATTGAGCGCCAATTATTTTAAAAAAATATTTAAACAGTTTTAAATTAAAACCATCAAATAAGCAGTCAATTTTGAACCCAAAGGTGGATGAGAATGATATTTTGGACTGAATAGGTGGTTGAGAATGATATTTTAGACTGAATAGGTGGATGAGAAAGGCATTTTGATGGCAATAGGTGGATGACGGATAATTTTGTACCATTTCCAATATTTTAAGGGTATTATAGGTCCTTTTACATATATTGTTTGATAATATAACATGCTACTATATAACAACATGGGTCTGAAATTTTTTTAAGGTATATATTATATATATACACACTCAGTAAAATCTCAGAAGCTAAATTTGAAAAGAGTAAAATATACAAATCTTAACCTTACTTTATAAGGATCGAGAGAATATTATTTTTGATAGACACCCGAATCAAATAAAAAAATTATATTCCATACTAAGTCATGAATTGTTGATTTTTTTTTTTATATTTTTAAATAAGTGACTTTTTAAAGTTCCAAGAAAATTATTGGAACCCTTTTCATATTATCCTTCTTTTTTATGAAGTTCTTAACTACTCTACGAGAATAGTTTGAAAATAATCAAAGGGTAATAGTGGAAAGTGTACATTAGTTTGTGTCCCTAAATATTTTGCTTATAGGATATATCATATTCCAATAATTCATTTAATATGTACTAGAGGGACTATTAAATTTGAAGAGCGTAATAAAAAACACTCATAAATTGATCTCTTTTCTTGAGTAACATACTTATACTTCAGAGTATGAATTTCATACCTAAACTATCAATTATTAATTTGAAAAATACATATAAGTGGTATGTGCAATACTTTTTTTTTTTTTTAGAAAAAAACATTGTCACATGATCTTGCACATGAATAAAAAATTTTAGCTACAAAAATAAAATAAACTATTATAATTAGTTAAAAGTTAAAGATTAAAGTACCACTATCCTAAAACAATTAAATTTTAAAAATAATATTTAAAATATTTTTCTCCGCTCCACCACCTTCTCCCTTGTAACCCCCCCCCCCCCTCAAACCACCCACTCCTTCACAAAATATATTAGATATTATTTTATTTTATTAAAAGAAAAATTCTACCCCATGCCTTCTAATTGATACCCATTTCCTAGTCATTTTTGTTTTACTTTTTTCTTGTTTTATATTAGATACATACATATATCTTGACAAAAATATTTTTTTCTTGCATATCGAATATAACATAAATTAAAATTTATTTTTTACAAAAATCTTGTGACAATTAGAAAATACTTTTCAAAAAGTATATATATATATATATATATATATATATATATATATATAAAACTAGGAAAAAACACAAAAAGAATTGGGAGACGTGGGTTAGGTGGGGTGGGGTGGGAATGTTTTAAAACAAATCTAAAAAAAAAATAGGAAGGAGATATGAAGTACGATTTTTTAAAAAATAAAATAAAACTAGTTGATGGAGTGAGGTAAAAAAAATATTTAGATTTTATTTTTTAAAAAAATAATTCTTTTTCTTGATAATATCAATTTAATTTTTAATTAATACTAATAATTTATTTAATTTTTATCAAACTAAAATGTTTTGTCTATATGAAGTGTCGTGTGATAATTCTTTTAAAGTAAAAGAGAAAATATAGTGCCAGTGCACACACCATCAAGAGAATGTAAAAAAATAATTAAGAGATGTCTTTTTATACTAACAAGTGATATTTTAACTATGATAATTTAAATATGTTTGTCACTTCACTCAATTTAAAATGAAAAATTTAGTAGAAACTAGAAGGTACAATAATTTTTAGGACCATTGCAATAATTGGAAAATAAAAAATGTTTTTAGGTAATTGTAATATCCCTTTACACCAGTAACTTTTATTATTCCTATATTTATGTTTTCCATTCTCCTTTATGTTGATCTTATTCTCTATTATCATTATTGTTGTTGTCTACTTGTAAAAAGATATTAAATTTTTTTTACTGTGTCTTCGTTAAGATATTGAAACAACATAACATTATTTTAATATTAATATGTCAACATATCATATTTTTTAGCTAAATTTTATAATTCTAATTCTATATTATATTTTTTTTGTTATTGATATGCTTACTTCATATGACTATCTTCTTGCCTTAAAAAGGCACATAAGTTGAGTAAATTAAAAGGAATTAAAGAATAAATAAGTCAAAAGATCAAAATTATTTATGATTTTTTAAGGGAAAGGTGAAGAGTAAATTGAATTAACTATAAGATGGAGGGAGTACAATTTTTCTTACAACAAAAGTTCAACTTTGTGGGATAATAATTACAACGATTAGTCGACTAATCAGTTTCTTTTCTTCTTCCTCTTTTTAACCTCTTTCTAAGAGCTCGTATCTTTTTATTTTCATAATAACTTAAGTGTCTTTATAATTTTAAAATTTAAAATAAGAACAATTTATCATCGGAATAACTCCGTCTTATGATTTCAGTGACCATTCAATTTTTCCGAACATCACCAACCAAACTAAAAACCAGAATACAACTTTCATATTCCCAAATGTGAAATGGAATACAATCAAGAATCAACTAAATCTAATTTTACCAAGTTCATCTGAATTTATAATTTGTGACAGCACAAAATATATATATTCGATTGAATTCAAAACTAAAAAATTTAAGGATTGAATTTGTTAAATTTAAATTTTGAATTCCCCTCAGCTAAGATATTGTGAGCCCATTCGTATTTCATTGAATTCAATCCTGAAAATTTTAAAACTTGAATACGTTAAATTTAAATTTTGAATTCACCTCAGCTACGATGCACGATCATTCCAAGAAAATTACAAATATTGACTAAAGCATGTTGTGGTTGTGAAGAAAGTCGATATTTTGTTTTTCCAATAGTCATACTAGGTTGGCTACTAGGTCCCACATATAGGGCATTATATATATACACAAACTATATTCTTCACTCACAGATTAATACTTCCCTTTTCTAATTTCAGTCGGAGACTAAAAGGTCTCTTCTCAATTTTGAGGTATAGTTTCTTTGTAATTTGTTAAAATGTACTTTTGTTCTATATTATATGATCTCCACTTACGAATAGTAAAATATTTACTTTTTTTAGTTGAAGTTATTTTACAACATTTACTTTCCTTTCCTATTTAGAATCTACAATAATTATTCTCTTTTTAATTTAGGATCTATAAGAAAAGAAAAAACATATTTCTTTTAGTTACTTATAAATATTAATATACTCTTTTATATTGATCCAATATAAGAAATAATGCAATTAAATAATACAATATATTATCATTTGTTTCTCTTTGATTTCCAAGCGTCCTAGTTTGATTTATCTGATTTTTCACATGACATAATTAACAAATTGACTCTCTACATAATCAAATACGATTTGTTTCAAATATATTTTGTGTTAATTCCCCAACAAATGAAGCAAGTGGTCTAGGGAATAAAATCCATGACCTCGATTGTAATATCATTTATTAGGGTTAAGCGTTTAACCTCATCCCATAATTGAATTGCAGATTCAGGATTGAAGAGGGAGAAGAACGAAAATGGGAGGTGGTGGTAACATGTCTACTATGACAACTAAAAACGAACAGAAGAAAAATCCTCTTGAAAGAGTTCCATCTTTAAAGCCGCCTTTTACACTTGGTGATGTTAAGAAGGCCATCCCTCCCCATTGCTTTGAACGATCTGTTACAAAATCATTTTCGTATCTTATTCAAGATCTCATACTTGTCTACATCTTTTATTACATCGCCAACACTTACTTTCACCTCATGTTGAGCAGTTAATAAGATGTACAGCTGTCGACTAGTGATTAGTTGATAATTAGGTGAGTTAACATTTTAAGTCAGTAGGAATTAGTTAAACAATTGTTAGGCGGTTAGCTGATTTTATATATATATATATATATATATAGGCAGGTTCATTGTAATTAGTTTTTTAGCTTTTAAGATACAATGTGCATGGTGTGATCTTTACAATAGAAATCAATTCAGTTTTCTCTTCTTCTCTTCACTGTTAGTGAACATTTCTTATTCGTTTGTTCAATTGATCTTCTTCACATGGTATCAGAGCAAGGAGGAAGAATCTAGGAACTATTTTTTGCAGTTTTTTTGCTGTTTTACGAAGGTCTCAATTAGATCTGATCCATGGCGATCGATGATGATTCACTGGGAGGACCGAATAGCAGAGCACAAGGCGAGACAGCTACTGGGAATTTGGTGATGATTGATCACAATCATCCATTATATTTGAGCTCTTCAGATGTACCTGGAGCTTTATCTGTGGGAATCCAACTGACTGGAATGGAAAATTATACTCTATGGAGCAGAGCTATGGAGATTGCATTGCTTGGACGAAACAAAATAGGTTTTATCGATGGATCTGTTTTGCGCACTGATTTCGAAGGTAATTTGAAGAAAATTTGGGATCGTTGCAACGCTATTGTTATTTCTTGGCTTACCTGCAATGTTAGTAAGGAGTTGCTTAGTGGTATCTTGTATTCGCCTAGTGCACATCAGGTATGGCTCGATCTCAAAGAGCGTTTTGATAAGATAAATGGATCGAGACTCTATCAATTGCATAGGAATATATTTACTCTAACACAGGGAGTATTGAGTGTCTCTGCTTATTACACGAAATTGAAGAATTTGTGGGATGAGTATGATTCTATTTTACCTCCACCAAGTTGTGATTGTAACAAGTCTAAGGAGTATGTTGAGCAGCTGCAGTATCAACGTTTGCTGCAATTTCTGATGGGGTTAAACGATAGCTATTCATCAGCTCGAGGTCAAATCCTCATGATGCACAATTTACCCAATGTTAATCAAGCCTATGCTCTTGTAATCCAAGATGAAAGTCAAAGAGGAATTGCAGGCAACATCAATGAAGGAATTGAATCTTTGGCTATGTATACTGCCAGGAATAATCAATCCACACAATTCTATAACAGACAGTCCCAGAATTCGAGGAAAAATTATCACACACTTTACTGTGATTTTTGCAACATGAAAGGTCATGATAGGGCCAATTGCAATAAGCTGAAGAAATGTGATAGTTGTCATGCAACTGGACATATGAAGGATAATTGTTACTTATTGATTGGCTATCCAGAAAATTTCAAAGGTAAAAAGAAAGTCAATACTGTCAATACAGGAGGAGCACAGTTGCAGGAAGCATTGGATCATACAGGAAGGAGTGCTATGCATTCACGACTGCATGATGAGAAGGTTCACATGGATAGAAAGGTACAAGGACAGGAAGAATATTGTGGTGACATACCTAACCAGTTAGGGAAGCTGATACACAAGGCAACACCTGCACAACTTCAGCAAATGCTTGGAATTTTGCAAGGCAATAAGGAGTTCTCGGATTCTCAAAGCTGTGTTAATCTGGCAGGTAATCCCAATTATTGTTTGAAGTGGATTATAGATACTGGGGCATCAGATCATATGATAAACAATCATACTTATTTGCATAATAAACATATAATACGTAGTACAGGGCAAGTACAACTACCCACAGGAGAATCAGCAACAGTATCCCACATTGGAAATTTACAATTGAATGCTACTGAAATGATCAGTAATGTCTTGTGTATACCAACCTTCAGGTTTAATCTTTTGTCTGTGAACAAACTGACAAAGGAATTAAACTGTTGTGTCTCTTTCTTTCCTACACATTGCATTTTTCAGGACCTTTCATCTGGGAAGGTCAAGGGGATTGATAAAGTGGAAGAAGGTTTGTATATAATGCACTGGAATGGAAAATCACAAGGAAACAAGTCTCTTACAATGTCTGCAATAAAAGGAGAAGTTGGAGATCCAGCACTTTGGCACATGAGATTGGGACATGTTCCAATGGAAGTGCTTAGGAAGATCAAAGAGTTCAATACTAATAGTAGTTTTACTATTGATAATTGTCATATTTGTCCACAGGCTAGACAGACAAGGATCCCTTTTCCTAACAGTAATACCAATGTAAATGCTGTTTTTGACTTGATACACATGGATGTATGGGGTCCATATAAAATAGCTACTTATGATGGAATGAGATATTTTCTCACACTAGTTGATGACAAGTCTAGATGGACATGGACTTTCTTGATAAAATTGAAGTCTGATGTAGTTGTTGTTCTGAAACAATTTTTGATAATGATAAAAAATCAATTTGGCAAGTGTGTTAAGGTGTTTAGATCTGATAATGGAGGTGAGTTTTTAAATGCTAATTGTTGTGATTTGTTCATGTCACATGGCATTGTTCATCAGAGATCTTGCCCACATACTCCCCAACAAAACGGAGTTGTTGAAAGAAAGCACAGGCACCTACTAGAAACAACAAGGGCTATTAAGTTTCAAGGTCACTTACCAAATAGATTCTGGGGGGTTTGTATAGAAGCTGCCACATATATTATCAACAGGATTCCTTTATCTGCACTGAAATATAGAACACCATTTGAAATAATGTACAATCGACAACCATTATTATCACATCTCAGAGTGATAGGTTGTCTTGGATTTGCTACAAACTTGAATAGAGGTGATAAATTTGAGCCTAGGGCTAGAAGAGCTGTATTGTTGGGATATGCTACAAGTCAGAAGGGATACAAAATGTTAGACATTGAATCAAAAACTTTATTTGTCAGCAGGGATGTTATTTTTTATGAGCAGGAGTTTCCCTTTCAGTCATCAGATCTTAGTCAAGCTGATGATCCAGAGATTGTATTGTCATACTCACATGTTGGTGATTGTGAACTTACACCTTGTGTTATTATAAGGAATGCAGTGAATGATACTGAGCCCCCACAACATCAAAATCTTATTTCTGAAGCCTCCAATCACAGGTCCGAAAATGAAGTCACACTGTCGACTGGAGATACTTCTCAGACACAGGTACCAACACCTGGTGTTGTTAACATCAGAAAATCACACAGACCAGCCAAGCCTCCTATATGGCATGCAGACTATATTTTGACAAAAAACAGCAAAGCTAGACAGTGCTTATATCCCATTGAAGATGTTATAGATTACTGCAGCATTACACCATCTTACAAGGGAACCTACATCCTATCAAGAGGCTGTTCATGATCTTAGATGGGTTGAAGCCATGAGACATGAGATAAAGGCTTTGGAGGACAATCACACATGGGAGATCACTAAGCTACCTAAGGACAAGAAAGCAATAGGATGCAAGTGGGTATACAAGATCAAATATAAGGCTGATGGAGCTATTGATAGATTTAAAGCTAGGCTGGTAGCCAAGGGCTATAACCAAAAAGAAGGCTTGGACTACCAAGAGACCTTCTCACTAGTTGTAAAGATGGTAACTGTGAGGATTGTCATAGCCTTAGCTGCTGCAAAGCAATGGCAAATCCACCAGATGAATGTTTTCAATGCGTTTCTTCAAGGTGATTTGAATGAAGAAGTTTATATGGAGTTGCCTTTGGGTTTTGTCCATCAAAGTGAGCAGGGGTTAGTGTGCAGGCTCACAAAGTCACTTTATGGACTTAAACAAGCCAGCAGGCAATGGAACATAAAACTAACTACAACATTGATCAACTCAGGGTTCAGACAAAGTCATCATGATTATTCTTTATTCACAAAGCATCAAGGAGATAGTTTGGTGGTGTTATTAGTTTATGTTGATGATCTGCTAATTATAGGTAATGATCACAAGATGATTTTAGAGACAAAATGGATCCTCAAAGACAGCTTCAAAATCAAAGATTTAGGTGAGTTGAGATACTTCTTAGGGATTGAATTTGCAAGGAACAATACTGGAATCCTTATGCATCAGAGGAAGTATTGTCTTGAACTAATTTCAGACATGGGATTGTCAAGTTCGAAACCTGTTGGAGCCCCTATTGAGTTGAATAAAAGGCTTACAACTACAGAATTTGATTTACATTTTTCTCCCGCAGATGAGCATGACAAATTGTTGAAAGATCCTGGAGTGTATCAGAAACTGATTGGAAGATTACTTTATCTGACTATAACAAGGCCAGACATTGCATTTTCAGTGCAACTTCTAAGCCAATTTATGCACAGTCCGAAGACATCTCATATGGATGCAGCAATGAGAGTGGTTAGATATGTAAAACAATCACCAGGTTTAGGGATATTCATGACAAGTGCTGTTGATAATCAATTGAGAGTCTATTGTGATGCAGATTGGGCATCATGTCCAAACAATAGGAAGTCAATAACTGGTTACATGGTTACTTATAGAGATTCACTGATATCTTGGAAGTCTAAGAAACAAAGTACTATTTCAAGAAGTTCAGCCGAGGCAGAATACAGAAGCTTGGCTTCAACAGTCGCAGAAATTGTATGGTTAGTTGGGATCTTCAAGGAACTAGGAGTGCAAGTTGAGTTGCCTGTGCCTATACATACTGACAGTAAATCAGCTATACAGATAGCAGCCAATCCAGTTTTCCATGAACGAACTAAACACATAGATATTGATTGTCATTTTATTAGAGAGAAGATTCAATCAGGATTGGTTCAACCAGTGTACTTGAATACATCACATCAACCTGCAGACTTGCTTACAAAAGGCCTTACATGCATACAACACAGATATCTACTTACCAAGCTAGGAATGAAGAATGTTTTTCATACACCTAGCTTGAGGGAGGATGTTGAGCAGTTAATAAGATGTACAGCTGTCGACTAGTGATTAGTTGATAATTAGGTGAGTTAACAGTTTAAGTCAGTAGGAATTAGTTAAACA